>OX451736.1:315081514-316281514 GCA_948472305.1 Vicia faba
TATATATATATAGATATATATATAATATATATATATATATATATATATATATATATATATATATATATTATATATATATATATATATATATATATATATTATATATATATATATATATATATATATCTATATAGTATATATATATATATATATATATATATTAATATATTAGGGAAAAATACAAAATATACACATTTTTATTTTTATTTAATATTTAATATAAAAATACCTTTTGACAAATATACTTCATTATTTTATTTTTGTATACAATAAATAAATACTTGTACATAATAAAACAAATAATGCATTTTATTTAATAGAATTAGGGTTTAACCCTAAACCTGAAAAACTCCCAAAAATAATACTTTCTTTTTGTTCATTTTGACACATAAAAATACCTTTTCTCATATATACAAAAAAACATTTTTGCATCTTGCATATTTATTCTTATTTTATTTAATTTATGCAAATTAATCATCTTGTAAATAATTCCAAATTGATGTAATAGTTTAGGTTTAAATTCCTTGTCAAAATCCCCATTTGAACATTTGTACCCCCTTCCCATATATGGTGTTGTAATAGCTTAGTAAATTTATTTTTCGCACTTTATTGCTTTCTAATTATACCATGTTAGAATTAGGGTTTGTATGCAAAAAAAACAATGAAAATAGTTTGACCTAATTTCAAGATAAACAAGCATGAAAATGGACACACAAATCACACTTGCACCCCCTAGGGTATTCCACTTGTTGCCTTTCAAAATTGGGCCATATTGCATGTTAGGTCTCTTTGGGCAAAACAAACACAAATCAAATGATCATAGTCCCTCAATGACGCTTTCAAAATGTTGCCTAAACAAATGATCAAGTCCCTTAAAGAAAATTGCCCAAAGATACTTGACACTATTGCAATTATGGTCTAAACGATGACCCGCGCCCGTCCCTTTCACATCCTAACATGAGATTGTCCACCAAATACAATGGTGGAACAAACTTGTTAAAATGGTTAAAACATAGCAATAAACTTTGAGAAATTTAGGAGTAGATAACCTCTTAGTTACTTGAATCAAACTTGCAAAAACAAAACACTTGCCTATTTTCTAAAACACACCTCACAACACTTTCAAAACAACTTTCAAAAACAAAATGAAAACCTTTTCAAAAGACATACATCTTTGTATACATCCCCACATGGATCATTACAAAGGTTGCCACCACATTGGCTTCTTTTCAAAACATTTTCAAACCCACACATACACAAGCACCATTTCAAACAATTGAAAATCAAAGGCAAGTGATCTAAGCAAGTAACTAAGAGCCCATGGATAACCATGGATAGAAAGGGTGCTAATACCTTCCCTTTCTATAATCTACTCCCCGAACCCAAGAAAACATCTCAAAAGGTTTTTGCTGTGCTTTTTAACCTTTCCTTAGGATAAAATAAAAAGTCGGTGGCGACTCTTGCTTAACCGAAACATTTGCGAAAACAAACGCAAAACTCACAGTCAGTTCTCCCACCGTATCACAGAACTGGAAACTCTGCTGGGGATGAATTTAAAAGTGGAGTAACCTTAGGGCTTAGATCACCTTTGTTTTCAATTGTTTGCTTTGTTTGCTTTTATATTTGTGGGCTTTGCATCAGAGTTTCATAGATCCTAACCCGGATCTGGGGAATACCCTTTTTTAGGTAGCATAATCTATGAGGGACCTGTCCGGCGTAGACCGACATGGGTGAAGCAGTGGCTACATTGGTGTGGCACCTTGGTATGTACCTATATCCCTTGTGTTGCAATGAGGAGAATATAGGTCTTCTAAGGAGTCATTAAACACCAACCAACCTTAGAACCCTAAATTAACCAAACTTGGCCATTAGGACAGTAGCAGTATGCTACACTCATTGAGGCTAAACTCTCGCGATGGTTCTGGCCGCAAGAAAAGATTGCGATGCTGGAGTTATGACCGATCGAGGGCAGCCAATGATTTGAGATCCTCTAGAACCCGGTTACTTTTGATAGGACAGGTTTTAACCAACGAAACCAAAAGAGGGTAATACCTAAACTTCATGCTGGCCTGAAACCTAAGGGTTGTCTTGTGTGACTTGTGTGCCTTATCATGTTCGCCTGTGTGAATACTTGTGGTGTGCTTCATCATAGCATCATACCATCATACCATTGCATGCATCCTGTATAAAGGACTGACCCATTTCAAAGACAAAAAAGTTTCATCTTTACTCTGTTTTGTAGGACATCATGATGCCCGTGCGTAGGAATACTATCCGGCTCAACTTTGTTCAACCACCAACTTTGCTCAAGGATTTGGTTGGTAGGATTCCAAACACTTCTTCCTTCATCAACAGGCATGGTTCTCTCATTGGCTTGATCACTGCAAAATGGGACCAACAACTGATAAGTGTTCTGACCCAGTTTTATGACCCCCTGCATCATTGTTTCACCTTTCAAGACTTCCAGCTGGTTCCTACCCTGGAAGAATTCTCTTATCTGCTTGGGATCCCTGTCTTGGAGCAAACTCCATTCACTGGCTTGGAAAAGACTCCTAGGCCTGAAGAGGTTGCTGCAGTTCTCCCCTTGACCAAAGAAGAGGTATTGGCTAACTGGGAAACTAGAAGTGGAGTCAAGGGCTTTTTGGTCAAATTTCTGGTTGGCAAGGCTAATGATTTCTGGAATGACTTGGACTTCAAGGCGTACGGAGATATTCTGGCTCTTTTGATCTATGGTCTGGTATTGTTTCCCAATCCTGACACCTTTATCAGTATCTATGCCATAAGGATCTTCATGTCTCGGAATCTTGTACCCACTCTTTTGGGTGATATCCTGCAACAACTTTATGCTCGTACTGCTCGAAAACGGGGAACTCCGTGGTGTTGTGCTCCTTTGCTAGTGAGGTTGTTTATTTCGCACCTTCCTAAGTTCGTGCTGAAGAATGGAGAAGGAAAAGGTTGGGCTCGGAGGTTAATGTCTCTCACTGATAATGACATCACTTGGACTCTCAGAGGTTTGGATGAGGTAGTTGTCATTGATCGTTGCGGAGAATACCCTAATGTTCCGTTGATCGGTATCCAAGGAGGAATCTCTTATAATCCATGCTTAGCTCTCCGCCAGTTTGGAAGAGCCAGAAGAGTTGGGCCTCATGAAATGTTGGTTCCTCACTTCCATTTTGAGTTTCAGGCAGATAGTGACAAACTACGCCATGGATTCATTCGAGCTTGGGACAGAATTCACAAAGCTGACCCACATGAGTTGGGACCAAAAACTTCTCTACCAATGGAACCCTATTGCAAATGGGTCCGCACCCGTGCTCAGAAGTTAGGTATGCCGTACGAAGCTGTCAGACCGATCATTCTTGAATCTCCTGATGAAGATGGGGTTCCTCCAACTGTCCTCCCTCCTCAGATACCCACTGATTTTGATACAATGAAGAGATCTTGGGCGCAGCTAAAGGAAGAACGGGACTTCTATCGAGAAAAGTTCAACGAACAAGAACGGAAGGTCCAGAGGCTGACTAAGCAATTGGAGGAAGAGCGGGTTCTGAATAACTACATCAACACTGAGAAAAGGAGGCCATGGGAGCACTAATGGGCTTTGGATATTTCCTTTTATAGCTTTTATTTCCTTTCCAGTATTTTTCATTCCTGTAATGCCTAAGGGCAAGTTGTTGAACAATTAAAATTTTAATCTAATGAAGTGTGTTCCCCTTTTGTCTACAAAGTTGAATCTTGTTTGTCTTTGAAAACATAAAACATACGCATCTCATTGCACCATATGCATAGCAGGTACCCTATTTCACAGGTTGCTTAATCTTCTTCGCTGTTTATTTGAACAGTCATCATGAATCCAGACTCATCCAGTGAGCAAGCAATCAAGGCCCTTCAGGCCCAAAGTGCCCAGTTTCAAGAGATGGTCCTAAGCCTGGCCAAAGGTCAGCAAGAGTTGAAAACTCTACTCCTGAAGAAGAAGAAGAAAAAGAGGACTGCGTTATTCAACACTGGACGCAGATTTGGGAACACACTCCATAATGAAGCTGAACCAACTACTTCTTCTGCTGAGAAAAACAGTCCCCAAGGGGGAGGTGCTCCTAGTCCTGCAGTCTCTGACAACGAGACGGACTACAATGACGAACAATACCCACCTGCTGCTGACAGATACAAGCAATTGGAAGACCGCTTGAGCGCCATGGAGATTCAGAATGTGCCGGGGCTGGATTTCGGAGATTTGGGGTTATCTTCTGGGGTAGTAATCCCACACAAGTTTAAGGCGCCTGCCTTTGCCAAATATGACGGGGCTTCCTGTCCAAAGCTGCATTTAAGGTCATACGTAAGGAAGATCCAACCCTACACGGCAGATAAGAACCTTTGGATTCACTTCTTCCAAGATAGCCTTTCGGGGTCACAGCTTGAATGGTTCTACCAACTAGATGGAACTAGCATCCGACACTGGGAAGATTTGGCAACCGCATTCTACAGACAATATCAATACAATTCTGATCTCGCTTCTACGCGTACCCAACTTCAGGGTATGTCTCTAGGAACGGGCGAAGGGTTCAAAGAATATGCACAAAAATGGAGAGATTTGGCTGGCAGGGTGCAGCCTCCATTAACTGATCGTGAGCTGGTTGATATGTTCCTAGGGACTTTGTCTGGTCCATTTTTCAATCATTTGGTTGGTAACTCCTCCGCTGGGTTTACGGATTTGACTCTGACAGGAGAAAGAATTGAAGCTGGCATCAGGTCAGGAAAGATACAAAAAGCTTCCTCCACAAGTACTGAGAAGAGGCCGTTTAAGAAAGAAGCAAGTGTAGTCTATGGTCCTAGAAGACAAGTCAAGCCAGAAAGTCGTCAAGCCGTCAATGCTCTAGTCATTTCAAAACCTACTGCTGCTCCTCAGCAGTACAATCAACAAAGAGGGGAAAGGCCCAAGAGACAGTATACTCGGTTGAGTATGACCTTATCTCAAATTTTACCACAACTGTTATCAACCAACTTGGTGACCATCAAAGAAGCTCCTAAGGTCGTGAATACTGCATCTCCTAAGTATAACCCAAATGCCCGTTGTGCTTATCATTCCGATAGCCCCGGGCATACTACTGATGATTGTTGGGCCTTGAGAAATAAGGTGCAAGATCTTATCGACGCAAAGGAAATTCAGTTTGAGGCGCCTGAGAGGCCAAATGTTGTAACTGCTCCTATGACCCCAGCATAGAGTAAATTCCATCGAGGAAGATTTGTATGCTGTTTCGGTGAATGATGTTGCTACCCCTATTTTGACTGTTAAGAGAAACTTACTACTAGCCGGTTTATTTCCGGGTTGTATCAAGGGTTGCCTCATGTGTGCTGTTATCCCTACCGGTTGTCCGCTGCTGAAATCAGGCATCCAAAGCCTGATGGATAGCAAATAAATTTTGTTCAAGAAAACTGCTGTTCTGTTTGTCTCCGTTGAAGAAATATCTGTTGTCACAATTTACAATCCTGCCAAAGCTCCCATGAAGAAACCAGTCCAAATTATGTCTGTTGCACCCATTACTATTACTGTTCCGGGGCCTCTCCCCTATGAGTCTGATAAAGCGGTCCCATGGCATTATGGGGCCGACGTGTATGTGCTTGGGGTGAAGCAAGAGTTCAACACCAATACCAGTATCAGTAACATCACTGGTCCCGCCAAGATTACCCGCAGTGGTAGGCTCTTCTCGCCTGACATTGCACCGCCAGTTATCCGAAAACCTCTCACCATCACACCCGCAAATGTGCATGTTCCGAATCAAGTTCCTGTGTCTACTACTGCCGCCGAGTCCTCTAATACTCGGGGCAAAGAAGTTGCTACCGATTTGCCTGCCAGGACGGAGGCACCAAAAAAGACTGCTGTGGAAGCCTCCCAACAAGAAATGGAGGAAATTCTTAAAATCATCAAAAAGAGTGACTTCAATGTTGTTGAACAGTTGGGGCATACCCCCTCCAAAATCTCTATGCTATCATTGCTGCTATGCTCAGAGGCCCATGCAAAAGCCCTTATTTCATTTCTGAAAACGGCCCATGTACCGCAAGAGACCTCCGCGGATCAATTCAATGACTGTGTGGCTAATTTGACGGCTGATAATGGCTTGGGGTTCTCAGATGTTGACCTTACCGCCAAAGGGAAAAATCACAATGATGCCCTGCATGTTTCCATAGAATGCAGGGGCACTACTCTCGCACACGTGTTAGTGGATACTGGTTCTTCCCTGAATTTTTTGCCCAAGAAGGCATTGGATCGCTTGGATTGTGAGGGCCTGGAATTAAAACCTAGTAACATCATTGTTAGAGCCTTTGACGGTTCTAAGAGGATGGTGCACGGTGAAGTAGACATTCCTATTCGTGTGGGTTCCCAAGTTTTCGACTCAACGTTCTATGTAATGGATATTCGTCCATCTTACTCCTGCTTGTTGGGTCAACCCTGGATTCACAAGGCTGGGGCAGTAACATCCACTCTACACCAAAAGCTCAAATACCCTGTCAGAGGGAAGATTGTTACTGTGCAGGGTGAGGAGGAATACATGGTTAGTCACTTGAATTCATTCCGGTATATCGAGATGGACGGGGAGTTTATTGAAACCCCCTTTCAGCATTTTGAGGAGGTACCTCCAACGTTGGCATCAGCTGAAACAGTGGTTGAAGAAGACTTTCCGTTGAAGATGGCTTCCTTGAAGGATGCCCGGGCTGTAATCGAGAAAGGCAATTGTGCAAATTGGGGTCAGCTTCCTGACTTCACTCAAAAGAATGACAAGTTTGGGCTGGGCTTTACTGCAGAGGCTCAGAGGGCTGTGCACAAGGAAAAGATCAGAAAGGCTCCGGTGTTTATCTCCAACCCAAGGGTGAATGCTATCGAGGAGGATGTAGAGGAAGCAGAGTTTGACAGTTGGATCTATCCAACCACCAGCAACGGACCAAGCAACTAGACGGCAAAGGATTTTACACCTATCACATTTGTCACGCAGTAATTAACTCTTTTGATTTTCAATTTGTAACAAACAATATGTTAAAACTTTATTGGCTCGGTGTCCTACCCGGGGCATCGTAACTCCATTTGTGAGGGCTTTTTGTATGACATTTCCATATATCATCAATCAAAACATTGGACGTTTGTTGCATTTCAAATATTGTGCTCTTTTTCTTTGTGTTATATATTGCAAAACAGCTATATTTACACACACTCACTTATACAGGTTTCAATCCACTCTGAATCTCACTGGCAACAGCTCTGCTACCACCAGTTATGACTTCGAGAATCCGATCAACTTGGCCGAAGACGAAGGTGAAGATGATTGCGAAGTGGCTGGTGAACTCGCAAGACTGCTACTCCAGGAAGAGAGGGCTATTCAACCACATGAAGAGCCGGTGGAAATAGTTAACCTGGGTACTGAGACAGATAGGAAAGAGGTCAAGATTGGTGCCAATCTAGAGCTCAGCGTGAAGCAACGATTGATCCAGATGCTACATGATTACATGGAGATATTTGCTTGGTCCTATGAAGACATGCCTGGTTTGGATGCCGACATTGTAGTTCATCACCTGCCAACCAAGGAAGATTGCCCTCCGGTAAAGCAAAAGGTCCGCCGCATGCGCCCAGAGATGTCCGAAAAGATCAAGGATGAGGTTATGAAGCAATTCGATGCCGGGTTTCTAGCAGTAACTTCTTACCCTCAGTGGGTTGCCAATGTGGTGCCAGTGCCAAAGAAGGACGGTAAAGTCAGGATGTGTGTCGACTACAGGGATCTAAACAGGGCAAGCCCCAAGGATGACTTCCCCTTACCTCACATCGACGTTCTTGTCGACAATACTGCTCAACACAAGGTGTTCTCCTTCATGGATGGTTTTTAAGGGTATAATCAGATCAAGATGGCTCCGGAAGATATGGAAAAGACTACCTTTGTGACTCAGTGGGGCACCTTCTGTTACAAGGTCATGCCATTCGGGTTGAAAAATGTCGGGGCAACCTATCAGCGTGCCATGGTTGCTTTATTTCATGATATGATCCATCATGAGATTGAGGTATATGTTGATGACATGATTGCAAGGTCCCAAACTGAGGAAGAACACCTTGATCATCTGAGGAAGCTGTTTGACCGACTGAAGTTATACAAGCTGAGGTTGAATCCCAACAAATGCACCTTTGGGGTGAGGTCCGGAAAATTGCTAGGTTTCATTGTAAGTGATAAGGGTATTCAGGTGGATCCTGCCAAGGTAAAAGCCATACAAGAGATGCCAACTCCAAAGACAGAGAAAGAAGTCAGAGGCTTCCTGGGACGATTGAATTACATTGCCCGATTCATCTCACATCTAACTGCTACTTGTGAGCCAATCTTCAAATTACTGAAGAAAGATCAAATAGTACGCTGGAACGATGAATGTCAGGCTGCCTTTGAAAAGATAAAGGAATATCTCCAAGAACCACCCATTCTTATGCCACCAGTAGAAGGAAGACCTCTGATACTATACTTGACAGTACTTGACAATTCAATGGGGTGTGTGCTGGGGCAGCATGACGAGTCTGGCCGAAAAGAGCACGCTATTTATTACCTGAGCAAAAAGTTTACCGACTGTGAGTCTCGTTACTCACTGCTTGAGAAAACTTGCTGCGCTCTGGTATGGGTTGCTCGCCGGCTGAGACAGTATATGCTGACTCACACTACTATTTTGATTTCAAAGATGGATCCCATCAAGTACATATTCGAAAAGCCTGCTCTGTCTGGAAGAATAGCAAGATGGAAAATGATCTTGACAGAATATGATATCCAGTATACAACTCAGAAAGCAATCAAAGGAAGTGTAGTGGCAGATCATTTGGCACACCAACCTGTGGACGATTACCAATCATTGAACTTTGATTTTCCGGACGAGGATATCATGGTGGTAACTGACTGTGAAGTACCCGGACCGGATGAAGGACCTGAGGAAGGATCCCGATGGTCTATGCATTTTGACGGGGCCTCCAACGCTTTGGGTAATGGCGTCGGCGCTGTAATCATATCTCCCAAAGGAACTCATACTCCAGTCACCCCTGATTGTGTTTCAACTGCACCAGCAACATGGCAGAATATAAGGCATGTATCATGGGTCTGCAAGCTGCAATCGACTTAAGGATCAAATTTCTGAGTGTCTTCGGAGATTCCGCTCTCGTGATCAATCAGATCAAAGGCGAGTGGGATACGAAACATCCAAATCTTATTCCTTACAAGGAGTATGTGTTGACCTTGCTTCCCCACTTTGAAGAGATAATTTTTTAGCACTTCCCAAGAGAGGAGAATCAGCTAGCGGACGCACTAGCTACGATGTCTTCAATGTTCAAAGTTAAATTGGACAATGAGGCTCACCGGATCATTATCTGGAAGTTGGATGAACCGGCATACTGCTGCGATCTTGAAGCCGAAAAGGTGACTGAAAAACCCTGGTATCATGAGGTGAAGAGGTACTTGGAAGCTCAGGAATACCCTGAAGGTGCATCCGTCAATGACAAGAAGTTCATGAGGAGGTTTACGGCAAAATTCTTCCTCAGCAACGGTATTCTCTACGAACGTAATCATGATTCAACTCTACTGCGTTGTATGGATAAGGCTGAAGCAGAGAAGATCATAATAGAACTGCATGAAGGTACATTTGGGACACATTCCAGTGGACACACCATGGCAAAGAAAATCCTTAGGGCAGGATATTTCTGGTCCACAATGGAAGCCGATTGTTACCAACACTCTCGAACTTGTCATAAATTCCAGATCTATGCTGACAAGGTGCACATCCCTCCATTTCCTCTGAACGTCCTCACGACACCTTGGACTTTTTCAATGTGGGGCATTGATATGATCGGTGAGATCCGACCGACAGCATCCAACGGGCATCGCTTCATCTTGGTAGCGATCGATTACTTCACGAAGTGGGTTGAGGCAGCTTCCTACGCCACGGTAACCAAAAGCGTCGTGGCACGTTTCATCCGGCATAATCTGATCTGTCGGTACGGCGTCCCGGAAAGAATCATTACGGACAATGGTACCAATCTCAATAACAAAATGATCACTGAACTCTGCGAACAATTCAAGATACAACACCACAACTCTTCTCCCTACCGGCCGAAGATGAATGGGGCTGTAGAGGCAGCTAATAAGAATATCAAGAAAATTGTGCAGAAGATGACAGTGACCTATAAAGATTGGCACGAGATGTTACCGTTCGCTCTTCATGGGTACCGTACCTCAGCAAGGACGTCAACAGGGGCAACTCCTTTCTCCTTGTTCTATGGCATGGAGGCAGTCTTGCCAATTGAAGTCCAGATACCCTCTCTCCGGATAATGAAGGATGCAGACTTGAATGAAGATGACTGGATCTAGACTCGACTTGATAAATTAAACCTGATTGACGAAAAGAGGCTCACCGCTATCTGTCATGGTCAGACGTATCAAAAACGGATGATCAGGGCATTTAACAAGAAAGTCAGACCACAAGAGTATCAAGTTGGGGACCTGGTGATCAAACGCATCATCCTCCCTCAAAGTGATCCCTGGGGCAAGTGGACCCCTACTTACGAAGGGCCATTTGTGGTTAAACATGTGTTCTCAGGAGGAGCCTTGATCCTGACCACCATGGATGGTGACGACCTCCCTCACCCCGCCAATGCAGACATAGTAAAAAGATACTACGCATGAATAAAAGACCCGCTAGGTTGACATACCTAGGCAAAAATAAGGGCTTCCCGACGAACCAAAAGGGTTCGGGCAAAAATAAGGGATGAAATAAAAAAAAATCTGTACACCCGGCAAGTCGAAAACCTGAAAAGGCGGCTTGGGCAAAAATGGGTATCCCGATGGACTGAATACCCGAAAGGGCGGTCCAAGCAAAAGTTAGGGATAAAGCGTAACACTATGTCTCATTGGATCACTTCGCATCCGGAATTCGGCATCAACTATCTGGCTCAGATCCCGGCATCGATCAATCGACTTCATCTTCAACTAAGCAGCAAAGTGATGAGACGCTTGAAGACATAAAGGCGATAGCAGAGTTGGAACCCAGTGGGATTGTTCACATAGCTGTTTTGTTTCCTTTTCAAAATTGTAAATTCTATGTTATTCGGCGGCATTCTCTTACTAGGATGTCAGCCTCTTGTATAAAAACGCCTATTCACAGGCAAAATTCAAATCAATACAAATTCACTTGTCCATACAAATTGCCATTGTTTTTCCTTTTTCTGTTTTGTCTTGCGAAGAACGTCCAATGTTCATTTTTGATATATGCATTTGACATTAAATTGCTGATTCATAAATATTTGCATATGAAACAAAAGATTAATTACAGGTGACATCAGAAACAGGGGCAATGTGAAGTTGTCTGATGCAGTCTGGTTACTTTATCCGCCAAGGTACCAAGGTAGATTCGGCTGAAGAATGTGACCAAATCATCTCAACTCCCCACAAAATAAGACAAGATTCAGCAATACTTTCCCCAAGCAGAGTTGGCTCCCTATCAATCCTGAAAATAACAACATTCCCCAGTGGAGTATAGGCATTCACTAGCAAGTGTCCCCGGCAGTCTTAACGTAAGATGGTTCCCCGGCAGGATATCAGTACCCCAGTGCAATTCTGAAAAGTTTCCCCAGGAAAGCGGAATTCTTATCCCCAACAGGTCTTAAAGCTTATCCCCAGTAGATTCTGGAAGCTTGTTCCCTGCAGAATACGGACGTCTCTCCCGAGCTTTATTCAAAGTTATTCCTCAAAGGGCTTAAAACTGGGTTATCCTCAGCTATCTGCCACGGAAGATCGCCCTCGGCAAAGTTCTTCCTTTTCCCCAGCGGAGTTTATCTTTGGTGTTCCCAAGCGGAGTTTATCATCATTATCCCCAGCGGAATCCATCATTGAAGTCCTCAGCAGGCCTCTCATCAAAACTTCAGCAAAGTATCTCTGCCACAAAGCAATTCCCCGGCCGGTCGTCAAGAATTTATTTTCCTAAGACGAAATTACATTCATAAACATTTCACATTTTCATACATCTTGCTTACATACATGATAAAGTGCATACAACACTATCTCATGTTGAAAATCATGACATCATGCATATCATACATCATGACATTGCATACAACTTATGTTTTTGCCTTTTCAGGGAAAAAGACAATCCCGAAGACAACTACCTTCAACTGTCACAATTCCAGATTCGATACCTGTATCTAGCCAGGGCACATCTGAGAGTGATCAGTTTCCAGACTCGATTCCTGTATCTAGCCAGGGCACGTCTGAAGAGTTCAAATATTCGATTCCTGTATCCAGCCAGGGCACATCTATCAACTACAACATTTCCAGATTCGATTCATGTATCCAGCCAGGGCATATCTGTTAACGACCATTTCCATACTCGATTCCTGTATCTAGCCAGGGCACGTCTGAAGAGTTCGAAGATTTGATTCCTGTATCCAGCCAGGGCATATCTATTGACGACTATCTCCAGATTCGACTCCTGTATCCAGCCAGGGCACATCTGTGAGCAACCGATTGTAGATTCGATACCTGTATCTAGCCAGGGCATATCTGCATAAGGAGATTGAAGATCAAACACCTGTAACAAGCCGGGAAAACATCTGTCTTTCTCAAATACACAAGTTCTCGCTAAGGAATCTCTTATGCAATCAACACTTCCAGATGGCATCTATAAGCCCATCTCCCTATCCACCATCTCTCCAAATGGCATCTGTAAGCCCATTCCCGACATCACATTGCTGATACTCCAACATGCGAGTGCAAATTTCCGGGCACTCTAGTGTCCAATCTCCTTTTACCCTCGAGTCACGAAAGGCAAAACTTGCCAATCTAACTCTTCAGGTTCAAGAAGATTGAACAGGGGCAACTGTTGTACCCCAAAATTTGCCCTCCCATTTCCTCAACATTTTCTCATCACAAAACCCTTGGAGATCAAGATCCAGTTAGGGTTTCCTCTGCTCAAGACTTCTCCTTGCACTATTGACCCAAATTAGGGTTTGTGATTGCACAAGGATATTTTGACCTAAAATGCCTAAGATGACTTCTATGCTTCATGTTGGACTCCCAAGTTTACCCATACCAAGTTTCAAGTCTTGATTCCAAATTTTGCCCAGTCAATTGGACAGTTGACCTAGAAATCAACTGTATTGGGGAAAAAGTCAATTGTGTCCAATTGACAGTCAAACCTCATGAAAATTAACCCACATCAACATTTTGAACTCACATGGACCTTTTGATCAAGTTTGGATCACAATTCCTCAAGAAATTTGATCAGATCACCAAAAGGGCAAAATGGTCATTTTTAGGGTTTTGACTGCACAAAGGCAATTTTTGACTGTTTGACCTAGCCAATGGCAAACCAAGCTCACATATGGACTCAAGGACCCCATGGAATTATCTTGACATGCTCAACAAGTTCAAAAGATCCCAAATACACAAGATTGATAGTTGAATTTCCCAGTCAATTGATCAATTTTGACTGTATACTGAAAAGTCAAACTTTGACTTTTTGGTCAAAATCAAAAGTCAAGATTCATTTTTCATCAAAACATGCCAAATCATTAAACTTGTTCACCAAGAAATCAAGAAATGCAAATTAGGGTTTGAAATGGAAATTTTTCATAACTTAGAATTTTTCTAAGTTATGGAAAACCCTAATTTTTTTCCAACTTTGTCCCACTTTCTCACCAAGATTCATTTGGATTCAAGCAAAAATCAAAACATGAAAGTTGTAGCTTGTTGAAAAATCTACAACTTTGATTCACAAAGTTTTCCCAAAAGAAGCTTGTATCTCAAGTTACAATTTTTGGAACAAGGGTACCAAACCATTCTTAACTTAGTGAAAATTTGACCTATTTTGGACAAGTTTTTTACCTAACTTCAAGACCATTTTTCATACACTTCCACTTGGAATTTCAATTTTCATTTCAAATATGGATTGTAGTACACATTCCAAGCTTTCCAAAATGTCCAAGAACTTCTCAAACAACCTCATGGTTAGGGAGAATCGAATTTTGTAAAATGGGAAAAAGTCACTTTTGTTCTTGGCCAAGACATGTTCATACATTGGTGCCATTTTGAATTCAGCATGCTTAAGCTACATTGCAGGCCTCTAATCCCATTTTCACTCAATAATTCAATGCAAAACCATTGTGCCAAGATGTTGTTCTAAGCATTTGGACATTACATGGAGAATTAACCCTTAATTAGAAAAAGCATTATTTCCATTTTGAAAAAGTAGAACTTTATGTCCATTTTGCAAATCCAAGTGGTACAGTCCAAATCTTCTTGGCACAAGTTTATGAGCAAATTGCACTGATCAAGGCCAATGTATGCAGCATAGTGTGAGGGCCTGTACAGGCTAGAACATCAAGTGACCATTGTTTGCTTAAAGTTCAAGAAACATTGCATATGATATACCAACTTCCATTCCTGCAAACCAAGCCTTAGAGAAAGTTATCAAACACATTCCAAACATTGATCCTAAGCTGAAGCACGAGCCTTTCACCTCCAATACCTTCACAAACTCAGAACCACCATCAAACTGCCAAAACAGAGTGACCTCTGCAGATTGAGTTCCAACTCTCATCCCTGTCATGCTTTCTTGCTAAAAGCTCTTCACACACCTTCCCTACAATCAATGCAAGCTAACCAAAACCTAAAACACGACCTGTAATTCCTCTAACCAGTTCCACGATTTTCATTTTCTTGTTTTGCAGTTGAAGTTCTCTAGCACGATTCAAGAAGTTTCAAGACAAAGTAAAGCTTGGAATAGCATCCCTGGACCTCAAGGAAGCTATACCAATCATCACCTTGCACTGAAAGCTTCTCCATTACCAGATATAACTTCAACTGAATAGGTAAGTTCATGAACTCGTATCTCTCTTATTAGGCATTGTTAGCTTTAGGTTTGTGAAGAAAACATGTCACAATCATAGCCCTGAACATGCCCATATGATTAGATTTCATTTATATTATGTGTGCTGCAAGTATTTTGAGTCTGAACATTGATGGAAAACTAGGTCAGGAATTGGGGGAGAAGAAATTCTCCCTCATCTTAGAGAGTTAAGTCAAGTTTTTTATATCCCTGGATTCGTCTTCTCATGCTCTACACTTTTCATGTTGAAAGTTTCGCTTAAATGTCCAGGAATTAGGAGATAGAAAACGCGTGTTTGGCTTGAACAAAGGTGTTCTGAGGTTGAAGATGACTTGGTTCTGGGCTGGGCCTGTTTGACATTTCTTTTTGCACCATATTTTTACTTCTGCACCCCCTGAGCCCATTTTGCTTATTTCTTTGACTTTTTGACTTTTTCTTTTTTGGATTGACTTATTTATTTTTTCTCATGATATTAAAAATATAAAAAATATTTTTCTCACCATTTTTGAATTTATTAGGCATTTATTTGGTTTTCTTTTAGTTTGTACATAAATAAATAAATACATATACTTTTATTTAAAATACTAAAATAGTGCAAATACATTTTTATACATTTTTATTTTGTTTTACTTTCTGAAAATATTTTATAGAAAAAATACTTTTTTTTATTAAATATTAAATATTATTAATTTGTATATATAATACATATTTAGTAAATAATATATATATATATATATATATATATATATATATATATATATATATATATATATATATATATATATATATATATATATATATATATATATATATATATATATATATATATATATATATATATATATATATATATATATATATATATATTTAGGGAAAAATACAAAATATACACATTTTTATTTTTATTTAATATTTAATATAAAAATACCTTTTGACAAATATACTTCATTTTATTTTATTTTTGTATACTATAAATAAATACTTGTACATAATAAACAAATAATGCATTTTATTTAATAGAATTAGGGTTTAACCCTAAACCTGAAAAACTCCCAAAATAATACTTTTCTTTTTGTTCATTTTGACACATAAAAATACCTTTTCTCATATATACAAAAAAACATTTTTGTATCTTGCATATTTATTCTTATTTTATTTAATTTATGCAAATTAATCATCTTGTAAATAATTCCAAATTGATGTAATAGTTTAGGTTTAAATTCCTTGTCAAAATCCCCATTTGAACATTTGTACCCCCTTCCCATATATGGTGTTGTAATAGCTTAGTAAATTTATTTTTCGCACTTTATTGCTTTCTAATTATACCATGTTAGAATTAGAGTTTGTATGCAAAAAAAAACAATGAAAATAGTTTGACCTAATTTCAAGATAAACAAGCATGAAAATGGACACACAAATCACACTTGCACCCCCTAGGGTATTCCACTTGTTGCCTTTCAAAATTGGGCCATATTGCATGTTAGGTCTCTTTGGGCAAAACAAACACAAATCAAATGATCATAGTCCCTCGATGACGCTTTCAAAATGTTGCCTAAACAAATGATCAAGTCCCTTAAAGAAAATTGCCCAAAGATACTTGGCACCACTGCAATTATGGTCTAAACGATGACCCACGCCCGTCCCTTTCACATCCTAACATGAGATTGTCCACCAAATACAATGGTGGAACAAACTTGTTAAAAGGGTTAAAACATAGCAATAAACTTTGAGAAATTTAGGAGTAGATAACCTCTTAGTTACTTAAATCAAACTTGCAAAAACAAAACACTTGCCTATTTTCTAAAACACACCTCACAACACTTTCAAAACAACTTTCAAAAACAAAATGAAAACCTTTTCAAAAGACATACATCTTTGTATACATCCCCACATGGATCATTACAAAGGTTGCCACCACATTGACTTCTTTTCAAAACATTTTCAAACCCACACACACACAAGCACCATTTCAAACAATTGAAAATCAAAGGCAAGTGATCTAAGCAAGTAACTAAGAGCCCATGGATAACCATGGATAGAAAGGGTGCTAATACCTTCCCTTTCTATAATCTACTCCCCGAACCCAAGAAAACATCTCAAAAGGTTTTTGCTGTGCTTTTTAACCTTTCCTTAGGATAAAATAAAAAGTCGGTGGCGACTCTTGCTCAACCGAAACATTTACGAAAACAAACGCAAAACTCACAGTCAGTTCTCCCACCGTATCACAGTCATACTTCAGGAGTATCCAATTCTTCAATCATTGGGCCTTGCACAGATGGTCCAACAGGTACATAAGCTTTAAAGGGTCCGGAAACTGCTCAAGGGGGAGCAATCTCCGGAGAAAAAATCCGGCCGCTGCGGGTTATCTTGCTTGTACCCGCAATGTTCCCTATATCAGGGTCTTCTTCTTCAGAAATCTCTTGGACTGCTTCGATTTGTTTGATACCATGGTAGAAGATTTCTCCCCCATAGTTCCATGGTATCGTTTTGCTTAATTGGTACAGGACAGGTTCCGGCATGGTGATCTTTAATGGTACACATTTAGAGTTGGGTGTAATCCTGACAGGCCTTTTGCAAGCCTTGGGAGGATTGTCGGAAATGGTTATGATTGCAATATCGTTGGTTGAAGTAGTAAAAGTGGAAGGAGTAACAGGATTGAAGGTATCAACAGGGGTTTTCTGGAAAAGTATCTCTTGGGTATCCATCAGGCGTTGGACACCTGATTTCAACATGGGGCAGTCAACTCGTATGTTCAAACAAAAATAGCAGTCCTTCCCACAGCCTGGGAATATCCCGGCTCTCATCAACTTCTCTTTAATTACTAACAACGGAGTCAAAAGATTGGCAATATCAGTAACATGTAGGTCTTCTATAACGGCGTGAACATTGTGGTCGTGCTTGGGCATCGGAGCAGATATAACATTGGGCTTCTCAGGAACATCAAATTCTACTTCCTTAGCATCAATCAGGTCCTGGATTTTGTTCTTAAGCGCCCAACAATTATTGGTATTGTGCTTAACACTGTCAGAATGGTAAGCACATCTGGCATTGGAGTGGTAGTATGGAGAGGAGGTGTTAGGGTTCTTTGGCGCTTCCTTCAAACTGGTAAGATTCCACTTCAACAAATGAGGGAGTACCTGAGTTGGCGTCATGTTGATTCGGGTGAACTTCCGTTGTGGCCTTTCTACCCGTTGTTGATTTGGTATTGACTGATTGTTACGAGGTTGATCATTTGTCGAGTTTTGAATCATCACAACCCCTACAGTCGGCCGGCGCTCGGCTCTTCCCTGGCCCTTCTGAGAATACACAGCAAATGCTTCCTTCTTAGCTGGAAAGGGTTTCTTAACAGCTGTAGATGCGGAAGAATCCTTTTGAATCTTACCGTTCTTAATACCGGCCTCGACCCTTTCTCCAGTCAAAATCAGTTCAGTAAATACCGCGGAAGAACTCCCGATTAGATGATTGAAGAAGGGGCCATACAGGGTCCCCAGAAACATGTCAACTAACTCCCTATCTGACAACGGTGGCTGCACCCTTCCAGCCAGATCACACCACTTCTGGGCGTACTCTTTAAACCCTTCATTGGAAGCCATCCCCATACTTTGTAACTGAGTACAAGTGGGCGCCAAATCAGCATTGTATTGATATTAACGATAAAAATCGGAAGCTAAGTCTTCCCAATTGTGAACCTCTGATCTCTCGAGATGGTAGAACCAGTCCAACTGCGTTCTTGACAAGCTGTCTTGAAAAAAGTGCACCCAAAGGTCTTTATCAGATGAGTGGGGTTGGATCTTTCTGACATACGATCTCAGGTGCATCTTTGGGCATGACAGACCGTCATACTTGGCAAATGTTGGAACCTTGAACTTGGGAGGGATAACAATCCCAGCTACCAGCCCTAGTTCTTCAAAATCCAAACCGGGTACCCTCTGCAACTCCATGGCTGCCAATCTATCCTCAAGATTCTTATATTTATGATCCGCTAGAGGATACCGTTGTTCAGAGTAGTCTTCGTCTTCTTCCTCTTCCTCCTCTTCAACCTCAGATTCAGAAGGTACAGCAGTCCCTTTCCCTTTAACGGCCCCTTCGTCAGACGTTGAGGGGAACTCAAGAACCTTTCTGGCATTGCTTTTAAACCTTCTTCCAAAAGTGGCTACTCCAGGTCTCTTTTTCTTTTTCTCTTTATTCTTCTCCAAAAGAGCTTTGAGGTCATCTTGACCCTTTGCCAAGGTCATGAGGAGTTGCTGGAATTGTGAATTTTGTGCCTGCAGATCTTTGACCGTTTGCTCCAAATCCATCTTGCTGAAATAAACAGCAGAAAGATAAGGAAACCTGGTGTGAAGACCTGTTTATGCATATGATGAATGGTATGTTATTCATGTAATGCATTCAAGGATTTAGAAATTCAAATTTGTTGTAAACAAAAAGGAATGCACGTCATATTAAGAAGAAATTGTTAGTACATAAGTGCCCCATGGGAAAAATATTACAAAATTCTTAATGTAAAAAGACATTGCGCATCCTCTTTGGTGCGATGTAAGTGTTGAGAGTTTCCTCCTCATGAAGTCGGCGGGTAAGCTCCAAAACCTTCTTCTCACTGGCATAGAAGCTGGCTTCAAAAGTATTTTATTCTTCCTTGAGTTGGATCCAACTCTTTTGCATTTCTTCCCATGATGTTGGCATGTCAGGATGTAGGATGGTGTATGGAACCTCTCCTTCCGCAACAGGCTCTTTGATCAAGGGGAGAATGTAAGGGTATGGCATCATAAGATTCTGGGCGCGGGTTCGTACCCCCTTGAGATAAGTCTCAAGGGGGATGGAATTCTTGTGCCCCAGTGTCTTACTATCCACCTTGTTGGGCATCCTCCAAGCTATGATGAACCTTTGTTGAAGTCCTTGCGCATCGTTGTCGAAGTCAAAAACTAGGTCAGGAATCAACATGTCATGAGGGCCATCCCTCCGAGCATATCCAAATTGTCTCAAAGCTAGACATGGGTTGTAGATAATGCCTCCCCTAATGCCAAGTAGTGGGACATTAGGGAATTCCCCATAATGATCAATGAGGATGACATTTTCTCTGGACCGAGAACACCAATGTACATCAGAATGTGTGAGGGTCATCAACCGTTGTGACCACCTTAAACCCTGCTCATTCTTCAAAACTGATTATGGAAGGTGAGAAATAAACCACCTTGCTAGGAGAGGAGTACAACACATGAGAACACCTCTTTTCCTTATTGTTCGTGTGTAAAATGAGTGTAGGATGTGTCCAAGCAATGTGGGTATAAGATTCTGGATATGAAAATCTTGACAGCATTCACATCTATAAGCTGATCAGGGTTTGGGAACAAGACCAACCCATAGATGAGGAGTGCCACAATCTCTTCAAAGGCTTGTAGATCAAGAGAATTCCAGCAGTCTTGTGCCTTCTCAAATAGAAACTTTGCCAAGAAACCCTTGACACCACTTCTGGTTTCCCAGTGTCCCTTGATGTCAGATGGTTGCAAGTGTAATGCTTGAGCAACATTTTCAGGCTTTGGTTCTTTTTCCGTACCATTGTAGGGTAGTTGATTAAGAATAGGAATCCCCAGGAGTTGAGAAAATTCCTCCAAAGTGGGTACTAACTGGTAATCAGGGAATGTGAAACAGTGGTGTAGGGGGTCAAAGAACTGGAAGAGAACTTTCACCATGTCTTCTGCAATGTTGGAGTTGACCAAGTTGAGGAGTCTACCATGTCTTTCACTGAAGAGAGAGTTCTCTATAATCCTGGAAGTAAGATCCTTGAGTTGAGGAGGGATTCTCACAAGGTTGACTTGAATTGTTTTCCTGCGAAGAGATTCCATGACCTACAAAACAAGAACAAAGATGAAGATCCAAACTCTTGAAATGGTTAGTGGATGCATATGATGCTGTATGATGTTCATGATGTATGCACAAGCACATGTACAAGAAAGTCACACAAAACCCTAGTTTCAGGCTTGCATGAGGTTTCATAGGTAAATACCCTCTTGAGTTTAGTTGTCTCAAACCTGTCCTATAAATAGTAACCGGGTTCTAAGGAGCTCAATATCACTGGATTATTTTCTATGTTCATTGTTTTGGTTTAGCCACTTAACTAGCGACCAAAATATTCCAAGAAAACAATCCTCAATGAGTGTAGTATCGAGTATCTACCAACTTCGGACTGTACCAAAGCCGGTCATCTCACTACTCCTAAAAAAAGGCCAAGATGGTCAAGTAAGGTTCTAAGAGTTCATTAGTGCTTTATGACATCACTCAGCGTCCCTGTATTCTCTTTGATTGACTCAAAGGCTACCGGTACTCACAAATATGTCGCACTAATATAGCTATTGCTTCAACCATGTCGGTATACCCCGCACAGTTTCCACAATGTATTGCTATTTACCTATGAATGTTTCCCAAATCCGGGTAGAGGATTTCAAGCCCAAACAAGAGAACCAAATATAAAGCAATCAAGGCAAACAATATAATCATGCAAAGGGTGATCTAAGCCCTAAGGTTACTCCACTTTTAAAATTTTCCCCAGCAGAGTCGCCAGTTCTGTGATACGGTGGGAGAACTGACTTGGGTTTTTGCGTTTGTGTTCGCAAATGTTTCGGTTTAGCAAGAGTCTCCATCGACTTTTTATTTTATCCTAAGGAAAGGTCAAAAAGCACAGGAAAGACCTTTGATATGTTTTCTTGGGTTCGGGGAGTAGATTATAGAAAGGGAAGGTATTAACACCCTTTCTATCCATGGTTATCCATGGGCTCTTAGTTACTTGCTTAGATCACTTGCTTTACTTTTCAATTGTTTGAAATAGTGCTTTTCAATTGTTTGAAATGGTGCTTTGTGTGTGATTTTGAAAAGAGGCCATCGTTGTGGCAACCTTTATAATGATTCTTGTTTGAATGTATACAAAGGTGTTTTTGTCTTTTTAAAAGTTTTTAATGTTTGAAAGTAGGGTTTTGAAATTGTGTTGTGAAGAGTGTGTTTTGAATATAGCAAAGATGTTTTTTGCAAGCTTTGATCAAGTAACTAAGAGTCGTCTACCCTATTTTACTCAAAGATCTTTCTGATGTTTTTAACCCTTTTAACAGTGTTGTTTCACCATTGTATTTGGTGAACAACCTTTTCTTAGGATGTTAAACGGGACAGGCGCGGGTCATCGTACAGACCATGATAGCAATAGTGTCAAGTATTTTGGCAATTTTCTTGAGGGACTTGATCATTTTGTTTAGGCAACTCAAATAGCGTCATCGAGGGACTATGATCTTTTGTTTTGTTTTTGTTTTGCCAAAATGCTTGACATGCATACCATGGCCCATTTTTGAAGGCAACAAGTGGATTGTAACCCTAGGGGTGCAAGTGTGCATTGTGTTTATTTTCATGCATTGTTATCTTGGATTAGGTCAAACTAATTGCTGATTTTATTTTACATACAAACCCTAGGTCTAATCATGGCATAATTGAAAGCTTAAAGGTGCGAGAATTTAAATTCTACACTATTACAACATGATATAGGGAGGGGGGTACAAATTTGAATTGGGGATTATTTTGCAAGAAATTAAATCCTAAATTATTACAACCAAATTGAATGTACAAGGCATAATATTTAAATATACAATATTTAAATAAATACAATAAATGAATATTAAATAAAATGTATCTATGCAAAAAAAGATTTTTATGTATGTAAAAAGTATTTTTAATGTGAAATGTAAGCAAATAAAAAAGTCAATTTCAATTATTTTGTTTTATAGGGCAAAAACCCTAATTTCTTAAATAAATAGTATTATTTATTATTTATATACAATAATGTATTAATTTGTACAAAAAATAAAAGTATATTGAAAAAAACGTATTTTTAGTATAAAATATTAATAAAAAAATAAAAATGTATTACTTTTGTGTTTTTTGTTCTTATTATTTAATAAAATATATATTATATATGTCTATATATGTATTAAGTATATTAAATGTGTATAGAAAATAAAATAAATTATTTACAAAATGTATATATTTCAAGAAAATATTTTCAAATATGTATAAAAATTATAAAAGTATTTTTTATATTATTTTTACATTTAAACAAAAGTAAATATAAAGTATTTAATGTATTAATACTAGAATTAATTAAAATAAATATCAAATAAATATAAAAATTTATGAAAATATTTTTAAAGTATTTTTTATATTTAAAAATAAAATATCAAGGTCAGAGAAAAAATTAAAATGCAAAAATAATGAAAATACAAAGCAATGGGCCAGGGGGTGTGAACTGAACATGTGTGTGTGAGAAGCAAAAACAACTAGGCCCAGCCCAGAAACAACTTCATCTTCTTCCTCAGTTCAGAAACACACGCGTTCTATGTATCAAATGCTATCTTCTGATTCCTTGCTTTTTTGACAAAACTCATAACATGAAACTTGTAGAGCATCAAACAACAAATCTAACCATATAAAAAACTTAAGCTAACTCTCAAAGACCAGAGAGAATTTCTCTGGCCCTAATTCTTAACCTAGTTTTTTCAGAAAGTTCATGAACAAAATTCTCCTAGCACGATTAATATAAATGAAAACTAAGCACATGTATCGTTTCAGGGCTATGAATACAACATCTTTCATTCACAAACCTAAGTCTAACTATTCCTAAATAGAGAGATAGAAGTTCATGAAATACCTATTTCAGTTGACTTAGAGCTGGACAATGCAGCAACTTCCAAGGGTGCTTGAGGTTCTTTTGAGCTTGCCTGATGTCCAATGAAGTTTTCCCAATGCTTAGTTTGTTTTGAAGTAGCCTGAATCGTGCTATAGAACTCAACCTGCAAAGCTTTGAAACAAAAATGGCAATGTGTGTTAATGGTGTTACAGCTAGCAATGGAGGTCTGGAATAGTTCAGGTGAGTTGAATGGAAGGTGTTTGAAGTATCTTTGGACAAAACGCACGATGGAATTTGATGATGGCTTGCAAAATGCAGAACTGGCCCTGTTTTGCAAGAAAATGGGGATTTTGTGCACAAGGATTTTTGAGAGGTCAAGGGCTCGTGTTTCTGGCTTTCTAGGGTGTATGAAACTTGTTTGACAACTTTGTTTTAGTTGGTTTTATCAGATGTGTGAGATGCCTTGTTTTTGACAAGTTTTCTTCTTCTTGAAGCAAGAGTGTGGAAGTGAGGTTATAGACTTGTACAGGCCATCCTATCACCATGCACATAACCCTCTTGTCCCCTCCAATTAGTGGATTTTGTTTGCAGCATAAGATCTGGTTCAATGCTCTAGTTTGTTGTTTTGACATAAAGCAAAGTTCAAGCAAAAATGGCATTGTTACTTTTTCCATTTAAGGCTTAATCTAGTGTACAATACCCTAATGACCAAGACAATGCCTTGTCTCAATGGATTTGCATTAAATTATGGAGTACAAACTGGTTTAGAGGCCTGTAATTGTGAACCAAGCTAGCTAGATCAGATTTGTCAAGTGGTATGAACATGTATTGGCCATGGATCAAAGTGAGTTTTCGCCAACTTCAAGCATTCAATTCTCCCTAACCACAAAGGTGTTTGAGGAGTTCTAGGACAATTTGGAAAGCTTGCAACATGTAATATAATCCATCTTTGAAATGCAACTTGAAAATCCAAGTGGAACTATGTGAAAAATGGCCAAGAAGATGGGTCAAAATCCTGCCTAAACTAGGGCAAAATTTCTCTAAGTTAAAAGTTTTAGGTACCCTTGTTCCAAAACTCATAACTTGAGATACAAGCCTCTTTTGAGAAAACTTTGTGAATCAAAGTTGTAGACTTTGTTATGGACTACAACTTTCATGTTACAAGTTTTGTTTTAATCCATTTTTATCTTGGTGAAAAAATGGGACAAAGTTAGGAAAAAATAAGAAAATTTTATAACTTAGAAAAATTCTAAGTTATGAAATTTTTCCATTTTAAACCCTAATTTGCATTTTTGGGTTTCTTGATGAACAAATTTCATAATTTGACATGTCTTGATGAAAAATGACCTTTTGCACTTGATTTTGACAAAAAAAGTCAAAGTTTGACTTTTCAGTGTACAGTTAAATTTTGATTAGTTGACTGAAAAATTTATCTGTCAATCCTATGCCTTTGAGATCTTTTGAACTTGTTGAATGGTTCAAGACAATGTCATTGAGTCCTTGAGTCCATGGTTGAGCTTGATTTGCCATTGGCTAGGTCAAACAGTCAAAAATTGCCTTTGTACAGTCAAAACCCTAAAAATGACCATTTTGCCCTTTTGGTGATCTAATCAAATTTCTTGTGGAATTGTGATCCAAACTTGATAAAATGGTTTATATGAGTTCATAATGTTGATGTGAATCAAATTTCATGAGGTTTGACTGTCAATTGACCATAGTTGACTTTTTCCTCAATACAGTTGATTTCTAGGTCAATTGTCCAATTGACTGGGCAAAAATTTGAATCAAGGCTTGAAACTTGGTATGGACAAACTTTTGAGTCCAACATGAAGTATGAAAGTCAATTTGGGCATTGTAGGTCAAAACATCACTGTGCAAACTCAAACCCTAATTTAGGTCAATAGTGCAGGGAGGTGTCTTGAGTAGAGCAAATCCTAGCTTGATCTTGAGTTCCAAGAGTCTTGTGATGAAAAATGTTGATGAAATGAGAGGGCAAATTTTGGGGTACAACACTCCCACCCGTACACAACTCCAAAGTATGTCTATGGGTTCTAGCGAGGGTTTTAAAGACTATGCTCAGAAGTGGAGAGACCTAGTGGGAAGAGTCCAACCCCCTCTATCTGATAGGGAGTTGGTGGATATGTTTTTGGGTACCCTATCTGGTCCATTTTTAAACCATCTTATTGGAAGCTCCTCAGCTGGCTTTACTGAGTTGATTTTGACTGGAGAAAGAGTGGAAGATGGTATTAGAAGTGGCAAGATTCAGAAAGATGCCTCTTCAAGTGCGGGAAAGAGACCTTTCATGGGAAAGAAAGAGGTCAGTGTTGTTTACAATCAAAGAAATCTAGGCAGAACCGAGCGCCGTCCAACGGTAGGGGCTATTATGATATCCAAGCCTGCAGCCACTCAACAATGAAACAATCAGCCTAGAGCAGAAAGACCTGTAAGACAATTCACCCGGATAAATATGACTTTGTCTTAAGTTTTTCCTCACCTACTGAAATCCAATCTGGTTACCCTGAGGGAAGCTCCCAAGAACCCCAATACCGCATCTCCTCGCTACAACCCAAATGCTCACTGTGCTTACCATTTAGAAAGTCCAGGCCATGATACAAATGACTGTTGGGCTTTGAAGAACAAGGTGCAAGACCTTATTGAGGTGAAGGAGATTGAATTTGACGCTCCTGAGATTCCCAATGTTATAACTGCTCCCATGCCCAAACACGACCGTCGTGTTAATGCTATTGACGATGATACATTTGTTACTCTAGTTGAGGAACTTGTTACTCCTCTCATGACTATTAAGTGGAATTTTCTGCAAGCCGGTCTATTTCCGGGATATGGTGAAGATTTCCACTTATCTTTACCTCTACTGACTGGTTGCTATTTGTTGAAAGCAGGTGTTCAGTGCCTAATGCATGATAAAGAGATTCTATTTGAGAAGACTCCTGTCACAACTGCTTCCTGTAAAGATGTTTCGATTATAACCATTTCCGCTAATCCTCCCAGGGTCTCCACCAAAGGACCCGTCAGGATTACATCTGCTCCAAAGTTGGCTCCCCTGATCATCACTATGCCAGGGCCAATACCATACTCCTCGGATAAAGTTGTTCCCTGGAATTATGGGGCTGACATCTATTACTATGGCGTCAAGCAATACCTGTTGGCTGTTGAAGATAAAGTTTCTGGAAATACTGACCCTGATGTTGGCAATATCGTTGGGACCAGTAAAATAACAAGAAGTGGAAGAGTGTTCTCACCTGAGATTTCTCGTCTTAAAGCCGTTACTATTCCTGTGATCATTCCTACTGTTGTTCCTGCTGATACTACCACTACAATTCTTGTGATTACCCATGTTGCCACCCCTATCACTGAGTCGGTCGAGACTCTGGACAAAGACATATTGGTTGAGCCAGTTCAGACGAAGGCACATTCAGAATCCATTTAGAGGCTTCCAAGAAGGAAATGGAAGAAATCTTGAAGATGATTAAAAAGAGCGACTACAATATGGTCGAACAGCTGGGGCAGACCCCTTCTAAGATTTCAATGTTGGCCATACTATTATGCTCCGAAGCTCATGCAAAAGATTTGGTGAAATTCCTTAAAACTGCCCATGTGCCACAAGAAACCTTCGTTGACCGATTTGAAGATTGTGTGGCCAGTTTGACGGATGATAACGATTTGCATTTTCTGATGCTGCTCTGACACCCAGAGGAAGAAAACATAATGATGCGCTGCATGTCTCCATCGAATGCAGGGGCACTAATTTGGCCCATGTTCTAGTAGATACTGGTTCACCGCGGAACGTGCTGCCAGAGAAGGCTCTGGATAGATTAGACTGCGAAGGTTCGACCCTAAAGCCCAGCAACATTATAGTGAGGGCTTTCGATAGTTCGAAAAGATTGGTGCACGGGGAGGTGGACATCCCCATCAAAGTTGGTTCTCAGACCTTTGACTCCACCTTCTACGTGATGGATATTCAACCATCTTATTCTTGTTTGTTGGGACGCCCTTGGATCCATGAGGCTGGAGCTGTCACGTCCACTCTACATCAGATGATGAAGTACCCGGTGAAAGGAAAGATTGTCACAGTGCATGGTGAAGAGGAATACATGCTAAGCCACCTGAACTCTTTCAGGTATGTGGAAATGGATGGCGAGTTCATTGAGACCCCTTGTCATAACTTTGAAGAGGTGCCTCAGACCATGGTTGCAACTGAGACTGTTACTAGTGTGCCGAAGATCACCAGACCTCCCTTGAAAATGGCTTCTCTCAAGGACGCCAAATCAGTAATTGAAGAAGGTGGGTGCACCATTTAGGGCCAACCTCCTTGACATTCCATACAAATCTGATAAGTTTGGTTTGGGTTTCTCTTCAGGGGCTCAAAAGGTTGTTCGTCGTGCTCGTGTTGGAGGACCTCCCCTACACATAAGTTATAATGGGGGTCAACGCTTTAGAGGACAATGATGGCGACTATGACATGGAAAACTGGATCTTCCCTACTACCAACGGTGGACCCAATAACTGGACGGCTAAAGACTTTGTACCAATTACTTTTATTCAGAAGTAACTGTCTTTCTTGTTTTCGGATATGTAATAAATAAACAATATAAACTCTATGGCCATGTGTCTTACCCGGGACACAATGGTTTATTTGTGAGAGTTATAATGTTTCAATCTCATATGTCATTAATAAAGCATTGGACGTTTTGCATACAAATTTTGCACTCTCTGTCTTTCTTTTCTGCTTTTTACTTTGTCAATACAACTATGCTTACACATACTCACGTATCAAACTGCAAATCGGTTTTCACTCTGGGTCCCATTGATAACGGTTCTGCTATTGCCGGTTATGACATTGAAAATCTGATCAACCAAGCTGAGGACGAAGGTGAGGAAGATTGTGAGGTACTCGAAGAACTTGCCAGACTGTTACGACAGGAAGAAAGAGCTATACAACCTCATGAAGAGCCAGTTGAGACTATGAACTTGGGCACAGAAGAGGAGATAAAAGAAGTCAAGATAGGTGCAAATTTAGAGCTTACTGTCAAACAACAGTTGATACAAATGTTGCATGATTATGTGGAGATCTTTTCCTAGTCATATGAAGACATGTCAGGGCTAGACACTGATATTGTGGTTCATCGTCTGCCAACTAAAGAAGATTACCCTCCAGTAAAGCAGAAGGTCCATCGTATGCGTCCTGAAATGCCAGAGAAGATCAAGGCAGAAGTTATGAATCAGTTCAATGTTGGGTTCTTAGTTGTCACCTCCTATCCACAATGTGTTGCTAACGTAGTATCGGTGCGTAAGAAGGACGACAAAGTTTGGATGTGTATGGACTACAGAGATTTGAACAGGGCAAGCCCCAAGGATGACTTCCCGCTTCCCCACATTGACGTTCTGGTTGACAACACCGTGCAACATAAGATCTTTTCCTTCATGGACGATTTCTCTAGTTACAATCAGATCAAGATGGAACCCGAGGACATGGAGAAGACAACCTTCGTCACACAATGGGGCACTTTCTGTTACAAAGTGATGCCATTTGGATTGAAGAATGTTCGGGAAACCTATCAGCGAGCCATGGTAGCTTTGTTCCATGACATGATTCACCATGAGATAGAGGTCTATGTTGATGACATGATAGCCAGGTCTCAAACTGAAGAAGAGCATCTTAAGAGCATCTTGATCACCTGCAAAAGCTGTTTGATAGGTTGAAGACGTACAAGCTGAGGTTAAATCCGAACAAGTGCACCTTTGGGGTAAGGTTTAGTAAACTCCTAGGCTTCATTGTCAGTGACAAGGGTATTTAGGTAGACCCTGCAAAGGTTAAATCCATACAAGAGATTACGGCTCCTCGCACTGAGAAGGAGGTTAGAGGTTTCTTGTGACGCCTAAATTACATTGTCAAGTTCATTTCCCATCTAACCGCTACTTGTGAGCCAATCTTCAAACTCTTGAAGAAAGATCAAGTGGTAAAATGGAATGACAAATGCCATACTGCCTTTGATAGAATCATGGAATACCTCCAAGAGCCTCCAATTCTGATGCCTCCGATTGAAGGAAGACCTTTGATAATGTACTTAACAATGTTAGATAATTCAATGGGGTGTGTGATGGGGCAGCATGACGAGTCTGGGCAAAAAGAGCATGCAATATACTACCTTAGCAAAAAGTTTACCGACTGTGAAACAAGATAATCATTGCTCGAGAAAACCTGTTGCGATTTGGTATGGGCTGCTCGCCGACTGAGATAGTATATGTTGACCCACACTACTTTGTTTATATCTAAGATGGACCAATCAAGTACATCTTCCAGAAGCCCACTCTCTCTAGAAGAATATCGAGATGGAAAATGATCTTGACCAAATACGACATTAAATACACAACCCAGAAAGCAATCAACGGAAGTGTATTAGCTGATCATTTGGCTCATCAGGCGGTGGACGACTACCAATCCATGAACTTTGAATTCTTGGATGAGAATATTATGTTAGTGACTGACTGTGAAGAACCTGGACCGGATGAAGGACTTGAGAAAGGATCCCGATGGACTATGGTTTTTGACTGAGTTTCTAATGCACTCAGAAATGGCATCAATGTTGTAATCATATCTCTCGAGGGTTGTCATACTCCTTTCACCGTCATACTATGTTTCAACTGTACCAACAATATGGTTGATTATGAAGCATGCATCATGGGTCTCAAAGCTGCTATTGACATGAGGATCAAGTTCTAGAGTGTTCTCAGTGATTCGAATTTGGTAATAAGTCAAATCAAAGGAGAGTGGGACACTAACTACCCTAATCTCATCCCTTACAAAGAACATGTGCTGACATTACTTCCACACTTTGAAGAAGTCACCTTTGAACATTTTCCACGAAAAGAGAATCAGTTAGAGGATGCACTAGCTACCATGTCATCTATGTTCAAGGTCTGATGGGACAATGAGGCTCCTCATATCACTATTGAGAGATTGGATGAACTAGCTTACTGGTATGATATCGATACTGAAGACGTAATGGACAAACCTTGGTTCCATGAAGTGAAAAGGTATCTCAAGGCTCAAGAATATCCAGAGGGGGCATCTGTCAATGATAAGAAGTTTCTGAGAAGGTTCTCCGCAAAGTTCTTCCTTAGTAATGGAATCCTCTACAAGCACAACCATGACTCTACTTTACTTAGGTGTGTAGACAAGAGTGAGGCAGAGAGGATTATGGCATATTTACATGAAGGTACCTTCGGCATCCATGCTAGTGGACACACCACGGCTAAAAAGATCCTATGGGCAGGATACTACTGGTCCACTATGGAAGCTGACTGTTATCAGCATTCCCGAACTTGTCACAAATGCCAAATCTATGTTGATAAAGTACATGTACCTCTAGTTCCCTTGAACGTCTTGACGTCTCCCTGGCCCTTTGCAATGTGGGGCATTAACATGATCGAAGAGATTAGACCTACCGCTTCCAATGGGCATCGCTTCATCCTAGTGGCCATTGATTACTTCATGAAGTGGGTTGAGGCTGCCTCATTTGCTACTGTTACCAAGAATATTGTGGCGCGATTCATCAAGCATAACCTTATCTATCGACATGGTGTTCCGAAAAGAGTCATCACAAATAATGGTAAAAATATCAATAATACTATGATCACCGAACTCTGTAAGCAATTCAAGATCCATCATCATAATTCTTCCCTTTACCGGCCGAAGATGAATGGCACTGTGGAGGATGCTAACAAGAACATTAAGAAAATCGTACAGAAAATGACGGTGACATACAAAGACTGGCATGAGATGTTACCATTTTCTCTTCATGGTTACCACACCTCAACTCGTACGTCAACAGGGGCAACACCTTACTCTCTGGTGTATGGTATGGAGGTTGTCCTACCTATTGAGGTCCAGATCCCTTCTTTGAGAATCATGAAGGATGCAAGTTTGAACAAAGATGATTGGATCCAGACTCGACTTGACCAACTGAATCTGATTGATGAGAAAAGGCTTGCTGCTGTCTGTCATGGTCAGATGTACCAAAAGCGAATGACCAAGGCTTTCAACAAAAAGGTCAGATGTCAGGTATATCAAGTGGGTGATCTAGTAATCAAGCGCATCATCCTTCCACAAGGTGATCCCAGGGGAAAATGGACTCCCACATATGAATGGCCATTTGTAATCAAGAACATATTTTCTGGTGGAGCCATAATTCTGACCACTATGGATGGTGACAACCTTCCTCACCCTGTGAATGTGGACATAGTGAAAAGATACTACGCATGAATAAAGAACCGCTAGGTTGACTGACCTAGGCAAAAATAAGGGCATCCCGACGAACCAAAAAGGTTTCGGAAAAAATTAGGGTTAAATACAAAAAATATGTACACCCGGAAAGTCAAAAACCTGAAAAGGCAGCTTGGGCAAAAAAGGGTATCCCGGTGGACCGAAAACCCGAAAGGGCGGTCCAGGCAAAAGTTAGGGATTTAAAATGTATAACTATGTCCCATTAGATAACCCTGCGAACAGACTTCAATATCAACTATCAAGCTCAAACGGTACCAATCAATCCAGTCAACTTCGGACAAGTAGAAAAGTGATGAGACACTCAAGGACATAAGGGAAATAGCAGAATTGTAACTCAATAGGTTTATTAGACATAGCTGTTTTCTCTTTGTACACTATTTTGTATAGTTTTCATTTTCACGACGGTGTTCTCCTACTAGAACGTCAGTCTCTTTGTACAAAAATGCATGTTATAGGAAAACTTCAAAATCAATGCAAATCATTTCTTTAAAAGTATAAAGCTATTTTGTTTTCTATTTTTCTGTTTTGTTCTGCAAAAACATCCAGTGATTATTTTTGATATATGCATTTGAATATGATTATTGTTTACAATTACTTGCATAAGAAACAGAAAGGCAGTTGCTAATGACTTTAAGAAACGAGGTAAAGTCTAAAAAAGCCATTTGTAGTCCCGATAGTTAGTCTTTCCAGCAGGTACAGGGGCATCCTCCTGTCACATCCTCAGCATATGTCCTTGTGGTGTTTATGTCCCCGCAGAATGAAAACAACCAAAATCCCGACCTTTTCTTCCCCAAGCAGGAATTACCTCCTCCAGCCAAGTTCCCTCAGAGAACTGAAATCCATGTTTCCAGCTAAGTTTTTATAATCTCTAATAGTTTATAAAGCCTTATCCCCGTTAGAGTTTATTTCTCTAACTGCGGAAGTTTATCCCCCAACAGAGTTTATTTCTCTACATTGGTAAAATATTCCAATAAAGCATCTTTTTCCCCACAGAGTCATTCTCAAGCAGGAGTCAAAAATCCCCGGCAGAATATCCTCAAACGGAAAGAGGAAATCCCCGGCAAGTCATCTCCATTCACTATCCCCAACGGAAATGAAACAGCAGTCCAGGATTCAGCTTCCCAGTACTCTCCAGCAGCAGTCAGAGATTTATTTTCCCAGACTAGGAAATATCGCAACAGCATTCCATATTTATACATCATGGCATGCATATTGCATACAACATAATCTCATTTATTTTGAGAACATCATTACACAATGTATTTCATACATCATGACATTACATACGACTAACTCTTTACCTTTTCAGTAAAGATCAAATCAATAAACATCGTTGACTACTTATATGACCTGGCAGTCTTCTCAAAGGCTACGTCTGACGAAGGGCTATCTCATCATCTTCCATAGAAAGATCATTCTCAAAAGACCTTCTTCTGGTTCAGTTAAATCGACACTAAGATTTTTTTGATTTGTATTCCAGTTCAAGATAATTCAAGACCTTTCTCTGGTTCAGTTAAATCGACACTAATATTTTTCTGATTTCTATTCTAGTTAAAGTTAATTTAATATCTTTCTCTGGTTCAGCTAAATCGACACTAAGATTTTTCTGATTTCTATTCCAGTTAAAGTTAATCCAAAACCATCCTCTGGTTCAGTTAAATCGACACTAAGATTTTTCTGATTTCTATTCCAGTTGAAGATGATTCAAGACCTTTCTCTGGTTCAGTTAAATTTGCACTAAGATTTTTATGATTTCTATTCCAGTTAAAGATAATTCAAGACCCTCCTCTGGTTCAGTTAAATCGACACTAAGATTTTTCTGATTTCTATTACAGTTGAAGATAATTCAAGACCTTTCTCTGGTTCAGTTAAATCGACACTAAGATTTTATGATTCTTACTCAGTTAAAGAAAATGTAAAGTCTGGAGTCCGACCAGATAGCAGTTAATTTCATGTTCCCCAGTAAGTCGTTGTGAAGCCTGGAATACGACCAGATCGCAGCCAAACTTATTATCCTCAACAAGTCGTTGTGAAGCCTGGATCCTGACCAGATAACATTTTGCTTCTGTCTCTCCAGTCAATAGATGACTCCCCAGTAGAGTAATGGACAACTGAAGCTCCTAGACTCTATTTCCCAAAACAAAGACCAACATTCCTCAGCGGAGTCCTCCTTAACGACAGGAGCAAGAATACCCAAAAAGGAATATCTTATGAAATCAACATGTTCGCTAGATGGCATCTTTAAGCCCATCTCCGACGACTCTCTGTCATATTCCTTGGATGGCATCTTTAAGCCCATCACCGAGAGTCTTCCGTCATCTTTTCCAAATGGCCTCTATAAGCCCATTCCTGACATTATCCACCGATAATGCTACTTTAGACGAGTTCAAAATTTCTGGGCACTCTAGTGTTAAATCATCTTCCACCTTCAGATCACGAAAGGCAGGAAAGCCAATCTACATCCTCAGGTTTAAGAAGATTGAACAGCGGCAGCTATTGTACCCAAAAAGTTTCCCTCTCATTTTACTCAACACATGCCCATTAAGGTCCTCAAGTTGCCCATAGATGACCACGAATTGACCAGACAGATTCTCCTCCTAAGGTAATGAGCCTCTAACTAGGGTTTCAAGTTTCATCAATATGTGTGAACTCGAATGGTCTCAAATATTGTACACGGTCCTATTATGTCCTCAAGATCATCCATGACAAATTTCATACGTTGCACAATAAGTTTGCTCAGTCAACTGTATTAGGTCACTAGTCAACTGTGGCCTATATATACAGTCTAACTTCAAGATTTTTGGTCAAAATCAACATTTTAAAGTGATATCCACCATTTGATCAAAGGTTGATCATGATTCTTCAAGAAATGCTCCTAACTCATCAAAAGTAAAAAATTGCAAATTAGGGTTTTTATAGGAAAAGTCAACCAAACTTTGACTAGGCATAACTTTCTCATACTTTATCAGAAATTTTCCAACAAATCTCATTTTGAAGAGAATCCAATTCCCTATAACTTCTCTTTAGCCCTCAAGTTCAAGAAATTCCCTAGTTTAAAGATACAAGCTCAAACATTATATGTCCTTTCAAAAAATCAAGAAAAACACCTTTTGGGTCAAAGCACCTTACATGAACATGAAAGATCCAATTGAAATTAAACCGAAAGTGTTGTTTATAGGACATCCTAAGCTCTCTAAAAAGTCCAAGAACACCCTCTTAGGGTTAAAAATGAGAGAGAGATGGATTGCTAAAGTTGACCAATTTTTGGAAAAGTGCATGAAGCCAATATTGACCAAACTTGAATTTTTTCCAAATGGGCCCATCTTTTTATGTTTGAAACTTATTTCTAACATGGTCCACGACCTCTAAACCCACCCATGAATTATTATATTATTTATTCTATTTATTTTGATATTTTATTCATTAAAATGCAAAATTAAATAAATAAATAATAGAAATAATGTAAGATTTAATTTGGAATCTTTTTCTCATCAAATAATGGGCAAAATGTGTTGGCATATCAAGGAAATTTCATAGAGAGAAGAGAAGATTTGATTTGGTCCAAAAAAGTCAAAAAAATCACATAATTGAAAGAAAATATTTTCTCATGAAAGCTTGGATTATCCTCCACTTTTGTTGACCTAATGTGATATACTACATAAGCACAACCCTTCAGAAGTACAAGTACACACGCAGCTGCCTCCACAAGTCCCAAATTATTTCCAAAAAATTCAAAGAAAAAGTGAAAATCGTACCAAGAGATCCAAGCCTTCTCCATCCAAACCAAGCATCCTAGTTTCCTCCTGAAGGTCCCAGGAGTCATCCCCATTCATTAGCAAAGCCAAATCGTGCGCAAGATCCCTCCTTCAAGCATAACTGATTTGGTATAATTTCTTGAATTCAAATCCTTCTACTACACAATATAAATGAGTTATGCGTGCATATATGTGTTCATATTGATCATTGTAAATGTTTTAACGTGCTTCATGTGAGTTTCAGTGCCAAAATTACAACTTGCCATTGTTAGGGTTTGAAAACGCGTGAGCTTTGGTTTCAGAGATAGAGACATTTTTAAACCAAACTAAAGCCATGGTTGAACTCGCAACCTAGGTTTTAGAGGGGGGGGGGGTAGGTAAAATTTCAGGCTTTGAATCTCCCTATTTTGCAGGTTACATTTTTGGGCTAGCCGGAGATGATGACTGGAGCCACCGTATGAGGTGATTTGACCGGCCGGTGACCCTGAGTGGCACAATGGTTTCTTCTGGTTGGATCGTTCAAATATCATGGACCCCACAAGCGTGCGTGTCTTGATGACTCAGCCATAAACCTGTTTTTATATTATATTGTTTTTTTTGTTATCATATACATGAATGAATAATTGGCACAGATGGTGAAGGCAACACGCTGTAAAGGGGAGGACCTGGGTTCGATACCTAGGTCAGGCATTTTGTTTTTTTAACAAGTTATTTGTAGATCCCATGTCCCAAAGGCATACACGCCCACCGCGTAGCATCAAATATGCACCATCAAACGTCCACAGAGCCAGATCCAAGTGCCTCCAACATGCGTCCCCATCATGCACCCTCAAGCACGCCCCACTAGATCTCACACAAAGGCAAAGGGCTTGTACAAATCTGGGCCTAGCAGATTCAGTCTCACACCCCCCAGATTTCTAACACAACCACATGCCCATTACTTTTCTCTTCTTTTTTTTAATTTCTTTATTTTAATTTGTTTAATTATTTTATCTTTTTAAAATTCACCTTATTTATTATTTTAATCATAAAATCACAAAAATTCACAAAAAAATACATTTAGGTTTTTTCAATTAAAATTATTTTTTTGTAAATTATTTTAATTTCATTAATTTAACTTGTTTTTTCTTTAAATTCAAAATGTATTAGAATTAGGTTAAAACATCAGACATTTTTTTAATAAAATAACAAAAATATTAGTTTCATTAGAATTTATTGTAATTAATATTTTTTCTTTCTTTTTTAATTTAGTTAATTAGGATATTATTATGATATTTTCATTAATAAATAAAAACACAAAAAAGAGGGTTTCTTTTAATTTAGGAGCATTTTTAGGGTTTAGACGCTTCTTTATTCTTCGGGCGTTCATTATTTTCTATTTTACTTTTTAACTATGTAATTGTTTCCCGGTTTGTAATAGTTTAATTAGGGTTTAAATTTTCGCATCTAATTATGTAATTGCCCTGAGGCCTTGTAATAGCTTAGGAGTTTTTATTTTCTGCAATTTATTTTCCGCACTATAAACTGCTTAGATGAATGGCTAATAGGATTTTATGGAAAGATAACGATTAATTGAACATAGCATAACTTAATTCAAAGATAATATATCTGAATCAAGCACACTTGCACATGCTCACCCCTAGGGTATATCCCACTTCGGTTGCCTTCGAAACAGTCACAATTCTCGAAACGTGAGAATTTTTAGTGACTGTCCTTTAGTTCAAGAGATCACAAGTCCCTCGATGACCCTTTCGATTGTTGCCTCGGCTAAAAAGTGATCTTAGAACTTTAGGACAATTACTAAGAGTTCTTGCCCAATTGCCTTAGTGATCGTAAACGTCCCTTCGGTAGTCCCTCAACATCCAATGATAGGGCTACCTACTCACTAATAGTAGGATAACACTTTCTAAAGGAAATGATGAAGAGAACACCCTTTTTCGAGTAGGTATATAGTTGTTAAGTACTTGCTCAAAACTAATTCTTTTTTTATACCACACTTTTAAAACCTTTTCAAAAATGCTTTATCACACTCTTGAGGACTAATACAAGAGTTATCATAAAGCAAACAAATTTTTCAAAACACACAAACACGAAAGCAGTTTTCAAAATGAGAAAGTACCTAAGAGCCCGTGGAAAACCACAGATGGAAAGGGTGTTGTGATACGGTGGGAGAACTGACTTGAGGGTTTTGCGTTTGATCGCAAATGTTGCGGTTAACAAGATTCGCCACCGACTTTTCTTTTATCCAAAAGGAATGGTGAAAAAGCACAGGAAAGACCTTTGAGATTATTTCTTGAGTTCGAGGGGTAGATTATGAAAAAGGGAAGGTATTAGCACCCTTTTCATCCATGGTTTTCCATGGGCTATTAGTTACTTGCTAGATCACTTGCTTTTTGTTTGAAAATTATGCTTGGTGTGGTTTTTGAAAGTATTTTGTAAAGAGGCCATTGTTTAGGCAACCTTTGTAATGATTCTTGTTTGTAATAATGTATACAAAGATGTTTGATATTTTGAAAATGTATTCAATTTTGTAAGATGTTTGAAAGTGTAGGTGATTGTTTTGAAAATAGAAAGGATGTTTGTTTGAAGTTGATCAAGTAATTATGAGCATTCTACCATCTCAACTTGTTCATTTCCTTTTTCCTTTGACATTGTTACCTTACCATTGATTTGGCAAGTAACCCTATCTTTGGATGTAAACGGGACGGGCGTGGGTCATTGTATAACCATGATTAGCAATGTTGCAAGGTATCTTAGCATTCTTTTTTAGAGACTAAGATCAATTGAAAGACAACTTAGATAGCGTCATCGAGGGACTATGATCTTATATTTTTGCTTGTTTTTGCTAAGATACCTCACATGCATAATATGACCATTTTGTATAAGGAAACCAAGTGGAATAACCATAGGGGTGTTTGTGTGCAAGTGTATTGTTTTCATGCTTGTTTTTGTCTTGAATTAGGGTTTTCTAAGTATTGGTTTTAGTCTTTCCAAACAAACCCTATTTACTAGCATGTTATGTATAAAAGCGATAAATTGCGGAATTTAAAGTTACTACGCTATTACAACATTTGTGGGGAGGGGGGGGGGTACAAATTGAATGGGGATTTCAAGAATATAAACCTAGTTAGTCTATTATAACCATATTGAATTGGTATCAATGTACAAGGAATTTAAATGGATACAATGTACAAAATGAACAAACGCACAAAAATATGAAATGTGAAGTAAATGGATATTTTATTAGGTTTTTATGAGAAAAAGGGAAATTATTTTAACCTAATTAATTAAATAAAATAATTAATAAAACTTAAATTTATTAAGAAAAGATTTAAATAAAACCCTAGTTCTATTAATTGATTAAAAGAAAATAAGTTTAACAAAGATATTTTTTGGTATTTTTATGTCTGTAAAATATTTATAGTATTACAAAGTATTTTTGTACTTTTTTTATATTAAAATAAATATATTTTAATAGGTGTAAAAATAATACTAACCTAGTTTTAATTAAATTTATAAGACTAATAAAAATAAATAATGTATAGTTAAATAAAATATTTTTTGTGAGAAAAATAAAATAAACTAAGTTAAAATGAAAATCTATTTTTTTGTGATTTTTTAATGATTTTTTTAATATTATGAAAATAATTAAGAAATTAAATAAAATAAAATAATAAAATAAAATAAAATTTGGCCAAGGGTGTATAAATGAAATGGAGGGTTAGCCAGCAAAAACAAAAAAATAAGCCAGGCCCAAAGAGGCACAGCGCCTGTAAAAAAACAAAAGTTAGAAAGCAAAAATATGAAAAAATCAAAAGGGTACCATTGGGGCTCGAACCCAGGTCCCATAGGTTACAAGCGCGCGCTTCTACCACTGGGGTGGCTATACATCCGTTAACATAAGCAAAACAATAAATATACAAGGCAAAACGCGCCCTGATGACTTCATCTTCAACCTCCAGCCAGACCAACTGTAACTTGCTCATTTCTCATAAAAAATGAAAACTGTAAACATGAAACTTGTAGCAAATTTTCTCACGGTTTCAGAAATGTAAAGCATTAAAACTATAGATCAAATATAAGCATGAATTTTAATGGCCCTATTCTGAACCCTAAAAATCTCAGAAATTTCAGTTTCAAAATTCTCTAAGCTCACGCAAAATTAATGGAAACTATGGACATGGTTAGCTTTAGGGCAATGATATCTACATGTTTTGTTCAAAAATAAACTATTGATGATGCCTGTATGAAGATTTCCAAGTTGAGAAAACTTACCTAAAAACTGGAAATCGTGTTTTGAGTTTGAGCTTATTTCAAGTGATGGTGATGATCAGGTTAGCTTCCTTGAGGTCCTAGGAAGCTAATGCAATGATTAGCTTGAACAATGGATGGCTGAAATGGTCTGGAGAAGTCAATATGCAGAGCTGAGTTTTTGAAAATGGAGGATGGTGTTAATGATGTTACAGTTCTAAAACAGGGTGTGGGATTGATTCTATGTGATGTTTAGAAACTTTAGAAACCAAAAGGCCAAGAAACACACGAGTAGATTATGAGTTTCAAGTTTTTGGTCAGTTTGTATAAAAATGGAAGTGTGAAGTGTGATTCCGAGTTCTAGGTTCTTTCAAGGCTTGGACATTCGAGTGTTTGTGTCAAATGGTTTGTGTATGTACAAACAAATGTGTTTTAGTGCATCGACAAGTCAAAAGTACAAGTTCTTAGCTTTTTGCTAGGTTAATTGATTTTGAAGAAAAGAGGGAAACAAGTTTCGGGAAGAGGTACAAGCATTGGATGGATGATTGTAAGTGTTTGAAACATTTCTCATGAGTTATAGGGCTGGTTTGATCAGAAAAGAACAAGTGCAAGGTTCAAGAACAAGTTTTGTACAAAAATTTGCTTTATCAAAATGACAATGTGACCTTTCTTTCAAAAAATGGATAAAAAGCATGTCCATGCATTGAATGCTTGAAGTGAGGCCTCTAACAACTGTGTAAACCATTATTTATGGAGTGCCTAACAATTTTTAGGCCTGCAAAGTAGTGTTTATGCAGCATGGTTTGAATTTGAATTTTGTTCATCACTAAAATGACTTGTAATTAAAGTGATAAAACCCTAACTTCATCTCTTCGATTCTCCATACTCAAGAATGATCTCAAGGAGTTCTTGGACATTTTGAAAAGCTTGAAATGTGCTCTACAACCCATCTTTGAATTTATTTTAAATATTCCCATTGTAACTATATGAAAAAGTACCATGAAGTTGGGTCAAAATCCTGACCAAATTAGGGCAAAATTTCACTAAGTGTTTTATTTCATGGCCCTATGTTCTTAAAATTATAACTTGTGATCCAAGAACTTTTGGGAGAAGTTGTGTGAAGAAAAGTTGTATATTTCATGTAGATCTACAACTTTCATGTTGGAAGTTTCTCTTGAATCATCTTTCATCATGGTGAAAAGTTTGCACAAATTTATGAAAAAATAAGAAATTTCCAACACTTAGAAAAATTTCTAAGTTTAGAAATTTTGACTTTTCAAAATGAAATCTTGAATTTTTGATTTCTTGATGAATAAGTTTCATATTTTGACATGTTTTGATGAATTATTATCTTTGGCACTTGAATTTGACCAAAAAGTCAAAGTTTGACTTTTCAATATACAGTTGACTTTTGATCAGTTGACTGAAAAATTCACCTGTCAATCCAATGGACTTGCAATGTTTTGAACCATGTAATTAGGTCAAAATTATGCAATTGGACTCTTGAGATCATGCCTTAAACCAATTGACCATTTTCTAGGTCAAAAATCAGAAATTGCCCTTTCCCAATCAAAACCCTAATTTTGACCATTTTGCCCTTTTGGAGATTTGATCAAATTTCTTGAGGAATTATGGTCCAAACTTGATCAAATGATACACATGAGTCTAAATTATTGATGTCGATAAAAATTTATGAAGTTTGACTGTGGATTGGCCAAAGTTGACTTTTTCCCCAATACAACTGATTTTTAGGTCAACTGCTCAATTGACTGAGCAAAAGTGTGATCCAAGGCTTGAAACTTTACATGAGTAATCTTGGGGGTACTTAATGATTCATGAAAGTAATATGGGGCATTGGAAGTTCAAAAATCCTTGCGCAAACTCAAACCCTAATTTTGGTCATCAGTGCTTAAGGAGGTGTCTTGAGCTGATCAAACCCTAGTGCAGTCTTGAGTCAAGGGAGATCTTTGTGAGAAAATTCTTGATAAATGAGAGGGCAAATTTTGGGGTACAAAAGGTGCTAACACCTTCCCTTTCCATAATCTACCCCTTTTACTCAGAAAATCTCGAAAAAATGCCTTTTTCTGTTCTTTTCACCCTTTCCTTTGTTGGATAAAAGAAAAGTCGGTGGCGACTCTTACTTACGGCACATTTGCGAATACAAAATGTAAACCAGTATAACAGTTGGTTCTGCCACTGTATCACAGTATGACTCTGAACATCATTCTATTTACATTTAAGCAAAATCTCTTTTACTTTAACTTTTCTCCTTCAATAATTTTTTTTCCTTTTGCTTTCCTTTGTACTGAGATTTTGACTACGTCGAAATCCCTTTTCAATCCAGCAATTTCTTTTCCTTTTGCATTACCCTTTATTATATTTCGAATATGTCAAAATCCATTAGTTTTATGAGAAGTTACATCTTGAATCTTTATAGAAATTAAAGTAGATTTCTATCTTACATCAACCATTAAAATAAACTTATAAAAAATTAAGCACATATGTCTTAGGATTAACTAGTCGATCTTACAAGTAATTCTTTTTATTGACTAGTGTTTGTTTACTAAAATTTAGGTAAGCAATTTGCACACCTGGTGGGATACTTTGTGCTAAAATTTTCAAAAATTTACAATCATTGTGTTTTTTGTTTTGGTGATTTTTTATTCATGCATAAAAATGTTCTTAATACTTGGGTATGCATGCATTCAAGAAGTGGGACTTTTTTGCCTGAAATGACGCGTCCAAATATGGATAACACTAATTTTAACCCACAAAACAATCTTCAAAACACAGTGGATCCACCGCCTTAAACTCTAAAGTTGTCTCAGTGCCATTTAGAAAGGGTTTCCCTAAAACCTCGCCTTAACTCTAACAACCATCAAAGGTTTGCAAAAAGAATTGGAAATCTCTAAACATATCAAACTCAACTCTATTAATTCAACTTGATTCTAAAACATATCAAACTTAACTATAATCATATCAAATAACTCAAAATAAACTATAAACATATCATATCACTCAAATTAAAGTTATTTATAAATATATTCAATTTCTTAAATTGCTAAAGGTTTCTAAAAACTCTAGACTTAACTCTAAAGTTGTCTCAAATCATAATAACACCAATCATTATAGACTTATGATAAAATTATGAAACTCTTAATTTTAAAATTTCTTTAAACCATCTTTCAAACACAATTGATATTTTCTCGATCAAGTTACAAAACTCCAATTCTATTCCTTCTAGTTCAACCATATCATAATATTTCCTGCTAGTCATACATCAGTTTTGAATAATTTCATTTAAAATATAAAATAGTGTTGGAATCAAGCAAATGAATATGTTTTAGAAATCTTAGAGTGTCTATTTTAAGACTATGATTTTTATTTTAAGACTTAAGATCCCAATCGTATCATACCCAACATTTGCCCAACCAAATTCAATGGTCTGATTTTTTAAATTGTATTGTTCAATTTATTTATTTTTGTTTTGAGGGGTTTTAAAATTATAAGATGGGGTGTTTGTTTCAAAATTGACCACCAAAATCTGATGGATCATTAAGGGTTTTTAATTCATTTTAAATGAAAAGAGGGGTGTATTTGTTGCAAAGAAGGGCGTATGATTCTACATTTAAATTTTCCAGTCCATTAAAATTGCTTTTGTTTTTTAGTTAAATAAGAGAGGGATGTATTGGACTTAGCAGCTAAGCCCATTTTGACTTCATCTTTGTATGGTACAAAAAGGGGGGTGTCCTTACTAAATTAAAAGGCCAATTAAGTTATCTTAGATGCCAATTTTGTTGGCAAAAAGGGGGGTGTTCATTTTTGGATCAGATTGACCCATTAAGGAAATTGAAGGCCCATCAGCTTCATTTTGACCGAGTCAACTTTTCATTCTTGTTTTTCTATTTTTATTATGATGATTTATACAATTATAACAAATATATTATTATTTTATTTTATTTTTTATTTTTTATTTATTTCTATTTTGACTAAGTCAACAGAGGGCTAAGGGAAACCCTAATTTGTCCTAGCGACATCGCCGCTTCCATGACTTTGTTCTTCCTTCTACTCTAAGACAACAAAAGTCTAGAATAACCAGAGTCCAAAAATCAAGCATAAAATGTACAAATTTGAAAAACAAAATAAAAAATGGATCATAAATTACACAAAATCAAATCTTTGTACAAAATTATACAAATTACAGAATCAGTCTTATTTGAAATCGTCCAGATTTACAACAAATTAAATCCCTAATCAAATCTAAATCTTCCTAATTCTTAAATAAATTATATTTTCTAACGACAATCATAAACAAAACTTCCTAATATATCTCTAACCTAAGCCTATAAATAGAATCCTACAAATTCTAAGAAAGAGGAAGAAACTGACGAACATAATAAGAGATCGAGGAAAAGGAGAAGAGGGATCCGGGTTTCAATTTCTGAAACCCTAGATATAAGTTATGCCACTATCGTCACCATCGCCATCTTCGATCTTGTACTTGCGAATCAAAGAAAGAAAAGGAGAAATTAGGAGGAGAAATTAAAAGCATAACGAAAATAGTAAACTATGAATTCAAGTAAGCCTGAGACTACTTTGCTTTTAAGGTTTGAATTGCATAATGATTGATGTTTTGTGTGATTGGGGTTTGATTTGGGGTTTCTGGGTTCATATTAGGGTTCCTAGGGTTAGTTTAGGGTTCTTAGGGTTAGGTTAGGGTTCTAAGGGTTTCACCTTAGGGTTCTAAGGTTTTGGGTTTCTGGGTTTGGATAAGGGTTAGGGTTCCAAGGGTTGGATGAAGATCTTCAAAGTTTTGGATTTCTTGTGGTGGTTTTTATATGAAGGTGGTGGTTCCCTGGAGAGGCCACCGGCAGATGCAATTTACGGCTGGCGGCGCCCAGGGCAGAGCGATTTTCGGTGATCGCCTTCCTAGAGAGAGGCGTGAGAATCTCTCTCTAAAAATACAATAGTTTTGGTCGTTTTGTGTTATATAAAAGAAAATAGGCCACAAGCCCGACTATCTATTTTTATAAACCCACCCCTGGATTCCCTGCATCTCCCTTTATCATGCGCCTTCACCTCTAAGCCCATTCTTAATTGTATCTCCCTATTTTTATTTTTATTTTTGCAACTACGCTGGAAAATACACCCCTCATGCGCTAGTGGGTCAAGTCCAACATCTGGACTTGGGCCCCTAATACTTACACCCCCCAGACTTGCTGTCACGTTCGAATTAACACCCCCACGCCACTGGGTCTAAATCCAATATCTGGATTTAGGGCCCTTGTTATACCCCAAAATTTGCCCTTTCATGTTTCCCAAGGTTTCTTTTACATGGGTGGTTACAAACACTTGCCTAAAGAAAAATGATTTTTTTTGAATGATATCAAAGTGTGTTTCAATTGGCATGCCAACAATGTCTTTTGATTGGCATCTAAGTAATATCCTTTGATTGGCACATCAAAGTAAAGGGTCCTTCGATTGGCATGTCAACAAGCTTCGATTGGGCGTCTAAAACCCTTAGACCAAGCATTGGCCCATCAGCTTCGATTGTGTGTTGGTTCCCCTTTCGAGCAAACATTGGTCCAAGTTTCATTTAGGCGAGAATCCCCTATAAGGTCCCTTCGATCCACAAGCAGTGGCCTCCTACATGTGTATTCTGATTCACTAGGCAAAAACTTCCTCATGCTTGCCTTGGTTTCACAAGGCAAAGACCCATCAACTTACCATCAATCTAATAGGAAAAAGACCTCTTTCACTGGTATTCGATTCACAAGACAAAGGGTTGCCTCAGGCATGCCTTCAATTCACAAGGCAAGGGCCCCCTTTTCATCTTGCCTTCAGCATACAAGCCCAATACTTCTACAGATTTGCCTTCAATCCACTAGGCAAAAGCTTCCTTTGACCCACAAGGAAAATACCTCCTTCATGCCTAATTCGATTCACTAGGCGATGGCCTCTTTGACGCTTGCTTTGACCTGCCTCATTCTAGAACTCACAAGGCATTGGCTGCCTTTGTGCCATCTTCGACTGGGCAATGGTCCCCTTTGAAACAATTTTTCATACTTCGACACGCAAGTTAGTCGCTTCGAAGGTGCATTCATGAGGTCTCTTCAAAGAAACATTCATTGGTCCATTCGAAGGACACATGGTTACTGAATATAAGCTTATCTTATGATGGGTCTTGGTCCTACATGTGGCCAAGCCCAGGCCTCTTGTCCAATTTCATTTGAAGGTTGTGACAAAGGAGGTTTTCGATTGGCTAGATTGAAGTTTTCATTTGAGTTATTTGAATCAAGCAGCTAGGGAAAGTATATAGACTCAATAGAAGAATTTCTAATAAGGAGGTTTCTGAACACTTTGAATCAAGACTCTAGGCCACTCGAAGGAGGCAATCAGAGTCATTCGAAGGAGGGAATTTGAAAGTCAAATGTGTCTAGGTTCATAGAAAATTCAAAAAGGGACAAGAAACCATGTCTTTGGCAAAGTTTCAAGTGATATTAATGGCCTTAAAACACCAACATAATGGATATTTATTCCTTTGCCCTCTTGTCCCCTCCATCCCCTCTATATAAGGAGCACACTAACACACGAAAAGGGGAGGGGGGAAAACACACGAAAAAGAGGGGAGACTAGCTCATACACGCACATGCTGCCTCAAAAAATTATACTAAATTATAAGAAATCTTATAATTCGAAGCTAATATTGCAGGTACCCCAAGTTCACACAAATACTAAAGTTGTGCTCCTGAGGCTCCCAAGAGTCTATTCCAAGCCCATCCATATCCAGAAGTTCCAAATCGAAGCAACCCTTAAACAAGGGTACCTACGCCTGAAGCCACAAATTCATACATCACCGTTGGTAAGAACTGGTAAAATATCAAACTTTAAATTTGCATGATACATTAACATTTGTAGTTCACTCGATTTATATTCAAGATTAAGGACATGGGTTTGACACCCAGGTCTGCATTTGTTTTGTTTCTAACACTTGTTGCAGATCCAGTCTGAACAGACCAACGTGCACAGGATCGAAATACCTGGGTTCGATACCCATGTCCTGCATCTTTGTTTTGCTAACACATCTTTGTAGGTTCAGTGCACTCACAAGTGATCCGTCAGGCTCTTTCAACAATGCCCTCTAGATCGAAAGTAACATTCTTTCACTAGATCGAAGGATAACTATTTTCCCCTGGATTGAAAGGCACCTTACTCTAAATCGAAATCCCATCATCCTTCCCTGAATCGAAAGGCCACATTTTCCCTTTGAGTCGAAGGAGGATTCTTCTACCTTTAATTTTTCTTTACTCATTTCTTTATTGATGTTAAATTAACTTTAAATCAAAAAAATCACGAAAAACATTAGATTAGTTTTTATTAATCAAATTAATTTGTAAACAAGTTAATTAATCATTTTAACCTTTTCTTGAAATTAAAATTAAATAGGCTTAGATAGTATTTTCTTAAAAATAAACAAAACAAACAAAAAGATTTATTTTCCTTAGGATTTAGACGTCCCTTTTAATTCGTTTACGCATTTATTTACTTTCACATTTTTTTCATCTTATTATAACTGCTTCCCAGTTTGTAATAGTAACTAGGACTTTACTTTTCGCATTTCTATAATGTACCTCTCACAAAACCATGTAATAGCATAGGATTTATATTCCCACACTTTACACTTATGAACTTTAAATTATTGTATATACTACTGTTAGTAACTAGACATGTATGGAAAAACTAATAATCAAACATTAGCAAACCTAAAAAAAAAAAGACAAAAATAACTGATCATAACACACATTTCACATATGCACCTCTAGGTACCCCACTTTGGTTGCCTTCGGATATAAAATAGTCATGTCCCTCGAAACAGAGACGCTTTAGCAAAGACTCGTAAATAAAAAAGATCATAGTCCCTCGATGACCCTACAGTTGCCTTTCGGTAAATGATCTAGTCCCTAGACAAAATTGCTAAAGCGTCTCCACAAGTTGCCTTCGTGAGTGCACGTCCCATCGAATTTCCCTCATACATCCAACGATAGGGCTACCTACTCACTAATAGTAGGATAGCACTGTTTAAAGGATAGGAGAAAAAGAACAGACCTTTTCGAGTCCAAGTAGATAGCTGTTATATGTTTGCTCAAAACAAACCTTTTTTACACTTACACATTTCAAAAAAACCTTTCAACAACATTTGCTTTGTCAACACTCTTGAGGACTGATACAAGAGTTATCACAAAGCGAATTGCCGCACTAAGGCATTTCAAAACATTTTTCAAAACACACAAAGCACAAGGTATTAAAAAATGAGTAAGCATCTAAGAGCCCATAGAAAACTACGGATGGAAAGGGTGCTAACACCTTCCCTTTCCATAATCTACCCTCCTTACTCAGAAAACTCTCGAAAAGGTCTTTTTCTGTTCTTTTCACCCTTTCCTTAATTTGGATGAAAGAAAAGTCGGTGGCGACTCTTGCTTACCGCAACATTTGTGAACACAAACACAAAACTAGTATAACAGTTGGTTTTGCCACCGTATCACAGAACTGGAGACTCTGCTGGGGAATCTTTAAAAAGCGGGGTTACCTATGAGTTAGTTCATTTTATAACTATTTTAATTGCTTGCTTTGTATGATTTATCCTTGGAGGGTTTGTTTGGGTTATTACTATAGATCCTGCACCCGGATCTGGGGCACCTTTTAGGTAAGTAGCAATAGATCGCGGGGATTGTGCAGGGTATACCTACACGGTTAAAGCGATAGCTACGTTGATGTGACACTTTGGTTGGTACCGGTAGCCCTTGAGTAGTCAAGGAGAATACGGGGTCGTTGCATGGTGTCATGAAGCATCAACTGACCTTAGAACCTTTAATTGAACGACTTGGCTGTTAGGAAGTAGTGAGATAGCCGTCTTTGGTATAGTCCTAAGTTGATTGATACTCGATACTACACTCATTGAGATTTGACTCCTGAGTTTTGTTTGGTGGCAAGTCAGTTGTCGATTGGAACAAAACTTATGGGAAAAATTGGTGATATTAAGATTCCCTAGAACCTGGTTACTATTAATAGCACAGGTTGAGCCCACTAAACTTCAAGAGGGTACTTACCTATGGAACTCATGCAAGCTTGAACCTAAGGATATTTGTGTGACTTTCTTTCTTTCACTATCTAACAAATTGAACTCATTGTAGGGTTTTGTTTGTACTCTGTGCAGGACTTGTTTGTGGTCTTTATCCAATAACCTGGATTTTATTGCAAGACATACTTGTCTTCATCAATCTGCATTTTTGCTTGATGCATAGCATACACATCATAACATCATACCATAGCATTTCCTTAACCATTTCAAGGATCTCTGTGGTGCAGGTTATGATGAACCAGACGTCTAGCAAGGGGCAAGGGGATTTATTTTCCTCTAGCCAATTCTGTCAAAAGGACCATAACACAATAACTTGAGTTAGGGGCGATGACCCACTCAACATGGTGAGCTTGACTCTTATAGAAGGACCTTCAACAATACGAAGTTCTTCAATCAAAGCTGCAAAATTCAACTTCTAACATTTTCTTATTTAACCCCCGAGATCCTTGAAAACATTTACATATCATACATGTCATTGCATAACAGGTATTCTCCAGACAGGCTTCTTATCCCTTCGCTGTTTATTTCAATAAAAAGAAATGGCTCTCGAACAAACAGTGAAGGATCTCCAAGCTCAAAATGCTCAGTTCCAACAAATGTTCCTGGCTCTGGCTAAGGGGCAGGAAGAACTGAAAGCTCTCGTCATCAAAGAGAACACCAAGAAGCCAAAGAAATAGGCTGGTATCTTGAATATGGGAAGAAGACTTAGAGGACCAGTCAAGCGGGCTCTAGATCTCACAACTCCATCAAATGATGGGGATAATCATGAAGATGATAACAACCCAGGGACTGATGAAGATGAAGATGATAATTTTGAGGAGTAATATCCTTCTGCTGATGATAAATACAAACAGCTGGAGGATCGTCTCAATGCTATGGAGATTCAACAGATACCTGGCTTGGACTTTGAAGAATTAGGGCTAGTTTCTGGTGTGATCATCCCACCAAAATTCAAGGTTCCCATATTTTACAAATATGAAGGGGTTTCTTGTCCTAAACTTCACTTGAGATCATATGTCAGAAAGATCTAGCCTCACACTGCTGACCGAAAGTTATGGGTCCATTTCTTCCAAGAAAGTTTGGCTGGCACTCAACTGGAATGGTTCTATCAGTTGGAAGGAACTGACATTCATACTTAGGAAGACTTGGCTATTGCTTTCTACAGGCAGTATCAATACAATGTTGACCTCGCTCCAACCCGTACTCAACTTCAAAGCATGTCTATGGGTACTAGTGAGGGCTTCAAGGATTACGCCCAGAAATGGAGAGATCTTGCAGGGAGAGTCCAACCTCCTCTGTCTGATAGGGAGATGGTAGACGTGTTCTTGGGCACTTTGTCTGGTCCATTCTTCAACCACTTGATTGGAAGTTCTCCAGTTGGGTTCACAGAGCTGATACTGGCAGGTGAAAGAGTAGAAGCCGGTATCAAGAGTGGGAAGATTCTGATGGCTGCATCTTTTAATGTTGAGAAGAAGCCATTCGGTGGCAAGAGGGAAGCTAATGCTATATATGGCCTGGAGGGACGTGCTAGAGGTAACCACAACCCATCTGTGGGGGCAGTACTGGTCTTTGATCCTACGCATCTGCAACAACATCAACAAGGGAATCAGCATAAGGAGGTCGCGCCTAAGAGACAATTCACCAAAATCAACATGTCACTAGCTCAAGCATTACAACACATGTTGAAAGTAGGATTTATTACGTTAAAGGCTCCTCTAAGGAATCCTAATACCTGTGCTCCTAGCTACCACCCCGACGAAAGGTGTGCATACCATTCTGATAGTCCTGGACATGATACGAATGGCTGCTGGGCTCTGAAGAACAAAATTCAGGATATGATTGATGCCAAAGAGATTGAATTTGACCCTCCAGAGACTCACCATGTGATCACTACTCCTAGGCAAAATCATTAAGAGTGTCTATTTCATTTGTGATTTTTCAATTGAAATTTCCTTTGCTTGTTCAAACAATTACTGTTATGTCAAACTTTGGTTTTCCCATTAATGAATCGCATATGATTTTGTCTTGAATTATTTTATCCGTATTCATTATATTCAAACTGTGTGTACTTCCTTTTTTTGATATTCAACTCTCGATAAAAATCTCTAAGCCTTTAGAGGAAGGATGACGAAAACGATACCTTAGTCTCTACAATATGCTTTTGAACAGACCTCGCTGACGATGTACAGGCGTTGTTTCAAATCCTAAACAATGGAGTTATAAGGAAGATAATCCCTAGTCTACCCCTTTGAACCTAAGAAGTAGGAGTTTTTCTTTTCATACAAATTGAAACCTTTAATCATAACCTGGGGCAGGGTAGTTTCTCAGTTAATTCAACAGCGCATTTAATCACAAGCTCTACCTTCATACACGATGAATGGTGTAGAAGATGTTCCAAAAGATGGTGATGGTTCCACATAATCGTCAAGACATACAGTCATTATCTCTCAAAAGAAAATCCCGCTAAGTCAAAACCTATGAAGGAGACTTAAGAAAAAACTAGGGCATCCCACTGGCTATAATCACAAAAGAAACAGTTCAGGCAAAAATAGGGATAACAAAAAAAAAGAGGTCCTACAAATCCTTAACAAAAAAATAAAGGTTACAAAAAATGATCGCCTTCTCAAATAAACGTTCAATTTCTGAACCATCACCAAGTATCAGAGAAAAGATTCCAGACTCAATTGGGATCTAAACGCATAATTAGCTGAGCATAGGATTGAAGAACATTACGAAGAACAGGTTGGGTACAAAAAAATTTCAGCCTTTATCCTTTGTTTCTTAAACCGTGAACCAGGGCATGCTACAACCCTCAAAAGTCCTAACTGAAGCATGGGTTAGTTCGGAAGCATACTATTACAAAAGGTATCCTGACTCCTGTAGGGTTCGCTATAAATCCTGAATCGATATCACACTCTTACAAAATTTGTTTGTTTTATTAAAAAATGAATTTCCAAACTTCAAGACAGACATAAGCTTTGCTCTTAAAATACCATTGTTTGCATATGACTATTTGTTCAACAAGCATAGAAATTCGCACAACGAATATTTAGTGAATGCAAATCCTCTCAATAGACATAATCACCTCAAATGGAAATACATTTGCAGTAACAGACCTTTCTCAATCAAGGGGCATGACATGGTGTCTAACTGATCTGGGGCGGTCAAGCCAAGATTCGAGCAATTTCTCAAAAGTTCCAAATAGCCAGGGGCAGATCTCCATCTGAATCACTTGGGGTATTGGACATAAATTCCAGCAGCAAATCATATGCAATCAAACAAACACCTTCTGGCAGTGTGACAACACTTACTACTATGGACAATGACAATTCTCTGTACCCGGTGAACATGGACATAGTTGGAAAATACTACACATGAACAAAGACCCACTAGGTTGATTGGCCTAGGAAAAAATAAGGGCATCCCGGCGAACCAAAAAGGGTTCGGGAAAAAATTAGGGATATACATATGAAAAAAAACTGTACACCCGATAATTTGAAAACCTGAAAAGGCGGCTTGGGCAAAAAAGGGTATCCCGATGGACTGAAAATCTGAAAGGACAGTCTAGGAAAAATTTAGGGATTAAACCGTACAACTATAACCCGTCATCTCGTCACTTGTCTATCAGTAGAAGGTTTATTACCCTGATCTGCATTCACCAAGGACTCTAAGAGTTGGGATAACAGTCAAACCATCTACAAAATCCCCGACAGATATTTTCTCCAACAGGTACCGAGGCAGGGGCATTTTGCTACAAGGTCACTGCCATATTCTCAGCATGCAACCTAATGGTGTCAGGTGTTCTCATATCCCCGACGGAGCAAGAATCTCTAAATTACTGCTCCAACATCTAAAAATTTCCCAGTGAAGTCGCCAAGCTTCTCTGGATTCCCCAACAGATTTCTTCTCAAAACAACAAAACAGGAATCCCCATCGGAAACATTCTAAATAAACCAGATTCTCATCTAGAAACGGTTCAGGTACGATCCAGAGATGGATGTCATCCTGACACTTACTCTAAATTCTCATCTAGAAACGGTTTAGGTACGATCCAAAGACGGATGTCATCCTGACACTTACTCCAGATTCTCATCTAGAAACGGTTCAGGTACGACCCAAATACGGATGTCATCCTGACACTTACTCTAGATTCTCATCTAGAAACGGTTCATGTACAATCCAAAGATGGATATCATCCTGATACTTATTCCAGACTATCTTCTAGCAACAATTCAGGTACGATCCAGAGACGGATATCATCCTGATACTTATTCATATCATCTTCTAGAAATGGTTCAGGTACGATCTAGAGACATATGTCATCCTGATACTTATTCCAGACTATCTTCTAGTAATAGTTCAGGTGTGATCCAGAGACAGATGTCATCCTGTTACTTATTCAGATCATCTTCTAGAAACGGTTCAGGTATGATCTAGAGACAAATGTCATCCTGATAATTATTCCAGACTATCTTCTAGCAACAGTTTAAGTACGATCTAGAGACGGATGTCATCCTGATACTTATTCAGATCATCTTCTAGAAATGGTTCAGGTACGATCCAAATACGGATGTCATCCTGATACTTATTCCAGACTATATTCTAGCAACAGTTCAGTTCACGAAGTTTACCTTCCCCAACAGAGTTTATTTCTCTAACAACGGAAGTTTATCTCCCAGTGTTTTAACTTCAAAATCTGAAGACCTACATTCTTCACCCCCAGCAGTAATCAGGGATTTATTTTCCCTAATTCAACAACACTGTAATGGAATAATTGATACGTTCATACATTGCATTCATACATCAATCTACAAACATCATGGCATATGCAGCACAAATGCATATATCACAACCTCATTTATTTTGAGAGCATCATGCAATTCATACATCATGACATCGCATGAAACTGACTTTACCTTTTAGGTTAAATCAGTAGACAGGCAAACTCTATCAACTTATACAGCAGGTTAGAGATTAATGCCTGAAACCAGACGGTGAAACTATCTACACGACCAAGTGGTATGAACTCCTGAAGCAAGACATGTTTACCAACAAATATAGCAGGCCATAGGTTAATACACGAAACCAGACGGGAAAACTATCTATGTGATCAATATTAACAAGTTCCAGATTAATACCTGTAACAAGCCAGGAGAACTATCTGTGGACGACTGACTGTAGATTAATACCTGTAAAAAGCCAGGAGAACTATCTACATAAAGAGATTAAATATTAATACCTGTAACAAGCCAGGAAAACTATCTTTCTTTCTCATGTCAGAGATTAATACCTGTAACAAGCCAAGACAACTATCTCAACGACCAACAAAAACCAATCCCAGATTAATACCCGTAACAAGCCAGGAGAACTATCTGTGGACGATCTACTTTGGATTAATACCTGTAACAAGCCAAGAAAACTATCTTTCTTTCACAGGTAGAGATTAATACCTGAAACCAGCCATGACAACTATCTAAGTGAACGACAATTTTCAAGTTCCAGATTAATACCTAAAACCAGACATGACAACTATCTGTGAACAACTGATTTGTAGATTAACCCCTGAAACCAGACAGGAAAACTATCTACACAACCCAACGAAGAAATCTTACACGGGTTACTTCTCATCATCCAGATGCAGTCTAACACAGACTCATCCTAAAACATCCCCACATAGGCTCCTTCTCATATATCTCCGAATGCGGACTAACACAGACTCATCCTGGAACAACATTACACAAGCTCATTCTAATACATTTTCAGGTAACAGATGATTCCATTATCCCCAACAAGTTACTGTGAAGCCTGTATTTCAAACCAAAAAACAACAAACTTTCATCTCTCCAGAGATAACTCTTTAGCAGAGCCTTGGAAAACTGAAGTTCCTAGACTTTATTCCCCACAGAGTTTTCCTCAAGCAGGAGAACAATAGAAACTCACATTCCCCAACAGACTCCTTCTCAGACAGCAGGAACATGAACCCCCAAAGGGACCATGTGTGAAATCAACATCTACTTTGGATGGCATCTTTAAGCCCATCTCTGACGACTCTCTTTCATCTTCTCCAAATGGCATCTGTAAGCCCATTACCGCCATCATCAACTATCAGTGTTACTTCATGTGATGCAAATTTTTGGGCACTCTAGTGTTCAATCCTCTTCCACCTTTAGATCACGAAAGGCAGACAAGACAATCTAAATCCTCAGGTTTAATAATATTGAACAGGGGAAGCTGTTGTACTCAAAAATTTGCCCTCTCATGTTTCCCAAGGTTTCTTTTACATGGGTGGTTACAAACACTTTCCTAAAGAAAAAGGGAGATTTTTTGAATGATAGAAAAGTGTCTTTTGATTGGCATGCCAATAATGTATTTCGATTGGCATATGAGTAATGTCCTTCGATTGGCATATCAGAGCAAAGGGTCCTTCAATTGGCATGTCAAAAAGCTTCGATTAGGCGTCTAAAACCCTTTGACCAAGCATTGGCCCATCAGCTTCGATTGCGTGTTGGTTCCCCTTTCGAGCTAACATTGATCCAAGTTTCTTTTAGGAAAGAATCCCCTACAAGTTCCCTTTGATCCACAAGAAGTGGCCTCCTACATGTGTATTCTAATTCACTAGGAAAAAAACTTCCTCATGCTTGCCTTGGTTTCACAAGTCAAAGACCCATCAGCTTGTCTTTGATCTACAAGGCAAAAGACCCCTTTCACTGCTCTTCAATTCACAAGACAAAGGGTTGCCTCAGGAATGCCTTCGATTCATAAGGCAAGGGCCCCCTTTTTATCTTTCCTTCAGCATACAAGGCCAAGACTTCTTCAGATCTGCCTTCAATCCACTAGGCAAAAAGCTTCCTTCGACCCACAAGGAAAATACCTCCTTCATGCCTGATTCAATTCACTAGCCGATGGCCTCTTTGATGCTTGCTTTGACCTTCCACATGATAGCGCCCACAAGCCATTGTCTGCCTTTGTGCCACCTTCGACTGGGAAATGGTCCCCTTTGAAACTGTTTTTCATACATCGACACGCATGTTAGTCCATTCGAAGGTGCATTCATGAGGTCCCTTCGAAGAAACATTCATTGATCCATTAGAAGGACACATGGTTACTGAATATAAGCTTGTCTTATGATGGGTCTTGGTCTTACATGTGGCCAATCCCAGGCCTCTTGTGCAATGGCATTCGAAGGTGGTCACAAAGGAGGTTTTCGATTGGCCAGATTGAAGTTTTCGTTTGAGTTATTTGAATCAAGCAGCTAGGGCAAGTAGATAGACTCAATTGAAGAAGCTCTAATAAGGAGGTTTCTGAACACTTTGAATTAAGACTCTAGGCCATTTGAAGGAGGAAATCAGAGTCATTCGAAGGAGGGCATTCAGAAGTCAAATGTGTCCAGGTTCATAGCAAATTCAAAAAGGGATAAGAAACCATGTCTTTGGAAAAGTTTCAAAGTGATATTAATGGCCTTAAAACACCAACTTAATGGTTGTTTATTCCTTTTCCCTCTTGTCCCCTCCAACCCCTCTATATAAGGAGCACACTAACACACGAAAAGGGGGGGGGGGGACACACGAAAAATAGGAGAGACTAGCTCATACACGTACACGTTGCCTAAAAAAATTATACTAAATTATTAAAAATCTTATAATTCAAAGTTAATATTTCAGGTACCCCCAATCCACACAAATACTAAAGTTGTGCTCCTGAGGATCTCAAGAGTCTATTCCAAGCCCATCCATATCCAGAAGTGCCAAATCGTAGCAACCCTTAAACAACGGTACCTACGCTTGAAGCCACTGATTTATACATCACCATTGGTAAGAATTGGTAAAAGATCAAACTTTACATTTGCATGATACATTAACACTTGTAGTTCATTCGATTTATATTCAAGATTAAGGAGCTGGATTCGACACCCAGGTCTGCATTTGTTTTGTTTCTAACACTTGTTGCAGATCCAATCTGAACAGACCAACACGCACAGGATCGAAGGACCTGGGTTCAATACCCAGGTCCTCCATCTTTGTTTTCCTAACACATCTTTCCAGCTTCAGTGCACTCACAAGTGATCTGTCAGGCCCTTTCAACAATGCCCTTTGGATCGAAAGTAACATTCTTTCACTGGATCGAAGGATAACTATTTTCCCCTGGATCGAAAGGCACCTTCCTCTAAATTGAAATCCCATCATCCTTCCCTGAATCGAAAGGCCACGTTTTCCCTTGGAATCGAAGGAGGGTTCTTCTACCTTTAATTTTGCTTTATTCATTTCTTTTTTGATGTTAAATTAACTTTAAATCAAAAAAACATTAGATTAGTTTTTATTAATCAAATTAATTTGTAAACCAATTAATTAAGCATTTCGACCTTTTCTTGAAATTAAAATTAAATAGACTTAGATTGTATTTTATTTAAAATAAAAAAACAAACAAAAAGATTTCTTTTCCTTAGGATTTAGACATCCCTTTTAATTCATTTGCGCATTTACTTACTTTCACATTTTTTTCATCTTATTGTAACTGCTTCCCAGTTTGTAATAGTAACTAGGACTTTACTTTTCGCATTTCTATAATGTACCTCTCACAAAGCTATGTAATAGTGTATGATTTACATTCCCGCACTTTACATTTTTGCACTTTAAATTACTGTATATACTACTGTTAGTAACTAGACTTGTATGAAAAGACTAATAATCAAACGTTATCAAACCTAACAAAAAAGACAAAAATAATTGAACATAACACACATTGCACATATGCACCTCTAGGGTACCCTACTTTGGTTTCCTTCGGAAATAAAACAGTCATGTCCCTTAAAACGGGGACGCTTTACCAAAGACCCGTAAATAAAAAAGATCATAGTCCCTCGATGACCCTACAGTTGCCTTTCGGTAAATGATATAGTCCCTAGACAAAATTGCTAAAGCATCTCCACAAGTTTCCTCCGTGACTGTACGTCCCTTCGAATGTCCCTCATACATCCAACGATAGGGCTACCTACTCACTAATAGTTGGATAGCATTGTCTAAAGAATAGGAGGAAAAGAACAGACCTTTTCGAGTCCAAGTAGATAGCTATTATATGCTTGCTCAAAACAAACCTTTTTTACACTTACACATTTCAAAAACAACTTTCAAAAACATTTGCTTTGTCAACACTCTTGAGGACTGATACAAGAGTTATCACAAAGCGAATCGCCGCACTAAGGCATTTCAAAAAAAAATTCAAAACACACAAAGCGCAAGGTATTAAAAAATGAGCTAAGCATCTAAGAGCCCGTAGAAAACTACAGATGAAATGGGTGCTAACACCTTCCCTTTCCATAATCTACCCCCTTACTCAGAAAACTCTCGAAAAGGTCTTTTTCTGTTCTTTTCACCCTTTTCTTAATTTGGATAAAAGAAAAGTCGGTTACGACTCTTGCTTACCATAACATTTGCGAACAGAAACGCAAAACCAGTATAACAGCCGGTTATGCCACCGTATCACAGCCCTGTTATTCATTCCCCCAAAATTACTTAGTCTGAATAAATTACACCCCCCTGTGTTTTTAAATAAAATTAATTTTTTTTTACAATTTCATTTATTTATTTACTTTATATTATTGTGCGTAATTAATATTTTTTATATTTAATATATTTTGTTAATAAACCATAATAATATTAATTAAAATTTTTAATACTAACCCCTTTTTAACTATTTTAATTGGATTAAAATATTTTTTCATGCATTAAAACTATTTTTCTCATATTACATAATATATTCGAAAACATCTAACCAATCAATTATTAAACTTATTTACTAACCTAATTTCAAACTTATATATATTTTTAAAAAGGATTATGGAAATTTCTTCTATTGACCGCGTAATTCATCTACAACTCCCCAATTTACAAACCCATACTTGGTTCAGAAAGGATTCGAGATATTTCTATAATCCATAAAAAAACTAATCAACACTACGAACTACGAATTGAGATCCGGACTCCTCATTAGAGGATACGTAGGCATACTAATTAAAAATAGTTGCGAGTTCCCCTAATTAAAAATTAAAACCCTATCCCTAAACCTTAAACCTAAACCATGGTATCCTTGTGAACAAAGTAGATGATGAGGGTGTCTAACACCTTCCCTTCATCTAAAAGGAGTCAACAACTTAGAATCTCTGATCCAAATTAGGGTTATCTGTTATATTCCCTTCCTTAGGATAAAAATTAATAGTGGCGACTCTATAATTTTCATTCGGTTATTACAGTTGGCGACTCTGTTGGGGACTCAATCCTAGGGTTTAGAAGCCTTCCTCTTAGGTTTAGGGTTTTGTTTGGGTTTTTGGTGTTTTCAATATTTTCTTTATTTATTTACTTTATTTATTTATTTTTGTCTATTTATCTATTGTGATATTATTACCATTGTTGTTTTTATTTTTTTCCAGAATTAAGTTTCAAAATATATTTTAAAAAACCCTTAGAAAGAAGGTTTGTCTATTGGCCAACGGGATATATCATCCCTATGAGTTTTATGACGACTTCGCCTAGAGTCGGTGGAATTCCAAAAAAGAAATATGTATCAAGGGGTATCCTCTTGGGGGGTAGGATTTTGGAATAAAACCTGTGACTTTTTGTATAACTCTTAAACCAAAATCTTATGGTGAGACCTTTTACGACCTTAGAGACGAAAGTTTCGGTCTACAAAGAGGCTCCGCTTAAGGGAGGCCCTAGTGCCTTTCCCTCTAGTGTTATCTATGATAACCTTAAGGAGACCACCTTATGGGAAGGGTAGAATATCCGTAGGCTAAAACTAAGAACCTACCAACTAAGGATACCTTTCATAAATCCCATCACTATTTGGCGTCATCATGCATTCATACATCTTGCATTCCAAATGTTCATTATTTTTCATTTTTGTTGTCTTATTCAGAGGATTAAAAAAATAGTAATCAAAGGTTTTTGATGAGTATCTTAAAAATGGATGCCAGGGGGAAACAACTTGTCCGTGTTAATGTCGTCAAGCCGAATATGACGAAGATCAAAATTATCAAAGGGAAACTGTCTGAAAAAGCTATGAAGATGTTTACTCGCTGTTATGGGGCTACCCTTGAGTTGACAAAATGGATGTACAATTGGATATTATCTCTGCCTTGGTTCAATTTTACAATCCTCCGCTAAGGTGTTTTCACCTTTCAAAACTTTGGAAGAATTTGATAGACTTTTGAATTTTTCTAAAAAAAATCTTATGTGGAAATTGGAGAGATAATTGATGTTAAGGACTTAGCAAAAGGCTTAGGTATCTCTTATCCCGAGTTCTCACTTAATTACAAAAAAGAAGGTGATGTATGAGGGATTAAAAGACAATTTTTGGAGGCTAAAGCCCTTTCTTTTGCCAATAAGAAAGAATGGGAATCTTGTGTTGATTGTTTAGGACTACTGGTCTTTGGTGTATGTGATACGGTGGGAGAACTGACTTGGTGTTTTGCATTTTATCGCAATTGTTGCGGATAGAAAGAGTCGCCACCGAATTTTCTTTTATCTAATAAAGGAAAGAGTGAAAAGAACAGGAAAGACCTTTTTGAGAATTTTCTTGAGTTCGGGGGGTAGGTTATGAAAAGGAAGGTGTTAGCACCCTTTTCAACCGTAGTTATCTACGAGCTCTTAATTGCTAGCTCACTTTTGAAATCCTTTTGTGAATGTGTTTGTTTGAAAATATTTTTAAAAGTGTCATCGTTGGGAAAACTTTGTAATGATCCTCGTCTCTATAAGAATGCATACAAAGTGTTGACTTTGAAAATATTTCAAGAAAGTGTTAGTGTGTTGAAAGATGTTTGTTTTGAAATGTTCTGGAGCAAGCAACTACGAGCGTTCTACCTACTAAAAAGAAGGTCTTTGTTCTTTTCCTCCTCTTCTAAATAGTGTTATTCTACCATTAGTTAGTAGAAAGCCTTATCATTCAATGTGAGGGACAGGCGTGGGTCATCATACAGTCATTGAAGGAAACTGGTAGGACACTTTAGCAATTGTTGTAAGGGTCTAAGATCATTTACCGAAGGCAACATCGAAGGGTCATCGAGGGACTATAATCTTTTAATCGAGGGTCTTTGCTAAAGTATCCCACATTCGAGGGACATGACTGTTTAAATCCGAGGCAACAAGTGTGAGTTACCCTAGAGGTGCAAGTGTGCAAAGTGTTTTGTTTTCAAGTATATTGTATTTGAATTATGGTTGTCTAATATTTGATTTTAAATCTTGTCATACAACCCTAATTACTAGCAATAATAAGGAAAGTGATAAATTGCAGAATTTAAATGTCCTACGTTATTACAATGCTTTGGGAATGGGGGGGGGGGGGGGGTTACAAGTTTGTAAATGAGGGGAGGAAAGCAATAAAGCCCTAATTACTATTACAAACCATTGAACATGAATAAAAATAGAATGTACAAAATGTAAAGAGAAAAAGGAAATTTGTTTTTAGGGTTTTTTGATCGAAAAAGGTTTTGGTAGTTAACCTAATTAACTAATTATTTTAATTACAAAAAAAAAGTTAATGAACTATCTAATCAAAACCTAAAATTTAAATTAATTAAAATACAACCTAAGTATAATTTAATTTGTTTAGAAAATAATTTTGAATATTAGTGTCAATTCCCATCAATGCAAAATGTCCAATGTAACCTTAACGACCCAAAATTATAGCAACGATCTCAAAATTAGGATTTCTTGCGCTTGGACTGACACGAGCCTTTTCATCAGACACGGGCCGTGTCATCGGACACGGGCACCCATGTCAGAATCTGCTAATTTCCTTCTACTTGTTTTTTTGTCCCAGTTGAATTGACACGGGTCGTGTTGTATAAGACGAGCACCCATGTCAGCTCCTGCCTTGCCCTTTTTCATGTTTTTAGTTGCCAGCTGTGTTGACACGGGACTTATCGTGTAACACGGACACCCGTGTCAGCTCCTTCCTTTCCCTTTTTCCAAGTTTTCAATCCTAGTTAAGTTGACATGGGTCGTGTCAACATATGCCCTGCCATTTTTTGCACATTTTTTCCCTGACATGGTCCGTGTCAGGTGACACAGCCACCCGTGTCAAGGCTCCTGAAGCATTTTCTTTGAATTTTGGATATTTGCACTCTTATGCCTCGATTTGTCATGTTTTATTCTTTTGAAAACAAAAACAAATGATGTATGTATAAAGATATCAAAGTTTGAGGAAACTTATCTCTCTTGGATAAAAGTCCGAAGCCTCTTCTAATTGTTCCAGGTGCAATATTATGATTGATTGAGCTCCCTTAGACCTTCTTGAAGCTATGCCAATCCCTACTTGATGCTGAAAGTTGTTGAATCACTTTAACCAAGTCAAGTTGCAAGGTACTGTTTTTGAGTTTGGAAGATGGTGATAATGATGTTACAGAAGTTGTTCTTGTGTTTTAATAAATTCTATATGATGTATGTGAAGTATTTGGATGATTTGTTTGGGCAAAACTTGTAAGGTTTGAGAGATTTAAAGATTTGAACTTCAAAGCTAAAAAATGGAGGTTTTATGGACAATTCTGGTTTTTTGAGAGTAAAGGGGTTTTAAGGGCTTGTTCATCTCCTTTATCTTGCAATTGATATCTCTATTTATAGACAAGAGGTTTGGGAGGTTGAAGTGATCTTACCAGTTGATCAGAACCTGAGAAGTGGCCGAAAGATGATTTGTAGTCGGAATGAGAAGTCGAGGAGAAAAAGGAGGTTGTACCTGCAAGGCACTCTGATGATCAAGTAAGAGCGGGAACAAGAAGGTACAAGCAAAGTATTAGGTAGTGAGTGGTGAATATTAGATACCTGGCCTTTACAGGTGTAAGGGTTTATATAATGCCCCTGGTGCGTGGCTATTGGTTCCTGATTTCACGGCCTAGGTATGCGAATCTGTGAAATTAGGTAACTGCCGGGACTTGGTCAAACCGGGCAGATTTGCTCGTACTTAGCCGTTGGTCCCAAGGAGGGGGTTAGTTACATGCATCTCTCTGATCGGTTCCTGGTGGCCTGTATGATGTTTATGTCGAGCAGGCTGAGAGGATACTCCGCAGTGGTCCTGGGCCAGTGCTGGTTCGGGAGGGATAACGACCGACATGCTCGATAGGTAACAAGCAATCCGGGTCATGGTCGTACGATCGTACCAAGGGAGATATCTTGGATTGGGCCCAGTCAAGCTGTCGGGCCAATCCATAATAGTAGCCCCCCAAGTCGTTGCGTATGGGCACATGAGCAATGACTTTAACATCTGCCCGTTACGCCTTGCTTGATGGGAGGCGAGGCATTGGTCGTTAGGACTTTTGAATTAGGAGAGGTAGCATGTTTTGGGAAGCGTGCTGGCGAAGTGGCACAATGATGTCCTAAGGCTAGGGTGTAATGATGACGACCCTAGGGTTCCCAGGCGCGTATCTTGCACACATGGATTATCTCAGCTATAAATACAAGAGGAATAAGGCGTTGAGTATTTTTCGCATTCTCTCTCAACTGCTCGTATTAGCTCGACAGTCGGCCACCGGAGTTCATTAATTTTCTTTGCTCGCAACTACTAACTTTCATTTTTTCTTCTATTACTGGTAAGTTTTTAATCCTCCATTGTTGTTTGCTTCGGTAATTTCGCCTTTTCCCTTCTAGAGATGCATGCGGTTAGGATTTAGGGTTCCGTTAGGGAGGATATCGTTGGTTGTGAACGGTGTTTCCTTGATTTAGAATCGCCGGACCTGCCGTGGGGGCTCCTCGGGGATTCCATGGTGTGCTGTAGGTGGTTCATTAGGGCTTAGGGCTTTTTCTTCAATTCATGCCCGTTAGTGTGCCTTAGTGAGGGTTCTGGTCGGGGAGGTGATCCTCGTTTCCTAGCGCCATTTCGCTTGTTTAGCGGTGGAAGGGTGGTTCTGGTATTGATGTCAAGCTCATATTCCCCTTTTTCTTTTCAGGTGCCATGGATGATACTGCTCAGGTCGTTATTTTGAGTGAATCTACACAGTTTTCTAGGAGTTCCTCGAATGAGACAAGTAGCTCGTCAAGCATCCTGGAAATCTCTAGGGATATGCAGAACCAGATGGGACAGAAAATGGGGGAGCCTGGAATGGGGGCGACCTTCGTGGACCATGGAAGCTTGTTTCCTCCTAGAGATGAAGAGGATCCTCGAGATTGGGACGCGAACGACCCCTGGGAGTGGCAGTCATATTTTTACGAGCACAGGGAGGATGTCTTTACGAGCTTATATACTCATGAGAAGGGGGCTCCGGAGGAATGGTCGTTATATATTTTTGGGAAGGAGAGAAGGATCTTCTCGAAGTATGACAGGAGGCGGATCTCGATGTATGACATTATCTTTAGAGACATGGGTCTTCACCTCTCCTTCTCTGACTTCGAGATGGCCGTTTTCTGGAATTTACGTGTGGCTCCTTCTCAACTTCATCTGAACAGTATCACATTCGTGCAAGCATTCGAGATAGTCAGCGACCATATGAAGATAGGGCCCACCATTCTGTTGTTTTTCTACTGCTTTCACATCTAGAGGATTAGGGTGGACGGAAAGTGGGGATGGGTCTCCCTCAAGCAAGGCAATGGGAAGTTATTCAAGGCTTATTTGGAGTCTGTCTGCCACTTTAAAGACAAGTATATCTTGGTGCAGCCCTCCTCGACAAAGGCGATGTTGAATATTTTTTAAGACTGCACCGTTGCTCAACGAGGATGGGTCTCCACGTCTAAACGATCTGGGCGAGCCTACTGTGAAGCTGATTTATAAATTCCCGTTCCAATGGACGAGGAAACATTTTGACAGGGAATTGGGATCCTATGTTTAGAGAGAGGGGGGGAGCTCGAAGACGAGGATTTGGAGAGTTTTTCTACTTTGGCCATGTTCGTGGCTCAAATCCCTCGGGTTCAGTGAGTTGGTCAGGGAGATAGGCCTGTGTTAGATAAGAACGGGGAGCCCCTATACGAACCGGGCATCATAAACGTCAAGGAGCTCCTCAGAAGCGAGGATCCCGTTAGACATTTGGGTATATACATTTCTAATAGCAGTGAGTGATCGTTGTTTGTTCTACTCCTCATTTAACTGACTACTCTTTTTTGTTTGTTTTGCAAAGAGCATAAATCGTGCTCAAGAGCGTTTGGGCAAGACTCTTTTTGCCTGAGCGAGGAAGGCTTTGAAGGATGTGCAGGCTAGTGCCGGGCCAGCTCCTGCCTCAGGGTCGGATGGCTCATCCTCAGTTCCAGCCACAATCACTCTCTCTCTGATTGTTATTTCTTCAAAGGAGAAGAGACCGTGAGCTGATGGGCGTGTCAACCTGACCGGGGAAACGGGGAAAGGGACGTACGACCTGCCTCCTTACTGGCTGGATGATATGTTCGTGCCTAGGCATACACGCGTGGTCGGGCCTGGGTGAGTTTGTCTTGCCGAGAAAACTTGCCGACTGCTTAGTGTTTTTAACTATAATATTGTTTTAGCTTTTCAGTGTTCCATGATCGAATGAGCTGTTCCCCTTGTAAGTTTTCCAAGTAATAGGCTTCGGTCTCCATTTTCGTGTAGATGTGATACGAACCTTCCCAGTTTGTTGTGAGCTTGCCTTCACAATATTCTTTACGGTTTCTCTTTAAGACAAGGTTGCCGACCTCGAACTCTCGTCGTATGACCTTGGCATCGTAGAGCATGGATATTTTTGTCTGAGCAAGGCCACTCCTGTTCCGATTTCTTCCACCAGATCCAGCTCTTCGTGGAGGGCAACCCCGTTCATCTTCTTGTCAGGAGATGCCTCATTTCTCCTGGAAGATTCCTCGATCTCTACAGGAATGACGACCTTTGTCCCGTAAGCTATTCAAAATGGAGTCTCCCCAGTGGATGAATGGGCAGTCGTTCGGTATCCCCATAGAACATTGTGTAGTTCCCCGACCCATCGCTTCTTGGTTTTGTCCAACCTTCGCTTGAGGCCTCTGAGTATCACTATGTTCGCAGACTCGGCTTGGCCGTTCATTTGGGGATGCTTGACGGAGGTGAAGTGTTGGGTGGTGCCCAGTTTGGTGATGAATTCTTGGAAGGTGTCGTCTGTGAATTGGGTCCTGTTTTTGGTGACTATCGCTCTTGGGATGCCAAAGCGAGCGAGGATATTCCTTTTGTAGAAGTGGAGGACGTTTTGGGCGGTGATTTTGGCCAAAGCTTTTTCTTCTATCCATTTGGTAAAGTAGTCGACCGCTACGATTAGGTATTTGTTTTAATTGGTTCCAACCACAAATGGGTCGAGGAGATCTAGGCTTCACCAAGCGAAGGGATAAGTAGAGGAGAGAGATTTAAGCTTATTAGGAGGAGCTAAATGCGTGTCTCTGTGTCGTTGGCATTTATCGCATCTCTTTACATTCTCTTTTTCATCATGCTACATGGTGGAGCAGTAGTATTCCGACCGCAAGGCTTTCCTCATGAGGGATCTCCTACCTAGATGTTGACTGATGATGCCTTCGTGGATTTAGAGCAGTACACGCTCCGCTCTGCTTCGGTCGACACACTTGAGAAGTGGAATGGAAAATCCTCTTCTGTAAAGTTTTCCTTTGACTAAGACGTATGAGCAAGCTCTCCACCTGACAACGACCGCTTCTTTTAGGTCGTCGGGGAGTTTTCCCTCAGTGAGGTAGTCGTGTACAGGGGTCATCCAGAAATCGCTGTCCCTGATGGCGAATAATTCTAGGGGGGAAGATGGCCTTTGGGTGCTTGGTCGAGGGAGAATCTCCTGTATCACAAATTTATTTCCTCCCTTTATCTTCGTGCTCGCCAACTTGAATAAGATATCTGCACGGGCATTATGCTCATGGGAAACCTGTCGTAAGTCCATAGATTTAAACTTCATTTTCTTCTCCTGAACTAGGGCCAAATATTTGGAGAGTTGGTCATTTTTGACCTGATATTCGCCTCAGACTTGAGAGGAAACTAACTGAGATTCGGTGAAGATTTTCACTTCCTCGGCTGCCAGGTATTCGGCCAGTCGTAAACCTACGAGGAATGCCTCATATTCGGCCTGATTGTTGGAGGTTGGAAAAGATAGGGCGAGGGAGACTTTGCTTAGGATCCCTTCCTTGTTTTCCAGTATGATGCCCGCACTGCTTCCGGTCAAAATGGAGGCGCCTTTGATGAAGATCGTCCAACGACATGATTCTTCGGGGTTTGTGGGCGAGGTCATTTCAGCTACGAAGTCGGTCAAGGCCTGAGCCTTAAGGGCTTTCCTACTTTCGTATTGGATATCGAATTCAGAGAGCTCCACGGACCATTTCAACATTCTATCGGCCATGTCTGGTCTTCCAAGCAGTTGTTTTATTGGTTGATTCATACGGACCACTATGGTGTGGGCCAGGAAGTAGTGTCTCAGTCTCCTCGCCTCATTAACAAGGGCCAGAGCTACTTTTTCGATTTGCTGATATCTTGCTTCCGGGCCCTGCAGGGCCTTGCTCATGAATTAAATTGGCATTTGTCCTTCTGGGGTTTCCCTTATCAGTGTCGCGCTTATTGCCTCAGAGGCGACGACCAGGTAAAGGTAGAGGACCCGGCCTTTCCCAGGCCGAGATAGGACGAGCGGCTGTAACAACGCTCTTTTCAAATGAACGAGGGCTTTTTTGCATCCGGGCATCCACTCGAAGGTGGCTTCCTAGCGCAGGAGCTTGAACAAGAGAAGCGCGTGCTGGATGGACTTTACCACGAATCAAGAAAGAGAAGTGAGCATGTCATTCAAGATCTAGGTGGATTTCATCGAGGTGGGCTTTAGAAATTCAGAAAATGTCCAACATTTGTCAGGGTTTGCCTCAATGCCTCGTTCCGTTAGATAGAACCCGAGGAACTTTCCTGCCCGTACGTCGAAGGTGCATTTTTCCGGGTTGAATCTCATCTGGAATTTTCGAGCTTTCTCGAATACTTTTTTCAAGTGGGTGGCATGGTCGAGCTCTTCGGTGGACTTTACAATCATGTCTTCCATATATATTTCGAGCATGTCGCCTATTTTGTTGCGGAATACTTTTTTCATTATGTGCTGGTAAGTAGCGCCCGTGTTTTTTTAGGCCGAAGGGCATTATGTTGTAGTAATAATTGCCCGACTCGGTCATGAAAGCGGTATATTTTTTGTTCATTTTTGCCATGGGGATCTGGTTATAACCAGAGTATGCGTCAATGAATGATAGAAATTTAAAACCGGCTGAGATCAGTATAGTTAATACACATGTGCCATTTTCCATTATATTTTTTAACAAGGACTACATTCAAGAGCTAGGTTGTGTACTGGGGTTCAGAAATAAAATGTGCCTCTAGGAGGTCTTTTATAGCTAGTTCTGTATCTTTTGCTTTCTCGGTCGACTGCTTTCTTCTGTGTTGCACGACCGCCTTGATGGCAGGATTAATGGTCAGGTGATAGCATACGACCTCAAGGTCTAAACCAGGCATCTCAGCCGCACTCCAGGCGAACAGATCAGTATTTTCCCTTAGGAAAGCTTCGAGTTTCCTTTTCTCCAGGTCGGGGAGGTCTGCTCAGATCTTCACTCCCCTGGTAGGGTTTTCTCTGAGAGCAACTAGCTTGAAGTCACTGTCCGGGATGGGCCGTGCGTGACTTGAGAGTTCGTTACGATCAGCAAAGGAAGTTGACTCTTCGTATTCGACCATATGCTCCTTCTCCTTCCTCCTTTGCTCGACACGGTCTTCCACGGAGAAACAACAGTCGAGGTCAATAGTGTCAACCCTTGGCAGCGGCTTGACCTCCTCGGAATTGGAGGGCAATGTGGCTCGAGTGGTCGTTCGAGGTTGGACGCTGATGGAACTGAGGCCTTTGGCAGAAGCTTCGAAGCACCTTCTGGAAGCTTGGATATGTAGCGGTATAAATGTTTAAGACTAAGCCATTGGATTGACTAGAATTATACAGATCAAAACAAAAAATCACCACCGCGCTTTATTATTTCCAAAGGAATGGGAAAAAAGCGAATAACCCAAAAAGAGGGGGAAAGATTCAAGGTAAGGGGGTTGGTTATGAAAAGGGAAGGTATTATCACCCTAAACATCTATTGTACTCCGTAGGAACCTCTTTGTAAAAATCTGTATATTTTGGCTATAAAATGTTGTATATAAAATAGACGGTGGAGGTGAGAAAAGAAATATAATTTTTTATGATTTTTGCATCCGCCGCAGTTGTGAACCTTTAGTGTCTATGGACCACCTTTCATGCAATAGGGAATCAGGGTACACGTAGTTCACCTTTTAAAAATTTTAAAACACAAGTGTGTTGGTTGATTTTATGAGATAAGACATCATCGTCATTGTCCGTGTGGAAAACATACTTACTACCCACAATCATGAGAAAGGAGAATTTGCATCATCTCAAAGTGGAGGATATGGTTTGTATTTTAAAATCAATAATGCCTCACTAAATACCCAAGTGGAAAATATCTCTCTTCACTACATATTGTAAAAGTATATTTGTTTGCATCACTACAAGGATTGACAAGAGTCTAATCTTTTGAGAAAGGTTTTAAAATAGAAAGCCAAAGTGGCAAAATGGTTTGAAATGAGATTAGTTGACTTTTAGTCTTCTCACAAAAAAATGTCAAGGTATTACTAAGTTGATTGAAGTTTATTTATGAAAACAATGTTTTGGAAAACGCATGGACCTAAGTCTAAGTTTATTATGAAAATGGTTCAAGTTTCAAAACAAGAAGAGTTTTCAAAAGGAGGAAGAAGATTTTTGAAATTAAAGAAGATGAGAGGAGAAGAAGAGACTATCTTAAAGCATAAGGTAAAAGCTAGGGATAAGAACCATCTAACCAACAAGAAGCCAATACTTGACATTATGAGTCAAGATGGAATTACCATTCCGTGGATTGAAACCAAACAAGCAAAGATACTAGATCTCTTGAGAGAACCAAACTTCAAATGTATTAAGTCTTCATAAAAATTAGGCAGAGTAACGGTTGTATACGGGTGAATTCCAGATTACAAACGAAGTATATAATCACAATAACCTGCACACAAAACAAACAAACAACTCAATGTCTTGAGGTAAACCTTAAGAACTCCAAATAAAATATCAATTAAGATCACAAGGTCTCCGACATAGGCCAAGGTTTCTAATCCTAAGTCCAAGAAATCCAATACTCCAAAATGCCAAGGATAGTAACCAAATAGTCCGAATATCGTTAAAGCTTTTTATGCTTCATGTTGATTATTATGTGTCTTAAAAAAAGTAAAGAAAAGCTCAAGTGTGCAAAGATATGTTTGGGCCACGAATGATCATTTATTCGAATCGGGACAAAACTTAGCGCTATGTTAAGAAATCGTAAGTGGACTTATATAGAAGTCGCACCTATTTTGAGACAGGTCAATAGCAATCTATGCACCATTTGTTTTGAAAGGAGTGAGATGAAGAGGGGTGTGAAAGAATATAAACCACATTTGAATTAAAATTTAGTCAAACTATTATTAAAATCATTCATCTATTTTTGTGGAGTTAGACTCAACACCATGGATCCAATGATGTTAATAAAGTTCATGATCAAAAATTCAACCCAAGATCAGCCAGAAAATAATCACAAAATAATATTGCATTTAATATATATATTAAAAAAAGTTTTAAAAAGTTTTAAAATAGAAATAAAAGAGAAAAATATCAACCATATTCAAATTAATCAAGAAATATAAAGTAAGACCATAGAAAAATCAGAAATGAACTGAAATATTTTTATAAAATTTTTGGTAATTTTTTTAAAGTCAGAAACTATTTTTAAAATTAAAAGAAATGAGTAAAATAAACCAAAAATGATAAAAATATAACAATGTCAGAAATAAAAAATAAATGAGGTCACCAATATTTGTCACAATATCATTGGATCATTCCATAATTTTTTCAGAATTTAAAAATGCATAAAATTATTTTTAAACATTTAAAACAAATCAAATAAAGTTAAAATTTATAAAAAATATCAAAACATAAAATAAAATTGTGAAAAAATAAAAATTAGCAAGAGAAAAATCAAAAATATTTTTCATAATTTTTTCAGATTTTTTTGACTTAAAATGAATTTGCTATGATTTTTTGAAAATTAAAACAATTAAATATAAAAATCAAAAAAGAAAAATAAAGTCAAAAATATGTGGACTATTGGATGAGAGTTAAAACAAGTTAGTAATCAAATTTAAGGGATCTGGCGTGTTGTGCATATCATGGTCATTAGTGAATAAAGCACTGAATCAAATGTAAATCAGAAATTCAAAAAATATAAATGACGTTGTTTCATTGGTTGAAGGATGACACGTTGGTCATCTTCAACCTCCAGCCAGTCCCAAAACCAGGTTGCTCAATCTGTAAAATTAGAGCGCGAGACCTATGTCATTCGCTTCGTCTCTTCAAGACGAAGACAACCACACATTCACGATAAATTTATATAAACTGTAGCTCAAGCAATTTGGAAGGAAAGTTTTGAAAAGGGATTTGAAGTTTCATTGTCAAAACGTGTTTTTAGATAAAAGCAAGTGTTGCAACTAGAACCAGGGCAATGAGACCTTCACAATGATATTAAAGTTTTGAAGAATTGATGGAGAAATCTACCTATTGATGTTGAGTTGCAGAGCTCTGAAACTGGACTTCTATGGATCAATATAGGTTACGATTCTTGAAGGTAATTATATGGTTAACTTCAGGGAAGATCAAGGAAGGTGAATTGATGGAAACATTAGATTGAAAAAAGCTTGAAAACTGATTTCGAAGTTAGAGAAAAATGATCTATGGAGCAAGTTTAGAAAGGTGATTTTGGCTGTTCAAGCTTGAGGAAATGAATGAAGGATGACCCTCTATTTATAGGAAATCAAGTGGAATGTTCAAGCGTGTGAAATGATGAAGTTTGGAGGGAAATCGTGTGAAGTTGCAAACAAGAAAAGTGTGACTTCTATATTGATCAAAACTCATCCAAAACACACGTTTTGCTATTCTAATCACTTCTGGATGTTCACTAAACATGTTTAGAAGCAAAAACATGCAGGAACAATATGTTTAGAAGCTAAATCAAGGATTTCAAATTCTGACTTTTAAAGAAACTTCAGTTTCAAGTTACCAATTTCAAAACAATGGCATTCTCAACTCAAGAGGTCTTAGGTCATGATTCTTGATGCTTTAGAAAGATGATATTACAAGCTTTGCAATGGGAAAATAATGGAATCAAATGGATGTTTGAGCTGAAAGTTGCAATGAGTCAAAGTTGAGAAAAAGAAGTTGACTTTCCATACTTAGAAATATTTCAAGTTTTTCTTCAAAAGTGACATATAATGTTTTGCATCCAAACATGGCCTTCATCTTGGAATTTGCTCTTGACAAAAATGATTGCCTGAAATAGACCTCTTGAATGACATTTTGAGACTTTAACCATTCAAAATCTCCAAAAATTGAGTGAGTTATGAATTGTTGAAGTTGGAAAAAAATCATGAAATGACCTATAATCTTTTGTATCCTTAGGGCTTACTCCATTAATTTTCTCATTTTGCACTTAAAAGAAGGAATAAAGTTCGCATCCGCAACATCATTATGGAAAAAGAGTGGGCTCAAAGTGATAAAAATTAACCAAGTTATGATCATTTGAAGTCACACATGAGAAATTGGGGGTTCATTTGGAGGACTTGTAATCTTTCTTCATCATCAAGCTTCTTCCTCATGAAAACTCATTGAAACTTTTGAAGTGATTTTTTAATAACACTTTGAAGAGAATGATGTATTTGGAATCACTCAAAAATACCAAAATATGAGCAAGATATACTTTTTTGAAGTTCAAAACCCTAGCTCCTAGATCAAGAAAATGCTTTGAGGAACTTTGACAATTTTGAATAAACTTCTTGTACCAACACTTTTGCTTTGTAAATATAAGTGGTTGAGGATGATAATGAGAACTCATAGCCACCAAAGCCACTTCCATATCTTGAGAATTGAGAGAAATATGCACTTGTGACCAATGGGAACAAGGCCTTGTCCAACCATTACAACTTCTTCAATCAACCCATTGTACCTTTGAATAAATCTTGATAACTTTGAAATGTGGTGAACCAAGATAAACCTTGCCATGACATTCCTTCCAAAATAACTTCAATGGCGAGGTTTGAACTTCTCAAGCTTTATTGACTAGGGAATGGAAATAAACTCATGAACCCATGGATCAACTTGCTAAGCCACATTTCCTTTACCTACATTATTAACAAGTAAGACAAACCAACATTTCATTTTATTAATTAAAAGGAAATTCAAAACAAAACATGCAGATCACAAAATAAAAACAAGTCAAGGTGCTTGGTGATTCCTCAAAGAGCAAAGCTAAAGATAGGGAGGAGAACCAAAAGCCCTAATGTGATCTTGTTGTGATTAAATTAATATGGTATGACGAAGGGATCTTAGGTAGAAAAATTGGGGTACAACAGCTGCCATTATTTAAGTTTCTTTTATCCGGAGATACGAAGGTTAAAAATCTTCGTGTCGACGCGATCAGAGATACTTAAATATAAAACAAACCCTATTTTTGGCCCTAAGATACCATGCAATGCTTATGAGTATGAATGCATATGAATAACTTCAAAGGGATGCAAAACACCACTGGGGATGTAGCAAAGGAAATAAGGATTAAAAGAGAAACCCAACCAGGAAAATAAATCACTGGTGAACCTAAAAGACCTGACCCATAGAGGATGGTAAAAAGTCAAAGGATATGCCAACTTTTACTAAAGGAAAAACTACCAATGTTCACTGAAGGTAGAAAGAGAAAAGAAATAACAACACCGGCGTTCACTGACAGTGAGCTACCAATGCTCACTGAAGGTAGAAGGAAAAGAAATATCATAGCATCGTCGTTCACTGATGATGAACTACCAATGTTCACTGAGGGTAGAAAAAATATAAGAATCCCCAACTTTCACTGATGGTGACCTACCAACTTTCACTGAAGGTAGAAGGAAAATAGCAAAGCATTATCGTTCACTGACAGTGAACTACCAACGTTCACTGAAGGTAGAAAAAAGATAACAATCATCGACGTTCACCTCTGATGGACTACCAACTTTCATTAAATGTAGAAGGAAAAATATCATAGCACCGCCATTCACTGACGATGAACTACCAACGTTCACTGAAGGTAGCAAAAAGATAACAATCATCGATGTTCACTATCGATGGACTACCAAATTTCAGTGAAGGTAGAAGGGAAAATAGCATAGCACTGCCATTCACTGACAGTGAACTACTAACGTTCACTGAAGGTAGCAAAATGATAACAATCATCGACGTTCACTGCCGATGGACTACCAACTTTCACTGAAGGTAGAAGGGAAAATATCATAGCACTGCCTTTCACTGATGATGAACTACCAACATTCACTGAAGGTAGCAAAAAGATAACAATCACTGACGTTCACTGCCGATGGACTACCAACTTCACTGAAGGTAGAAGGGAAAATATCATAGCACCTCCATTCACTGACGATGAACTACCAACGTTCACTGAAGGTAGCAAAACGATAATAATCACCAAGTTTCACTGATGGTGACCTACCAACTTTCACTGAAGGTAGAGAGAAAATATGATATAGCATCTCCATTCACTAACGATGAACTACCAACTTTCACTGAGGGTAGAAAAAAGATAACAAGTTTACCCTAAAATTCCGGCGTTTCACCTAGAACGGGTCTCAACTTCTTCTTTAACCAAGGAATTCCGCCTGGAAAGGGTAATATATAAGCTGTCTCTAATAAAGAGACCTGCTACTTGCAAAGAATTCACAACAAACTGTCTCTGCAATATTGAAAGACTTGCCATCCACTGGAGTAATTTGACAACAAACTGCAAACAATCCACTCATAAAGAAGATAGCAAAAAAGTAACGTCGACCTTTACGGGGAAGTATAAGTTTCTCAAATCAAGAGACCTGATATTTCCTGTTATGGGAAGGATTGTAAAAATGATTTCCTGGGGAAAGCAATATGGCTTCCTGGGGAAAGAAATATGACTTCCTGGGGAAAGAAATATGACGTCCTGGGGAAATGCCAATATATTCCTGCTGAGGAGATAAAATCTTCTCGTGCAAAATAAATGCACATTCTCAAACCAAGGTTCGAAGCTTGCAGAAATCCAAAGTAATAATATTTCTGGGTGTTGTACCCCAAAATTTTCCCTCTCATTTCATCACCATTTCTCATCACAAGACTCTTGGAATTCAAGATCAGGCTAGGGTTTGCTCTGCTCAAGACATGTCCTTGCACTGTTGACCTAAATTAGGGTTTGAGTTTTCGCAGTGATTTTTTGACCTAAAATGCCCAAAATTACTTTCATACTTCATATTGGACTCACAAGTTTGTCCATATCCAGTTTCAAGCCTTGATTCAAATTTTTGCACAGTCAATTGGACAGTTGACCTAAAAATCAACTATATTGGGGAAAAAGTCAATTGTGGCCAATTGACAGTCAAACCTCATAAAAATTGACCCACATCAATATTATGAACTCATATGAACCATTTGATCAAGTTTGAATCACAATTCCATAAGAAATTTGATCAGATTACCAAAAGGGCAAAATGGTCATTTTTAGGGTTTTGACTGTACAAAGGCAATTTTTGACTGTTTGACCTAGCCAACGGCAAATCAAGCTCAACCATGGACTCAAGGACTCAATGACATTGTCTTGACCCATTCAACAAGTTCAAGAGATCTCAAATGCATAGGATTGACAGATGAATTTTTCAGTCAACTGATCAAAATTTGACTGTATGCTGAAAAGTCAAACTTCGACTTTTTGGCCAAAATCAAGTGCCAAGAGTCATTTTTCATCAAGACATGTCAAATTATGAAACTTGTTCATCAAGAAACACAAAAATGCAAATTAGGGTTTAAAATGGAAAAATTTCATAACTTAGAAATTTTCTAAGTTATAAAATTTTCTTATTTTTTCCTAACTTTGTCCCATTTTTTCACCAAGATGCAAATGGATTCAAACAAAACTTACAACATGAAAGTTGTATTCAATCACAAAGTATAAAACTTTGATTCACAAAGTTTTCCCAAAAGAAGCTTGGATCTCAAGTTATGGTTTTTGGAACAAGGGTACCTAAAACTTTTAACTTAGAGAAATTTTGCCCTAGTTTAGACAGGATTTTGACCCATCTTCTTGACCATTTTTCACATAGTTCCACTTGGAGTTTCAAGTTTAATTTCAAAGATGGATTATAGTACATGTTTCAAGCTTTCCAAATTGTCCAAGAACTCCTCAAACACCTTTGTAGTTAGCGAGAATCGAATGCTTGAAGTTGGCAAAAACTCACTTTGCAACCATGGCCAATACATGTTCATACCACTTGCAAATCTGACCTAGCTAGCTTGGTTCACAATTACAGGCCTCTAAACCAGTTTGTACTCCATAATTTAATGCAAATCCATTGAGCCAATGCATTGTCTTGGTCATTAGGGTATAGTACACTAGTTTAATCCTTAAATGGAAAAAGCAACATTGCCATTTTTGCTTGAACTTTGCTTTATGTCAAAACAGCATCCTATAGCCTTGAACCATATCTTATGCTGAAAACCAAATCCACTAATTAGAGGGGCCAAGAGGGTTGTATGCAGGGTGATAAGATGTCATGTACAGGCCTATAACCTCACTTCCACTTTCTTGCTTCAAGGATAAGAAAACTTGTCAAACACAAGGCATCTCACACATCTGATAAAACCAACTAAAACAAAGTTGTCAAACAAGTTTCATATACCCTTGCAAGCCAGAAACACGAGTCCTTGACCACTAAAACCTCTGTGTGCACAAAATCCCCATTTTCTTGCAAAACAGGGTCAGTTCTGCATATTGCAAGCCACATTCAAATTCCCTCGTGCATTTTGTCCAAAACTACTTCAAACACATTCCAATCAACCTACCTGAGCTATCCAGATCATGCACAAGTTGATGTAACTCCATTAACACACATTGCCATTTTTGTTTGGAAGCTTTGCAGGTTGAGTTCTGTAGCACGATTCAGGCTACTTCAAAACAAACTAAGCATTGGGAAAGCTTCAGTGGACTTCAGGCAAGCTCAAAAGAACCTCAAGCACCCTTGGAAGTTGTTGCATTGTCCAACTCGAAGTCAACTGAAACAGGTATTTCATGAACTTCTATCTCTCTATTTAGGAATAGTTAGACTTAGGTTTGTGAATGAAAGATGTTGTATTCATAGCCCTGAAACCATACATGTGCTTAGTTTTCATTTATATTAATCGTGCTAGGAGAATTTCATCCATGAACTTTCTGGAAAAAAATAGGTTAGAAATTAGGGCCAGAGAAATTATCTCTGGTCTTTGAGAGTTAACTTAAGTTTTTTATATGGTTAGCTTCGTTGTTTGATGCTCTACAAGTTTCATGTTATGAGTTTTGTCAAAAAAGCACAGAATCAGGAGATAGCAGTTTGTGTGGAAAACGCGTGTTTTTGTTTGAACTGAGGAAGAAGACGAAGTTGACTGGGCTGGGCCTGGTTATTTTTGCTTCTAACACTTGCATTTTCAGTTCACACCCCCTGGCCCATTTCTTTGCATATTTGTCATTTTTGCATTTTCATTTTTATTCTGACTTTATAATTTTATGTCTAAGTATAAAAAATGCCAAAAAATTATTTTTATATATTTTTTCCATTTATTTGGTATTTATTTTTATTTTTACTAGTATAAAAATGTTTATATATTTTTATGTCATTTTGTTTAAATTAAAAAAATGATACAAATAATACTTTTATTTTCATTTATTATTTTTATACACATTTGAAAACATTTTCTTGAATATATTTTATTTTTGTAAATAATTAATATTATTTTTATACACTTAATATATTTAATACATATATATACATATACTATATTTTATTAAATAATTAGAACAAGAAAAAACCCAAAAATAATACATTTTTATTTTATTAATATTTTATACTAAAAATACCTTTTTCTCAATATACTTTTATTTTTTATACAAATTGATCCATTGTTGTACATAAATAATAAATAATACTATTTATTTAAGAAATTAGGGTTTTTGCCCTAAAAAAACAAAAATAATTGAAATTGACTTTTTATTTATTTACATTTCACATTAAAAATACTTTTTGCATACATAAAAATTTTTTTTTGCATGATACATTTTATTTAATGTTTATTTATTGTATTTATTTAAATATTGTACATTTAAATATTATGCCTTGCACATTCAATTTGGTTGTAATAATTTAGAATTTAATTTCTTGTCTAAATAATCCCCAATTCAAATTTGTACCCCCCTCCCTATTTCATGTTGTAATAATGTAGAATTTAAATTCTCGCACCTTTAAATGCTTTCAATTATGCCATGATTAGACTTAGGGTTTGTATGCAAATCAAAATCAACAAATAGTTTGACCTAATCAAAGACAAAAATGCATGAAAAACAAACACAATGCACACTTGCACCCGTAGGGTTCCAATCCACTTGTTGCCTTAAAAAATGGGCCATGATATGCATGTCAAGTACTTTGGCAAAACAAAAACAAGCAAAAGATCATAGTCCCTCGATGACGCTATCTGAGTTGCCTAAACAAAATGATCAAGTCCCTCAAGAAAATTGCCAAAAATACTTGACACAATTGCTATCATGGTTTATACGATGACCCGCGCCTGTCCCGTTTAACATCCTAACACAAGGTTGTCCACCAAGCACAATGGTGAAGCAACACTGTTAAAAAGGTTAAAAACATAAGAAATATCTTTGAGTAAAATAGGGTAGACAACTCTTAGTTACTTGATCAAACTTACAAAAAACATCCTTGTTATCTTCAAAACACACTCCACAACACTATTTCAAAACTCTACTTTCAAACATTGGAAATTTCTCAAAAGACAAAAACACCTTTGTATACATTCAAACAAGAATCATTACAAAGGTTGCCACAACGATGACCCCTTTTCAAACCATCTTTCAAAACCACACACAAAGCACCATTTCAAATAATTGAAGAGCACCATTTCAAACAATTGAAAAGCAAAGCAAGTGATCTAAGCAAGTAACTAAGAGCCCATGGATAACCATGGATAGAAAGGATGCTAATACCTTCCCTTTCTATAATCTACTCCCCGGACCCAAGAAAACATCTCAAAGGTCTTTCCTATGCTTTTTGACCTTTCCTTAGGATAAAATAAAAAGTAGGTGGCGACTCTTGCTAAACCGAAACATTTGCGAACACAAGCGCAAAATCCCAAGTCAGTTCTCCCACCGTATCACAGAACTGGCGACTCTGCTGGGGAAAACTTTAAAAGTGGAGTAACCTTAGGGCTTAGATCACCCTTTGCATGATTATATTGTTTGCTTTGATTGCTTTACATTTGGTTCTCTTGTTTGGGCTTGAAATCCTCTACCCGGATTTGGGAAACATTCATAGGTAAATAGCAATACATTGTGGAAACTGTGCGGGGTATACCGACATGGTTGAAGCAATAGCTATATTAGTGCGACATATTTGTGAGTACCGGTAGCCTTTGAGTCAATCAAAGATAATACGGGGCCTCTGAGTGATGTCATAAAGCACTAATGAACTCTTATAACCTTACTCGACCATCTTGGCCTTTTATTAGGGGTAGTGAGATGACCGGCTTTGGTACAGTCCGAAGTTGGTAGATACTCGATACTACACTCATTGAGGGTTGTTTTCTTGGAATATTTTGGTCGCTAGTTAAGTGGATAAACCAAAACAATAAACATAGAAAACAATCCAGTGATATTGAGCTCCTTAGAACCCGGTTACTATTTATAGGACAGGTTTGAGCCAACCAAACTCAAGAGGGTACTTACCTATGAAACCTCATGCAAGCCTGAAACTAGGGTTTTGTGTGACTCGCTTGTACATGTGCTTGTGCATACATCATGAACATCATAAAGCATCATATGCATCCACTGACCATTTCAAGGGTTTGGATCTTCATATTTGTTCTTGTTTTGTAGGTCATGGAATCTCTTCGCAGGAAAACAATTCAAGTCAACCTTGTGACAATCCCTCCTCAACTCAAGGAGCTTACTTCTAGGATTCCAGAGAATTCTCTCTTCAGTGAAAGACATGGTAGACTTCTCAGCTTGGTCAACTCCAACATTGAAGAAGACATGGTCAAAGTTCTCTTCCAGTTCTTTGACCCCCTACACCACTGTTTCACATTCCCTGATTACCAACTTGTACCCACTTTGGAGGAATTTTCTCAACTCCTGAGGATTCCTATTCTTCATCAACTACCCTACAACGGTACGGAAAAAGAACCAAAGCCTGAAGATGTTGCTCAAGCATTACACTTGCAACCATCTGACATCAAGGGACATTGGGAAACCAGAAGTGGTGTCAAGGGTTTCTTGGTAAAGTTTCTGTTTGAGAAGGCACAAGACTGCTGGAATTCTATTGATCTACAAGCGTATTAAGAGATTGTGGCACTACTTATCTACGGGTTGGTCTTGTTCCCAAACCCTGATCAACTTATAGATGTGAATGCTATCAAGATTTTCATATCCAGGAATCTTATACCTACATTGCTTGGGGACATCCTACACTCATTTTACACACAGACAATGAGGAAAAGAGGTGTTCTCATGTGCCGTACTCCTCTCCTAGAAAGGTGGTTTATTTCTCACCTTCCATAATCAGTTTTGAAGAATGAGCAGGGTTTAAGGTGGTCACAACGGTTGATGACCCTCACACATTCTGATGTACATTGGTGTTCTCGGTCCAGAGAAAATGTCACCATTATTGATCGTTATGGAGAATTCCCTAATGTCCCACTACTTGGCATTAGGGGAGGCATTACCTACAACCCCTGTTTAGCTCTAAGACAGTTTGGATATGCTCGGAGGGATGGCCCTCATGACATGTTGATTCCTGACCTAGTTTTTGACTTCGACAACGATGCGCAAGGACTTCGACAAAGGTTCATCAGAGCTTGGAGGATGCCCAACAAGGTGGATAGTAAGACACTGGGACACAAAAATTCCATCCCCCTTGAGCCTTACCTCAAGTGGGTACGAACCCGCGCCCAGAATCTTATAATTCCATACCCTTACATTCTTCCCTTGATCAAAGAGCCTGTTGTGGAAGGAGAGGTTCCATACACAATCCTACATCCTAACATGCAAACATCATGGGAAGAAATGCAAAAAATTTGGATCCAACTCAAAGAAGAACGGAACACTTTTGAAGCCAGCTTATATGCCAGTGAGAAGAAGGTTTTGGAGCTTACCCGCCGACTTCATGAGGAGGAAACTCTCAACACTTACATCGCACCAAAGAGGATGTGCAATGTCTTTTTACATTAAGAGTTTTGTAATATTTTTCCCATGGGGCACTTACATGAATAACATACCATTCATCATATGCATAAACAGGTCTTCACACCATGTTTCCTTATCTTTCTGCAGTTTATTTCAGCAAGATGGATTTGGAGCAGACGGTTAAGGATCTGCAGGCACAAAATTATCAATTCCAGCAACTCCTTATGACCTTAGCAAAGGGTCAAGAGGATCTGAAAGCACTGTTGGAGAAGAATAAAGAGAAAAAGAAGAAGAGGCCAGGAGTAGCCACTTTTGGAAGAAGGTTTGAAAGCAATGCTAAGAAGGTTCTCAAGTTCCCCTCAATGTCCAACGAAGGGGCTGGTAAAGGAAAAGGACTTGCGGGACCTTCTGAATCTGAAGTTAAAGAGGAGGAAGAGGAAGAAGACGAAGACTACTCCGAACAATAATATCCCCCGGCGGATGATAAATATAAGAATCTTGAGGACAAATTGGCAGTCATGGAGTTGTAGAGGGTACCTGGTTTGGATTTTGAAGAACTGGGGTTGGTAGCTGGGATCGTTATCCCTCCCAAGTTCAAATTACCGACATTTGCTAAGTACAACGGTCTGTCTTTCCCAAAGATGCACCTGAAGTCGTATGTCAGAAAGATCCAACCCCACTCATTCGATAAAGACCTTTGGGTACACTTTTTCCAAGACAGCTTGTCAAGTACACAGTTGGACTGGTTCTATCAACTCGAAAGATCAGAGGTTCACAGTTGGGAGGACTTAGCTGCTGCATTTTACCGTCAATATCAATACAATGCTGATTTGGCGCCCACTCGTACTCAACTACAGAGTATGGGGATGGCTTCCAATGAAGGATTTAAAGAGTATGCCCAGAAGTGGCGCGATCTGGCCGGAAGGGTGCAGCCACCAATATCGGATAGGGAGTTAGTTGACATGTTTCTGGGGACCCTGTCTGGCCCTTTCTTCAATCATTTAATCGGTAGTTCTTCCGCAGAATTTACTGAACTAATTCTGACCGGCGAAAGGGTCGAGGCCGGTATTAAAAGTGGAAAGATTCAAAAAGATACCTCCGCGTCTACTACTATTAAGAAAGCCTTCCCAGCTAAGAAGGAAGCCTCTGGTGTGTATTCTCAGAAAAGTCAGGGAAGAACCGAGCGCAGGCCAACTGTAGGGGCTGTGATGATTCAAAACTCTTCAAATGATCAACCTCGCAGCAATCAGTCGAGACCTAATCAACAACGGGTAGAAAGGCCACAACGGCAGTTCACCCAAATCAACATGACGCCAGCTCAAGTACTCCCTCATTTTTTGAAACTGAATCTCACCAGTTTGAAGGAAGCGCCAAAGAACCCTAACACCTCCTCTCCATACTACCAATCCGATGCCAAGTGTGCTTACCACTCCGACAGTGTTGGGAACGATACCAATAATTGTTGGGTGCTTAAGAACAAAATCCAGGACCTAATTGATGCCAAGGAAGTAGAATTTGATGCTTCTGAGAAGCCCAATGTGATATCTGCTCTGATGCCCAAGCACGGTCATAATGTTTATGCCGTCATGGAGGACCTTCATGTTACTGATGTTGTTGATATTTTGACTCTGTTGTTAGTGATTAAAGAGAATTTGATGAGAGTCGGGATATTCCCAGGCTGTGGGAAGGACTGTTACTTTTGTTTGAACATATCAGCTGACTGCCCAATGTTGAAATCAGGTGTCCAACGCCTGATGGATACCCAAGAGATACTTTTCCAAAAAAACCCTGTTGATACCTTCACTCATGTTACTACTGCTACTTTTGCTACTTCAACCAACGATATTGCAATCATAACCATTTCCGGCAATCCTCCCAAGGCTTGCAAAAGGCCTGTCAGGATTACGCCCGACCTCAAGTTTGTACCATTAAAGATCACCATGCCGGGACCTGTCCCGTACCAATCCAGCAAAACGATACCATGGAACTATGGAGGAGAAATCTTCTATCATGGTATCAAACAGATTGAGGCAGTCTAAGAGAATTTTGAAGAACAAAACCCTAATATAGGGAACATTGCGGGTACAAGCAAGATAACCCGCAGCGCCCGGATCTTTTCTCCAGAGATTGCTCCCCCTCGAGCAGTTTTCGGACCCTCGAAAGCTTCTGCACCTGTTAGGCCATCTGTGCGAGACCCGGTAATTGAAGAATTGGATACTCCCTAAGTAAGACCATTTGCTGATAATACCGACAAGGGTAAGGGGATACTGGAAGAGCCTGTCAGGACGAAGGCTCATGTTGTGGTTATCCCCGAAACCACTCAGAAAGAAATGAATGAAATCTAGAAAATAATCAGAAAGAGTGACTACGACGTCATGGAACAGTTCGGGCAGACCCCTTCTAAAATTTCAATGTTGGCTCTTCTATTCTGTTCTGAGGCTCACGCTAAGGCCCTGATCAAATTTTTGAAGGCGGCACATGTACCCCAAGAGACTTCGGCTGACCAATTTCAGGAGTGTGTGGCCAGTCTTACTGCTGATAATGGCCTTGCTTTTCCGATGCTGACTTAACTCCCAAAGGAAGGAAACATAACGACGCGCTACATGTCTCAGTTGAATGCCGGGGAACCACCCTCGCCCATGTCTTAGTTGATACTGGTTCTTCCTTGAATATGCTGCCGAAGAAAGCTTTAGACCGTTTGGATTGCGAAGGATTTACCCTCAAACCTAGTAACATCGTTGTTAGGGACTTTGATGGGTCCAAAAGAATGGTTCATGGAGAGGTTGACATTTCTATCAAAGTAGGCACAAAAGTTTTCAACTCCACCTTCTATGTGATGGACATCCGTTTGTCATATTCGTGTTTGTTAGGAAGACCGTGGATCCATTATGTCGGGCAGTTACCTCCTCTTTGCACCAAATGCTGAAATATCCTGTTAAGGGTAAGATTATAACAGTGCACGAAGAGGAAGAGTACATGATAAGTCATCTCAATTCCTTCCGCTATGTGGAGTTGGATGGCGAGTACATCGAAACGCCTTTCCAACATTTTGAGGAAGTTTCTCCCGAGGTAGCAGTTGCGAAGACAATGGTTGAGGTACCTATCGTTCCCAAGCATGTTCCTAGGATGACATCTCTCAAGGACGCAGAGGCGGTGATCAAAGGAGGGAAGAGTACAATATGGGGGCAATTGCCTGATTTTCCCCATAAGACAGACAAATTTGGATTAGGGTTTACAGCTGCAGGACAGAAGGCTATGCGTCATTCCAAGACTGGAGGGCCACCTGTAAGGATCACTCACCAGAGTTAATGCTGTAGAAGATGAAGATGAAGAGAACAACTCCGAAGATTGGATCTTTCCGACCGTCGAAGGGGGTCTAAGCAACTGAGAACAAAAGGATTTTATTCCCATCACCTTTATCAACCAGTAATTTTATCTTTGAACAATTTCTCATTTCGGTATGTAATAACTAAACAATTCGCACACTATTTTCACCTCGTGCCTTGCCCGGGGCACGTAGGTCCATTTGTAAGGGTTTGATTTTCTTCATTATCATATGCCATGTTTTAATGAATCATTGGACGTCTTCATCTAAACTGTTGTGTTCATTTTCTTTCCTTTTGCATTTTATTTTGTTTAAGGATGGCTATCCCTTACACACACCCACACTCACAAATGCAGGTACCCATCCACTCCGGATTCCATGGGTGACTATTCTGCTTTAGCCTTCGATAACTCTGGGGATTTGGTCAATCATGCTTAGTCCGAAGTTGACGAAGACTGTGAAGTGCTGGGAGAGTTAACCAGACTTTTACAACAAGAGGAGAGGGCTATTCTGCCTCGTGAAGAGTTTCTAGAAACCATCAACTTGGGAATAGAGGAGGACAGGAGAGAAGTAAAAGTGGGTGCCAACCTAGAACCAAGTTTCAAGGAGCACTTAGTGCTGTTGTTGAATGAATATGTTGAAATCTTCGCCTGGTCTTATGAAGACATGTCAGGACTAGACACAGATATCGTGGTCCACCGTCTCCCTACAAGAGAAGACTGTCCACCGATCAAGCAAAAGGTTCGCCGAATAAGGCCCGACATGTCTAAGAAGATTAAAGCTTAGGTAATGAAGCAATTCAACGCTGGCTTTCTGGATGTTACTTCCTATCCACAATGGGTTGCTAACATCGTGCCCGTGCCTAAGAAGGACGGCAAATTCAGAATGTGTATGGATTATCGGGATTTAAACAGGGCTAGCCCTAAAGACGAGTTTCCACTGCCACACATCGACATCTTGGTTGACAACACAAATCAACACAAGGTTTTTTTCTTCATGGACGGATTCTCGGGATACAACCAGATCAAAATGGCCCCCGAGGACATGGAGAAAACTACTTTTGTCATGCAATGGGGTACCTTCTACTACAAAGTGATGCCATTCGGACTGAAGAATGCAGGGGCAACCTACCAACCCGCCATGGTAGCTTTATTTCATGATATGATACATCATGAAATCGAAGTTTATGTAGACGACATGATAGCTCGATCACAGATAGAAGAAGAACACCTTGATCATTTGCAAAAGCTATTTTCCAGGTTGAAGGAATATAAGCTCAGACTGAACCTAAGGAAGTGCACTTTTGGGGTTAGGTCTGGTAAACTTTTGGGATTTATTATCAGCAACAAAGGCATTGAGGTTGATCCAGCTAAAGTAAAGGCTATACAAGAGATGCCTGCCCCCCATACTGAAAAGGAGGTTAGGGGATTCTTGGGACGCTTAAACTATATCGCAGGGTTCATCTCTCACCTGACATCTACCTGTGAGCCAATTTTCAAACTGTTGAAGAAAGATCAGGTAGTTGAATAGAATAATGATTGTCAAGTTGCTTTTGATAAGATCAAGGAGTATTTGCTGGAACCTCCTATCTTGATGCCACCCGTCGAAGTAAGGCCGTTAATCATGTATCTGACTGTTTTGGATAACTCAATGGGGTGCGTACTTGGCCAACATGACGAGTCCGGCCGAAAAGAGCATGCCATTTATTACCTTATCAAAAAGTTTATCGACTGTGAGACTCGCTACTCACTGCTCGAGAAAACTTGCTGCGCTTTGGTATGGGCTGCTCGCCGGTTAAGACAGTATATGTTGACTCATACCACTTTGCTGATTTCCAAAATGGATCCGATCAAGTATATCTTCGAGAAGCCTGCTTTATCTGGAAGAATCGCTAGATGGCAAATGATTCTGACTGAGTATGATATCTAGTATACTACCCAAAAAGCTATAAAGGGGAGTGTACTAGCTGACCATCTAGCTCATCAAGTCGTCGAAGATTACCAATCTATGAGATTCGACTTCCCTGATGAGGACATCATGACATTGGACAACATTGAAGGTAACGGACCGTATGACGGACCTGAACAAGGATCTTGATGGACCGTGTACTTGGATGGTGCTTCAAACGCACTTGGCAACGGTATCAGTGCAGTACTCATTTCTCCGGAAGGTTGCCATACACCCTTCACTGCCCGACTTTGCTTCAGTTGTACCAACAACATGGCTGAATATGAAGCTTGCATCTTTGGTCTCAAGGCTGCTATAGACTTGGGAATCAAATCTTTGGTCGTATTTGGGGACTCGACTTTGGTTATCAGTCAAGTCAAAGAAGAGTGGGACACTAAACATCCTAATCTTATCCCATACAAAGAACATGTCTTGACGTTATTGCCTCATTTCGAGCAGATTACTTTCGAATACTTCCCGTGAGAAGAAAATCAGCTAGCGGATGCTTTGGCTACAATGTCTTCCATGTTTAAACTCAACTGGGATAACGAGGCTTCCCAAATCACCATCGAGCGAATGGACGAACCTGCACACTGTCATGAGATTAATATCGAAGAAGTAGTGGAACCACCTTGGTTTCATGAAATCAAAAGGTATCTCCAGACTAGAGAATATCCTGAAGGAGCTTCAGTCAGTGATAAAAAGTTCTTAAGGAGATTTGCTGCCAAGTTCTTCCTAAGCAACGACATCCTTTATAAGCGCAGTTGTGGTTGGTGGGAACGAGAACTGACTGTTTTTTGAATGCTGGTTTGCGTTTGCGTTTTTTTTCGCAAAGTGTCGCGGTAAGCAAGAGTCGCCACTGTCTTTTATTTTATCCAACAAGGGAAAGGACAAAAGCACAAAAAAAAATCCTTTTCGAGATTGTTTCTCGGGTTCGGGAGGTAGATTATAGAAAGGGAAGGTGTTAGCATCCTTTCTATACGTGGTTATCCACGGGCTCTTAGGTACTTGCTCACTATGTTTTCAAAAGGTTTGCTTTTCTTTGTGATTGTGGGTTTTGAAAAGAATTTTGTTTTTGAAGAAAGTGTAAGTGCGAAAAGTTTTTGTTTTGTTTTTAAAAGGAGCAAGTACTTAAGAAACTCTACCTACTCAAAAAGGAATTTAATTGTGTAAATGTCCTTTAGACAGTGCTATCCCACTATTAAGCAGTAGGTAGCACCGTCGTTGGAGTTTTCGGGTCAATTCGATTTAAGGGACTTGTGGTCACTAAAGCAACACTAGGACGCTTTAGTTGTAATCCTAATGTCTTAGATCATTTTTTATCTAGGCAACCATTTCGAGGCAACTTATGATCTTGGGACAAAAGGACGACCTCTAAAACATCCTATACTTAATAACCATATTCGAGGCAACCAAATGAGGTATACCCTAGGAGTGGCATGTGCAAGTGTGTCAATTTCCAGTTATTTTATTCTTGCATGTCATGGTGAGCTACTGTTGATTTTAAGTTAAGAGTTAATCTTGTCATGCAATCCTAGTTAGCACACATCTAAGCAATTAATATATGTACATGAATTTAAAGTGCGGGAATTGTAAATCCTACGCTATTACAAGGCTTTCGGGGAGGGGGATTATTTACATGTCCAAAAATTGGGGAAATAAAAGCAGTAAAGGGTCTTAGTTAAGCTATTACATCCCAGTAGGCAATTACAATAAAATAAACGCGCACGAATCTGAAAATAAACTCTAAAAATCCTAAGAACGAAATTTTTTTGTTGTTTTATTTTATTTTGGAAAAATGATCTAAATCTATTTAATTTTAGTTTTTTTGAGAAAATGTTAATATAATTAAGAGATTAATTAACAAAGTTAATTTTAATAGAAAAAACTAGCCTAATGTTCTTTGTGTTTTTATTTTATTTTAATGTTAATTAAAAAAAGATAAAAAGATGTCAATGAAAACAAAAATAAAATACAAGGGGGGGATCCTTCGATCCATGGAAAAAAGGAGTTTCGACCCAGGGAGGGAAATGGTCCTTTCGATAGGGCCAGACAGTAAGGCGTGAGTAGCCTTCGATCCAGGGAAGAGGATTGTCTTTCGATCATGGAGGTCATGGCTTTCGATCCAGGAATGAGATGCCTCCTTCGATCCAGCATGATAATGGGTTCGATCCAGAGAAGGGCTCTCCTTCGATCTGGGATGTTATACCTGCAAAAGCATGTTAGCGAAATAAAATGCAGGGCCTGGGTATTGAACCCCATGCCCTTCGATCCTGCGCTTGCTGGGTCTCTTCAGGCTATGTCTGCAGCAAATATTAGCAAATGATGGACATGGCTTGGGTGCCAAACCCAGGCCCTTTGATCCTGTCTAGGATGGCAAATCGAAAGTAACAACGAGTAATGATATGTTATACGAAAAACAAGGTTGGATAATTTACCCTTTCTTACCAACAGATTGGACTTTCGATTTGGGCGCTTCCTGGATGTAGGCACCTTCGATCTGGGCTTCTGGGCTTGGCTACTTATGAAAATACTGATGACTTTTGGGTAGCGTAACTCCAATGTCTTTTGTTCTCCTGTTGTGTGATTTTCGTTATGTATTCTCCTGCAGAGTTTTTGTGTGTGTTGTATATTTTCGTGTGTATATTTTCTGTGTAATTTTCGTGTGTTGTAATGTGTCACTGGCCTCCTATTTATAGGAGTGTGGGAGTGCACGAAAATGGCAAGGGACAGCCATTAAAACAGGCCTTTAACGCTCTGGACAAAAATCAAACACATTAAATTATTTCCTTTTTTTTGAAACATTCGTGTCCCTTGAATGAACCTGGACGCTTTTGGATTTCGATTGGTCCTGATTTGCCTCCTTTGAATGGACTTCCTGCGTACCCTTCGAATGGGCCTTCTGAATGCTTCTTCGAATGGTCTTGAGTTGCACAGAATCACTCTGGTCGAATCAGCTCTTTAGGAGCAGAAAAGGCAAGAATTTGGCCTTTAATTCAGGAATTAAATCCACAATCAACATTTAAATATTTCTATATTTGCAAGGGAAACATGCCATTTTCTCATGTTCAATGTACTTGGACATGTTTGAGTGCCCTCTTGATGACCTCTTTCGAATGGCCATTGTCCAAATATCAATCGAAGGATTCCAATCGAAAGGCTTCGTTAACAGGCCAATCGAAAGGTGTTGTTTCATGCTAATCGAAGGATCCCTTGGCATGCTAATCGAAGGCTTGGCCCCTGGTGCCAATCGAAAGGCTCATTCAGAATCCCAATCGAAGGGTCTTTCAGAATGCTAATCGAAGGGCTTCTTCAGAATGCCAATCGAAATGCACCTTCAGAATGCCAATCGAAGGGTACTTTCAGAATGCCAATCGAAAGATACTTAAAGTACCACTCAAAAATTGGCTTTTTCCGTAGGCAAGAGTTTGTGATCAACCATGCAGGGGGAAGACTTTGGAAAACATGAGAGTGCAAATTTTGGGGTCCAACAGTTGCCCCTGTTCAATTTTCTTAAACTTGAGGATATAGATTGGCTTTCTAGCCTTTCGTGATCCGAAGGTGGAAGATAATTGAACACTAGAGTGCCCAGAAATTTGCACTCGCATGGTGTAGTATCAGCATTGTGACGTCGGGAATGGGCTTACAGATGCCATTTGGAGATTGTTGGTAGGAGGATGGGCTTATAGATGCCATCTGCAGGAGTGTCGATCGCATAAGATATTCCTTAGCGAGAACTTGCATACCTGTTGTTGTAGAAGATTCCACTGGGGAAGTCTAACTTTGTTTGAGATTTAGGAACTGACTCGTGCTCACCGGGAGTATACCGTTGAGGTTATAGTACTCTTCCTGTCTGGTTCCAAGTATGAATCTTTAATCTCTTTGTGTAGATAGTTTTCCTGGCTTGTTACAGGTATTAATCTCTGACCTGAGAAAGAAAGGTCTTCCTGGCTTGTTAGAAGTATTAATCTTCAATCTCATCATGTAGATAGTTTCCCTGGCTGGTTTCAGGTATTAATCTACAATCAGTCGTCCACAGATAGTTTTCCTGGCTTGCTACAGGTATTAATCTTCAATCTCATCATGTAGATAGTTTCCCTGGCTGGTTTCAGGTATTAATATACAATCAGTCGTCCACAGATAGTTTTCTTGGCTTGCTACAGGTATTAAACTGGGACTCGAAAAGGTTTTGGAACATCTTCAACTGGATCGGCATCAGAAAAATCTTTAGGAATCAATTTAACTGGACCAGAGAGGGCCTTTGACTGGATCGTGTTGTACCCCAAAATTTACCCTCCCATATTCTTCAAAGTTTGTCAAGAATCATCTTCAAATGGTTCAAGATTTCTCAAGGGTTGCACAGTCCAAATGCCTCCTAAGCCAGTCAAAATTAGGGTTTTGGTTCTTTCAAGGAATTTGAGGTTTTCAATGGCTCAATCAAGTCACATGGGCCTATATACATTGCCAAGCATCTACATGCCAAGTCTCAAGACTCATAGTGCCAAATTCTACAGTCAAAGGCCCTATTTGATCCACAGTCAACTGCAAGGGCAAAATGGTCATTTTACAGTCAAAAGTCAGAATTTTTGGTCAACATCTTATTTTTAGCACACAATCATCATTTGATCAAGTCTTGATCATGATTCCACAAGCATGGCTTAAAAATCATCAAGATGCAAAAAGTTACTATTTTTGGACAGTAAAAAAGTCAACTGTATTTTGACCAGGGCATAACTTTTTCATGGTTCATCAGAAAAATCCCATACAATGCTCATTTTGAAGGGGATGACATTTCCTACAACTCATCTTCACATTCCAAGTCCAAGAAGTGCTCTCACAAAAAGTTATCAATTTCTACATTATAGGTCAATTTCAAAAGTCAACAAAAATGCACTTTAAGTCAAAGACCATAACTTGAGATTGGTACATCCAAATGACATGGGACCAAAGTCATTGGTTAGAGGACTTCAATACCTTTCCAAAATGTCCAAGAACATGTTCATATGATCAAAATTGAGCATGATATGCATTGGAGAAGTTGGGAAATTTTTGTGAATTTGCAAAAGTCAACTTTGCTCAAAACACTTTGTTTTTGCTAATGGGCCTCAAATTTCTTCTTGAAACTTTATCTAAGGCCTATGAACGACCCATCAAGCCTATTTGAATTTATTTTCTTATTTTTATTAATTAATTGGATTTTTAATTTATTTTAATTCATTTAATTAATTTAAATTGTAGGAAATTCAAAGATATGGTTTTTCAATCTTTTTTGAAGCAAGAATGACCTAATCAAGCTGGCAAATTCGTGTGCAAATCAAAGGGACAAAAATCTCCAAGTTTGTCAAGTTTCTTCAATCAAAAAGATTCAAAAAGATTCAAAAAGATGTGATTGCAAATCAAATATTCAAACCATCATGCAATGGATTTTTTGTGCAAGATTTAACCTAATTCTCTTCTACTATATATACACAAGCTAAACCTAATGCCATGGACGTGAATTTGCTGCAAAAAAACCATAACCACATTCAAGAAAATCCCAAGAAACTTGAAAACTGTTTTCCAGGTTCCAGACCAATTCAAGGACTTTTGAGGATTCAAATACATTGCTGGAACTCTCAGAAACGTGTTGCAATCGAAACCTAGCGCTAAAGCTCAAGAAACTGTCAAGAACGAACTCACGGTTTGATGATTTTTTCCATAATCGAAACTCATATTTCATGCATAATTAACATGTTTTAATCATTGTTTTGTGTTGCTTGAATTCATATAAAGCTAAAGGAACAGGTTAATTGAATTATAGAGCCCTAAATCAAAAGATACCATTGGCAAATTCTAGGGTTCCTAAGCTTTGATTTTGGGGCTTTATTATCCAGAAAAAATTGGAGCCTTTAAGACCCATGGTTGAAACCGTTGCATCCAGACGAATCTAAGGAGACCATCGCGAAATATTTTTGTTACTCATAGGCCTAATCGCTATTATTCGTGGTTGCAGGTTGTGGGGGTTAAAACCCCCCGCTATTTAACTGTGTTTTTTACAGGCAAACGAGGAATATGATGACGTGCTGGTTCCTGGTTGGATGATTCAAAAGAGCGCGCGTTTTTATGTTTGTGTACAACATATTTAATTGTTTTATATATTATATTTGTTTCTTATTATATTAACAAAGCGTGCAAGTTGGTGGAGTGAAAGATGCGTTGGCTGGTAACCATTGGGACCTGGTTTCGATTCCCAGGTCCCCCAAAATATTTCTATTGTTTTTCATAACGTGATTGCATGCAGGCTTTCCAACGTATTCCACCATACGCCTCCAACCATCCAAGCGCCAAGTGGCCACAGTCATTAATCCAATAGCCAGGATGGGTAGACCACCATGTTCCCATTCAACTATGCCATAGAGGATCTCAAAAAGTCAAAAGGGCTTGATTGTTAATGGGTCTGAGAAATTGCTTCTTCACCCCCAAAGTTGGCCTAGCACCCCTGGTTTCTTTATTCTTTTTCTTTTCTATTTTAATTTCTATTCAATTATTTTATTAATTATAACTATTATTATTATTATTTAATTAACTCACAAATTATTATTTTCATAATAAAAATCATAAATATAATTATTGTTATTATTATTAATTTCACCTTAATTTAATTATTTTGTAAATAAAATGCTAACAAATCAATTTAGTTTAATTAGGTTTAATTTTGACTTTTTCATAATAAATAGATAAATTTAGAATTAGGGTTTTTACTAACTTTTGACTTAATTTCTTTTATTTTATTGACATTAAAACAAAAAAAACTAAAAAAAATACTTCTTTCTTGTAATTTTTTAATTAATTAGAATTAGGTTTAATTTAATGCAAAAGGACCAAAATTCATTCTTTTCTCAAAAAGGGTCAAAACCCTAAAGACTTCTCTGATTTAATTTTTATGTGCGCATATTATTTTTTGATTATATTTATGTAACTGCTCCGAGAATGTAATAGATAATTAGGACTTTTATCGCTTTCTTTATTTTCTCGCATTTATCTTTTCAAGGGTTATGTTTTTGGCGATGTAAATACCCGACGCCTTGTAATAGCGTAGATTTATTTTCCGCAATTTATTTTCCGCATAATTATTAACTGTTAACTATGCATGACAAGACTTGCCTGAAAAATAAAATCAACCCGTAGCTCACCAATAACATGTACAAGATAACTTAACATGAAACCTACCACACGTGCACATGCCACTCCTAGGGTACGCCTCATTTGGTTGCCTCGACGTGGTCATTAAGTATAGGGTGTTTTAGAGGTCGCCCTCCTGTCTAAAGATCCAGTTGCCTCGAAACGGTTTCCTCGGATAAAAAGGATCTAGGACATTAGGGTTACCGCTAAGGCGTCCTACTATTGCTTTGGTGACCACATGTCCCTATAATCGAATTGACCCGAATAACTCCAACGACGGTGCTACCTACTTCTCAATAGTGGGATAGTACTGTCTAAAGGATATTTACACAGCTTAATTCCTTAGAGTAGGTAGATTTCTCCTGGGTACATGCTCTTTCAAAACAACAAAAATACTTTTCGCACTTACACTTTCAAACAAAAGTTTTCAAACAAATACTTCATACACTCTTGAGGACTGATAGAAGAGTTACCTAGAAGTTTTCAAAACGAAACTTTTTTTCAAAACCCACAAACACAAGAAAAGCAAACATTTTTGAACACATAGTGAGCAAGTACCTAAGAGCCCATGGATAACCACAGATAGAAAGGGTGCTAACACCTTCCCTTTCTATAATCTACCTCCCAAACCGAGAAACATCTCGAAAAGGAATTTTGCTGTGCTTTTGTCCTTTCCTTGTTGGAGAACATAAAAGACGATGGCGACTCTTGCTTACCGCGACATTTCGCGAACCAGCATTTCAAAACAGTCAGTTCTATTTCCACCGATCACAGAACTGGCGACTCTGCTGGGGAGTATTTAATAAGTGAGGTGTACCTTAGGATTAGATCATTCTATGTTTTCAATTGTATGCCTTGTTTGCTTTAATATTGTGGGCTTGCATCAGAGTTTCATAGATCCTAACCCGGATCTGGGGAATACCCTTTAGGTAGCAAAAAGCTGTGAGGGACCTGTCCGGCGTAGACCGACACGGGTGAAGCAGTAGCTACGTTGGTGTGACACCTTGGTCTGTAACGATATCCCTTGTGTTGGAACGAGGAGAATATGGGTCTTCTGAGGAGTCATTAAGCACCAAACGACCTTAGAACCTTAAATTGACCCAACTTGGCCATAAAACAGTAGCAGTATGCTACACTCATTAAGGCTAAACTCTCGCGATGGTTCTGGCCGCAAGAAAAGATTGCGAAGCTGGAGTTATGGCGGATTGAGGGTAGTCAGTGATATTGAGATCCTCTAGAACCCGGTTACTATTTTCTAGGACAGGTCTTAACCAACGAAACTGAAAGAGGGTAGTACCTAAACTTCATGTTGGCCTGAACTATAAGGGCTGTCTTGTGTGACTTGTGTGCCTTACCATGTTTGCCTTTGTGAATACTTGTGGTGTGCCTTATCATAACATCATACCATCATAACATTGCATGCATCCTGCATAAGGACTAACCCATTTCAAAGACAAGAGGGTTTCATCTTTGCTCTGTTTTGTAGGACATCATGATGCCTATGCGAAGGAATACTATCCGGCTCAACTTTGTTCACCCACCTGATTTGCTTAAAGAATTGGTTGACAGAATTCCAAATACTACTTCCTTCATCAGGAGGCATGGTTCTCTTCTCGGTTTAGTCACTTCAAAGTGCGACCAACAACTGATGAGTGTCCTGACCCAGTTTTATGATCCCCTGTACCATTGCTTCACCTTTCAAGACTTCAAGCTGGTCCCTACCCTGGAAGAATTCTCTGATTTGCTTGGTATCCCTATTTTGGAACAGACTCCATTCACTGGTTGGGAAAAGACTCTTAGGCTTGAGGAGATTGCTGCAGCCCTTCCTTTGACCAACAAAGAGACTTCAGGGCGTATGAAGACATTCTGTCTCTCTTAATCTATGGTCTGGTATTGTTTCCAAATCCTGATACCTTTGTTAATGTCAACGCTATAAGGATCTTCATCTCTCGGAACCCTGTGCCCACTCTCTTGGGTGATATCCTGCAACAGCTCTATGCTCGTACTGCCCGAAGACGGGGAACTCTATGGTGTTGTGCTCCTTTGTTGGTGAGGTGGTTTATTTCGCACCTCCCTAAGTTCGTGCTGAAGAACAAAGAAGGAAGGGGCTGGGCTCATAGGTTAATGTCTCTCATTGATAATGACATCATTTGGACTCTCAGAGGTTTGGATGAGGTAGTTGTTATTGATCGTTGCGGAGAGTATCCTAATGTTCCATTGATCGGTACCCAGGGAGGAATCTCTTATAATCCATGTTTAGCTCTCTGTCAGTTTGGAAGAGCCAGAAGAGCAGGGCCTCATGAGATGTTGATACCTCACATCAGTTTTGAGTTTCAGGTAGACAGTGACGAGCTGCATCGTAGATTCATCCGGGCTTGGGATAGAATTCACAAAGCTGACCCACATGAGTTGGGACCGAAGACTTCTCTGCCTATGGAGTCCTACTACAGATGGGTCCGCATCCGTGCTCAGAAGTTAGGTATGCCATACGAAGCCGTCAGACCTATTATTCTTGAATTTCCTGATAGAGACGGGGTTCCTCCAACTGTACTCCCTCCTCAGATACCCACTAATGTTGATACACTAAAGAGGTCTTGGGTGCAACTGCATGAAGAACGAGATTCTTATCGGGAAAGGTTCAATGAACAGGAACATAAAATCCAGAAGCTGACTAAGCAATTGGAGAATGAGCGGATCTTGAATGACTATATCCGTACTGAGAAGAAGAGGCCATGGGAGCACTGATGGGCTTTGGATATTTTTTACATCTTTTATTTCCTTTTCAGTATTTTCATTCTGTAACGCCTAAGGGCAATTTGTTGAATAATTTAAATTCCAAAGTTGAATCTAATAAAGTTTGTTTCTCTTTTGTCTACAAAGTTGAGTCCCGATTGTCTTTGAAAACATAAATCATACGCATCTCATGTCATCATATGCATAACAGGTACCCTTTTTTACAGGTCACTTATCTTCTTCGTTGTTTATTTCAGCAATCATCATGTCTTCTGAGCCTACTACTGAACAAGCTATCAAGGCCCTCCAGGCCCAGAACGCCCAGTTCCAAGAGTTGGTCATGAGCTTAGCCTAGGGTCAACAGGAGTTGAAGACTCTGATTCTGAAGAAGAAGAAGAGGACTGTCTTGTTCAATACTGGACGCAGATTTGGGAATGGGCTACAAAATGAGTCTGATCTGGCTACTTCCTCTGTAGGGAAAGATAGCCCACAAGAGAGAAGGGTTCCTAGTCCCGCGGTCTCCGACGACGAGACGGATTACAATGATGAACAATATCCTCCTTCCGAGGATAGGTACAAACAGCTAGAGAACCGCTTAAGTGCTATGGAGATTCAACATGTGCCCGGGTTGGACTTTGGAGACCTAGGCTTATCCTCTGGGGTGGTGATCCCACATAATTTCAAAGCACCTGCTTTTGCAAAGTACGACGGAGCTTCCTGTCCTAAGCTGCACCTCTGTTCGTATGTAAGGAAGATCCAACCTTACACTGCTGACAAGAATTTGTGGATCCATTTCTTCCAGGATAGTCTTTCAGGGACTCAACTCGAATGGTTCTATTAGCTAGATGGAGCCAGCATTCGTAACTGGGAGGACTTGGCTATTGCGTTTTATAAGCAGTATCGGTATAATTCCGACCTCGCTCCTACGCATACCCAACTCCAGGGTATGTCACTTGGGACGGGTGAAGGATTTAAGGAGTATGCACAAAAGTGGAGAGACCTGGCTGGAAGGGTGCAGCCACCTTTGACTGACCGTGAGCTCATTGATATGTTCTTGGGGACCCTTTCTGGGCCGTTCTTCAACCATCTGATTGGGAATTCTTCTGCTGGGTTAACAGATCTGATCTTGACTGGTGAGAGGATAGAAGCTGGTATCAAGTCTGGGAAGATACAAAAGGGTGCCTCCTCGAGCACTGAAAAGAAGTCGTTCAAGAAAGAATCTAGTGCTGTTTATGGTTCAAGGAGACAAAATAAACCGGAACACCGCCAAGCTGTCAACGCGGTGGTAATTTCAAAGCCTGCTGCTGCTCCTCAGCAATATAACCAACCAAGGGGTGAGAGACCTAAAAGGAAGTTCACTCGGCTCAGCATGACCTTGTCCCAGATATTTCCGCAGCTACTGTCAACCAATCTGGTAACTATAAAAGAAGCTCCAAAGGTTGTGAACACAAAATCTCCAAAGTACAACCCTAACGCCCGCTGCGCTTATCACTCCGATAGCCCAGGGCATACTACAGATGATTGTTGGGCTCTGAGGAATAAGGTCCAGGACCTTATTGATGCTAAAGAGATAGAGTTCGAGGCACCCGAAAGGCCCAATGTTGTGACTGCTCCCATGCCCAAGCATGGAGTGAATGCTGTGGAAGAAGACCTGTATGTAGCCTCTGTGGATGATATTGTTACTCCGCTATTGACCGTCAAGAGGAACCTATTGCTAGCCGGTTTATTTCCGGGATGTAGTAAAGGTTGCCATCTATGTTCTGTCTCACCTGCTGGTTGTCCTTTGTTGAAGTCAGGCGTCCAAAACCTGATGAACAACAAAGAGATCTTGTTCGAGAAGATTGCTGTTCCTGCTATCCCTACTGAAGAAGTGTCCATTGTTACTATTTTCAATAACTCTCCTAAGGCTCCCTCAAAGAAGCCTGTCAAAATCATGTCTACTCAGAAGATTGCTCCTATCATCATCACTGTTCTGGGGCCCCTCCCCTATACATCTGACAAAGTTGTCCCATGGCACTATGGAGCAGATGTTTATGTGCTTGGAGTTAAACAAGAGTTTGATACTAACACCGGCGTCAGGAACATCATCGGGCCTACCAAAGTCACTCGTAGTGGTAGACTGTTCTCACCAGATATTGCATCACCAGCTATCCAGAGACCTATTGTCATCACACCTGTAAGTATGCCTGCTTCCCTTCCTGATCAAGTTCCTATTTCTACCTCTGCTGCCGAGTCATCTGACGCTCGGGGCAAAGGGATTGCTACTGATGTGCCCGCCCAGACAGAGGCACCGAAGACAACCACTGTTGAGGCTTCCAAGCAGGAGATGGAAGAGATCCTTAAGATTATCAAGAAGAGTGATTTCAACGTAGTTGAGCAGCTGGGGCACACCCCATCAAAGATTTCTATGCTATCACTGTTGTTGTGTTCAGAGGCCCATGCCAAGGCTCTGATTACCTTCCTGAAGACGGCCCACGTGCCACAAGAAATGTCAGCTGATCAATTTACCGATTGTGTGGCCAACTTAACTGCTGATAATGGTTTGGGTTTCTCCGACGCTGATCTGACTGCTAAAGGGAAGAACCACAACGATGCCCTGCATGTCTCCATTGAATGCAGGGGCACTACTCTTGCCCATGTGCTGGTTGACACTGGTTCCTCGTTGAACGTATTACCCAAGAAAGCTCTAGACAGGCTGGATTACGAGGGTTTGGAACTAAAGCCAAGTAACATTGTTGTCCGGGCCTTTGACGGGTCCAAAAGGATGGTACATGGTAAAGTTGATATTCCAATCAGGGTTGGTTCGCAGGTCTTTGATTCAACATTCTACGTGATGGACATCCGACCGTCCTAATCTTATTTGCTGGGACGTCCTTGGATCCATAAGGCTGGAGCTGTGACCTCCACATTGCATCAGAAGCTGAAATACCCAGTCAAGGGGAAGATTGTGACAATTCAGGGGGAGGAAGAGTATATGGTTAGCCACCTTAACTTGTTCCGATACATAGAAATGGATGGGGAATTCATTGAGACCCCCTTTCAACACTTTGAAGAGGTTCTTCCAACACTGGCATCAACAGAGACTGTGACTGAAGAAGATTCTCCTTTGAAGATGGCTTCCTTAAAGGATGCCCGGGCTGTGATTGAGAAGGGTGAGTGTGCAAATTGGGGCCGACTTCTTGATTTTACTCCGAAGACTGACAAGTTTGGTTTGGGTTTCACTGCATAAGCTCAGAGGGCTGTTCGTAAGGCAAGGATTGGAAGACCTCTTGTATTCATCACCAACCCGGGAGTAAATGCTATTAAAGACGACATGGAAGAATCTGAATTCGACAGCTGGATCTACCCTACGACCAACGGTGGACCAAGCAACTGGACTGCGAAAGACTTCATACCTATTACTTTTGTCACTCAGTAATGAACTCCTTTGTTTTGAATTTGTAACAAACAATAATCTGAAACTTTATGGCCCAGTGTCTTACCCGGGGCACTGTGGCTTCATTTGTGAGGGCTTTTGTGTGTCATTTTCATATATCATTAATAAAAGCATTGTATGTTTTTTGCATTTCAAATCTTGCGCTCCTTGTCTTTCTTTATTATATATTGCAAAACAGCTATATTTACACACACTCACATATACAGGTTCCAATCCACTCTGGATCTCACTGGTAACGACTCTGCTACTGCCAGTTATGACTTCGAAAATCCGATCAACTTAGCCGAAGACGAAGGTGAAGATGATTGCGAAGTGCCTGGTGAGCTTGCAAGACTGCTACTCCAGGAAGAAAGGGCCATTCAGCCACATGAAGAGCCAGTGGAAATGGTAAATCTGGGTACTGAGACGGACAGAAAGGAAGTCAAGATTGGTTCCAATCTAGGGTCTAGTGTGAAACAACGGTTGATTCAGATGCTGCATGACTATGTGGAAATCTTTGCCTGGTCTTATGAGGATATGCCTGGGTTGGATACCGACATTGTGGTTCATCACCTGCCTACCAAGTAAGAATGCCCTCCAATAAAACAGAAGGTCCGCCGTATGCGTCCAGAGATGTCCGAGAAAATCAAGGCTGAGGTTATGAAACAATTTGATGCCGGGTTTCTAGCAGTGACTTCTTACCCTCAGTGGGTTGCCAACGTGGTTCCAGTACCGAAGAAAGATGGTAAGGTCCGGATGTGTGTTGATTACAGGTATTTGAACAGGGCGAGCCTTAAGGATGACTTCCCTCTGCCTCACATCGACGTTCTGGTTGATAACACTGCACAACATAAGGTATTCTCCTTCATGGAAGGGTTCTCCGGTTATAATCAAATCAAGATGGCTCCTGAAGACATGGAGAAGACCACTTTTGTTACTCAGTGGGGCACCTTTTGCTACAAGGTCATGCCTTTTGGGTTGAAGAATGCTGGGGCAACCTACCAACGTGCCATGGTTGCTTTGTTTCATGACATGATCCATCATGAGATTGAAGTATATGTCGACGATATGATTGCAAGGTCCCAAACTGAGGAGGAACACCTTGACCATCTACAGAAGCTGTTTGACCGTCTGAAGTTGTACAAGATGAGGTTGAACCCGAACAAGTGCACCTTCGGGGTGAGATCTGGAAAACTGCTCGGTTTCGTCGTAGTCGAAAATGGTATTCAAGTAGACCCTGCCAAAGTGAAAGCCATACAAGAGATGCCAGTTCCTAAGACAGAGAAAGAAGTCAGAGGCTTTCTAGGACGTCTGAACTACATTGCCCGATTCATCTCACATCTAACTGCTACTTGTGAACCAATCTTCAAGCTGCTGAAGAAAGATCAAGTGGTACGTTGGAACGATGAATTCCAGGCCGCTTTCAAAAGAATCAAAGAGTATCTCCAAGAGCCACCCATCCTTATGCCACCGGTTAAAGGGAGACCTCTAATCTTATACTTGACAGTACTTGATAGCTCAATGGGGTGTGTGCTGGGGCAGCATGACGAGTCTGGCCGAAAAGAGCACGCCATTTATTACTTTAGCAAAAAGTTTACCGACTGTGAGACCATATACTCACTGCTCGAGAAAACTTGCTGCGCTTTGGTATGGGCTACTCGCCGGCTGAGACAGTATATGTTGACTCACACTACTCTATTGATTTCAAAAATGGATCCAATAAAGTATATCTTCGAAAAGCCTGCCTTGTCCAGAAGAATAGCAAGATGGCAGATGATCTTGACCGAATATGACATCCAGTACACGACTCAGAAAGCAATCAAGGGAAGTGTGTTGGCAGACCATTTGGCATACCAAGCAGTGGATGATTACCAATCTATGAACTTCGAATTTCCAGACGAGAATATCATGGTAGTGACTGATTGTGAAGTACCTGGACCGGATGAAGGACCTGAGGAAGGATCCCGATGGTCTATTCACTTTGATGGAGCCTCAAACACTTTGGGTAATAGTATTGGCGCTGTGATCATATCTCCAAAAGGCACTCATACTCCACTTACCGCCCGACTATGTTTCAACTGCACCAACAACATGGCGGAGTATGAAGCATGCATCATGGGTCTTCGAGCTGCAATTGACCTAAGGATCAAGTTTCTGAGTGTCTTCGGAGATTCCGCTCTCGTGATCAGTCAGATCAAAGGCGAGTGGGATACGAAACACCCAAATCTTATCTCTTACAAGGAGTATGTACTGGCATTGATCCCCCATTTCGAGGAGATAACTTTTGAACACTTCCCAAGAGAGGAGAATCAGTTGGCGAATGCGCTAGCTACAATGTCCTCTATGTTCAAAGTCAAATGGGACAACGAGGCTCCCCAGATCATTATCTGGAAATTGGATGAACCTGCACATTGCTGTGATCTTGATACCGAAGAGGTAACAGAAAAGCCTTGGTATCATAAAGTGAAGAGGTACCTCGAAGCTCAAGAATACCCCGAGGGTGCATCTGTTAATGACAAGAAGTTTTTGAAAAGGTTCGCGGCGAAGTTCTTCCTCAGCAATGACATTCTGTACAAACGAAACCATGATTCAACCTTACTGTGTTGTGTGGATAAGACTGAAGCAGAAAGGATCATGGCAGAGCTACATGAGGGTACCTTCGGAACACATTCCAGTGGACATACCATGGCAAAGAAAATCCTTCGGGCAGGATATTAATGGTCCACAATGGAAGCTGACTGTTACCAACATTCTCGGACGTGTCACAAATGCCAGATCTATGCAGATAAGGTGCACATTCCTCCAGTTCCTCTAAATGTTTTGACAGCACCTTGGCCTTTTGCAATGTGGGGCATCGACATGATCGGCGAAATCAGACCTACGGCATCTAACGGGCATCGCTTCATCCTGGTAGCAATTGATTATTTTACAAAGTGGGTCGAAGCAACTTCCTTTGCCACCGTAACCAAGAATGTCGTGGCACGGTTCATTCGGCATAACCTGATCTGTCGATACGGTGTCCCGGAAAGGATCATTACGGACAATGGTACCAATCTTAACAGCAAGATGATCACTGAGGTCTGCGAGTAATTCAAGATACAGCACCACAACTCTTCTCCTTACTGAACGAAGATGAATGGGGCTGTAGAAGCAGCTAATAAGAATATTAAGAAGATTGTGTAGAAGATGGAAGTGACCTACAAAGATTGGCACGAAATGTTACCGTTTTCTCTTCATGGATACCGTACCTCAGCACGGACATCAACAGGGGCAACACCCTTTTCCTTGGTCTATGGCATGGAGGCAGTCTTGCCTATTGAAGTCCAGATACCCTTTCTCCGGATAATGAAGGATGCAGGTTTAAGTGAAGATGACTAGATCCAGACTCGGCTTGATCAATTAAACCTAATCGACGAAAAGAGACTCACTGCTATTTGTCATGGTCAGACGTACCAAAAACGGATGATCAAGGCATTTAACAAGAAAGTCAGACGACAAGAGTATCAAGTTGGGGACCTGGTAATCAAGCGCATCATTCTACCTCAAGGTGATCCCAGGGGAAAATGGACCCCTATGTACGAAGGACCATTTGTGGTTAAGAATATCTTCTCAGGAGGAGCTATGATTCTAACTACCATGAATGGTGACGACCTTCCTCACCCCGCCAATGCAGACATAGTAAAAAAATACTACGCATGATTAAAAGACCTGCTAGGTCGACTGGCCTAGGCAAAAATAAGGGCTTCCCGGCGAACCAAAAGGGTTCGGGCAAAAATAAGGGATGAAATGAAAAAAAATCTGTACAACCGGCAAGTCGAAAACCTGAAAAGGCGGCTTGGGCAAAAATGGGTATCCCGGTGGACTGAAAACCCGAAAGGGCAGTCCAGGCAAAAGTTAGGGATAAGCGTAATACTATGTCTCATTGGATCACCTTGCATCCAGACTTCGGTATCAACTATCAGGCTCAGATGGCACCAATCAATCAGCTTCATCTCCAACTAAGCAGCGAAGTGATGAGACGCTCGAAGACATAAAGGCGATAGCATAGTTGGGACCCAGTGGGATTTTTCACATAGCTGTTTTGTTTTCTTTTCACAAATTATATAAACTCTATTTTTTTCGGCGGTGTTCTCTTACTAGGACGTCAGCCTCTTGTACACAAACGCCTATTTACAGGCAAATTCCAAAATCAATACAAGTTCACTTTTCAGACAAATTGCCAATTGTTTTTCCTTTATCTGTTTTGTTTTGCAAAGAACGTCCAATGTTCATTTTTGATATATGCATTTGACATTAATTGCTAATCATAAATATTTGCATGCGAAACAAAGGACTAATTACAAGTGACATCAGAAACAGGGGCAATAAGAATTGTCTAAAGCGATCTAGTTGCTCTGTCCACCAAGGTACCAAGGTAGGTTCGGATGAAGAACGTAACCAGGATACCTTCACTCCCCACGAGTAAGACAAGATTCAGCAATACTCCCCCGAGTAGAGTTGGTCTCCCATCAGCCCCGAAAAGGCACAGTATCCCTAGAAAGTCAGCAACACTCTCCCAAGCAGAGTCAGGCTACTGTCAAACCTAAGGAAGTTGGGTATCCCCAGAAAATATCAATATTCTCCAGTAGAGTATACAGATATTCCTCAACAAGCATCCCCGGCAGTCTTAGTATTCCTCAACGGAAATATAAGATTGTTCCCCGGCAGAATACCAGACACCCCAGTGGAGCCATTTCCCCAATACAGTCCAAAAGTTTCCCCAGGAGAGTTGAACCATCTCCCCAGTAGATCATGGAAGCTTGTCTCCCGCAGAGTACAAATATCTCTCTCGGCCATATTCAGAGGCTATTCCCCACCAGAGTCTAACTGGGTTATCCTCAGCAAATTGCAACGGCAAGATCGTCCTCGGTGAAGTTCTTCCTATCCCCAGCGGAGTTCATCAAATCCCTCAACAGAGCTTATCAACGGAATCCCCAGCAGAGTTATCGTTAAATTCTCAGCGAAGTATCTCTTCCCACAGAGTAATTCCCCGCAGAGTAATCTCTCCAACAAGTTTATCCCCCAACAGATTCATCTCCTCCCACCGGTTTATTCTTGCAATCATCTTCGTTCATTATCCCCAGCGGAAGTGAAGAACTCTACTCTTCAACATCAGCCCAGGATTTAACAAACCTCCCGGCATTCGTCAAGGATTTATTTTCCCAGACGAAAATACATTCATAAACATTTCACATTTCATATCTCCTATTGACATACATGATAAAGTGCATACGACACGATCTCATTTATTCTTGAGAACATCATGACATCATGCATTTCATACATCATGACATTGCATACGACTAATGTTTGCCTTTTCAGGGAAAAGTCAACCAAAAGACGATTACCATCAACTTTTGAAGTTCCATATTCGATACCTGTATCTAGCCAGGGCATATATGTGAGCGATTGATTGTAGATCTATACCTGTATCTAGCCAGGAAAGTATCTGCATGAAGAGTTTGAAGATCAACACCTGTAACAGGCCAGGAAATTATCTTTCATTCTCAGGTCAGAGGTCTACACCTGTATGCAGCCAGGAAAGCTATCTCGACCAACCTTTTGAAGTTCCAGATTCGATACCTGTATCTAGCCTGGGCATATCTGTGAGTGATTGATTGTAGATCTATACCTATATCTAGCCAGGAAAGTATCTGCATGAAGAGTTTGAAGATCAACACCTGTAACATGCCAGGAAATTATCTTTCATTCTCAAGTCAGAGGTCTACACCTGTATCCAGCCAGGAAAGCTATCTCGACCAACCTTTTGAAGTTCCAGATTCGATACCTGTATCTAGCCAGGGCATATCTGTGAGCAATTGATTGTAGATCTATACCTGTATCTAGCCAGGAAAGTATCTGCATGAAGAGTTTGAAGATCAACACCTGTAACAGGCCAGGAAATTATCTTTCATTCTCAGGTCAGAGGTCTACACCTGTATCCAGCCAGGAAAGCTATCTCGACCAACCTTTTGAAGTTCCAGATTCGATACCTGTATCTAGCCAGGGCATATCTGTAAGCGATTGATTGTAGATCTATACTTGTATCTAGCCAGGAAAGTATCTGCATGAAGAGTTTGAAGATCAACACCTGTAACATGCCAGGAAATTATCTTTCATTCTCAAGTCAGAGGTCTACACCTGTATCCAGCCAGGAAAGCTATGTCGACCAACCTTTTGAAGTTCCAGATTCGATACCTGTATCTAGCCAGGGCATATCTGTGAGCAATTGATTGTAGATCTATACCTGTATCTAGCCAGGAAAGTATCTGCATGAAGAGTTTGAAGATCAACACCTGTAACAGGCCAGGAAATTATCTTTCATTCTCAGGTCAGAGGTCTACACCTGTATCCAGCCAGGAAAGCTATCTCGACCAACCTTTTGAAGTTCCAGATTCGATACCTGTATCTAGCCAGGGCATATCTGTGAGCAACTGATTGTAGATCTACACCTGTATCTAGCCAGGAAAGTATCTGCATGAAGAAATTGAAGACCAATACCTAAAGCCATACAGGAAAACTATCTTTCCTTCTCAGGTACGTAAGTTCTCGCTAAGGAATCTCTTACGCGATCAGCATCCCCTGGATGGCATCTTTAAGCCCATCTCCACAACTATCCATTACTTTTCCAAATGGCATCCATAAGCCCATTCCCGACAAGATTCTGTCACATCTCCAGATGGAATCTATAAGCCCATCCTCCTATCCATCATCTCTCCAAATGGCATCTGTAAGCCCATTCCCGACCTCACATTGCTGATACTCCACTATGCGAGTGCAAATTTCTGGGCTCTCTAGTGTTCAATCATCTTCCACCTTCGGATCACGAAAGGCACACAAGCCAATCTACATCCTCAGGTTTAAGAAGATTGAACAGGGGAAACTTTTGTACCCTAAAATTTTCCCTCCCATATTCTTCAAAGTTTGTCAAGAATCATCTTCAAATGGTTCAAGATTTCTCAAGGGTTGCACAGTCCAAATGCCTCATAAGCCAGTCAAAATTAGGGTTTTGGTTCTTTCAAAGAATTTGAGGTTTTCAATGGCTCAATCAAGTCACATGGGCCTATATACATTTCCAAGCATCTACATGCCAAGTCTCAAGACTCACAGTGCCAAATTCTACAATCAAAGGCCCTATTTGATCCACAGTTAACTACAAGGGCAAAATGGTCATTTTACAGTCAAAAGTCAGAATTTTTGGTCAACATCTTATTTTGAGCACACAATCATCATTTGATCAAGTCTTGATCATGATTCCACAAGCATGGCTTAAAAATCATCAAGATGCAAAAAGTTTCTATTTTTGGACAGCAGAAAAGTAAACTGTATTTTGACCAGGGCATAACTTTTTCATGGTTCATCAGAAAAATCCCATCCAATGCTCATTTTTAAGGGGATGACATTTAATACAACTCATATTCACATTCCAAGTCCAAGAAGTTCTCTCACAAAAAGTTATCAATTTCTACATTATAGGTCAATTTCAAAAGTCAACAAAAATGCACTTTAAGTCAAAGACCATAACTTGAGATTGGTACATCCAAATGACATGGGACCAAAGGAATTGGTTAGAGGACTTCAGTACCTTTCCAAAATGTCCAAGAACATGTTCATATGATCAAAATTGAGCAAGATATGCATTGGAGAAGTTGGGAAATTTTTGTGAATTTGCAAAAGTCAACTTTGCTTAAAACACTTTGTTTTTGCTAATGGGCCTCAAATTTATTCTTGAAACTTTATCCAAGGCCTATGCACGACCCATCAAGCCTATTTGAATTTATTTTCTTATTTTTATTAATTAATTGTATTTTTAATTGATTTTAATTCATTTAATTAATTTAAATTGTAGGAAATTCAAAGATATGGTTTTCAATCTTTTTTGAAGCAAGAATGACCTAATCAAGCTGGCAAATTCGTGTGCAAATCAAAGGGACAAAAATCTCCAAGTTTGGCAAGTTTCTTCAATCAAAAAGATTCAAAAAGATGTGATTGAAAATCAAATATTCAAACCATCATGCAATGGATTTTTTGTGCAAGATTTAACCTAATTCTCTTCTACTATATATACACAAGCTAAACCTAATGCCATGGACGTGAATTTGCTGCAAAAAAACCATAACCACATTCAATAAAATCCCAAGAAACTTGAAAACTGTTTTCCAGGTTCCAGGCCAATTCAAGGACTTTTGAGGATTCAAATACATTGCTGGAACTCTCAAAAACATGTTGCCATCGAAACCGAGCGCTAAAGCTCAAGAAACTGTCAAGAACAAACTCACGGTTTGATGATTTTTTCCATAATCGAAACTCATATTTCATGCATAATTAACATGTTTTAATCATTGTTTTGTGTTGCTTGAATTCATATAAAGCTAAAGGTACAGGTTAATTGAATTATAGAGCCCTAAATCAAAAGATACCATTGACAAATTCTAGGGTTCCTAAGCTTTGATTTTGGGGCTTTATTATCCAGGAAAAATTGGAGCATTTAAGACCCATGGTTGAAACCGTTGCATCCAGGCGAATCTAAGGAGACCATCGCGAAATATTTTTGTTACTCATAGGCCTAATCGCTATTATTCGTGGTTGTAGGTTGTGGGGGTTAAAAACCCCCGCTATTTAACTGTGTTTTTACAGGAAAACGAGGAAGATGATGACGTGCTGGTTCCTGGTTGGATGATTCAAAAGAGCGCGCGTTTTTATGTTTGTGTACAGCATATTTAATTGTTTTATATATTATATTTGTTTCTTATTATATTAACAAAGCGTGCAAGTTGGTGGAGTGGAAGATGCGTTGGCTGGTAACCATTGGGACCTGGGTTCGATTCCCTGGTCCCCCAAAATATTTCTATTGTTTTTCATAACGTGATTGCATGTAGGCTTTCCAACGTATTCCACCATACGTCTCCAACCATCCAAGCGCCAAGTGGCCACAGTCATTAATCCAATAGCCAGGATGGGTAGACCACCATTTTCCCAGTTAACTATGCCATAGAGGATCTCAAAAAGTCAGAAGAGCTTGATTGTTAATGGGCCTGAGAAATTGCTTCTTCACCCCCAAAGTTGGCCCAACACCCCTGGTTTCTTTATTCTTTTTCTTTTCTATTTTAATTTCTATTCAATTATTTTATTAATTATAACTATTATTATTATTATTTAATTAACTCACAAATTGTTATTTTCATAATAAAAATCAGAAATATAATTATTGTTATTATTATTAATTTCACCTTAATTTAATTATTTTGTAAATAAAATGCGAACAAATCAATTTAGTTTAATTAGGTTTAATTTTGACTTTTTCATAATAAATAGATAAATTTAGAATTAGGGTTTTTACTAACTTTTGACTTAATTTATTTTATTTTATTAACATTAAAACATAAAAAACTAAAAAATACTTCTTTCTTGTAATTATTTAATTAATTAGAATTAGGTTTAATTTAATGCAAAAGGACCAAAATTCATTATTTTCTCAAAAAGGGTCAAAACCCTAAAGACTTCTCTGATTTAATTTTTATGCGCGCATATTATTTTTTGATTATATTTATGTAACTGCTCCGAGAATGTAATAGATAATTAGGACTTTTATCGCTTTCTTTATTTTCTCGCATTTATCTTTTCAAGGGTTATGTTTTTGGCGATGTAAATACCCGACGCCTTGTAATAGCGTAGATTTATTTTCCGCAATTTATTTTCCGCACAATTATTAACTGTTAACTATGCATGACAAGACTTGCCTGAAAAATAAAATCAACCCGTAGCTCACCAATAACATGTACAAGATAACTTAACATGAAACCTGACACACGTGCACATGCCACTCGTAGGGTACACCTCATTTGGTTGCCTCGACGTGGTCATTAAGTATAGGGTGTTTTAGAGGTTGCCCTCCTGTCTAAAGATCCAATTGCCTCGAAACGGTTGCCTCGGATAAAAAGGATCTAGGACATTAGGGTTACCGCTAAGGCGTCCTACTATTGCTTTGGTGACCACATGTCCCTATAATCGAATTGACCCGAATAACTCCAACGACGGTGCTACCTACTTCTCAATAGTGGGATAGTACTGTCTAAAGGATATTTACACAGCTTAATTCCTTAGAGTAGGTAGATTTCTCCTGGGTACTTGCTCTTTCAAAACAACAAAAATACTTTTCGCACCTACACTTTCAAACAAAAGTTTTCAAACAAATACTTCATACACTCTTGAGGATTGATACAAGAGTTACCTAGAAGTTTTCAAAATGAGACTTTTTTTCAAAACCCACAAACACAAGAAAAGCAAACATTTTTGAACACATAGTGAGCAAGTACCTAAGAGCCCGTGGATAACCACTGATAGAAAGGGTGCTAACACCTTCCCTTTCTATAATCTACCTCCCGAACCGAGAAACATCTCGAAAAGGAGTTTTGCTGTGCTTTTGTCCTTTCCTTGTTGGAGAACATAAAAGACGGTGGCGACTCTTGCTTACCGCGACATTTCGCGAACCAGTATTTCAAAACAGTCAGTTCTATTTCCACCGATCACAGATTGGCATCAGAAAAATCTTTAGGAATCGATTTAACTGGACCAGACAAGGTCTTGGAATATCTTCAACTGGACCGGCATCAGAAAAATCTTTAGGAATCGATTTAACTGGACCAGAGAAGGCCTTTGACTGGATCGACATCAGAAAAATCTTTAGGAATCGATTTAACTGGACCAGACAAGGTCTTGGAATATCTTCAACTGGATCGGCATCAGAAAAATCTTTAGGAATCGATTTAACTGGACTAGAGAAGGCCTTTGACTGGATCGGCATCAGAAAAATCTTTAGGGATCGATTTAACTGGACCAAGCAAGGTCTTGGAATCTTCAACTGGATCTGCATCAGGAAAATCTTTACGAATCGATTTAACTGGACCAGAGAAGGCCTTTGACTGGATCGGCATCAGAAAAATCTTTAGGAATCGATTTAACTGGACCAGGCAAGGTCTTGGAATCTTCAACTGGATCTGCATCAGGAAAATCTTTAGGAATTGATTTAACTGGACCAGAGAAGGCTTTTGACTGGATCGGCATCAGAAAAATCTTTAGGAATTTATTTAACTGGACCAGGCAAGGTCTTGGAATCTTCAACTGGATCTACATCAGGAAAATCTTTAGGAATCGATTTAACTGGACCAGAGAAGGCCTTTGACTGGATCGGGATCAGAAAAATATTTAGGAATCGATTTAACTGGACCAGGTAAGGTCTTGGAATCTTCAATTGGATCTGCATCAGGAAAATCTTTAGGAATCGATTTAACTAGACCAGAGAAGGCCTTTGACTGGATCGGCATTAGAAAAATCTTTAGGAATCGATTTAACTGGACCAAGCAAGGTCTTGGAATCTTCAACTGGATCTGCATCAGGAAAATCTTTAGGAATCGATTTAACTGGACCAGAGAAGGCCTTTGACTGGATCGGCATCAGAAAAATCTTTAGGAATCGATTTAACTGGACCAGGCAAGGTCTTGGAATCTTCAACTGGATCTGCATCAGGAAAATCTTTAGGAATAGATTTAATTGGACCAGAGAAGGCCTTGGAAATATCTTCAACTAGATCGGCATCCGAAAAATCTTTAGGAATTAATTTAATTGGACCAGAGGAAGTCTTGGAAATGGCTGAGAACTTAACCGGATCTTTCCTGAAAGGTAAAGGTCAGTCATATGCAATGCATGATATGGGTCAGGCAATGATGTTCTCAACATAAATTAGATTGTATGGTATGATGTGCATATGCATGTATCATGATGTATGGAAGTGTGATGTTTTAGCTGGGGAAAATAAATCCCGGAGCTGCTGTAGAATAGAGTTGTGTTCTTAATTTCCACTGGGGATGACAAACGAAGATGATTGCAAGGATAAACCTGTTAGGAGAAAAAAAAACTCCGTTGGGGGATAAACATGATGAAGAGATTACTCCAAGGGGAAATAATATGTGGGGAAGAGATACTTTGCTGAGATTTTAACGATAAACTCCGCTGGTGATTCCGTTGATAAGCTCTGTTGGGGATTTTGATGATGAACTCCGCTGGGGATTGATTACCATTGCTGGTGATATTGAATCTGTTGAGGATAGAAGCCCTGCTTGGGGAAAGAAAGAACTTCGCTGGGGATGATCTTTCAGTTGCAACTTGCTGAGGATAACCTTCTGAAAATGGCTGGGGAGACTTATTTGTGCTTCGTAGCGGATAAGCTTCCAGAATCTACTGGGGAAGATGATTCAACTCCATTGGGGAAACCTTTTTTTTAGACTGCGCTGGGGAAATGGCTCTACTGGGGGTATCTTGTATTCCTCCGCGAAACATTCTTATACTCTGTTGAGGAATATTAAGACTGTCGGGGATACTCTTACGCTTGCTGGAGAATATCCTTATACTCCACTGGGGAATATTAAGATCTTCTGGGGATACCAAACCTTTTCGGGGCTGACGGTAGACTAACTCTGCTTGGGGAGAGTATTGCTGATTTGTACATAGCTGTAAGTCTCAGCTGAGAGAGCTATCATTACTGTTTTACTCTGCGGGGAGTGATAGTGTCTTAGCCATATTCTTCAGCTGAATATACCTTGGTACTTGGTGGATAGAGAAATTTGTACAATTCGGACAATTCTTATTTGCCCATATTTTTGTGGGACAAGGTGCCTGCGGCGGCCCTGTGGATCTGGTATTATCCCCACCTATGAGGTGCTTGGTAATTACCGATTGAAGTGACAAATCTTCTTCTGGTAGGAAAATGACGAGATGATGGGACATAGCCGTACGCTTTGATCCCTAATTTTTTGCCTGGACCGCCCTTTCGGGTTTTCAGTCCATCGGGATACCCTTTTTTGCCCAAGCCGCCTTTTTAGGTTTTCGACTTGCCGGGTGTACAAATTTTCATTTTCATCCCTTATTTTTTCCCGAATCCTTTTGGTTCGCCGGGAAGCCCTTATTTTTGCATAGGCCAGTCAACCTAGCGGGTCTTTGATTATGCGTAGTACTTTTTGACTATGTCCATGCTCTCAGAGTGTAGGGAGGTGTCACTGCCAGTAGTGTCGTGTTGCCATACTACTAGAAGATGTTTGATCATGCAAGATTCGTTGCTGGAATTCATGTCCCATGCCCCAGGTGACGGAGATGGAGACTTGCCCCTGGTTACTCTGCACTTCTTCAGAGATTTCCTGGAATCTTGACTGGACTGCCCCAGGTGTTCTAGATAGTGACATGTCATGCCCCCTTGTTTATAGGAGATTTGCCAATGGAAGCGTCATCCTTTTTGAAGTGATTTTGTTCACTGAGAAGGCTTTCGTTCATCGGATATTCGTTGTGTGAATTTCTCTGCTGTCAAACAAATAGCCAAATGCAAACAGTGATATTCAGATAATGCAAAGTTTATGCTTGTCTCGAAGTTTTTGAAAAATGCATTTTTTAGCAGAAAACTCTTTATAAGACAAATTCAACACAAGATTTAGGGCAAAGCCTTACAGGAGTCAGGATACCTTTTGTAACAGTATGCTTTCGAACTAACCCATGCTTCAGTTAGGACTTTTGAAGGGTTATAACGTGGCTTGATTCACGGTTTAAGAAAGAAAGGATAAAGGCTCAAAGTATATTTGTACCCACCCGCTCTTCGTGATGTTCTTCAATCCTAAACTCAGTTAATTGTACATTTGAACTCCAAATGAGTCTGGAACGACGTTTTTGGTGATGGTTCACACAAGTTGAATTTTTGAAGGAAGTCATTTTTGCAACATTTTTCATGTTGTCGAGGATTTGTAATGACCTCGTTATTTTGATTTGTTATCCCTAATTTTTGCCCGACTGTTCCTGTTTTCGAGATTACAGTCAGCGGGATGCCCCGGCTTTCTTAAACCTCCTTTATAGATTTTGGCTCAGTGGGCTTTTTTTTTTTGAGAGATTGACTGCCTATGAGATAAGGAACCACCACTGTCTTTTGATTCTAGAGGAATGCTTTTGATGTCATTCGTTGTATTATGAACTGAGAGTTTTGGGACTTCAATGCATATCTTTTGAATTAACTGAGAGACTACCCTGCCCCAGGTTTAAATCAAAGGTTTCAATTTGTTTAAAAACAGGAAACTCCTACTTCTTTGGCTCGAAGGGGTTGACTATGGATTATCTTCCTTATAACTCCAGTTTTTAGGATTTGAAAGAAATGCCTGTACATCGTTAGCAAGGTCTGTCCAAAAGCATATTGTATGAGATTATGGCATTGTTTCGTCATCCTCCCTCTAAAGGCTTGTAACTTTTAGCAAGAGTTAAATGTCATAAAGTGAGTAAAAAGCATAGTTTAAATGTAATTAAAATGATTGGATCAAATCAAGACAAACATATGCAATGCATTAATGAAACAAAGTTTGGCATTAATAGATAATTATTTGAGTAACAAAGAGATTACAACTTGAAAATTCAAATGAACAAAAGTCTTCTCGTCTCATTACTTGTCACTTCAAATGGTGAACCTTGGAGGGATGGTAGAAGAACTCAGCCTGACCATCTTGTGTGAATTCCAATGCTCCTTCATCAATCAGGTTTTGAATTTTGTACCTCAACTTCCAACAGTCGTCAGTATCATGCCCCAGACTGTTAGAATGGTATGCACAACTTGCATCAGGATTTTAGTTGGGTGAAGAAGTCTTAGGATTCGAATGAGGTCCTACTAACGTCACCAGATTCAGTCTCAACAGATGTTGCAAATCTTGAGACAGCGGCATGTTGAGCTTGGTAAACGGCCTCTGGTCAACCCGTTGCTTTTGGTGAGGTTGTTGTTGGACCCTTGAGGTAGTAGCAACTTGGAGAGGTCCATTCTTTACCAAGCCAAACCCTTGTCTTCTTGGAGGCTGATCAATGACTTGACCACCAGCCTTGACCGTTTGCTTCATGTTGTTGTATCTGTCTTGATGAAGCTGGTTGATCATGGTTCTCAACTCTTCTTGTTCCCGAGCTAAGCCTTGGATAAGATCCATCTACCCCAGCATCTGGGTTTTCATGGCACTGAATTCAGCTTGTAGTTACTCTAGTCGTTCGTCCTTATTGTCTTCAGGACTTTTCTTGACCAAATTCCCCATGAGGAGTGTTCTCAACTCTTCCCGCCCCTTGGATAGGTTTAGGAAGATTTCCCTGAACTGAGTCTCTTGAGTATGAAGATCCTGGTTGTCTTGTTGGAGAGCCATTGCTGAAATAAACAGCGAGAACATGAGAGACATGTACTGGAAGACCTGTTATGCAATGATATGTATGATATTTGTATGCAATGTTTTCAAGGATCTCGCGGGGTAAACAAGAAACTGTTAGAATTTGAATCTTGTAGATTTGATTGAAGGAACTTCATGTTGCTAAGAGTCCTTCTTCAAGAGTCAAGCTCACCATATCGAGTGGGTCATAGCCCCTGACTCAAGTTTATCGTGTTTTGATTTCTAGACAACCTTGGCTAGAGGAAAATAAATCCCCTTTGCCCCTTGCTAGACTTTTGATGTACCATAACCTGCATCACAGACCCTTGAGATCCTTGAAATGGTTAAGGAAATGTTAAGGTATGATGTTATGATGTATATGCTATGCGTTTAAGCAAAAAGTGAGGTGATGTAAGTGAGCCCTGCAATAAATCCAATTTTTTGGATAAGGACTGTAAACAAAACCTGTAAGGAACCCCTGTTGTCAGATAACAAGTAGTTCAAGTTTGAAGGCACACAAGTCACACATATAGCCTTAAGTTTAGGCTGGCATGGAGTTTAGGCATTACCCTCTTTCAGTTTAGTTGGTTTAAACCTGTCCTAAAAAAATAGTAACCGGGTTCTAGAGGATCTCAATATCACTGACTACCCTCAATCGGTCATAATTCCATCTTAGCAACCTTTTCTTGCAGCCAGAACCATCGCGAGAGTTTAGTCTCAATGAGTGTAGCATACTGCTACTGTTCTATGGCCAAGTTGGTCAATTTAAGGTTCTAAGGTCAGTTGGTGCTTAATGACTCCTCAGAAGACCCATATTCTCCTCGTTTCAACACAAGGGATATCGGTATAGACCAAGGTGCCACACCAACGTAGCTACTGCTTCATCCGTGTCGGTCTACACCGGACAGATCCCTCACAGTTTATTGCTACTTACCTAAAAAGGGTACCCCCAGATCCGGGTTAGGATCTATAGAACTCCGATACAAGCCCACAAAATTAAAAGCATACAAAGCAATACAATTGAAAACACAAGTGATCTAATCCCAAGGTATACTTCACTTATTAATTACTCCCCAGCAGAGTCGCTAGTTCTGTGGTCGGTGGGAACGAGAAATGACTGTTTTTTGAATGCTAGTTCACGTTTGCGTTTGTTTTCGCAAAGTGTCGCGGTAAGCAAGAGTCGCCACCGTCTTTTATTTTATACAACAAGGGAAAGGACAAAAGCACAAAAAATTCCTTTTCGAGAGTGTTTCTCGGGTTCAGGAGGTAGATTATAGAAAGGGAAGGTGTTAGCACCCTTTCTATCTATGGTTATCCACGGGCTCTTAGGTACTTGCTCACTATGTTTTCAAAAGGTTTGCTTTTCTTTGTGATTATGGGTTTTGAAAAGAATTTTGTTTTTGAAGAAAGTGTAAGTGCGAAAAGCTTTTGTTTTGTTTTTAAAAGGAGCAAGTACTTAAGAACCTCTACCTACTCAAAAAGGAATTTAATTGTGCAAATGTCCTTTAGACAATGCTATCCCACTATTAAGGAGTAGGAAGCACCGTCGTTGGAGTTTTCGGGTCAATTCGATTTAAGGGACTTGTGGTCACTAAAGCAACATTAGGACGCTTTAGTGGTAATCCTAATGTCTTAGATCATTTTTTATCGAGGCAACCATTTCGAGGCAACTTATGATCTTGGGACAAAAGGACGACCTCTAAAACATCCTATACTTAATGACCACATTCGAGGCAACCAAATGAGGTATACCCTAGGAGTGGCATGTGCAAGTGTGTCAATTTTCAGTTATTTTATTCTTGCATGTCATGGTGAGCTACTGTTGATTTTAAGTTAAGAGTTAATCTTGTCATGCAATCCTAGTTAGCATACATCTAAGCAATTAATATATGTACAGGAATTTAAAGTGCGGGAATTGTAAATCCTACGCTATTACAAGGCTTTCGGGGAGGGGGATTATTTACATGTCCAAAAATTGGGGAAATAAAAGCAGTAAAGGGTCTTAGTTAAGCTATTACATCCCAGTAGGCAATTACAATAAAATAAATGCGCACGAATCTGAAAATAAACTCTAAAAATCCTAAGAACGAAATTTTTTTGTTGTTTTATTTTATTTTGGGAAAATGATCTAAATCTATTTAATTTTAGTTTTTTTGAGAAAATGTTAAGATAATTAAGAGATTAATTAACAAAGTTAATTTTAATAGAAAAAACTAGCCTAATGTTCTTTGTGTTTTTTTTTTATTTTAATGTTAATTAAAAAAAAAGATAAAAAGATGTCAATGAAAACAAAAATAAAATACAAGGGGGGGATCCTTCGATCCAGGGAAAAAAGGAGTTTCGACCTAGGGAGGGAAATGGTCCTTTCGATTGGGCCAGACAGTAAGGCTTGAGTAGCCTTCGATCCAGGGAACAGGATTGTCTTTCGATCATGGAGGTCATTGCTTTCGATCCAGGAATGAGATGCCTCCTTCGATCCAACATGCTAATGGGTTCGATCCAGAGAAGGGCTCTCCTTCGATCTGGGATGTTATACCTGCAAAAGCATGTTAGCGAAATAAAATGCAGGGCCTGGGTATTGAACCCCAGGACCTTCGATCCTGCGCTTGCTGGGTCTCTTCAGGCTATGTCTGCAGCAAATATTAGCAAATGATGGACATGGCCTGGGTGCCAAACCCAGGCCCTTTGATCCTGTCTAGGATGGCAAATCGAAAGTAACAACGAGTAATGATATGTTATGCGAAAAATAAGGTTGGATAATTTACCCTTTCTTACCAACAGATTGGACTTTCGATTTGGGCGCTTCCTTGATGTAGGCACCTTCGATCTGGGCTTCTGGGCTTGGCTACTTATGAAAATGCTGATGACTTTTGGGCAGCGTAACTCCAATGTCTTTTGTTCTCCTGTTGTGTGATTTTCATTGTGTATTCTCCTGCAGAGTTTTTGTGTGTGTTGTATATTTTCGTGTGTATATTTTCTGTGTAATTTTCGTGTGTTGTAATGTGTCACTGGCCTCCTATTTATAGGAGTGTGGGAGTGCACGAAAATGGCAAGGGACAGCCATTAAAACAGGCCTTTAACGCTCTGGACAAAAATCAAACACATTAAATTATTTCCTTTTTTTTTGAAACATTCGTGTCCCTTGAATAAACCTGAACGCTTTTGGATTTCGATTGGTCCTGATTTGCCTCCTTTGAATGGACTTCCTGCGTACCCTTCGAATGGGCCTTCTGAATGCTTATTCGAATGGTCTTGAGTTGCACAGAATCACTCTGGTCAAATCAGCTCTTTAGGAACAGAAAAGGCAAGAATTTGGCCTTTAACTCAGGAATTAAATCCATAATCAGCATTTAAATATTTCTATATTTGCAAGGGAAACATGCCATTTTCTCATGTTCAGTGTACCTGGACATGTTTGAGTGCCCTCTTGATGGCCTCTTTCGAATGGCCCTTGTCCAAATATCAATCGAAGGATTCCAATCAAAAGGCTCCGTTAACAGGCCAATCGAAAGGTGTTGTTTCATGCTAATCGAAGGATCCCTTGGCATGCTAATCGAAGGCCTGGCCCCGGGTGCCAATCGAAAGGCTCATTCAGAATCCCAATCGAAGGGTCTTTCATAATGCTAATCGAAGGGCTTCTTCAGAATGCCAATCGAAATGCTCCTTTAGAATGCCAATCGAAGGGTACTTTCAGAATGCCAATCGAAAGATACTTAAAGTACCACTCAAAAATTTGCTTTTTCCGTAGGCAAGAGTTTGTGATCAACCATGCAGGGGGAAGACTTTGGAAAACATGAGAGTGCAAATTTTGGGGTGAAACAGCAGCCATGATTGTGTTTTACTTTGTTGTGTGGACAAAGCTGAAGCGGAGTTGATCATGACCGAGATACACAGTGGCACATTTGACACCCACTTGAGCGGACATACGATGGCTAAGAAGATTCTAAGGGCAAGCTACTACTGGTCTACCATGGAAGCTGACTGTCATCAACATTCCCACACTTGTCACAAATGCCAAGTCTACGCCGACAAGGTACATATTCCTCCTGCTCCCCTTAATGTTCTGAAAACTCCTTGGCCATTCGCAATGTGGGGCATTGACATGATTGGAGAGATCAAGCCTACGGAATCCAATGGGCATCGCTTCATCTTGGTCGCTATTGATTATTTTACCAAGTGGGTCGAAGAAGCTTCCTATGCCTCAGTTACAAAGAATGTGGTTGCTCGCTTCATCAAGCAGAATCTCATATACCGGTATGGTATCCCCGACAGGATCATCACAGACAACGGTACAAATTTGAACAACACCATGATCACCGCTCTATGCAAACAGTTCAAGATTTATCATCACAATTCATCTCCCTATCGGTCGAAGATGAACGGTGTTGTTGAAGCCGCGAACAAAAATATCAAGAAGATCATTCAAAAGATGACAGTCACCTACAAGGACTGACATGAGATGTTACCGTTTTCTCTGCATGGATATCGTACCATGGCACGTACTTCAACAGGGGCAACTCCATTTTCTTTGGTATATGGCATGGAGGCTGTTTTGCCTATGGAAGTTCAGATTCCTTCCTTGAGGATTATGAAGGATGCTGGTTTGAGTGAAGACGATTGGATTCAGACCCGGCTTGACCAACTTAAATTGATCGACGAGAAGCGACTCACTGCTGTTTGTCATGGTCAGACGTATCAAAAACGGATGATCAAGGCTTTCAACAAGAAAGTCAGACGCCAAGTATATCAAGTCGGAGATCTTGTAATCAAGCGGATCATCTTACCACAAAGTGATCCCAGGGGTAAGTGGACTCCTACTTACAAAGGACCATTTGTGATCAAAAGCATCTTTTCTGGCGGGGCTATGATTCTGACCACCATGGACGGCGACAATTTGCTGCACCCTGCGAACGCAGACCTAGTCAAAAGATACTACGCATAAAATGACCCGACAAGTTGAAGACCCAAAAGGGAGACTTGGTAAAAAATGGGCATCCCGGTGAATCGAAAACCCGAAAGGGCGATTCAGGCAAAAATTAGGGATAAAACAAAAAAATCTGTATACCCGACAAGTTGAAAACCCGAAAGGGCGACTTGGGCAAAAAAGGGTTTCCCGGGGGATCGAAAACCCGAAAGGGCGGTCCAGGAAAAGGTTAGGGAATTAAAGCGTATGACTATGTCTCGTCGGATCAATTTAAGAACAATATCTTCACTAACAAGCTCCATGTTTCTAATCAATCCAGTCATCGGCGAACGAAGCAGCGAGGGGACAAGATATTCAGAGTTATGAAGGCTATAGAAGAATGAGAATCCCATGGAATTATTACACATAGCCATCTTTCTTTTGTATAAAAATTTTCAATTTTTACGACAATATTCTCTTACTAGGATGTCTGTCTCCTTTGTACAAAGATACTTACAAAAGTTAATACAAAGATACTTCAAAGTGCAGAAATTTGTTTACTTTTCTTTGCCTTTTTACACTTATGTTTTATTTGAAAACGTCCAATGTTTTGTTAAATAGGCATATGCATTTGAATATAATCGCTGCTTACAAATAAAACGAGATTGAGTAAGGATAATTACTGATAGGTTGAAAGTGTAGGAAGATATCTTTGTGCCATTTCAAAAGAAATCCCCTACGATACATCATTCAGATCCTCAACAAAAGCTAAAAATTTTGAGTATTATTCCCCAGCGGAGTTAAACTTCAAGATCCCCCAGCGGAGCCAGTATATTCTAAACCTTTTTCCCCAGCGAAGTCAAGTTTCCAACTATTAACCCCCGGTGGGAACTGTTCAACTTCCCCCAAATTTCCCCAGTAGTTTGGCATGCAACCCCAAAACTCCTGATTTCACCGGTCGAGTAAACATTCTCCCCCACAGAGTTATCTCCCAGCAAGATCTAAGATTCCCGGTCTCATTTCTCCAAGCAGAAGCCTCCTAGGTTTTAACTCCCCAGTAGAGATGTTCAGAGTTTTCCCTATTTCCCAGGAAAGTCATGAAGGATTCTCATTCCCTGCAAAAGTTGTCAAAACCCTTGTAAATCCCCACAAATCACTAAGGATTTTCAATCCCCAGCATTGGTCCCAGGATTTCTCATTTCTCAAACAATCAGAGATTATTTAATCCCCAAGCAGTCAGCAAGGATTTCTCATCTTTAGCAATCAAATATTTTTGAATCCTCAGCATTGGTCAAAGATTCACTTCCCCCGGCAGTTGTCAGGGATTTCATTATCCCCGGTTATCAAGGATTTATTTTCCTCAGCAAGACAGCTACTCAGCTTACATGCATAACCATTACATTCATATATCATAAACATTGATGAAACACAATTCATTGCATCATACATACCATGAAACATAACTTGGTGTTTTAGCTAACATTTTACCCTCTTCAGGATAAGATTAAAAGGCTACCGTTAACAATTATTCAGATACAGTATGGATACACCCCAGACACAGCGGTCATTCTATTACTCATTCACGATTTCAAGTCAAAATACAGTACAGATACACCCCAGACACGGCAGTTATTCTACTAATCATTCGGACTTCAACAATCCGATACAGACTAGATACGCTCCAGACACGGCGGCCATTCTATCTCTCATTCAGATTCAACTATCAACTTCAAGTTCAGATACGCTCCAAACACGGATGCCATTCTGGCCTTTACACAAGCAGTTTGATTCTCCCCAGTGCGGTAGCCACGGAAGTCATTTTGTCACTTATTCAGATCCCAGTTACAGTCACAGATACACTCCAGACACGGAAGTCATTCTTCCACTCATACAGATCTCAACTTCAGATATAGTCCAGATACGCTCCAGACATGGTTGCCATTCTGTCACTCATTCGGAATTTATCCCCAGCCCAAAGATGCTCCATACACTGATGTTTCTCTGTCGCCCATTCAGAATTCAGATACAATACAGATACACTCCAGACACGGCAGTCATCCTGATGTTCAAACATAGTTACAGCTAGGACACGCTCCAGACACGGATGCCATTCTTTTGCTCATACAGACTCAGTCTCCAGATACAGTTCAAATGCATTCCAGACACGGATACCATTTTGATGCTCATTCTTCTGACCTACAATGTTGCAATTCAACAAACAAAGTTTGGATGACATCTTTAAGCCCATCTCCAGTAAGATTCTACCATCTCCAAATGGCATCTTTAAGCCCATTTCCTCAGCTATATTTTGATTAGTGCAAATTTACGGGCACTCTAGTGTCCAATCCTCTCTTACCTTCGAGTCGCGAAAGGCAGAATTGCCAATCTAACTCTTCAGGTTCAAGAAGATTGAACAGGGGCAACTGTTGTACCCCAAAATTTTCCCTCTCATTTCATTAACATTTCTCATCACAAGACTCTCGGAATTCAAGATCAGGCTAGGATTTGCTCTACTCAAGACATCTCCTTGCACTGTTGACCTAGATTAGGGTTTGAGTTTGCACAGTGATGTTTTTACCTACAATTCCAAAAATGACTTTCATACTTCATATTGGACTCACAAGTTTGTCCATCCAGTTTCAAGCCTTGATTCAAATTTTTGCCCAATCAATTGGACAGTTGACCTAAAAATCAACTATATTGGGGAAAAAGTCAATTGTGGCCAATTGACAGTCAAACCTCATAAAAATTGACCCACATCAACATTATGAACTCATATTAACCATTTGATCATGTTTGGATCACAATTCCATAAGAAATTTGATCAGATCACCAAAAGGGCAAAATGGTCATTTTTAGGGTTTTGACTATACAAAGGCAATTTTTGACTGTTTGACCTAGCCAACGACAAATCAAGTTCAACCATGGACTCAAGGACTCAATTACATTGTCTTTACCCATTCAACAAGTTCAAGAGATCTCAAATGCATAGGATTGACAAATGAATTTTTCAGTCAACTTATCAAAATTTGACTGTATACTAAAATGTCAAACTTTGACTTTTTGGTCAAAATCAAGTGCCAAGAGTTATTTCTCATCAAGACATGTCAAATTATGAAACTTGTTCATCAAGAAACCCAAAAATGCAAATTAGGGTTTAAAATGGAAAATTTTCATAACTTAGAAATTTTCTAAGTTATAAAATTTTCTTATTTTTTCCTAACTTTGTCCCATTTTTTCACCAAGATGCAAATGGATTCAAACAAAACATACAACATGAAAGTTGTAGTCCATCACAAATTCTACAACCTTTATTCACAAAGTTTTCTCAAAAGAAGCTTGGATCTCAAGTTATGTTTTTTGGAACAAGGGTACCTAAAACTTTTAACTTAGAGAAATTTTGCCCTAGTTTAGACAGGATTTTGACCCATGTTCTTGAATATTTTTCACATAGTTACACTTGGAGTTTCAAGTTGCATTTCAAATATGGATTATAGTACATGTTTCAAGCTTTCCAAATTGTCCCAGAACTCCTCAAACACCTTTGTGGTTAGGGAGAATCGAATGCTTGAAGTTGGCAAAAACTCACTTTGCAACCATGGCCAATACATGTTCATACCACTTGCAAATCTGACCTAGCTAGATTGGTTCACAATTACAGGCCTCTAAACCAGTTTGTACTCCATAATTTAATGCAAATCCATTGAGCCAATGCATTGTCTTGGTCATTAGGGTATTATACATTAGTGTAATCCTTAAATGGAAAAAGCAACATTGCCATTTTTGCTTGAACTTTGCTTTATGTTAAAACAGCATCCTAGAGCCTTGAACCATATCTTATGCTGCAAACCAAATCCACTAATTAGAGGGGCCAAGAGGGTTGTATGTAGGGTGATAAGATGGCTTGTAAAAGCCTATAACCTCACTTCCACTTTCTTGCTTCAAGAATAAGAAAACTTCTCAAACACAAGGCATTTCACACATCTGATAAAACCAAGTAAAACAAAGTTGTCAAACAAGTTTCATATACCCTAGCCAGCCAGAAACACGATTCATTGACCACTAAAACCTCCTTGTGCACAAAATCCCCATTTTCTTGCAAAACAGGGTCAGTTCTGCATATTGTAAGCCACATTCAAATTCCCTCGTGCGTTTTGTCCAAAACTACTTCAAACACATTCCAATCAACCTACCTGAGATATCCAAATCATGCACAAGTTGCTGTAACTCCATTAACACACATTGCCATTTTTGTTTGGAAGCTTTGCAGGTTGAGTTCTGTAGCACGATTCAGGCTACTTCAAAACAAACTAAGCATTGGGAAAGCTTCAGTGGACTTCAGGCAAGCTCAAAAGAACCTCAAGCACCCTTGGAAGTTGCTGCATTGTCCAGCTCGAAGTCAACTGAAACAGGTATTTCATGAACTTCTACCTCTCTATTTAGGAATAGTTAGACTTAGGTTTGTGAATGAAAGATGTTGTATTCATAGCCCTGAAACCATACATGTGCTTAGTTTTCATTTATATTAATCGTGCTAGGAGAATTTCATCCAGGAACTTTCTGGAAAAAAACTAGGTTAGAAATTAGGGCCACAGAAATTCTCTCTAGTCTTTGAGAGTTAGCTTAAGTTTGTTATATGGTTAGATTCGTTGTTTGATGCTCTACAAGTTTCATGTTATGAGTTTTGTCAAAAAAACACAGAATCAGGAGATACTAGTTTGTATGGAAAACGCGCGTTTTTGTTTGAACTGAGGAAGAAGAAGAAGTTGACTGGGTTGGGCCTGGTTATTTTTGCTTCTAACACTTGCATTTTCAGTTCACACCCCCTGGCCCATTTCTTTGCATATTTGTCATTTTTGCATTTTCATTTTTATTCTGACTTTATTATTTTATGTCTAAGTATAAAAAATGCCAAAAAATTATTTTTATATATTTTTTCCATTTATTTGGTATTTATTTTTATTTTTACTAGTATAAAAATGTTTATATATTTTTATGTCATTTTGTTTAAATTAAAAAAATAATATAAATAATACTTTTATTTTCATTTATTATTTTTATACACATTTGAAAACATTTTCTTGAATATATTTTATTTTTGTAAATAATTTATATTATTTTTATACACTTAATATATTTAATACATATATATACATATACTATATTTTATTAAATAATTAGAACAAGAAAAAACCCAAAAAAAATACATTTTTATTTTATTAATATTTTATACTAAAAATACCTTTTTCTCAATATACTTTTATTTTTTATACAAATTGATCCATTTTTGTACATAAATAATAAATAATACTATTTATTTAAGAAATTAGGGTTTTTGCCCTAAAAAAACAAAAAAAATTGAAATTGACTTTTTATTTATTTACATTTCACATTAAAAATACTTTTTGCATACATAAATTTTTTTTTGCATGATACATTTTATTTAATGTTTATTTATTGTATTTATTTAAATATTGTACATTTAAATATTATGCCTTGTACATTCAATTTGGTTGTAATAATTTAGAATTTAATTTCTTGTCTAAATAATCCCCAATTCAAATTTGTACCCCCCTCCCTATATCATGTTGTAATAATGTAGAATTTAAATTCTCGCACCTTTAAATGCTTTCAATTATGCCATGATTAGACTTAGGGTTTGTATGCAAATCAAAATCAACAAATAGTTTGACCTAATCAAAGACAAAAATGCATGAAAAATAAACACAATGCACACTTGCACCCCTAGGGTTCCAATCCACTTGTTGCCTTCAAAAATGGGCCATGATATGCATGTCAAGTACTTTGGCAAAACAAAAACAAGCAAAAGATCATAGTCCCTCGATGACGCTATCTGAGTTGCCTAAGCAAAATGATCAAGTCCCTCAAGAAAATTGCCAAAAATACATGACACAATTGCTATCATGGTCTATACGATGACCCGCGCCTGTCCCGTTTAACATCCTAACACAAGGTTGTCCACCAAGCACAATGGTGAAGCAACACTGTTAAAAGGATTAAAAACATAAGAAATATCTTTGAGTAAAATAGGGTAGACAACTCTTAGTTACTTGATCAAACTTGCAAAAAACATCCTTGCTATCTTTAAAACATACTCCACAACACTATTTCAAAACTCTACTTTCAAACATTGGAAATTTCTCAAAAGACAAAAACACCTTTGTATACATTCAAACAAGAATCATTACAAAGGTTGCCACAACGATGGCCCCTTTTCAAAACATCTTTCAAAACCACACACAAAGCACCATTTCAAACAATTGAAGAGCACCATTTCAAAAAATTGAAAAGCAAAGCATGTGATCTAAGAAAGTAACTAAGAGCCCATGGATAACCATGGATAGAAATGGTGCTAATACCTTCCCTTTCTATAATCTACTCCCCGGACCCAAGAAAACATCTCAAAGGTCTTTCCTGTGATTTTTAACCTTTCCTTAGGATAAAATAAAAAGTCGGTGGCGACTCTTGCTAAACCGAAACATTTGCGAACACAAACGCAAAATTCCAAGTCAGTTTTCCCACCGTATCACACTGGGAAACAAAGATTCAAACCAGAAATAAAATGGAGTGAAATAGTCAACCAAAAATACATCCTCTGAGAAATAAACTCAAGAGCGAAATCTAAATACGTTCAGACAAAGAGCTGTACATGAAGACTAAAGCAAAAATCTTACACAAGGGATAACTCAGTGGGAAAATTGAAAGAATATACACTTTCTGCTTAAGGCCGACACTCTATTGGAGAGAGGACAACACAACTCTGTAGAACAGGGTAATATGTCAACAAAATATTGACGAATGTGAATGAGCAATGATTTTCTAAATTTAACTATGCATGATGTATGTGTGAATGTATGAGTGTTATCATGTATATGCTGACAAAACAGACATATAACACTGGGATTAACCAGGCAAAACCAACTCAGGCACAAATGACACTCGACTAAATCACATCCCAGATGAACATTCCATAAGAAAAATAAGCACCAACTGAGGAAGCAAAATCCTATTTCGTAGCTTAACTTCTCTGGGGAGGAACATAATCTGGAAGTAAATAAATTATAGCGACAAAACGGTACATATACAAGGATATAACATCCTTCTCCAGGCTTCACCGGGGAATATCACTCAGACTTCAATGGGAAAACAAATGCTTTCACAATCTTCACTTCTACTGGGGATTGCAATACTGATCTCAATAAGACATATAAAAACCATATCGTCAAAACATCAAATAAGGATCTCGAGCTGACTTTAATGGAGAAATATCATACAGACTTCACTAGGGGGGAAAACGCCTCATCATCGAGATATCAACTGGAGACCTCGTGTTGACTTTAATGGGTAGGACAACACCACATCATCGAGGGGAAACCAAGATACGTTCTTAATTGGGGAAACTAGAGATACGTTCTTCACTGGGGAAACCAGAGATACGTTCTTCAATATTGAGAGTAAGTATTGAACTAACTTCTCTGGGAAAAAGTATGAAACCTCATGGGGATAATAACTTGGGGAGTTAAGAAGTTAAAAATTATAGCAAGAAATAAATCTTATGGGGATTTTAAATCAAACCCAGCACCTGGTCGGAGAAAACCCAAAAAGTTGTTAACCAATTCAACACTTCTTAAATAAAACACTGCCCTTGCCTGATTATCAGGAAATCAAAGGAAATATGAGTGCTGCCGAGAGGGATATGCTTCGTAAATGAGTCAAATCTCAGGACACACAGGGAGAAAAGACTTATATCAAATAACAAGGCCTTCATTGTGAAATCTCGGATTGAGTCTTCATATCACACAAACCTATTCCAACAAAAGATGCCCTGGGATAGCTTTTCTGGGGAATCAAGAAGTCAACGTTACAGAAAGAGGTCAAACTCATGGGGATTTAAATCAAACCCAACACTTGGCGGGTGAAAACCCAAAGGGTTGACAACTGTCTCAACACTTCTTAGAAAATATATCGCCCTGGTTTTGCTGCATGGGAAATAAATACCAACAATACTGCAGAAAGAGCGACATTTTACAAATAGTTCCATCTCAGCACATCAAGGGAAAAAGACCTTTCATTATGTGAGGGAAGACTTCACCAGGTAATCTGGAATAGAGACTTCAGACCATGCAAACCCAAAAATCAGAAAATGAACCAACACTTGATTGGGGACATTGGGATTACAAACCCAATACTGCACCTTACATCAATTAGTATCGTCTTCAATATACGAAAATCACGCAAACCAGCAAAAACGAATTGAGAAAACCTTCCTGGGGAAACAACACTTCCCAAAATTTACTGGAGTTCGTCCATTCCTGGGATCACCACTTTTGTTTTCCTCTTGAATCACAAAATTTAAAGTAAAAGTAAGTTGTAAATTCTTTTTGAAAAATAATTTTGTTATTTAATCTTTTTGCTTTGAAAATTATTATCAATAATAAATGGAGTCTTTGTAAGATGAATACAAATAAGAACCACAAAGAATTGGGTAAAAGCTCAAATTTTATTGATAGAATGGTAGTTTGTGAATGGCGAGACTCCATGGATATTTACAAAGTTTGGAAAATGGTAATATATAATGGAAAAGATGCATTGAGATACAATGACCACTATTCCCTCTAACAACTTTGAAATCCTGAGCAGCAGCTCCCGTTGAAGTATGGTGAGGACCCAAGAAGATTGTTGCTTCAATGATCAAGTCTTGTCTGATGTAGTTACTTGCCAAGAAAGTCCCTAACTTTTGCCTAAGCTGCCCTTGCGGGTTTTCAACTTAGCGAGAAATTTTATTCTATTTATGTCTCTAACTTTTGCCTAGACCGCCCTCTCAGGTTTTCGGCCAACCGAGACACTCTTTTTTACCTAATCTGTCCTTTCTGGTTTTCAACTTAGCGAGCCGTTCTTTTATTTCTTTAGGCGGAGTATTTCTTGACTGCATTAGCATTCATAGGACGTGGGAACTCCTCGCTATCCATAGTTTCAAGAATTAATGCACCGCCAGAGAAGGCTTTCTTGACAACATATGGACCTTCAAAATTGGGAGTCCACTTGCCCCTAAAATCAGCATTAAAAGACATGATCTTCCTGATCACGAGGTCGCCTTCTCTGAATTCAAGAGGTTTGACCTTCTTATCAAAAGCTTTCTTCATTCTCTTATGATACAACTGCCCATGACACAAAGTCGTCATTCTCTTCTCTTCGATCAAATTCAATTGGTCAAACCTGTTATGGACCCATTCAGCCTCTGACAACTTGGTTTCCATTATCACACGTAAATAGGGAATCTCAACCTCGATGGCAGCACAACTTCCATTCCACACACAAGGGAGAACGGGGTTGCTCCTGTTGAAGTGAGGAAAAATGTCCAATATCCATGTAAAGCAAAAGGGAGCATTTCATGCCAATATTTATAAGTAACAACCATATTCTGGATGATCTTCTTGATATTCTTATTAGCAGTTTCAACAGTCCCATTCATCTTCGGCCTGTACGGAGATGAATTATGATGGACAGTCTTGAATTCTTCACAAAGTTATGTCATCATCTTGTTCTTCAGATTCGAGCCATTGTCGGTGATGATTCTGCTCGACACACAATACCGACATATGAGATTATTCTTAATGAAACACACTACCACCTGCTTGGTAACATTAGCATATGAAGCAACTTCCACCCATTTTGTGAAGTAATTAATTGCTACCAAGATAAAACAGTGTCCATTCGAAGCTTTGGGTTCTATCATTCAAATCATGTCAATACCCCACATAGAGAAAGGCCACGGGGAAGAAATAACATTGAGAAGTGTCAGAGGCACATGAATCATGTCCCCATAAATATGGTATTTATGGCACTTCTTTGCAAATTTGTAACAGTCAGATTCTATTGTCAGCCAATAGTAACCTGCCCTTAGAATCCTTTTATCCATCGAATGTCCGTTGGTATGAGTGCCAAATGAACCTTCATGAATCTCATGCATCAACATGTCTGCTTCGTGTCTATCCACGCATCTTAGCAAGACCATGTCATAATTTCTCTTGTACAACACATTTTCACTAAGGAAGAAACTGCCAGCCAATCTTCTCAATGTCTTTGTATCTTTATTTGATGCACCAATCGGGTATTCCTGAGTCTGGAGAAAATGTTTGATATCGTAATACCAAGGTTTCTCATCTGCTACCTCTTCTGTTGTAAACACATGAGCAGGCCTATCCAGTCGCTGAACTATAATTCGAGGTATATCACTCCAAGTATTCACTTGATACATAGAAGCCAGAGTTGCCAGAGCATCCGCCATTTGATTTTTGTCTCTGGGGATGTGATAGAATTCTACTTTATTAAAGAAGGGTAACAATCTTCTAGCATATTCTTTGTAAGGGATCAAGCCGGGGTGATGAGTATCCCACTCTCCTTTAATCTGATTTATTACCAAAGCTGAATCGCCGTACACATCTAAAATTTTAATTCTGAGATCAAAAGCTTCCTCGAGACCCATGATGCAAGCCTCATATTCTACCATATTATTAGTAGAATCAAATGTCAGCCTTGCAGTAAAAGGGATGTGTGATGCATGTGGAGTGACAATCACAACACCAATTCCTTTACCATAAGCATTCACAGCTCCATCAAATATCATACTCCAGCGAGATTCAGGATCAGGACCTTTCTCAGGCAATGGTTCATCATAATCTTTCACTTTCAGAAACATCACATCCTCATCAGGGAAATCATACTTTACATACTGATAATCATCAACTAGTTGGTGAGCAAGATAATCTGCCAACACGCTGATTTTAATAGCTTTTTGAGTATGGTATTCGATGTCATATTCATATAACAACATCTTCCAGCGGGAAATTCTCCCAGTAAGAGCAAGATTTTCAAAAATGTACTTGATTGGATCCATTTTGGAGATCAACCAAGTAGTGTGATTCAACATATACTGCCGCAAACGTTTTGCCTCCCAGGCCAGAGCACAACATGTCTTTTCCAGCATGTAATACCGTGACTCACAATCAGTAAACTTTTTATTGAGATGATAAATGACATACTCTTTCTTTTTGTTTCATCTTATTGTCCCAGAATACAACCCATGGAGTTATCTAACACAGTCAGATACATAATCAATGGTCTTCCATCAACAGGAGGGAGCAAGATAGGAGGTTCAAGAAGATATTCTTTAATACTTTCAAATGCCATTTGGCAGTCATCTGTCCACACACAACCTTGATCTTTCTTTAACAACTTAAAGAACGGTTCACACGTTGCAGTCATGTGGGAAATGAATATGGAAATATAATTCAAACGCCCGAGGAACTCTCTGACCTGCTTTTTAGTTCTCGGTGTTGGCATTTCTGGAATTGCTTTGACTTTATCAGGGTCAACTTCAATCCCTCTCTGGCTAACAATAAAACACAACAATTTCCCTGACCGAACACCGAAGGTACAATTATTTGGATTCAAGCGGAGACGATACTTCCTCAAACGCTGAAACAACTTCAACAAATCTTTTACATGCCCTTCTTCAGTATGGGATTTAGGAATCGTATCATTAACATATACCTCAATTTCCTTATGCATCAGATCATGGAATAGGGTTGTCATAGCCCTCTGGTATGTTGCACCAGCGTTCTTCAACCCGAAGGGCATCACTCTATAACAGAATGTTCCCCAGGGTGTGATAAACGTTGTTTTTCCATGTCCTCAGGAGCCATCCTTATTTGATTATACCCGGAAAATCTGTCCATGAACGAGAAAACTTTGAATTTGGTTGTGCTATCCACTAACATATCAATGTGTGGCAATGGAAAATCATCTTTTGGACTAGCTTTATTTAGATCTCTGTAATCTATGCACATGCGAACTTTTCCGTCTTTCTTCGGTACTGGGACAATATTGGCAATCCACTGAGGGTACACTGATGTCACAAGAAAACCGGCATTAATCTGCTTTAGAACTTCCTCTTTGATCTTCACAGCCATATCAGGGTGAGTTCTTCACAACTTATGTTTGATTGGCAGACACTCAGGCTTCAACGGAAAACGATGCTCTACAATATATGTATCTAGACTAGGCATATCTTGGTAAGACCAAGAAAAAATATCCACATACTCTTTTAACATCTCAATCAGTCAACTCTTTGCATCAGGATGTAGCAATGCTCCAATCTTGACTTCCTTCGGATCTTCTTCTGAGCCCAAATTGATTACTTCCAATGGCTCTTTATATGGCTGAATGGCATTTTCCTCGCGCTCAAGAAACCGTGAGACCTCTTATGGAATCTCATCATAGTCTTCTTCTTCAGCCCCGTACACAGGACATTTAAAGTTGGGAGAGGGTGCAAGGTCATTGTATTCAACGAGTTTTTTAATTAATCTACACATATGATTTATGATTGCTTTTAGAAACTGATACATATAATAAGTGATCATGCAAATTGAATTTCAGTTATCATTTATTTTGAAAGGTTTTTTCTGATTACCATTTTCCAAGAAAAAGCAAAAAATAAAGACAAAATTTGAGAAACAAAGACAACTTTTATTATTGATTTTAAAAATCAAAGCAAATGATGAGCCCATACAATATCAATACTTTCACCTTGGGCAGAGTGGAAGCTTTTCAAAAATATTAACAAAATAAATTACTTTGAAACATGTATGCAAGAGGGAACATCAATGGTGATCCAATTCTGAACCCTAACTCTGTGCGTCACATAATTTGGCATTTCTGGCTCTGCTTCATCTTCCACAATGGCATTAGTCCCTGAAATAGCTGGATGAAGATAACCTCCACTACGAAAGATATCTTGATACTTACCTACATCAGTCTTTGGCTTCATGCTCTTACCTTTATCATTCTTCAGAGAACCCCAAGCTAGCTTTATTCTTGTTCACAGGTGGATCAACAATTTTTCCCCATACTTCACTATGGCCATTACACACAACCTGCTGTGCATCCTTAAACGAAGCCGTAAAGTTATCATTTCCTCTTATATTATCAATGGGTAAAGCTTGGAATTGGGTTCCAACAGCAGTCTCATCCGCCTCCACAATGCTGAAAGAGGACAAATGAGATATCAATAATGCCTGTTCTCCATTTATAATTACCACTTTTCCTTCACATACGAACTTCAGCTTCTGGTGTAAAGTCGAAGTGACAGCCCCTGCCTCATGTATCCACGGCTGGCCCAGCAAGAAGCTATAAGCGAGTATAATATCCATGACCTGGAAAGTAACCTGAAACAAATGTGGGCCTATATGAATAGGCAAGTCCACTTCACCAATAACAAATTTCCTTGATCCATCAAACACTTTCACAATAATGCCACTTGGGCGCATGGGCATTCCTTGATATTTCAACTTCATAAGTGTGCTCCTCGGTATAACGTTCAAAGCGGATCCATTATCAATCAGCACATTAGATAATGAGTCGTTCTTGCAATTCATAGAGATGTGGAGGGCCAAGTTGTGATTCCTTCCTTAATCAGGCAGTTCATCATCGAAGAAACTCAGGTTATTACATGATGTAATGTTCCCCACTACATTGCTGAATTGATCTACAGGCATGTCACTCTCCATGAAAGCTTAGTCCAATACCCTCATCAAAGATTCTCTGTGAGCAGAAGAGTTCATCAATAAAGCAAAGATAGATATTTTTGAAGGAGTCTGCAGTAGCTGATCTACAATTATGTAGTCACTCATCTTGATTATCTTCAAAATATCATCCACCTCTTTTCTAGCGTAGCTCCACTAGATTCACCCACTGCCTTCTTGGGTTCAACATTCTCAGCAATTTTATTTCCTGTGCTAACATCTCCACGAACAACTGGTGCAAATACACGACCTCTACGGGTCACTCTGCTAGTCTCAGCAATATTTCCAACATTAGGCATTGGCTATATGGGAACTTCCACACCATCCTCTAAGATTGTAGCATTATACTTATAGGGTACAGCCTTATCTGACTTGTAGGGGACAGGACCCGACAAACTAATCACCAATAGAGTAATAGATGGCTTGCTATGATATTCAACTTCAAAATGGGCGGGTGCACCAAAACAAGGCACAATAACATTTACTCCCTCTTCAACACAATCAGTCATTATAGAGTCATCTCTAGAAAACAAATCCTCATCTGAGGAGAAGTACTCATCTGCAGAAGCATACTCATCATCTGACTCTTCTTCATCTAAACAAACCCCAATCACATCAACTTCATGGTAATCATCCCTTTGGCCTATAACCTTTATAGTTCCATCATCCAACAATAATTGAACACCTTTCCTAACAATTGAACATCCTCGGGAGTCTCGACAGCAAATTCGGCAAGATCCATACTGATGATCTTCCTGACCAGTCATGTGGTAGAAAGTAGCATGAAATTGTACAAGATCCTCATTCATATATTCCACATCAAAGATTTTGAACTCCCCAGGACATCCAGAAACCATGTTTACTTCCTCTTCATACTCTTCCCTAGGCCTGATTATGTGGATGGGGCCCTCATTCATCATCTCCTGCAAATCAACCTTTATCTTGTCACAGCTCTATATATCTGTACTACAAATAGCACAACCGGCATGGTCATGAATATAGTAGCTAAATTCACAGAGGCCTGCATGCATTTTCACCAAATCTCCTCTAACCAAATTAATATAAAAAATCTGGAAGTCACCTGGACAACCGGCTACCATGTTCACAACATTTTCTCCTTCGTGCTTGGGAAGAGGATTATCTTTCACATTACGGCCAACATCTTTGAAAGACAAGATACCAGACTTCACTTATTTCTGTACTTCAGTTTTCAAAGGATAACAATTCTCAACATTGTGCCCTGGTGCTCCCTGATGAAAAGCACATGTTTGAGTTGCCTTGTAATACCAAGGAAATGGTGATGGTACATTGGGAGGTGGTCTGGTCTGAACCAACTTTTTTTGAATTAACTTCGGGAGTAATTCTATATAGCTCATAGGGATAGGGTCATAACTCTCTCTTCTCTGATTATACCCTCGATTCCCTGATGGGATGGTCTCTGATAAGCAACGGTGGTTGGAGCTACACTAACAACTGAAGTAACTGAGGCGACTTGCTGATGACACTGATAATTTCTTCTAGGAGGATTAACCCTCCTTTCTTGCATGATAGTGTTTGTATATCCTCCTTCTTTTTTACAAACCCATAGGATGGCTTCTTCGTACTTCCGGAACTTTCACTTTTTGTTAAACGGTCCTCTCTTACAGCCTCTTATAAGCGGATACCCATGACTACCATTTCAGTAAAGTCACTTGGTGCACTCGCTAGCATCCTTTCATAGTAGAAAGCACCTAGAGTCTTCAAGAAAATCTTAGTTATATACTTCTCTTCCATGGGAGGAATCACTTGGGCGGTTACCTCACACCATCTCTGTGCATATTCTTTGAACGATTCCCTGTCCTTCTGGACCATGGTCCTAAGTTGATCACGGTCAGGCGCTATGTCCATGTTGTATTTGTATTGTCTGATAAATGCTTCTCTGAATTCATTGAAAGTATGGATATTAACATTGTCCAAACTCATATACCACTTCAGCACAACACCAGTCAAACTATCCTAAAAAAAGTGAATCAGCAGACGCTAATCATCAGCATGAGTAGACATTCTTCTTACATACATCACAAGATGAGCACGAGGAAAAGTGTTGCCCTTGTACTTCTTGAATTTTGGGACTTTAAACTTCACAGGTATCTTGACATTCGGGACCAAGCACAAATCATTCACATTCTTCCCGAACAATTCCTTTCCCCTGAGGGCCTTCATCTCCCTCTGCATCTTGTCAAACTGCTCTTGAAAATCATCCATTCTATCATAGAGACCCAATTCTTCACTTGGTGGAGTTAAAGGATGACACATGTCATCATTAGCAAATAGAACCATATTCACCGAAGGAGGTGTAGCTGGAGAAACATGCACCACATGAGGTGCACGAGTAACAGTAGTCTGAACAACTGGAGTATCTTGAGGACCAAGATTGAAACCTTCAGGAACACAGTTCTCTGGAATTCCCCATGGATAACCTTGAGGCATGTGATTTTGAACAACAGCTGGAGTAGCAGACACGGGAACAGTCAGAGCTTCAGTAGTAACCTTTGTTGGTTGAGGTTGAACACTCGGTGGCTGATTTTGAGCAGCCACTAGAGATTCCATCAGAGCAGTAAGATTGGCCATGTCGGCCTTCAAAGCAGAAACTTCCTCGTGTAACTCGCGATTCTCTTGTTCTAAGTTGTCCATCTTCCTTCTGAAATTAGCTCGAGTGTTGTAGTGGTGAGACAGCTTGCTAAACGAAGTAAAGGAGCTTGGTAAGACACTTGGATATGCATAATAAATGCAAGAAATATGTGCAATATGATGCATGATATGCAATGCACATGATTTATTTTATTATTAATATTTCAAGGGACTTAAAGATTTATAGACACATTGTAAATATCAAAGAAACAATACATTTGAAGTACTGAAATTTTTTTTATTATAATAACTTCAAAATGGATTACAAGTTTCAACAATCCCAAGTACAAGATGAAAATAAATTCTAAAATCCTAAGAAGTAAAGCTGATGGAGATCACTCTACACGTTGGCGCTTCCCTGTAAGCCTGACAATCTGAGCTTTCAACCTCTGGTTTTCTTCCGCATATCTGGTGGCAACCTCCTTCCAATCACTTGAATCATGAAGTGAGCAACTAGCATTTGATTGAGTCTTAGGAGAAAATAAATCCCCTTGCCTCTCCATGGTCTCTACCACATGACTCTCAAGAATCTCAATCAAGTCGTCTTTCTCCTTCAAGTCTGCTCTAGAGGAAATCACTAAAGTTTGGCTTATTCTTCCAAGCATCCTTTTCTTGTTGCATCCTGACCAAAGCAATCTATAGCTCTTCCATATCAACCAATAAGGGAGGAGTGGTCTTCACAAACAAATCAGGCATAGGTGCTTCCCGGGAATACGACATCTTTAACTGAATAGCTCTCGTTTGGACCCACTGAAGATAAAACTCCAAAGAAATAGCCCCCCGAGGTCCCAAGTCTTTCCTACTCTTCCTATGAATGTGACGACAGGCCTTTGCAATTTGCTCCCTAGATTCCTTATGGTCTTCTCCCTACTTCAGAAAGAAACTACTCAAATGAATACTGTTTGGTTTATCCCTCATCGAATAACCAAGCTGTCGTCGTGCAAGAACAAGGTTGTAGTTAATTCCCCCCTTTGTACCAAGAAGAGGTACATTGGGGAAACTACCACAGTTGTCGACAATCTCTACATCATGGTAAGCCTGATGATACTAATCAATATCCGAGTGAGTAAGTGCCATGATCTTAGGAGCCCAACAGGGTTCCTTCCTGACATCCCAGAAAGCATTAAACTGAAGCATATGAGAAATAAACCATCGATACAACAGAGATATGCAACAGATAATCATCCCCCCATGATAAGAATTCCAAAGATGAATAGAGTAATAAGCATCACCCAATAATGTAGGAACTGGGTTTCCAATCATGAAGATCCTGACAGCATTAACGTCAACAAACTTATCCACATTTTGGAAATAAGAACAACCCGTAAGCAAGTAGAGCAAAGATGACCTCAAAAGCAAATGTACTCTTCATCTTGGCAAAGTAACGAGCTTTTTCCAATAAAAACTGAGTTGGTAATCCTCTAATCCCTCCTTTAGTGGTCATATGGGCTTCAACCTCATACTTCCCCAGATGGATCAAAGCAGCAATCTCGTGTGGTTTTGGCTCACCCTCCAAACCAGTAAAAGGAACACGATCGGTAACAGGTAAATCCAACAGATAAGAATACTCCTCTAGTGTAGGCATAAACTAATAGACAGGGAAAGTAAATCAATGATACATCGGATCATAGAACTAGACCAAGGTCGAGAGAATACCTTCCTTCATCCTAAGCTTCATGAGAAGAATGATGGATCCATACTTCTTATGAAAATCTACAGAACACTCAATCTCGGGAATTAGACTGATCAACTCATCTATCTTGGGATCTTTGAAACTGTATTTTCCAGTCTTTCTTTTTCCAAAATCCATGGTCAAAAAGTACCTGAGATATTTATAAATGGTCAACTTTTAAGTCCCTTGAAATAAAATTTCTTCAAAAAATGCTTATGGGTGCATGGATGCATGATGCAACAATCACACACAAGATTACAAACATAGGGTTCATAGGTTCAATGTCACGAGCATGAGGTCAAAGGTACTACCCATAAGGTATGATCTAAAGGTTATTACTTGTCGGACAAGGTTCTAGAGGTTCCCATAGTCTACATCCTTCCTTCGGATATTACCAACTTCCTGATTAACTCGGTAATTAGTAATATTCTCAAGAAAAACTTGTCCGAGCGTAGTATCACATGACAACTATTTCCGGATTACTCTGTCATAGCTTCCGCACTACACCTAAAAGGCCAAGATGGGTTAGGTATTCTATGATCCTCAGCTTCAGCAGGCTCCCAGGTCAAAAGCGGTACGTCTTCCCGATTACTCGGTAAAAGGCACTAGATTCAAAGGGGCCTCCACTAAGTGGGGGATCTCATGCCTCCTTTTTTGGGATTACTCCCTCAAAGTTAACATGACTATACCGCCCGTCCTATAAAGTTTGCCCAAGTCTGGGTATAGGACTTATAAGTAATCACCAAGCACCCTGAAAACCAGGATAGTCTAGGAAAACAGATATACAACATATAATATATAACAAACAATAGCACATATACAAATATAAACAAAGATAGGCTTAATCCACTTAGGGATGGACCAACAAGAGGTCAATCTGTCCCTAGTGAAGTCGCTATTTTTTTCCTGTAGTGGTAGATATGTTTAAGACTAAGCCATTGGATTGACTAGACTTATACAGATCAAAATAAAAATCGCCACCGCACTTTATTATTTCAAAAGTAATGGGAAGGTATTAGCACCCTAAACATCTACGGTACTCCGCAGGAACCTCTTTGTAAAAATCTGTATATTTTGGCTATAAAATGTTGTATATAAAATAGATGGTGGAGGTGAGAAAAGAAATATATTTTTTATGATTTTTGCACCCGTCGCGGTTGCGAACTTTTAGTGGCTACGTACCACCTTTCATGCAATAGGGGATCAGGGTACACGTAGTTCACCTTTAAAAAAATTTAAAACACAAGTGTGTGGGTTGATTTTATGAGATAAGACATCATCGTCATTGTCCGTGTGGAAAATATACTTAATACCCACAATTATGAGAAAGGAGAATTTGTATCATCTCAAAGTGGAGGATATGGCTTAGATTTTAAAATCAACAATGCCTCACTCAACACCCAAGTGACAAATATCTCTCTGCACTACATATTATAGAAGTCTAGTTGTTTGCATCACTACAAATATTGACAAGAGTCTAATCTTTTGAGAAAGGTTTTAAAGTAAAAATCCAAAGTGGCAAAATGGTTTGAAATGAGATTAGTTGACTTTTAGTCTTCTCACAAAAAAATTTCAAGGTATTACTAAGTTGATTGAAGTTTATTTATGAAAAAAATGTTTTGGAAAATGCATGGACCTAAGTCCAAGTTTATTATGAAAATGGTTCAAGTTTTAAAAAAAGAAGAGTTTTCAAAAGGAGGAAAAAGATTTTTGAAATTAAAGAAGATGGGAGGAGAAGAAGAGACTATCCTAAAGCATAAGGTAAAATCTAGGGATAAGAACCATCTAACCAACAAGAAGCTAATACTTGGCATTATGAGTCAAGATAGAATTCCCATTCTTTGGATTGAAACCAAACAAGCAAAGATACTAGATCTCTTGAGAGAACCAAACTTTAAATGTATTAAGTCTTCACAAAAATTGGACAGAGTAACGGCTGTATACAGATGAATTCCAAATAACAAATAAAGTATGTAATCACAATAACCCGCACACAAAACAAACAAACAACCCAATATCTTTAGGTAAACCTCAAGAACTCCAGATAAAATATCAATTAAGATCACAAGGTCTCCAACATAGGCCAAGGTTTCTAATCCTAAGTCCAAGAAGTTAAATACTCCATAATGCCAAGGATAGTAACCAAATAGTCTAAATATCATTAAAGCTTTTTATGGTTCATGTTGATTATTAGGTATCTTAAAAAAAGAAAAGAAAAGCTAAAGTGAGCAAAATAAAAATAACAAGAATATAAATGCTCAAGTGAGTAAAATAAAAATGGCATGAAATTTAATGCTTAAAGTAAATGGTACATAAAGAATAAAAATAAAAGCATAAAGTAAAAACAATTTAATAATTAGTGGTTACTTAGATGACCATCTTGAAACTTGCATTTGGAACTCATTAGAGGATCGGTAGAACCAAAGCCTCCATACAACAAGTTATATTTGCTTTTTTGTCAAGTATATCATCCATTTGGAATCCTCAAAAGTACCATTTAATGATCAACGATGTTTAAGTGATCCGCGTTGACCAAAAGTGTTGTAGATCCATTAGAGGATTAGTAGACCAAAGCCTCCACACAATGAATCTCAAGGTTATTGGATCAAAGAGATCAAATCAACATACTTGGGCTTGCAAACATAGGTTTGGGCTACGAATGATCATTTATTCGAATCGGGACAAAATTTAGCGCTATGTTAAGCAATCGTAAGTGAACTTATATAGAAGTCGCACCTATTTTGAGGCTGGTCAATAGCAAACTATGCACCATTTGTTTTGAGACATGATATAGAGATCATGCTCCAATAACACTTAGTGCAATAAGAAAGGGATGAGATGAAGAGGGGTTAGAAAGAATATAAACCACATTTGAATTAAAATTTAAACAAACTATTATTAAAATCATTCATCCATTTTTGTGGAGTTAGACTCAACACCATGGATCCAATGATATTAATAAAGTTTATAATAAAAAATTCGACCCAAGATCAGCCAGAAGATAATCACAAAATAATATTGCATTTAATATATATATATATATATATATATATATATATATATATATATATATATATATATATATATATATATATATATATATATATATATATATATATATATATATATATATATATATATATATATATATATATATATATATATATATATATATATATATATATATATATATATATATATATATATATATATATATATATATATATATATATATATATATATATATATATATATATATATATATATATATATATATATATATATATATATATATATATATATATATATATATATATATATATATATATTAAAAAAAGTTTTAAAAAGTTTTAAAATAGAAATAAAAGAGAACAATATCAATCATTTTCAAAATAAAAATGTTTTACAAAATTTTTGGTAATTTTTCTAAAGTCAGAAACTATTTTTAAAATTAAAATAAATGAGGTCACCAATATTTGTCACAATATCATTGGATCATTCCATAATTTTTTCAGAATTTAAAAATGCATAAAAGTATTTTTAAACATTTAAAATAAATCAAATGAAGTGAAAATTTATAAAAAATATCAAAAAACAAAATAAAATTATGAAAAAATAAAAATCATAAAGAGAAAAATCAAAAATATTTTCATATTTTTTTACTTAAAATGAATTTTCTATGATTTTTTTTAAATTTAAAACAATTAAATATAAAAATTAGAAAAGAAAAATAAAGTAAAAAATATGTGGACCATTGGATGAGAGTCAAAACACGTTAGTAATCAAATCCAAGGGATCTGGCGCGCTGTGCATATCATGGTCATTAGTGAATAAAGCACTGAATCAAATGTAAATCAGAAATTCAAAAAATACAAATGGTGATGTTTCATTGGTTGAAGGATGACACGTTATCATCTTCATCATCTAGCCAGTCCCAAAACCAGGTTGCTAAATCTGTAAAATTAGAGCGTGAAACATATGCCATTCGCTTCGTCTCTTCAAGACGAAGAAAACCACACCTTTGCGACAAATTTATATAAACTGTAGCTCAAGCAATTTGGAAGGAAAGTTTTGAAAAGGGATTTGAAGTTTCATGGTCAAAACGTGTTTCCAGATAAAAGCAAGTGTTACGACTAGAACCAGGGCAATGAGAGCTTCACAATGATATTAAAGTTTTGAAGAATTGATGGAGAAATCTACCTATTGAAGTTGAATTGAAGATCTCTGAAACTGGACTTCTATGGATCAATATAGGACACAATTCTTGAAGGTAATTGTATGGTTAGCTTTAGGGAATATCAAGGAAAGTGAATTGATTGAAAAATTAGATTGAAAAAGACTTGAACACTGATTTCGAAGTTGCAGAAAAATGAGTTATGGAGCAAGTTTGGCATGGTGATTTTGGTTGTTCAAGCTTGAGGAAATTAATGAGGGATGACCCTCTATTTATAGGAAATCAAATGGAATGTTTAAGCGTGTGAAATGATGAAGTTTGGAGGGAAATCATGTGAAGTTGCAAACAAGAAAAGTGTGACTTCTATATTGATCAAAATTCATCCAAAACGCGCGTTTTGCTATGCTAATCACTTCTGGAAGTTCACTAAACGTATTTAGAAGAAAAAACGTGAAGGAACAATGTGTTTAGAAGCTAAATCAAGGATTTAAAATTCTGACTTTTGAAGAAACTTCAGTTTCAAGTTACCAATTTCAAAATAATGGCATTCTCATCTCAAGGGGTCTTAGGGCATGATTATTGATGCTTTAGAAAGATGAGATTACAAGCTTTGCAATGGGAAAATAATGGAATCAAATGGATATTTGAGCTGAAAGTTGCAACGAGTCAAAGTTGGGAAAAAGAAGTTGACTTTCCACACTTAGAAATATTTCAAGTTTGTCTTCAAAAGTGACCTATAATGTTTTGCATCAAAACATGGCCTTTCTATTGGAATTTGCTCTTGACAAAAAAAGATGGAATGAAATTGACCTCTTGAATGACATTTTGAGACTTGAATATCCAAAAATTGAGAGAGTTATGAATTGTTGAAGTTGGAAACAAATCATGAAATAACCTATAATGTCTTGTATCCTTAGGGATTCCTCCATCCATTTTCTCACTTTGCATATTAAAGAAGGAATAAGTTTCACATCCTTAAGATCATTATGGAAAAAGAGTGGGCTAAAGGTGATAAAAATTGACCAAGTTATGATCATTTGAAGTCACACATGAGAAATTGGGGGTTCATCTAGAGGACTTGTAATATTTCTTCATTATCAAGCTTCTTCCTCATGAAAAATCCTTGAAAATTTTGAAGTGATTTTTTAATAACCCTTTGAAGAGAAGAATTTCTTTGGAATCACTCAAAAATACCAAAAGATGAGCAAGATATACTTCTTTGAAGTTCAAAACCCTAGCTTCTAGATCAAGAAAATGCTTTGAGGAACTTTGACAATTTTGAACAAACTTCTTGTACCAACACTTTTGCTTTGTAAATAAAAGTTGTTGAGGATGATAATGAGAACTCATAGCCACCAAAACAACTTCCATATCTTGAGAATTGAGAGAAATATGCACTTGTGACCAATGGGAACAAGGCCTTGTCCAACCATGACAACTTATTTAATCAACCCATTGTATCTTTGAATCAATCTTGATAACTTTGAAATGTGGTGAACCAATATAAACCTTGCCATACCATTCCTTCCAAAATAACTTCAATGGTGAGGTTTGAACTTCTAAAGCTTTATTGACTAGGGCATGGAAATAAACTCATGAACCCATGGATCAACTTGCTAAGCCACATTGCCTTTACCTACATTATTAACAAGTAAGACAAACCAACATTGCATTTTATTAATAAAAAGGAAAGTCAAAACAAAACATGCATGATCACAAAATAAAAACAAGTCAAGGTGCTTGGTGATTCCTCAAAGAGCAAAACTAAAGATAGGGAGGATAACCAATAGCCCTAATGTGATCTTATTGTGATTGAATCAATATGGTATGATGAAGGGATCTTAGGGGCAAAAATTTGGGTATAACAGGATGTCCCCGTGGAGGGTGGAGACCAAGCCTTCGATGGTGTAATACTTCATCTTGAGATGAACGGTAGAAAGGGCCGCGATGAGTTCGATGAGAGTGGATCTCCCGAAGATGCACTATTAGAGAGACGGGCAATCTGCCACCAAGAATTGGGTCTTAATGGCTTTGGCCGTTACCCCTCTCTCGAATGTGACAATCAGCTCTACATATCCCCAGGGCTTCGTGTTGGCCCTGTTGAAACCCTGGAGATCAGATCCCACATAGGGGGTCAGGTGGCTCTCGTTCAACTGTAAGGTGGTGAACAACTAGGCGTACATAATGTCCAGCGAACTACCTTGGTCGACCAGAATGTGATGCACGTCAAAGTTATCCATCTGAGCTCTTACGATTAGTGGGATGCTCGAATTCGGGGCCCTTCCTGGAAAGTCTTTCCTATAGAAGGCGAGGGGATGAGAGCCTCCTCGAAATTTATCGAGTGTGGCATCCATATTTGAGTTAACTTCAATGAGTTGGTCGAATATCCTCTTCACTGATCCAACTGTGTGTCTATTGAACCCTCCGCTGGAGATGACCATGGCTGCGGGGAAGGATTCATAAGGACTGTGGGAGGAGAAGTACAGGGGGAAGTCCTCCATGTCCGAATAATAGAAGTCTTCCATCCATGAGATTCTCATGGCGACTATAATGGGGTCGAGGTCGGGGGATTTCTTCCCTTCCTCGACATTCTTGGTTTCTGGTGCTTCGTTACGGGAACCCTCTTTCTTCTTATATTACTTGAGGTGTCTGTCTCTGATCAGTATTTTGATTGCATCCTTGAGATGAATGCAATCCTCCGTGTTGTGACCGTGACTCTTATGAAACCTTCCATACTTGCTCTTGTCGGTTCCCGGCTTCGACGGTGTTTTTCGGAGGAAGTGCACCCTGGCTTGCTTGAATTAAAAATTAGCGCATTCATAAAGAATACGCTCCCTTGAGGTTTTCAGAGGGGTGTAGTCGTGGAAACGACCGGCTGGCCCCTTGTATTCTTTGGGATCACAGGACTTGTCCTCCTGTTTCTTCTCTCCCCGATGGGATGTTGAGGGTTCGTCGTTCTTTGAGGACTTGGCACTCTCTCTGTGCCTATATTCCCGGGAACTACTGGCCACCTCCTTCTCATCGTATTATATGTACGTCTGAGCCTTTAGGAGAAGGGAGTCGAGTGTGGCTGGTGTCTCTATGACCACAACTTTTGGAAAATTCGCTACGGGGACGGAGCCCGTGCTCGAGGAGGTACTTCTTCATATTTTCCTTTGTTGGGACTTGGACCGCTTCCTTGTTGAAGCGTTTAATATATGACCGCAGAGACTCGTCCATGCCTTGTATGATCGCTTCGACCGAAGCCTCTGATTTTGGGTGTCGATGGGAGACGGTGAAATGCCTCAAAAATATCCTTCCGAGTTGTTTCCATGAGGTAATGGATTCGTCAGGGAGGCTCTTGTACCGTGCCATCGCCACCTTCGTGAGAGTGGTTGGGAAGAGTCTGAATTTGATGGCTCCCTTGACTCCTCGGAAGTCGAGGAGAGCATGGATGTTCTCGATGTGCTCGTCAGGGTCTATTGTTCTGCCGTAGTTCCCAAAATGGGCAGCTTCTCTAGGCCGACAGTAAGTGGAGCTTCAGTAATCTCCCTCGATAGCGGGCCATGGGGCTCGTCATCCTCACTATCTTTGGGAGAAGGAGATGGAGATGAAGAGTGGTAGTTTCTTCCCTGTCAGTCGTCACGGTCCCGTCGGGGAGAGGGGCTCCTTCGCTTCAGTTTTGGATCGGGGGAGGGCATTCAAGCATGATCGATTTTCCTGTTCTCTTTCCTCTTCTTGAATGAATGGGAGTCTTGATATCTGGCAGGAGGTGTACGATTGTGTTTCTTGAAGGAAGAAACGTTGCACCTTTCCTTTTTGGGTGGTGGGCCACGCCGGGATGGCGAAACACTGGGGGAGTTTCGTCGTCTATTTATCCAAGGAGGAGATCTTGATCTCCTGTTCTCCCAGGCCCTTATCCTTTTATTTTGTTGCAGGATGAGGGTGTTTGTCTGATTGATAATAGCGAGAAATATTGCAATGGCTGTGTCAGTGTTGAGAGGGATAGGAACTGGTTGCATGACTTCTGGTAGTTCCTCGGCAGGATTCTTGGAGTGTCCTTTATCCAAGAATTGGTCATCGCCACGTCGAGTATCAGTGGAATCTGGAGACGCGGTCTATCCGTCTCAAAAGCCCAGGTTGTCCTCGAGATGAGGATGTTCTTGACTTTCGTCAGTTTTACGAGAAGGGGAAAGAATGTTCTTTCCAGACATGTGAACATCATCATGGTCGGCCATGATTAGTGAGAAGAATCATGAAAAAGTTGCTTTGATCTTAGGTTTCGAGGAAAGAAAGATGGGGAGAGCAGATTCCCACAGACAACGCCACTGATCTTACCAGTTGATCAGAACCTGAGAAGTGGCTGGAAGAAGATCTGTAGTCGGGCTATGAAGTCGAGGAGAAATATGGGGTTGTACCTACAAGGCACTATGATGATCAAGTAAGAGCGGGAATAAGAAGTTACAAGCAAAGTATTAGGTAGTGAGTGGTGAATATTGGATACCTGGCCCTCATAGGTGTGAGGATTTATATAATGCCCCTGGCGCGTGGCCATTGGTTCCTGATTTCACGCCTAGATATACGAATCTGTGAAATCAGGTAACTGCCAGGACTTGGTCAAACCGGGAAGATGTGCTCGTAACTAGCCATTAGTCCCGAGGAGAGGGTTAGTTACATGCATCTCTCTAATCGGTTCCTGGTGGCCTGCATGACGTTGATGTCAGGCAGGATGAGAGGATGCTCATCAGTCGTCCTAGGCCAGTTCTGGTTCGGAAGGTTGAACGATCGACATGCTCGATAGGTAGCGGGCAATCCGGGTCAAGGCCGTACGGGTCGTACCAAGGGAGATGTCTTGGGCTGGGCCCAGTCAAGATAAAAAATGGAGGCTTTTTGGATAATTCTGGTTTTTTGAGAGTAAAGGGGTTTTAAGGGCTCGTACATCCCCTTTATCTTACAATTGATCTCTCTATTTACGGGCAAGAGGTTTGGGAGGTTGAAGTAATCAGATTTGCAAGATAGCCTGTTATGGTTTGGCTGAAAGTGAAAAACCAAGTTGGATGAATTTTCATAGTTTCAATGTTTCAAGTACAAGCATGTTCTGAAGTTGTTGGATGCAGAGGGTTTTCTCCATGCTTTTGAGCTTTCTTGTAATCAAATATAACCATTGCAAAGCTCAATGCATTGACATTTTGCAAAAGCATGCTTTTCAAAAATGGAAGTGTTAACTTTGTGCCATTAATGGAATTATACTCTGGAAAATGCTTAAATCAAATGGACCATGGCTCAAAAGTTTGTGTAAACATTAAATTATGATGAGATTTGAAAGTTAGAAGGCCCGCAAAGCAAGATTATGCAGCATAACATGTAGACTGGATTATGTGTTATTCACCAAAATGACTTGTAATTAAAGATGGATGCCCAACTTCATACCTTTAAATCCCCTAGCTCAAGTATGATAAATTCATTCTCTTGGATGTTTTGTAAATCTTGAAACATTGTCTACAACTTTCATGTTGACCACTTTGGCTAAATCAAATTGGAACTTGATGAAAATTGGCTAAGAAGTTGGGACATAAAACTGACCAAACTTGTTGAAAATTTCTCTAGGTGTTTATGCAAAAATGTAATGACTTCATGAGCCTATATATTCAAATATAAACATTTTTTGGACATCAACCCTCTAATACAAAGTTGTAGAATTCATAAAGATCTACAACTTTTGAATCATCTTGTATCTTGGTGAAAAAATGTCATGAAGTAATGAAATTATCAAGTGTAAAAACACTTAGAAAATTTCTAAGTATTGAAAACTTTGACTTTTTTGTGGACTTTCTTGACTTTCTTAATTTTTGAATGATTTGATGAATCTTAATCTTTGAAATTCAATGTTGACCAAAAAGTCAAAGTTTTACGTTTTGTGTGTCAATTGACTTTTCATCAGTTGATCAAATTTCAAATATCAATCGCTTGATCTTGAGAAATGATTTGAGCCATGATATTAGGTCAATATATTATGTTTGAGTCCTTAACATCATGCTTCCAATCATTGGTTCATGTACTAGGTCAAAAGTCAATGATCAGTCATTCTCAATCAAAACCCTAATTTTGACAATTTAGCCCCTTTGATGATTTGAATGTTTTTCTTAAGGAATTGTGATCAACCCTTGATAAATTGACAAATGTGACTTCATATTTTTTTATGTTGGCCAAAAATCTTGAAGTTTGACTGTATATTGATCACAATTGACTTTTTACCCAATACAGCTGATTTTCAGTCATCTGAGCAATTGATTGAGCAAATTTGAGATGCAAGACTTGAAACTTGTTATGAGCATTCTTAGAGACCTATGATGAACCATGAAAGTCATTTTAGTCATTAGAAGTCCAATTTTCCTTGTGAAAACCAAAACCCTAATTTGTGGTCTTAATGCTTAGGAGGTGAAATTGTCTGATCAACTCTTTGAGAATCCTTGAGCATTTGAGATCTTTTGTGATAGATGTCTTGAAGAAAAGGGAGGGAAAATTTTGGGGTACAACAGCTGCCCCTGTTCAGTCTTCTTAAACCTAAAGAGTTAGATTGACATGTCCGTCATTCGTGAGTTGAAGGTAGAAGATGATTAAACACTTAAGTGCCAAGAAATTTGTACTCGCTGGTGCACAAAGTAATGCTTGTTGGTTGATTATATCGGGAATGGGATTAAAGATTCCATTTGGAGAGGTAATGAAGATTTGTCAGAGATGGGCTTATATATTCTATCCAAAGTAATTGTTGATAGAATTTAGACTAAGTCTAATCTTGACTTCAACTGGAAGAAGTGTCAAAATAAATCTTGACATTGCATATATCTTTGTGAACCCGTGCAGTATCTTTCTCTTGGAAAATAAATCCCTGACTGTTGCGGGGGATGAAGAGTATGTGTATCTTCAATCTTTTCTAGAATGTTTCTGCTAGGGATTCCTATTTTGTGTTTAAGGAAACTCCGGTGGGGAACACTGATTTCTGCTTGGGGTAAGAGCTCGTATATGTTGGTTTTTCATTACTCTATTGGGGAATTTATTTCTTATATACCCTGACTGGGGATAAAGGAGATGGTTAAACTTCTGACTCGTCTGAGGAGGATAAGGTTGACTGATATCTGGTTTGGTTCTAGGTTCCGTAGCAATTCTCTAGGGATAGTGGAGATTTCACTAGAGAGAGGAATTTTGCCAATGATTTGTGGTAGAAGCACACTCAATCTGGGGAGTGTTAGAATGAATCTATGCCTTGATTGTATCTGAAGGTATACTGAATAAGTATCAGAATGATATCCATATATGGATCGTATCTAGAAGTGAATCTAGAATGAGTGTCAGAATGAATATATATCTAGATCGTATCTGAATTGTATTTAAAAGAGAATCTAGAATGAGTTCCAAAGTGAATCTATATTTAGATCGTATCTGAACTGTATTTGAAAAATGCATTGAATGAGTATCAGAATGTCATCCATATTTGGATCGTATCTGAACCGTTTCTAGAAGCGAATCTAGAATGAGTTTCAGAATGAATCTATATCTAGATCGTATCTGAACTGTATCTATAAGAGAATCTAGAATGAGTGCAAGAATGAATTTATATTTAGATCGTATTTGAATTGTATCTGAAAAATTCATTGAATGAGTATCACAATAACATCCATATCTGAACCATATCTGAACGGTGTATAGAATAGAATATAGAATGAGTGTCAGAATGAATCTATATCTAGATCGTATCTAAACTGTATCTAGAAGAGAATCTGGAATGAGTGTCAGAACGAATCTATATCTAGATCGTATCTAAACTATATCTAGAAGAGAATATTGAATGAGTGTCAGAATGAATCTATATCTAGATCGTATCTGAACGGTATCTAGAAGAGAATCTGGAATGAGTGTCAGAATTAATCTATATCTAGATAATATATGAAATGTATCTATAAGAGAATCTAGAATGAGTGTCAGAATGAATCTATATTTAGATTGTATCTGAATTGTATCAGAAGAGAATCTAGAATGAGTGTCAGAATGAATCTATATTTAGATTGTATCTGATGTGCATCTAAAATATGACAAATTATTAACAATCTCTATCTATTTGGGAACTGGCATGATGTGTGTAATGTATCGGTGCGTTCGTCGGGAGAACACCATAATCCTTTATCCGTTAGGGGGTCTGCTGGTAGTTTGACTATGTCATCGGATAGAAGATGCCCCACTTTCTATTTGAAGGCACTTCTAGACCTGTCGGGGAATGTATCTTTGTTGAAGATGAGTTGATGAAGATGACTTTGTGGGGATAATCCCGTGGATATTGCTCTGTGGGGATGGATTGAACATTGTCCTATCTCCTAAATTCCTCGGTAAATGATGATCAGAGTGATATGTCTTTTACTGATAGACAAGTGATGAGATAATGGGACATAGTTGACGCTTTAATCCCTAACTTTTTCCTGATCGTCTTTTCAGATTTTTAATCCACTGGATGCCCTTTTGGTTCGTCGGGATGCCCTTACTTTTGCCTATGCATATCAACAAAGCGGGTCTCTTTTGTACATAATATCTTCTGACTATGTTCGTGTTCTCAGGGCGCGGGGAATTGTCAATGTCCATAGCAGTAAGTGTTGTAGCACTGCCAGAAAATGTTTGCTTGGTCGTACATGACCCTTTGCTGGAATTCATGTTCAATGCCCTAAGTGATTCAGATGGAGATCTGCCCCTGGTTATTCAGGACTTTATGAGAGATTACTTGGAATCTCGACTTGACTGCCACAAATGAGTTAGACAATAACATGTCATGCCCCTTGATTATGTAAGGTTTGTTATTTGAAGTGATTCCGTTTACTGAGAGAATTCCCGTTCATTGGACATTCGTCATACGAATTTCTCTGTTGTCAAATAATTAGTTATATGCAAACAGTGGTATCATAAATGCAAAATTTATGCTTGTCTTGAAGTTTTGAAAATGAATTTTTAGTAAACAACAGAATTCTGTAAGAATATGAATTCAACTCAGGATTTACAGTAAGCCTTATAGGAGTTCGGATGCCTTTTGCAACAATTATGCTTTCGAACTAACCTATGCTTCAGCTAGGATTTTTAAGGGTTGTAAACTAGCCTGGTTCACGGTTTAAGAAACAAAGGACAAGGCTCAAAGTTTATTTGTACCCAACCCGTTCTTCATTATGTTCTTCAACCCTACACTCGGTTAATTGTGCGTTTAGATTCCAATTGAGTCTAGAATGATATTTTAGTGATGATTTAGATACTGGAAGTTTATTTGAGAAGGAAGTCATTTTCTGTAACATTTTCTATTGTCGAGGATTTGTAGCGACCTCTTTTTGATTTTATTATCCCTAATTTTTGCCTGAATCGTTTTGTTTGAAATTACAGTCAGCGGGATGCCTCGTTTTTTCTTCAGTCTCCTTCATATGTTTTGACTTAGCGGGCTTTTTTCTTGAGAGTTAATGACTGCCTATTTTACAGGGAACCATCACTATCTTTTGATATGTAAGGATATCTTTGATATCGCTTGTTGTGTACGAAGTGAGAGCTTGCGACTGAACGCGCATTTCAATTATCTGAGGAACTACACTGCCCTAGGTTATGATTAAGGGTTCTAATTTACATGAAAAAGAAAACTCCTACTTCTTAGGCTCAAAAGGGTTGACTATGGATTATCTTCCTTATAACTCCATTATTTAGGATTTGAAGCAATGTCTATACATCGTCAGCAAGGTCTGTTCAAAAGCATATTGTAGAGATTACAATATTTTTTCGTCATTCTCTCTCTAAAGGCTTATAATTTTAAATCGAGAGTTGAATATCACAAAAGAAAGTAAAAGCATAGTTTAAGTATAGTGAAAATGAATGGATTAGTTCAAGACAAACATATGCAATGCATTAATGAGGACAACCAAAAGTATGACATAAAGACAAATGTTTGAATCAAATAGAGAAATTACAAACGAAAATTCGAATGAACAAAAAGCTTCTCCATCTGAACTTGTCACTTTAGATGGTGTGCCTTGTAGCCTTGGAATTTGGGGGATAACAGAAGAACTCGATATGACCATCTTGCATGAACTCGATAGTTCCTTCATCAATCAGATCCTGAATCTTATTTTTCAACGCCCAAAAGTTATCACTGTCATGCCCAGGACTGTTCGAGTGGTATGTGCACCGTACATTAGGTTTGTGATGGGAAGAATAAGTATTGGGATTTTAAGGAGGATCTCTCAATGTTACCAACTTTTCCTTCAACGTGTGTTGCAATGCTTGAGACAATGACATGTTGATTTCGGTAAATCGTCTTTTGGGTCCATCCTGCTTACACTAATTCCCCCATTGTTGTTGGACTTGTGATGTAGTAGCAATCCTACTTTTAACCAAGCCAACTTTCTATCTCATCGGAGGTTGATTAATTTTTTGATCCCCAATTCTAGCCGTTCGTCCCATACAATTGTATTTGTCTTGATGAAGTTCGTTTATGAGAGTTATCAACTCTTCTTGATCCCGAGCTAAGTTTTGGATAAGAGTCATATGTCCCATCATCTGGATTCTCATTGTTTCCATCTCAGCTTTCAATTGTTTTAATTGGCCATCCTTGTTGTCTTCAGTATTATTCTTGGTCATGCTCTCAGTGAGGAGTGCCTTCAATTCTTCTTGTCCCTTGGATAGGTTCAAGAACATTTCTTTGAACTAAGGATCTTGAGCTTGGAGATTTCTGACGGTCTGTTCGAGAGCCATCTTTACTGAAATAAACAGTAAGCAGATGAGAAAAGCTATATGGGAAAAACCTGTTATAACATGATGCATGATATGTAGATGAAATGATTTCAAGGATCTCGCAGGGTAAACAGAAGAAAATGTTGGAATTCGAATCTGACTGCAGTTTTGGTTGAAGAACCTCGTATCGTTGAATGTCCTTCTACGAGAATCAAGATCACCATGTTGAGTGGGTCATAGACTTTGACTCAAGACAACGTGCTTTGGTCTTTGACACCATTGGTTAAAGGAAAATAAATCCCCTTGGCCCTTGTTAGACGTTGGTTTATGATAACCTGCATCAATGGCCCTTGTGATCCTTGAATTGGTCAGTGAGAATGATATGGTATGATGTTATGATGTGTATGCTTTGCACCAAGCAAAGTGTAAGGTAGTGAAAACAAGTAAGTTTTGCAAAAAAACCCAGGTTATTGGATAATGACTACAAACAAATCCTGGAAGGCTCAAAGGCTTGCATGGAGTTTGTAGGTAAGTACCCTCTTGAATTTTAGTTGGTTCAACCTGTCCTAAGAAAAGTAACCGGGTTCTAAGGAATCTCAATATCATTGATCTTTCTTCATCGGGCAATGTTTCAGCATAATCAATCTTTTCTTATGGCTAAAATATCCCGAAAGTCTGATCCCAATGAGTGTAGTATCAAGTATCAACCAATCTTCAGTTTTACACCAAAGCCGACTATCTCACTACTTTCTAATGGTCTAGTTATTCAACTAAGGTTCTATGGTCAGTTAGTGCTTCATGACACCACACAGCAGCCCCATATTCTCCTTTATTCCACGATCTATTGCTACTTACCTAAAATGCCCCCAAATATGGGTATAGGATTTTTACAAGTAATAAACCCAAGCATAACCCACAAATGTAAAGTAAACAAATTAAGTAAGTAAAGTAAATAAAGGTGATCTAGCTCTTAAGGTAACCCCAATTTAAGTTTGTCCCCAACAGAGTCGCCAGTTTTGTGATACGGTGGGAGAACTGACTTGGGTGTTTTGCATTTTATCGTAATTGTTGCAGATAGTAAGAGTCGCCACCGAATTTTCTTTTATCCAATAAAGGAAAATGTGAAAAGAACATGAAAGACCTTTTGAGAATTTTCTTGAGTTTGGGGGGTAGGTTATGAAAAGGGAAAGTGTTAGCACCCTTTTCATCCGTAGTTATATACGGGATCTTAATTGCTAGCTCACTTTTGAAATGATTTTGTGAATGTGTTTGTTTGAAAATATTTTGAAAAGTTTCGTCGTTGGGTAAACTTTGTAACGATTCTCGTCTCTATAAGAATTCATACAAAGTGTTGACTTTGAAAATATTTCAAGAAAGTGTTGGTGTGTTAAAAGATGTTTGTTTTGAAATGTTTGTGAGCAAGCAACTACGAGCGTTTAACCTACTCAAAAGAATGTCTTTGTTCTTTTCCTCCTCCTTTAGATAATGTTATTCTACCATTAGTTAGTAGAAAGCCTTATCATTGGATATGAAGGACAAGTGTGGGTCATCGTACAGTCACAGAAGCCAACAGGTAGGACACTTTAGCAATTGTTATAAGGGTCTAAGATCGTTTACCAAAGGCAACATTGAAGGGTCATTAAGTGACTACGATATTTTAATCGAGGGTCTTTGCTAAAGTATACCACATTCGAGGGACATGACTGTTTAAATTCGAGGTAACAAGTGTGAGTTACCCTAGATGTGGAAGTGTGCAAAGTGTTTTGTTTTCAAGTATATTGTCTTTGAATTATGGTTGTCTAATATTTGATTTTAAATCTTGTCGTACAAACCCTAATTACTAGCAATAATAAGGAAAGAAATAAATTGTGGGATTTAAATGTCCTACGCTATTACAACGCTTTGGGAATGGGGGTACAAGTTCGAAAATGAGGGGAGGAAAGCAATAAAGTCCTAATTACTATTACAAACCATTGAACATGAATAAAAATATAATGTACAAAATGTAAAGAGAAAAATAAAAAAAAATTTAGGGTTTTTTGATAGAAAAAGGGTTTGGTAGTTAACCTAATTAACTAATTGATTTTAATTACAAAAAAAGTTAATGAACTATCTAATAAAAACCTAAAATTTAAATTAATTAAAATACAACCTAAGCCTAATTTAATTTGTTTAGAAAATAATTTTGAATGTTAGTGTCAATTCCCAATAATGCAAAGTGTCCAATGTAACCTTAACGACCCAAAATTATAGCAACAATCTCAAAATTAGGATTTCTTGCGCATGGGCTGACACGGGTCGTGTCACCGGACACGGGAACTCGTGTCAGAATCTTCCAATTGCCTTATGCATTTATTTCTGTCCCAGCTGAATTGACACGGGCCGTGTCATGTGACACGAGCACTCGTGCCAGCTCCTGCCTTGCCCTTATGCACGTTTTCAGTCCCCAGTTGTGTTGACACATGCCATGTCGTGTGACACGGCCACCCGTGTTAGCTCATGCCTTTCCCTTTTACCAAGTTTTCAATCCCAATTAAGTTGACACGGGCCACATCACGTGACACAGGAACCCGTGTCAGCATCTACACTGCCCTTTTTTGCATATTTTCTCCCTAACACGGCCCGTGTTAGGTGACACGGCCACCCGTGTCAGGGCTCCTGAAGCATTTTCTTTGAATTTTGGATATTTGCACTCTTTTGCCTTAATTTTTCCTGTTTTATTCTTTTGAAAATGAAAACAAATTATGTGTGGATAAAGATATCAAAGTTTAAGGAAACTCACCTCTCTTGTAGAAAAGTCTGAAGCCTCTTCTAGTTGTTCCAGGTGCAATATTATGATTGATTAAGCTCCCTTGGACCTTCTTAAAGCTATGACAATCCTCACTTTGGGCTGAAAGTTAATGAATCAATCCAACCAATTCAAGTTGTAAGGTACTGTTTTTGAGTTTGGAAGATGGTGAGAATGATGTTACAAAAGTTATTCTTGTGTTTTAACAACTTCTATATGATGTATGTGAAGTATTTGGATGATTTGTTTGGGCAAAACTTGCAAGGTTTGAGAGATTCAAAGATTTGGACTTCAAAGCTCAAAAATGGAGGTTTTATGGACAATTCTGGCTTTTTAAGAGTAAAGGGGTTTTGAGGGCTTGTTCATCTCCTTTATCTTGAAATTTATCTCTCTATTTATAGGAAAGAGGTTTGGGAGGTTGAAGTAATCAGATTTTCAAGATAGCCTGTTATGGTTTGGTTGAAAGTGAAAAACCAAGTTGGATGAATTTTCATAGTTTCAATGTTTCAAGTACAAGCATATTCTGAAGTTGTTGGATGCAGAGGGTTTTATCCATGCTTTTGAGCTTGCTTGTAATCAAATATAACCATTGCAAACCTCAATGCATTAACATTTTGCAAAAGCATGCTTTTCAAAAATGGAAGTGTTAACTTTGTGCCATTAATGGAATTATGCTTTGGACAATGCTTAAATAAAATGGACCATAGATCAAAAGTTTGTGTAAACATTAAATTATGGTGAGATTTGAAAGTTAGAAGGCATGAAAATCAAGATTATGCAGCATGGCATGTAGGTTGGATTATGTGTTCTTCACCAAAATGACTTGTAATTCAAGAGTGGATGCCCAACTTCATTCCTTTGAATCCCCTAGCTCAAGTATGATAAATTCATGCTCTTGGATGTTTTGGAAAATTGTCTAAGAAGTTGGGACAAAAATCTGACCAAACTTGTTGGAAATTTCTCTAGGTGTTTGTACAAAAATGTCATGACTTCATGAGTCTATATCTTCAAATCTAAGCATTTTTTGGACATCAACCATCTAATAATAAGTTGTATAATTCATCAAGATCTACAAGTTTCATGTTTAAAGTTTTCTTTGAATCATCTTGCATCTTGGTGAAAAATGTCATGAAGTAATGAAATTATCAAGTGTAAAAACACTTAGAAAATTTCTAAGTATTGAAAACTTTTACTTTTTTGTGGACTTTCTTGACTTTCTTGATTCTTTATAATCAAGTTTGATATTTTTGAATAACTTGATGAATCTTGATCTTTGAAATTCAATGTTGACCAAAAAGTCAAAGTTTAATTTTTTGTGTGTCAGTTGACTTTTCATCAGTTGATCAAATTTCAACAATCAATCCATTGATCTTGAGAAATTATTTGAGCCATGAAATTAGGTCAAGATATTGTGTTTGAGTCCTTAATATTATTCTTCCAGTCATTGGGTCATGTACTAGGTCATAAGTCAATGATCATTCATTCTCAGTTAAAACCCTAATTTTGACAATTTTGTCCCTTTGATGATTTGAATGTTTTTCTTTAGGAATTGTGATAAACCCTTGATAAATTGATGAATATGAATTTAAAATGTTGATGTTGGTCAAAAATCTTGAAGTTTGACTATATATTGATCACAATTGACTTTTTACCCAATACAATTGATTTTTTTCAGTCATCTGAGCAATTGATTGAGCAAATTTGAGATGCAAGACTTGAAACTTGTTATGAGAATTCTTAGATACCTATGATGAAACATTAAAGTAATTTGAGGAATTAGAGGTCCAATTTTCCTTGTGAAAACCAAAACCCTAATTTGTGGTCTCAGTGCTTAGGAGGTGAGCTTGTCTGATCAACTCTTTGAGAATCCTTGAGCATTTGAGATCTTTTATGAGAGATGTCTTGAAGAAAAGGGAGGGAAATTTTTTAGGTACAATAGTGTAATTTGTTTCCGCGAACTTTGGACTATATTGAACTTGCATCTATTAGTGTGTTTTTGGGTGCAAAAGCTTTGAATACGGACCAAACTCCTACTTTACTTGCTGATAATTACTATGCTCTTCACACTCGGTATGAAAAAGGGAAGGGTACGTTGAACTGTTGTATCCCTCTTCTATATTCTTGGTTTATGTCTCATCTCTATAAGGAGGACTATATGATTAAAACTCTGACACGATATGAATGGCCTCAAAAATTAAGGTCTCTTACGTGGTTGCATCAATTACAACCCTACTTTGGCTTTGCAATAACTTTGGTACCCTTTGGAGGATAAACCCTCCAATGAACGAATTCAACAACTAATCGTTCACGACATGGGAAAAAATGATCGAGAGTTGATCAACAAGATCATCCGAGCTTGGAATAGGGTAAACAAGAGAAAGGCTAAAAGTAGGAATGTTGTTGCAAAATAATCTTACACTCGATGGGTTTTGGATAGGGTGCAAGTTGTTAAACTACCATTTGACATCGACCCTGAGTACTAGCTAGATGTCTCAGGTCCCCTACCTATGTACTTAGAAGAGATAGAAGACTTGAAGAAAGCCTTGAATCAAGCTCAAAAGGAAAAAGAAGAATTTGAGCTTAACCTTCATAACTTAGCTAAGGAGAAAAGATAGAAGCAACACGGGCTTGAGTCAAAAGACCATTAGATTCAAAAATACCGTGAAGCATTTGAAAATGAGAGTCTTAAGAGAAAATGATCAACCGAAGGACAAATTGTTATTTCAATAAAAGTACTTTGTTTCCATCCTGTTTGTTATTTATTTTTTGAGATGCTCACCAATAAAAAGCAAAACCTAAGAAAAATAAAAATAAAAATATATGAAATCCAAGTGGGTAAGACAATAATTAAACATTTTTAGCATATTCATGCGCATCCATGCATTCGCAAGCATCACATTTCACATTTCATAAAAAACTTATTATTTTAAAGTCATCTCCAGTTAAACCATTGGTAGAAAAGCACGACCTCTCTGACTTCCATATCAAACAAGAGCCCATCAAAAGAAAGTTATGGAACAGATCGAAGAGAACCAAGCTCCCTTCAAGAAAGATTTGGAGCAAGTGAAGGGTAAAATCAACTGAATGAAAGGAGACATGAGTCAGGTTATTTTAGAATTGAAGAACATCATTGAGAGGAAAGAACAAATTCCTAGGGCAGCCTTTAAAGAAGTAGCCCAAACTATTGGTGCATCGAGCGGTCACCAACCAAGAAGACAACCAGAGACAGGACCTCTAAATTCAATTGTAGCTTAACAAGAGGTCAAGCAAGCTGATATTGAAGGGTTTGTCCCAAAGATTGAGGAGAATATCAATTTGGAAGGTGCTACTCAGTCACGCCAACCTAAGATTGAGGAGAATCCCTTGGCACTCAATCAATATAAAGCTCTTGAAGAAAGGTTGAAGAATGTGGAGGGTTATGATGCTTTCAACGCCGATGCTCTCGAAGTGGGCCTAGTTCTAGATGTGGTGATCCCTCCAAAATTCAAAGTACCTGACTTTGGAAAATATAAGGGGATAACATGTTTGAGGAACCATCTACGCATGTATTGTAGAAATATGCATGCCTACACTCAAACTCAGAAGCTAATGATCCATTGTTTCCAAACAGTTTAAGTTGGGCATCCCTATATTGGTATATGCAATTGGAGCGGGTTCATATCCAGACATGGGAAGATCTTGCCAATGCTTCTTGAGCCAGTACAAGTACAATTTGGACATGGCGTCTAACCGCATGTGTGATACGGTGGGAGAACTGACTTGGAGGTTTTGCGTTTGTATTTGCAAATGTCGCGGTTAGTAAGAGTCGCCACCGACTTTTCTTTTATCCAAAAGGAAAGGTGAAAAAGCACAGGAAAGACCTTTGAGATGTTTTCTTGAGTTCGGGGGGTAGATTATGAAAAGGGAAGGTGCTAGCACCCTTTTAATCCATGGTTTTCCATGGGCTCTTAGTTACTTGCTTAGATCACTTGCTTTGTTTTGTTTGAAATGGTGTTTGGTGTGGTTTTGAAAGTATTTTGAAAAGATGCCATTGTTTAGACAATCTTTGTAATGATTCTCGTTCATAAGAATGTATACAAAGATGTTTGTCTTTTGAAAATGTTTTCAATGTTTTGTAAGATGTTTTGAAATATGTGTGTGTGTGTGTGTGTGTTTGTTTTTGAAAATATCAAGGATTGTTGTTTGAAATGGAGCAAGTAACTTAGAAGCTATCTACCTACTCAAATGTCTTTCTTGTGCATTTTCTATTCCTTTGGCATTGTTAACTTACCATTGATTTGATAAGCAACCATATCTTTGGATGTAAATGGTACGGGCGTGGGTCATCATATAACCATGATAGCAATGTTACCAAGTATCTTAGCATTTTTGAGGGACCAAGATCATTTTGTAAGGAAACTTTTGAAGAGCGTCATCGAGGGACTATGATCTTATACTTGTTTTGTTTTGCCAAGATACTTCGCATGCGTAACATGGCCATTTTATTTTAGGAAACCAAGTGGGGAAAAACCCTAAGGGTGCTTGTGTGCAAAGTGTGCCATTTTCATGCTTTTGACTTTGTCTTTTATTTAAGGTTTTCTATTTGTTTTATTTCGTTCTTGTCATACAAACCCTAATTTACTAATCATGACATATGAAAGCAATAAATTGCGTAATGTAAATATACTAAGCTATTACAACAATTTTTATGGGAGGGGGGAATACAAGTTTGAATGGGGATTTGCACAAATATAAAGCTAAATATATTATTACAACCAAATCGAATTTGCGCGAATTAAATAAATATAACATAAATATTTAAAATGCAATGCAATGTGTATGTAAAGAAATGATTTTTTTATGTCTTGTTTTTGTATAAAAGAATATTTAACTTAAACCTAAAAATAAGGAAAAAAATAATTAATTCTTTTTGAAAGGGATTAAACCCTAATTTTAATTAAAAGAAAATAATGTTTCATATTATTATTTTGTGCATTTTTTTGTACAAAAAAATAATAAATAATATTGCATATAAATATTAAAAATTAAATATGTGCAAAAATAAATATTTGTAAGTATACAAATTTAAAAATGAGAAATATTAAGTATATTTAATTATTTATAAGTTTATTAAGAAAATCAATTATATTTATCAAAATAAACTTATTTTTTTCATGTGAGAAAAATAAAAAAATAAAAAAAAAAGTGTGAAAACAAATAAATCATTTTTTTAGGATTTTTTTTATCATTAAGAAAAATAAATAAAAGTATTAAATATAAAAATAAAAAGAGAAATATAAAATATGAAATAGTTAGCAATGGGGATGCAAAAGCATATCAGTGGTGGTGTTTAGCAAAAACAAAAAAGGCCCAAGCAACAAAAATCCCAGAAGCCATCGTCCCTGTCCTTCGTTCATCTTCTTCACGCTTTTGCTAGTCAACATGTAACTTCCTCATGCTTGCATAAAAATGAAAACTCATAACATGAAAAATGTGGCATTTGAGCTCACGATTCCAACCATATAAATTATGTAACCTAACTATCAAAGATCAAAGAGAATTTTGGAATCCCTAAATCGTGACCTAAATTTTTCAAAGATTTCAAGCTTCAAATTCTCTTAGCACGAGTAATATAAATGCAAATTAAGGATATGTACAACTTCGTTGTGATGAGAACTACATTTTTTCTTCACAAATCGTGGCTTGAGGTTGCCTGTATGAAGAGATAGAGTTTAAGAAAATACCTCCTTCAGCTGGAATTGTATAGGGCAATGTAGGGGCTTTAATGGAGGCCTGATGATTGCTTGAGCTTCCTTGAGCTTCCCTGAATCTATTCCAACACTTATCTTGCTCTGAGGATGGCTGGAACTCCCTGACCAAGTCCAACTGCAAGCTTCCAAGTTGAAAATGGCAGATGATGAAACAGAGGTTACAAAACCAGGGCGATGGCTTGGATTGACTAGGTATTAAGTGTATAAGATGTTTGAATCAGTTAAACACAAAACGCACGAGCTAAATGAGAGTTGGCTGAGCTTTTGCAGAAACTGTATGCTTAGGCATATTTTTGGTGTTTTTCAGTTTGAGAGAGTTATAGGTTCAAGCCAAGCGTGTAATCTCCTGTACAATGTTTTCATATTAATATAGAAGTGATACCAAGTCATCTCTCCACTAGTTGTGCAAGCCTTAGCCCTTTTGCAACTTTTCTTGTACTTGAAGTAAAGTTGACAAGACCAATCCCACATGCTTGTACCAGCTTGCTTTAGGGTTGATATAAGTTTGTACCAATTGCTTGAGACCTGTATAGTTTTCTTGTATCAAGGGGACAGGTCCAATGCTCCAAGTTGACAAAGTTGCAAAAGTGCATCTTTATGAAAATGGCAATGAAGCCTTTTTGCCCAAAATGGAAATACAACTTGTGTAAAGTTTCAAAAGCAAGGATAAAGGCTTTGTCAACTGAGTATGCATTTAATTAAGGAGTGTATAGCAAGTTTAGGACCTGTAAAGCAAGAAATAACCAGCATAGGTTTGGTTTGAAACTTGATTCTATGTGAAAATGGCTTGAACAAAAAGTGAGAAAATGCCAACTTCCTCTCTTGGATTCTCCCTATTAAAAAATTATCTTAGAGAGTTCTTGGACATTTTGGAAATCTTGCAATGAGCTCTATAATCCATCTTTGAAATTCATTTTAAGATACCTCTTGGAACTAGGTGAAAAGTTTCCATGAAGTTGGGTCAAAAACCTGCCTATATTAGGGCAAAAATTTACTAAGTTAAGAAGTTCATGACCATGTATTCAAAAATTCATAACTTGAGATCCAAGCATCTTTAGGGAAAAGTTTGTCAATCAAAGTTGTAGATTTCATGGGGATATACAACTTTCATGTTGGGAGTTTTCTTTGAATCAAAATGCATCATGGTGAAAAAGTGGTGCAAAGTTGAAAAAAAATAAGAAAATTTTTATACTTAGAAACATTCTAAGTTATGAAAATTTTCAAATTCAAAACCCTAATTTTCAAATTTGGTTTTCTTGGTGAACAAGTTTCACATTTTGACATATCTTGATGAATTATGACCCTTGGCACTTGATTTTGACCAAAAAGTGAAAGTTTGACTTTTTAGTGTACAATTGACTTTTGATCAGTTCACTGCAAATTTCATCTGTCAATCCAATGAACTTGAGATCTTTTGAACCATGTAATTAGGTCAAGATGATGCCATTGAACCCTTGAAATCATGCTTGAACTAAATTGGTCATTGGCTAGGTTAAAAATCAGAAATTGCCCTTTCTCAATCAAAACCCTAATTTTGACCATTTTGCCCTTTTGATGATTTGATCAAATTTCTTGAGGAGTTGTGATCCAAACTTGATCAAATGGTACATATGAGTCTAAAATGTTGATGTGGATCAAAAATTATGAAGTTTGACTGTAAATTAGCCATAGTTGACTTTTTCCCCAATACAGCTGATTTTTAGGTCAACTGTCCAATTGAGTGATCAAAAATGTGGTTCAAGGCTTGAAACTTATCATGAGAAATCTTAGGGGTCCAAAATGATGTATGAAAGTCACATGAAGCATTGGTGGTCCAAAAATCCTTGTTCAAACTCAAACCCTAATTTTGGTTTATCAGTGCAATGTGAGATGTCTTGAGCTAACCAAACCCTAATCATGTCTTGAGTCAAAGAAGTTTTGTGAGAAAAGTCTTGATAAATGAGAGGGAAAATTTTGGGATACAACAGCTGCCCCTGTTCAATCTTCTTGAACCTGAAGAGTTAGATTGGCGAGCTTTGTCGTTCGTGACTCGAAGGTAAAAGATGATTGGACACTAGAGTGCCCATAAATTTGCGCTCGATAAAATGTAATTGAGGGAATGGGCTTAAAGATTCCATTTGGAGAGGCGATAGAATCTTTGATGGAGATGGGCTTGTAGATGCCATCCAGGAATGTTTGTTGAATTATAAGTTGTAAGTCATAAGAATAAGTATCAGAAGGGTGTCCGCGTCTGGAACGTATCTAAACTGTATCTGGAGACTGAATATGTACGAACAATATAATAGCGTACGTGTCTAGAGCGTATCTGAGCTTATCTGTACTTGAATCTGAATAAGTGACAGAATGGCAACTGTGTCTTGGAGCGTATCTGAACTGTATCTGAAAGATGAATCTGAATAAGTGACAGAATGGCCACCGTGTCTGGAGCGTATCTGAACTGTATCTTGAAGTTGAGGTTTGAATGAGTATCAGAATGGAATCCTTGTCTGGAGCGTATCTGAACTGTATCTGAAGTTGAGGTCTGAATGAGTATCAGAATGGCATCCTTGTCTGGAGCGTATCTGAACTGTATCTGAAGTTGAGGTCTGAATGAGTATCAGAATGGCATCCTTGTCTGGAGCGTATCTGAACTATATCTAAAATTGAGATCTGAATGAGTATCAGAATGGCATCCTTGTCTGGAGCATATCCGAACTGTATCTGAAATTGAGATCTGAATGAGTATGAGAATGGCATCCTTGTCTGGAGTGTATCTGTACCGTATCTGAAATCTTTGAACATTGTTAATGGTAGCTGTTAATCTTATCCTGAAAAGGGTAAAATGTTAGCTGAAACACAAAGTTATGTTGCGTGAAATGTATGATGCAATATATGTGCTTTAACAATTTTTATGATATATGGATGTAATGTATGTGCATGTAAGCTGATTTGTTGTATTTCTGAGGAAAATAAATCCTTGATTATTGAGGATATGTGGATTCTTCATGTCTTGAAGTTGGAGTATTGACAAAAATTCCATTGTGAGAGTAATGACATGTACTGCTTGAGGAATATTCTTGGGGAATCCATAGAACTTTGGAGACTTCTACTGGGAATTAATAATGGGAATCTTCATTCTGTTGGGAAGCAAAGAAAACTCTGAGAAAAAGCTTATTCCTGTTTGGAAAAAGGTTCAGGAGTTTCGGTTGTCTGTCACTCTACTGGGGGACTATCCTAGGTTAAGGAGAAACAGAAGTTAGTTGTTATCCGGTTGATTTTCAGGCTTCAAGACGACCTGTTGGGGAACATGGAGAAACTGGGTGGTTTCACCGGGGATTAATAGTTTGAAGTTTCAGCTCCGCTAGGGATCTCAATGACGTACTGTAGGGATTGCTCATGGAATAGCCTAAAAGACATTTTCCTATTCTTTCAACCTGTCAGTAATTGTTCTTTTTCATTTTGTTTATTTGAAAACAGTAATTATGTTCAAATGCATATGTTCATTAATGAATCATTGGACGTTTTTGCAAATAAAAATACAGGTGTAAAGAAAAAGGTAAATAGTTTTCTGTTTTTTGAAAGAGATATCTTTGATTTACTTTGACTAAGTATTTTGTACAAAGGAGACAGACATCCTAGTAAGAGGATGGTGCCATAAAAACAAGAAAAATTTATACAAAGAAAGATAGCTATATGTGATAATCCCATGGGGTTCCCATTCTGCTATAGCCTCTGTATCTCCTAATATCTTGTCCATTTGTTGCTTTGTCCGAAGATGATTGAATTGATCAGAAGCTCCGAGTTTGTCAGTGAAGAGATTGTCCTTAAAGTGATCCGACGAGACATACTCATATGCTTTAATTCCCTAACTTTTGCCTGGACCGCCCTTTCGGGTTTTCGATCCACCGGGAAACCCTTTTTTGCCCAAGTCGCCCTTTCGGGTTTTCAACTTGCCAGGTGTACAATTTTTTTTATTTTATCCCTAATTTTTGCCCGAACCTTTTGGTTCGCCAGGATGCCCTTGTTTTGCCTAGGTGTGCCAACCTAACGGGTCTCTTATGCGTAGTATCTTTTGACTATGTCCGCGTTTGCAGGGTGTGGCAGATCGTCGCCGTCCATGGTGGTTAAGATCATTGCCCCACCAGAAAAGATGTTCTTGATTACAAATGGTCCTCCATAGGTAGGAGTCCATTTTCCCCTGGGATCACTTTGTGGCAAGATGATGCGCTTGATCACTAGATCTCCAACTTAAAATTCTTGGCGTCTGACTTTCTTGTTGAAAGCCTTGATCATCCGTTTTTGATACATTTGACCATGGCAAATAGCAGTAAGCCTCTTTTCATCAATTAAGTTCAGTTGATCAAGTCGGGTCTGGATCCAATCATCCTCACTCAAACCTGCATCTTTCATGATTCTCAAAGAGGGGATCTGAACCTCAATAGGTAAAACAACCTCCATGCCGTAAACCAAAGAAAAGGGTGTTGCCCTAGTTGATGTGCGAGTTGTGGTACGGTATCCATGGAGAGAAAACGGTAGCATTTCATGCCAGTCCTTGTAGGTGACTGTCATCTTCTATATGATCTTTTTAATGTTTTTATTAGCAACTTCGACTGCACCATTCATTTTTGGCTGATAGGGGGATGAATTGTGATGTTGAATCTTGAACTGCTCGGATAAGGTGGTGATCATAGTGTTGTTAAGGTTTGTACCATTATCAGTGATGATCCTTTCTGGGATACCGTACCGGCAAATAAAATTCTGCTTGATGAAGCAGGCAACAACATTCTTAGTAACAGATGTGAAGGAAGTTGCTTCGACCCACTTGGTGAAATAGTCAATGGCCACTAGAATGAAACGGTGTCCATTGGAGGTTGTTGGCTTGATCTCCCCAATCATATCGATTCCCCACATAGCGAAGGGCCAAGGAGCTGTTAAGACATTTAGAGGAACCGGAGGCACGTGCACCTTGTCTGCATAGATTTGACACTTCTGACAGGTCCGAGAGTGTTGATAGAAGTCTGCTTCCATGGTAGACCAATAATAGCCTTCCCGTAGGATTTTCTTCGCCATCGTATTCCCACTAGAGTGAGTGCCAAAGGTACCTTCATGCAATTCAGCCATAATCTTTTCAGCTTCAATCTTATCCACACAACGGAGCAGAATAGAATCATGATTACGTTTGTACAGGATGCCATTACTTAGGAAGAACTTAGCGGATAATCTCCTTAGGAACTTTTTATCATTGATTGAAGCTCCTTCTGGATACTCTTGAGCCTCGAGATACCTTTTGACTTCATGAAACCAAGGCTGGTCCACCACTTCTTCAGTATTAATCTCCTGACAGTGTGCTGGCTCGTCCATTCGTTCAATGGTGATCTGGGGAGCCTCATTATCCCAATTAAGTTTAAACATAGATGACATTGTGGCTAGAGCATCTGCGAGCTGATTTTCTTCTCGCGGGAAGTGCTCGAAGGTAATCTGCTCGAAATGTGGTAGCAATGTCAAAACATGTTCTTTGTAAGGGATAAGGTTTGGGTGCTTAGTGTCCCATTCTCCTTTGATCTGAATGATGACCAAAGCTGAATCTCCAAACACAACTAAAGATTTGATCCCCAAGTCTATGGAAGCCTTGAGACCAAATATGCATGCTTCGTATTCCGCCATGTTGTTCGTACAGTTGAAGCAAAGTCTGGCAGTAAAGGGAGTATGACACCCTTCCGGAGATATGAGTACAATGCTGATACCATTACCAAGTGCATTGGATGCCCCATCAAAGAACAGGGTCCATCGGGGTCCTTGTCCAGGTCAGTTACATGGCCTGATTTCTTCACCTTCGTCTAATGTCATGATGTCTTCGTCAGGGAATTCAAACTTCATAGACTGATAATCCTCTACAGCTTGATGAGCCAGATGATCAGCTAGCACACTGCCTTTTATAGCTTTTTGGGTAGTGTACTGTATGTCATATTATGTTAGGATCATCTGCCATCTAGCTATCCTCCCAGACAGAGCAGGCTTCTCAAAGATGTACTTTATCGGATACATCTTAGATATCAACAAAGTGGTATGAGTCAACATATACTGTATTAGACGGCGAGCAGCCCATACTAGAGCGCAGCAAGTTTTCTCGAGCAGTGAATATCTGGTTTCACAGTCGGTAAACTTTTTGCTCAGGTAGTAAATAGCGTGCTCTTTTCGGCCAGACTCGTCATGCTGCCCCAATACACACCCCATTGAGTTCTCTAAAACGGTCAGATACATTATTAGTGGTCTTCCCTCGACTGGTGGCATTAAGACAGGAGGCGCTTGTAAATACTCTTTGATTTTATCAAAAGAAATCTGGCATTCATCATTCCATCTAACTACTTGATCTTTCTTCAACAGTTTGAAGATTGGTTCACAAGTAGATGTTAGGTGATAAATGAATCTGGCAATATAGTTTAGGCTTCCCAAGAATCCTCTGACTTCCTTCTCAGTGTGAGGAGCAGGCATTTCTTGTATTGCTTTAACCTTGGCAGGATCAACCTCGATGCCTTTGTTGCTGACAATGAAACCTAAGAGTTTACCGGACCGGACTCCGAATGTGCACTTGTTTGGGGTTAACCTTAGTTTGTACTCCTTCAATCTCACAAACAACTTTTGCAAGTGATCAAGGTGTTCTTCTTCAGTTTGTGATCGGGCTATCATGTCATCTACGTAGACCTTTATCTCATGATGTATCATATCATGAAACAAAGCTACCGTGGCGCGTTGATAGGTTACTCCGACATTCTTCAGTCCTAATGGAATCACTTTGTAGCAGAACGTACCCCACTGTGTGACAAATGTAGTTTTTTCCATGTCCTCAGGTGCCATTTTGATCTGGTTATAGCCTGAGAATCCGTCCATGAAAGAAAAGACTTTGTGTTGGGCTGTATTGTCAACCAGGATGTCGATGTGTGGAAGTGGAAAATCATCTTTAGGACTGGCCCTGTTTAAATCTCTATAGTCCATGCACATTCTTACTTTGCCGTCCTTTTTAGGCATGGGAACAATGTTGGCAACCCATTGAGGATATGAAGTAACAGCCAGAAATCCAGCATTGAACTGTTTCATGACTTCCGCTTTGATCTTCTCTGACATGTCAGGTCTCATGCGGCGGACTTTTTGCTTCACTGGTGGAGAGTCTTCTATTGTGGGTAGACGGTGTACCACAATGTCTGTATCAAGTCCCGGCATGTCTTCATATGACCAGGCAAAGATCTCAACATAATCATGAAACAGTTGAATTAGGTGCTCCTTGACACTCGGCTCTAGATTGGAACCCACTTTGATTTCCTTTTTATCTTCCTCGGTACCGAAATTGATTATATCCAACAGCTCCTCATGAGGTTGAATAGCTCTTTCCTCTTGTTGTAGTAGTCTGGCTAATTCCCCCGGCACCTCACAATCTTCCTCACCTTCGTATTCGGCTTGGTAGATCAGATCTTCAGAGTCACTGAAGGCTATAGCAGTATTGTTACCCATGGGATCCGGAATGGATGGGTACCTGCATTTGTGAGTGTGGGTGTGTGTAAGGGTATAACCATCTTTAAACAATAAAATGTAAAAGAAAGACAACGAGCACAAAAAGTTTATATAGAAAAGGCGTCAATGATTCATTGAATGTCATATGAAGATGAAATAAAAACCCTTACAAATGGACCATTGTGCCTCGGGTAAGACACAAGGTTTTTAAAGTGCGAATTGTTCGTGAATATTACAAGTCCAACCGAAATGTAAAAGATAAATTACTGAGAGATGAAAGTTATTGGGATAAATTCTCTGGCTTCCCAGTTGCGAAGTCCTTCGCTGACAGTAGGAAATATCCAATATTCGAAGTTTCCATCCTCTTCAATGTCTTCTACTGCATTGACCCTTTGGTTGCTAATCTTCACAGGTGGCCCCCCAGCACGGGCACGACGCACAGCCTTCTGAGCAGTTGAAGTAAACCCCAAGCCAAACTTGTCTGATTTATACGGAATGTCTGGAAGCTGCCCCCAGATGGTGCATCCACCCTCTTCCACTACTGCCTTTGCATCCTTTAGAGATGACATCCGAAGTGGAGGTCTTGTGATCTTAGGAATCGAGGATACCGCCTTGGTCGCCGCTACTTCTTGAGAGACTTCTTCAAAATGTTGGAAAGGGGTTTCAATGAACTCGCCATCCAACTCCACATATAGGAAAGAATTCAGATGACTAATCATGTACACCTCCTCCCCATGGACAATTATGATCTTTCCTTGGACCGGGTACTTCAGCATCTGATGCAATGTGGAGGTGACAACACCGACATTGTGGATCCAGGGGCGTCCTAACAGACAGGAATAAGAAGGACGGATGTCTATCACATAGAAGGTTGAGTTGAAAATCTGAGTTCCCACCTTTATCGAGATGTCCACCTCCCCGTTGACCATCATTTTCGAACCATTAAATGCTCTCACAACTATGTTACTAGGTTTTAGTGTCAGCCCTTCGCAATCCAATCTATCAAGGGCTTTCTTCGGCAAGACGTTCAAAGACGAAGCCGTGTCTACCAAGACATGGGCCAGAGTCGTTCCTCTACACTCCACAGAGACATGTAATGCCTTGTTGTGCTTTCTCCCTTTGGGTGTCAAATCAGCATCAGAGAAGCCCAAGCCATTATCAGATGTCAAACTGGCCACACAATCCTGGAATTGGTCAACAGACGTCTCTTGCGGCACATGAGTTGTCTTCAGAAATTTTACCAGAGCTTTTGCATGTGCTTCAGAGCACAGCAGCAGAGCTAGCATAGAGATCTTGGAAGGGGTTTGCCCCAACTGTTTAACCACATCATAATCACTCTTCTTTATTATCCTCAGGATTTCTTCCATTTCCTTCTTGGATGTTTCGGGGATAGCTAGTGATTGAGCCTTCGTCCGGACAGGCTCTTCTTGAACGCTTTTTCCCTTATTCTCAGTAGTGGAAGTATTGGCAGGGATAAGGATTGTGTCTTCTTTGTCGGTAGGTACGCTTGCAGGTACAATCACTGGTGAAGAGGTAATCTTCGGAACAATCACGGGTCTAAAGACTGCCTTTGGAGGGGCAATCTCTGGAGAGAAGATTCTACCACTACGGATAATCTTGCTAGTTTCGGAAATATTGATAATGTCGGAATTATCCTCTTCGGAGCTCTCTTCTTCGGCAGTCAGTTCATCCTATTTAATACCATGGTATTAGATTTCTCCACCGTAATTCTATGGTACTGTTTTATCTGATTTGTACAAGACTGACCCGGGCATTGTAATCTTAAGTGGAGTAGTTTTTGGAGCAGGTGTAATCCTAACGGGTCTTTTAGGGGCCCTGGAAGGATTGGCATAGATGGTTACAATTGAAACTTCTTTAACTGGAACGGATAAAATAGGAGCATTCTCAAACAGAATTTCTTGGTCATCCATCAGTCGTTGGATACCTTTTTTCAACAGAGGGCAGTCAAATGATAAGGATAGGCAAACATGGCAGTCTTTGTCACAACCTGGGAATATACCCGCTTTCAACAAATTCAACTTAATGACTGGGAGCGGAGTCAACAGTTCATCCACGGTAGCAACAAATAAATCTTCTTCGATAGTGTTGGCATTGTGACCATGCCTAGGCATCAGAGCAGAAATAACATTTGGTTTCTCAGGCGCATCAAACTCAACTTCCTTCGCATCTATTAGGTCTTGAATTTTGTTCTTCAGAGCCCAATAGTTGTTAGTATCGTGCCCTGGACTTTCAGAATGGTATGCGCACTTGGCATTTGGATGGTAATGAGGGGACGCAGTATTGGGATTCTTTGCGGCCTCTTTTAAAGTTTCCAGATTCAATTTCAGAAGATGTGGTAGAACCTGAGATGGAGTCAAGTTAATCCTGGTGAGTTGCCGAACTGGCCTTTCCGCTCTCGGCTGATTAGTTCTTGGCTGGTCTGATGTAGGCTTTGGAATCATAACGGCCCCCACCGTTGGTCGGCATTCAGTTTTTCCTTGATTTCTGTGTGAATAAACAACAGATACTTCCTTCCTTCCAGTGAAGGGCTTTTTTACAACTGTAGAGGCAGACGCATCCTTCTGAATCTTCCCACTTCTTATACCAGCTTCCACCCTCTCGCCGGTTAAAATCAATTCAGTAAACCCTACAGAGGAGCTCCCAATCAGATGATTGTAGAAAGGTCCTGATAGAGTTCCCAAGAACATGTCCACCAACTCCCTTTCAGACTGAGGGGGTTGCACTCTTCCGGCTAGATCTCTCCACTTTTGTGCGTAATCTTTGAATCCCTCATTGGAAACCATAGCCATACTCAGAAGTTGAGTACGGGTAGGCACCACATTGGCGTTGTACTGGTATTATTTATAGAAAGCTGCGGCCAGGTCTTCCCAATTGTGGACGTCGTCCCTTTCTAATTGGTAAAACCAATCAAGTTGCGTTCCTGATAAACTGTCTTGGAAAAAGTGGACCCACAAGTCTTTGTCAGCAGAGTGCGGCTGAATCTTCCTGAAATACGATCGGAGGTGCATTTTAGGACAAGACACCCCATCATACTTGGAAAATAATGGCACTTTAAACTTTGGCGGGATCACAATTCCTGACACCAGCCCCAATTCTTCAAAATCTAGACCCGATACTCTCTGGATTTCCATAGCGTTTAAACGCTCTTCAAGGTGTTTGTACTTATCATCAGCCGGAGGGTATTGTTGTTCAGAGTAGTCCTCCTCTTTCTCCTCTTCTTCAGAATGTGATGGTACTGCCATTTCTTTTCCTTTTCTTTCCCCTTCATCAGATGTTGCTGGAAAATCTAAGGTCCTTCTAGCTTGTCCCTGAAACCTTCTGCCCATGATTACCACACCAACTGGCTTCTTCTTCTTTTTCTCTTTATCTTTTTCTAGCAGAGTCTTCAGCTCCTCTTGCCCCTTGGCTAAGTTCATGAGTAACTGTTGAAATTGCGTGTTCTAAGCTTGAAGATCTTTGACCGCTTGTTCGAGATCCATCTTACTGAAATAAACAATAGAGAGATGAGGAAACTTGTTACAAAGACCTGTTTATGTTTATGATGAATGATATGTATTCATGCTATGCTTTCAAGGATTTAGAAATTCAAATTTGTTTCAAACAAAAAGGAACACACGTCATATTAATAAGATAGAATTTGAGTACATCAATGCCCCTTGGGCAAAATAATACAAAATTCTAAGGTAAAAAGACATTGTGCATCCTCTTTGGTGAAATGTAGGTATTTAGAGTCTGCTCTTCATGAAGTAGCCGAGTGAGTTCTAAAAGCTTCTCCTCGCTTGTGTAGAATTGGGCTTCGAAAGTATCGCACTCTCCTTTGAGTTGTATCTAATCCCTTTGTAGGTCTTCGAGTGATGTAGGCATGTCAGGATGTAGGATAGTGTATGGAACTTCTCATTCCTTAACAGGCTCAATAATCACTGGGAGAATGGAGGGATAAGGCATCATAAGACTTTGAGCGCGGGTTCGTACCCACTTAAGGTAAGGCTCAAGAGGGATGGATTTCTTGTGTCCCAAAGTCTTGCTATCCACCTTGTTTAGCATCCTCCAAGCTCGGATGAATCTCTGACGAAGTCCTTGATTGTCGTTGTCGTAGTCAAATACCAGGCCTTGAATCAGCATATCATGTGGGCCATCCCTTCGGGCATAACCAAACTGTCTTAGAGCTAAGCACGGGTTGTAGGTGATGCCTCCCTTAATGCCAAGTAGAGGGACATTAGGGAATTCCCCACAATGGTCAACAATGATAACATTCTCCTTGGATCGAGAGCACCAATGAATATCTGAATGTTTAAGTGTTATTAACCTTTGTGACCACCTAAAACCTTGATCATTCTTCAAGACTGATATGGGAAGATGAGAAATAAACCATCTTGCCAGGAGAGGAGTACAACACATAAGAACACCACTTTTCCTCATTGTACGAGTGTGAAAAGAGTGTACGATATCCCCAAGCAATGTAGGCAAAGGGTTGCGAGACATGAAGATTTTGACAGCGCTTACATCTATGAGTTGGTCAGGATTAGGGAACAAGACCATCCCGTAGATGATAAGAGCTACAATCTCCTCAAAAGCTTGCAAGTCTAGGGAATTCCAACAGCTTTGGGCCTTCTCAAACAGAAACTTTGCTAAGAAGCCTTTGACACCACTTCTAGTTTCCCAATGAGTTGTGACATCAGATGAGTGCAAGTGCAGGGCTTGAGCAATCTCTTTTGGCTTTGGATCTCTTTCCGTACCGTTGAAGGGTAGTTGATTGAGAATAGGAATCCTCAGAAGTTGAGAGAATTCTTCCAAAGTGGGCATAACTTGATAGTCAGGAAATATGAAGCAATAGTGCAACGGGTCAAAGAAATGGAAGAGAACCTTCATCATATCCTCCTCTATGTTGCAAGTGACCAAGTTGAATAGACGACCATGTCTCTCAATGAATGGAGAGTTCTCAGGGATCCTTGAAGCTAGCCCCTTGAGTTGTGGAGGAATTCTTACAAGGTTGATTTGGATAGTTTTCCTGCGAAGTGAATCCATAACCTACAAAACAAGAACAAAGATGAATCTCCAAAACCCTTGAAATGGTTAGTGAATGCATATGATGTTCATGATGTCCATGATGTTTATGTACAAGCATGCATATACAAACAAATCAAGCAAGCTCTTAGTTTAGGCTTGCATGGGGTTTCATAGGTAAGTACCCTCTTGAAGTTTAGTTGGCTCAACCTGTCATAACAATAGTAATCGGGTTCTAAGGAGCTCAATATCACTGGATTGTTTCCTTGGTCATTGTTTCAGCTCAAGCCTCTTTAATGGCGACTGAAATATACCAAGAAACCAACCCTCAATGAGTGTAGTATCAATTATCTACCAACTTCAGACTGCACCAAAGTCGGTCATCTCACTACATCCTAAAAAGGCCAAGTTGGTCAAGTAAAGGGTTCTAGAAGTTCATTAGTGCTTCATGACATCACTCAGCGGCCCCATATTCTCTTTGATTGACTCAAAGGCTACCGGTACCCACAAATATGTCACACTAATATAGCTATTGCTTAGACCATGTCGGTATACCCCGCACAGTTTCCATAATGTATTGTTATTTACCTATAATATTTCCCAAATCCGGGTGGAGGATTTAAACCCAAACAAAGAACCATAATTGTAAAGAAAACAAGTCAAACAATGTAAGCAAATAAATGTGATCTAAACCCTAAGGTAACCCCACTTTTATAATAGTCCCCAGCAGAGTCGCCAGTTCTATGATGCGGTGGGAGAACTGACTTGGAGGTTTTGCGTTTGTATTTGCAAATGTCGCGGTTAGCAAGAGTCGCCACCGAATTTTCTTTTATCCAAAAGGAAAGGTGAAAAAGCACAGGAAAGACCTTTGAGATGTTTTCTTGAGTTCGGGGGGTAGATTATGAAAAGGGAAGGTTCTAGCACCCTTTTCATCCATGGTTTTCCATGGGCTCTTAGTTACTTGCTTAGATCACTTGCTTTGTTTTGTTTGAAATGGTGTTTGGTGTGGTTTTGAAAGTATTTTGAAAAGAGGCCATTGTTTAGGCAATCTTTGTAATGATTCTCGTTCGTAAGAATGTATACAAAGATGTTTGTCTTTTGAAAATGTTTTCAATGTTTTGTAAAATGTTTTGAAATGTGTGTGTGTGTGTGTGTGTGTGTTTGTTTTTGAAAATAGCAAGGATTGTTGTTTGAAATGGAGCAAGTAACTTAGAAGCTATCTACCTACTCAGATGTCTTTCTTGTTCATTTTCTATTCCTTTGACATTGTTGACTTACCATTGATTTGGTAAGCAACCCTATATTTGGATGTAAACAGGACGGGCGTGGGTCATTGTATAACCATGATAGCAATGTTGTCAAGTATCTTAGCATTTTTGAGGGACCAAGATCATTTTGTAAGGCAACTTTTGAATATCGTCATCGAGGGACTATGATCTTATACTTGTTTTGTTTTTCCAAGATACTTCGCATGCGTAACATGGCCATTTTATTTTAGGCAACCAAGTGGGGAAAAACCCTAAGGGTGCTTGTGTGTAAAGTGTGCCATTTTCATGCTTTTGACTTTGTCTTGTATTTAGGGTTTTCTATTTGTTTTATTTCGTTCTTGTCATACAAACCCTAATTTACTAATCATGGCATATGAAAGCAATAAATTGCGTAATATAAATATACTAAGCTATTACAACAATTTTTATGGGAGGGGGGAATACAAGTTTGAATGAGGATTTGCACAAATATAAAGCTAAATATATTATTACAACCAACTCAAATTTGCGCGAATTAAATAAATATAATACAAATATTTAAAATGCAATGCAATGTGTATGTAAAGAAAGGATTTTTTTTATGTCTTGTTTTTGTATAAAAGAATATTTAACTTAAACCTAAAAATAAAGAAAAAAATAATTAATTCTTTTTGAAAGGGATTAAACCCTAATTTTCAATTAAAAGAAAATAATGTTTCATATTATTATTTTGTGCATTTTTTTGTATAAAAAAATAATAAATAATATTGCATATAAATATTAAAAATTAAATATGTGCAAAAATAAATATTTGTAAGTATAAAAATGTAAAAATGAGAAATATTAAGTATATTTAATTATTTATAAGTTTATTAAGAAAATCAATTATATTTATCAAAATAAACTTATTTTTTTCATGTGAGAAAAAAAAAAGTGTGAAAACAAATAAATCATTTTTTTAGGATTTTTTTATCATTAAGAAAAATAAATAAAAGTATTAAATATAAAAATAAAAAGAAAAATATAATATATGAAATACTTAGCAGTGGGGTGCAAAAGCAGATCAGTGGTGGTGTTTAGCAAAAACAAAAAAGGCCCAAGCAATAAAAATCCCAGAAGCCATCGTCCATGTCCTTCGTTCATCTTCTTCACACTTTTGCTAGTCAACCTGTAACTTCCTCATGCTTGCATAAAAATGAAAACTCATAACATGAAAAATGTGGCATTTGAGCTCACGATTCCAACCATATAAATTATGTAACCTAACTATCAAAGATCAAAGAGAATTTTGGAATCCCTAAATCGTGACCTAAATTTTTCAGAGATTTCAAGCTTCAAATTCTCTTAGCACAAGTAATATAAATGCAAAGTAAGGATATGTACAGCTTCGTTATGATGAGAACTACATTTGTTTATTCACAAATTGTGGCTTGAGGTTGCCTGTATGAAGAGATAGAGTTTAAGAAAATACCTCCTTCAGCTGGAATCGTGTATGGCAATGTAGGTGCTTTAATGGAGGCCTGATGATTGCTTGAGATTCCTGGAGCTTCCCTGAATCTATTCCAACCCTTATCTTTCTCTAAGGATGGTTGGAACTCCCTGACCAAGTCCAACTGCAAGCTTCCAAGTTGAAAATGGCAGATGATGAAACAGAGGTTACAGAACCAGGGTGATGGCTTGGATTGACTAGGTATCAAGTGTATAAGATGTTTGAATCAATTAAACACAAAACGCACGAGCCAAATGAGAGTTGGCTGAGCTTTTGCAGAAACTGTATGCTTAGGCAGATTTTTGGTGTTTTTCAGTTTGAGAGAGTTATAGGTTCAAGCCAAGCGTGTAATCTCTTGTACAATGTTTGCATATTAGTATAAAAGTGATACCAAGTCAGCTCTCCACTAGTTGTGCAAGCCTTAGCCCTTTTGCAACTTTTCTTGTACTTGAAGTAAAGATGACAACACCAATCCCACATGCTTGTACCGGCTTGCTTTAGGGTTGATATAAGTTTGTACCAATTGCTTGAGACATGTATAGTTTGCTTGTATCAAGGGGACAAGTCCAATGCTCCAAGTTGACAAAGTTACAAAAGTGCATCTTTATGAAAATGGCAATGAAGCATTTTTTCCCAAAATGGAAATATAACTTGTGTAAAGTTTCAAAAGCAAGGATAAAGGCTTTGTCAACTGAGTATGCATTTAATTAAGGAGTGTATAGCAAGCTTAGGACCTGTAAAGCAAGAAATATCCAGCATAGGTTTGGTTTGCAACTTGATTCTATGTGAAAATGGCTTGAACAAAAAGTGAGAAAATACCAACTTCCTCTCTTCGATTCTCCCTACTCAAAAATGATCTTAAAGAGTTCCTTGACATTTTGGAAAGCTTGCAATGTTCTATATAATCCCTATTTAAAATGCATTTTAAGATACCTCTTGGAACTAGGTGAAAAGTTTCCATGAAGTTGGGTCCAAAACCTGCCTATATTAGGGCAAAAATTTACTAAGTTAAGAAGTTCATGACCATGTATTCACAAATTCATAACTTGAGATCCAAGCATCTTTATGGAAAAGTTTGTGAATAAAAGTTGTAGATTTCATGGGGATCTACAACTTTCATGTTGGGAGTTTTCTTTGAATCAAAATGCATCATGGTGAAAAAATGGTGTAAAGTTGAGAAAAAATAAGAAAATATTTATACTTAGAAAAATTCTAAGTTATGAAAAATTTCAAATTCAAAACCCTAATTTTCAAATTTGGTTTTCTTGGTGAACAAGTTTCACATTTTGACATATCTTGATGAATTATGACCCTTGGCACTTGTTTTTGACCAAAAAGTCAAAGTTTGACTTTTTAGTGTACAGTTGACTTTTGATCAGTTGACTGCAAATTTCATTTGTCAATCGAATGAGCTTGAGATATTTTGAACCATGTAATTAGGTCAAGATGATGCCATTGAACCCTTGAAATCATGCTTGAAATAAATTGGTCATTGGCTAGGTTAAAAATCAGAAATTGCCCTTTCTCAATCAAAACCCTAATTTTGACCAGTTTGCCCTTTTGATGATTTGATCAAATTTCTTGAGGAGTTGTGATCCAAACTTGATCAAATGGTACATATGAGTCTAAAATGTTGATGTGGATAAAAAATTATGGAGATTGACTGTAAATTGGCCATAGTTGACTTTTTCCCCAATACAGCTGATTTTTAGGTCAACTGTCCAATTGAGTGATTAAAAATGTGGTTCAAGGCTTGAAACTTATCATGAGCAATCTTAGGGGTCCAAAATGACGTGTGAAAGTCACATGAAGCATTGGTGGTCCAAAAATCATTGTGCAAACTCAAACCCTAATTTTGGCTTATCAGTGCAATGTGAGATGTCTTGAGCTGACCAAACCCTAATCTTATCTTGAGTTAAAGAAGTTTTGTGAGAAAAGTCTTGATAAATGAGAGGGCAAATTTTGGGGTACAACAACATGCAACTACAAAATTTATCTCAGAAGAAGGATGAGTCCTTCAAAGAATATGCTCAAAGGTGGAGAGAAATGGCAGCTCGTGTACAACCACCACTCTTGGATAAAGAATTGGTCGATATGTTCATGGGTACTTTTCAAGGTTTGTACTATGATAAGATGGTAGTAAATGTCTCTTTTGGGTTTTATGATTTACTAACTATTGGTGAAAGGATTGAAGAAGTAATAAAGAGTGGAAAGATACAAGGGGCATCATCCAACACTCCTTATAACTCAAAAAGACATGTCCCTAACTTCTCAAAAAAGAAGGAAGAAGAAATTAATGTTGTCGCATCACATCCAAGGTCATAAAAACCATTGGTAATTCCATGAGAACATCAACAACAAAAAAGGTTTAAAAGGCCTCAGAGAAGATTTGATCCTCTCCCTATGCCTCACAGTCAATTATTGCAACACTTACTCAAGGCATATTTGGTAGAGCTGGAGTCTCTAGCTCCTCCAATTAGGGAACTCCCGCCAAAGTATAATTCAAATGCTAGGTGTGAATATCATGTCAATTCTCTGGGGCATACCATAGAAAAGTGTTGGTCCTTCAGACATAAGGTTCAAGATTTGTTGGACTCTCAAGATATCACTTTTGACAAGACAAACATCTCGATGAATCCCATGCCTCCGTATGGCGGGCCAACTGTGAATGCAATTGAAGGGGTGACTGACTTTGGGGCAGCGGGACGAGAAAAGGCTCCGATAAATTTTTTGAAAGAATATTTGTTTGAATGTAGGTTCCTCTTGGAGCACAATGAAGTTTTTAAGAAGATGTTAAAGAAATTGATGAATTTAGGGATAGTCAAATTCGGGAAATACCCTAAAAAAGAATATGTAGCTGCGATTTATGGAAGTACAAAGAAGCCATTGATAATTCCCTTTCAAGGTCCAAGTCATAATAAGAAAACTCTTGTGATTCCATGGGAAGAGTCAATAAAAGCACTAGTGATGATACCACGTCAGACTCTGAGAATTCCAGTAATTCCGAAGATTACATTGGTGATTAGGGGACTGTAATACGGTGGTAGAACTGACTTGGTTTTGCATTTTATCACAAATGTTATGGATAGCAAGAGCCACCACCAACTTTTATTTTATCTAATAAGGAAAGGATGAAAAGAAACAGGAAATACTTATTTCGATTTTGAGTTCGGGGGATAGGTTATGAAAAGGGAAGGTGTTATCACCCTTTTCATTTATAGTTATCTATGTGCTCTTAATCACTAGCTCACTTTGAAAAACTTGATTTTTTGTGTGTGGTTTGTTTGAAAATATTTTGAAAAAAAGTCTCCAATGTAAGGTGAAACTTTGTAATGATTCTCGTATCTGTTCTCGAGAAAGCGTACAAAGTATTTGTTTGAAAATATTTCGAAAGTGTCTGTGTGAAAAGTTTTTGTTTTGAAAAGCTTTGTGAGCAAGTGATAAATAGTGTTCTACCTACTCAAAGTTATTTCTTGTACTTTCCTTCTCCTTTAGATAGTGTTATCCTACCATTAGTTAGTAGGAAGCCATATCATTGGATGTGAAGGGACATGCGTGGGTCATCGTACAGTCATCAAAGGAAATTGGTAAGGACGCTTTAGCAATTATCGTTAAGGGACTAGATCATTTACCGAAGTCAACTTAGAAAGGGTCATCGAGGGACTATGATCTTTGTATCGAGGGGCTTTTCTAAAGTGTCCCCACGTTCGAGGGACATGACTGTTTTCTGAGGCAACAAGGGAGGTTACACTAGAGGTGTGAGTGTGCAATGTGTGTTGTTTTCATTTATTTAGTCTTGAAATTAGGGTTAGCTATCGTTTGTTTTTATCTTGCCATACATGACCTAATTACTAACAGTAGTAGTAAGATAGTAAAGTAGTAAATGTGTAGAAAGTAAAAAGCAAAAAGTAAAGCCCTAGACTATTACAATGCTTTGGGAGAGGTACATAATAGAAGTGTGTGAGAATAAACCCTAATTAATTTTAGAAACCGGGAAACAGTTACATAATTGGAAAAAGTGCAAGAATAATAAACCACCAAAAATGTAAAATAGAAAAAAGGAAAGCGAAAGGGTTTTTGGTGATTTTTTTATAAAAAGGTTTTAATGATGATTAACCCTAAAAAACCTAATTAATTTTAATTAAAACAAAACTTAATTAATTAAATTAAAAACCTAAAATTCTAAATTGATTAATTAAATTAAAACTTAAAAAAACTAATTTGATTAGAGTTTTAAAAAAGGTTTTGATAAATAATTAGGTTTGTTTAAAAAAGATTTATGGTTTATTAATTTTAGGGTTTTTAAGTGAAATCGATGAAAACATGAAAAAAGACAAGATTTTACAAAAACTGCCAGGGGTGGGTGTTGAACCCACTCCCTTAGCTCTTTCATTCAGCATGCTCACCATTGCGCCAGATGCGCTTTGGTGTCAAGGAAAGGGAACCAACGCCTTTTGTAATATGCAAAACAGAAAAATATGAAAAAAATTCAAAATGCCAAAAAGGCTGGGATCGAACCCATGCCTTGGCATAGTAGTGTCTTTAGCGCACGCGTTTAACCACTAAAGTGGTGATACATCCAATGTTATTGATGAAACGATTTAAATAAATATTAAATAAAATGCACGAATCAGAGAGACATTAGAGCCCTAGCTCCGGTCGTCTTCTCTGGTGAGCCTTTTCTTTCAACCTGCGAAATAAACAGTTTTAGAGGTCCAAGGGTTCCCTACCCCCCTAAATCAAGGCCTGCGAATTCAATGGGATGGTTAGTTTGGGCTGAATCGTGCTAGGTTTTGAGCTATTCCAAAAATAACACAAATTTGGATGAACATGGTTGTGCATTATCCATCTATCATAGAACTCTTACAATAGGTCATTCCTGCATTATTGAACCACATGGACACGTTAAGTGAGTTAGTACATATTAAAACGCATGGAAATCAAATGTATGAATTTCATGCAATATTAAAACCGATGTGGCATGTATACATGTTTTTATGCCCTTTTGATCATGGCAATCGATCCAACCTTACCCTCTTGCGTCCCTGGAAGTGAATGAACAGGTTAGAATGCCTTGGAAACGGTTGCAAGCTAGGGTTTCAAGTTTCCCTAGTTTGAATCATTTTATAATTATTTGGAAGTGGTTTCTTGCACAAGGTTTCATGGTCTTTTTCATGTATGAATTTAAGTGAATGTATAGCTTGTAATTAGGTCAAGGGATCATGGGCTTGGGCCCTTGTAATAAGAAGCTTGATCTTATTTTATTTTGACTTTTAAAATAATATTAAAAAAATATAATAAATCAAAAAGGGGTGTATGAATAAGTCTTGAGGTGTACTATGAGCTGCAAAACACGTTTGGACTTTGAAACAATAGTCCATTAGCCCAAAATTCAAGTTTTCTCAATTTGAACTTCATCCATTTTCTCAAAATTTCCCAACTTGCATTGGTCATAACTCTATCAATTTTCATCATTTGAAGGTGATCTTTGACTTTTTGGAAATCTAAAGATGTCCTCTACAATCCCTATTTTGATGATTTTTGCATTTGAAGACATTATCTTGATTTAAATTGGCTTGATAAAAAGTGTCTTTTTGTTGACTTTTGAAATGACCTATAATGTATTGGCCCATATCTCTAATGAAACATATTTTGGGATTGAGTTTAGAGATACAATGTTATAGAGTTCCTTCACAATGAGCTTTGGTTGAGGAAAATCTAATGAAGCATGTAGAAGTTATGCTTGGTCAAAGTTTAGTTGACTTCTCCTTAAGAAAACCCTAATTTGCTAACTTTTGACTTTTGATGATTTGAGAGTTTTTCTTTATGAATCATGATCAACCCGTGATCAAATGATGAATATGACTTCAAAAAATTGATGTTGACCAAAATTCTTGAAGTTTGACTGTATGTTGACCACAGTTTACTTTTTATCCAATATAGTTAATTTTCAGTCATATGAGCCATTGATTGAGCAAACTTGTGATGCAAAGCATGAAACTTGGTATGAGCATTATTGGAGACATATAAGAGACCATAAAATCCACTTGATACCTTAGAAACAAAATCTTCCTTGAGAAACACAAAACCCTAGTTGTAGGTCAATTGCTTAGAAGGAGAATTTGTCTGATCAATTCTTGAGCGACCTTGAGCATTTGAGAACCCTAGGAGAATGTCTTGAATAAAAATGAGAGGGAAAATTTTAGGGTACAACAGCTTCCCCTATTCAATCTTCTTAAACCTAAGGAGTTAGATTGGCATGTCCGCCATTCGTAATCTGAATGTGGAAGAGGATTGAACACTTAGTGCCTAGAAATTTGCTCTCACATGTGCAGGAGGTAATGTTGTTGGTTGATAATGTTGCTTGAATGGGCTTAAATATGCCATTCGAAGAGGTGATGGAATATCAAAGATGGGCTTGTGGGTGCCATCCAAAGTAATTGTTAATAAGAGTATCAAAATGAGTCTACACTCGACTGTATCGACGAAGGCTTTCCAAAATGAACCTCTGGGGAAAGTGCTTAGGTAGCTGCTTGTTAGATTTAGTCTCTGAGGGAAATGTCTGTCATGTAGATAGTCGCCCCGTCCTGCTTCGGGAATTGATCCACAATCTGTTTTTGTTGGTAAACCCATCCTATTTCGGGAATTCATACCACCTGGTCATGTCGATAGTTTCCCCGTCCTGTTTCGGGAGTTAATCTCTTCCTGGTTACAAAGATATTTTCCCCATCCTTTTTCGGGAGTTAATCTTTTCTTGGTCATATAGATAGTTTCCCCGTCCTGTTTTGGGAGTTAATTTTTGACCTGCTTTCTGTTGGTGAACCCGTTCTGTTTCAAGAATTCACACCGTCCGGTTGCATCGATAGTTGCTCAGTCTTGTTTCAGGAATTAATCTGCGGCCTGATCATATAGATAGTTGCCCTTTCTTATTTCAGGAATTAATCTGTGACCTATTAGAGAATTGTTGATGACATTCGTCTGTTTGTAGACTTTACCTGAAAAGATAAAGTTAGTCTTTATGAAATGTCATGATGTATGTAATGCATTGCATAATGATATTCTCAAAGTAAATGAGAGTGTTATACGCGTTTTGTATGTATATGCTATGATATCTTGTGAATGATGTACGGATACAAGGTGTCGTTGAAGCATATTGGTTGCTTTGTATAACATCTTTGCTGGGGAAAATAAATCCCTGACAATCACTAGGGATGAAGGATATGAATCTTTAATCTTTTTTAGAATGTCTTCACTGGGGATTCCTGCTTTCTGTTTGAGGATACTCCGCTGGGAACGTTTGACTTCATCTTGGGGATAGAAGAATTCAGGAACCTTGGTTGTTCGTTGCTCTACTGGGGGATCTAGTTCTTATATCCTGGATGGAGATAAAAGAGATGGATAATCTTCCAAGAAGTTGTATGACTGAGTTTTAGGTATGGTAACAACTCTCCTAGGGAGGACAAAATTGATATCTGCCCCGGTTTCAGATTCCATAGTAACTCTCTTGGGATAGTAGCCTTGACTACATTTTGCTGGAAAAGAGAGTTTGTCGGGGTTTTGCAGTAATCGAAGAAATGAACTTTGTTTGGGAAATTAAATTCCAGTGAGGAAATAAACCCTTATGATGAAATAAACCTTGTTAGGGGAGTAAACCCTACTGGGGAAATAAACCCTACTGAAGAAGAGAATTTTGTAGGGGTTTTACAGTGTTAGAGAAATAACTCAGCTGGGGAATTGAATTCTTGTGAACATTGTTGAGAGAATCATTTCTGATGGGAATTGGAATTCTGTAGGCTATGCGGAGGAAGTTTCCAACATATGATGGGGAAATGATCAAAATCCTTTATCCTCTACTGGGGAAGTAAACCCTGCTGGGGAAATAAACCTTGCTGAAGAAGAGAATTTTGTACGGGGTCTTACAGTGTTGGAGAAATAACTCTGTTGGGGAATTGAATTCCTGTGGACTGTGTTAAGGGAATCATTTTTTATGGGAATTGGAATTCTGTAGGCTGTGCGGAGGAAGTTTCCAACATATGTTGGGGAAATGATCAAACTCCTTTATCCATTGGGGGGGTCTGCTGGGGAGTATGATTATGTGAACTGTTGGAAGATGCCCCAATTCCTATCTTAAACACATATTAGACTTGCAGGGGGTGTATCTTCGTCAGGGATAAGCTTGTGAGGGTAACTCTGTGGGGATTTCTATGTGGTGAAATTGTATTTGTATTGATAATTTGCCTATAAACAGGCGGTTTTTGTACATAGAGACAAAAATCCTAGTAAGAGGAAATTGTCGTAAAATGAAGAGAGTACAAAGTAAAACAAAGAGAAAATAGTTATATGGAAATGATCTCATTGAGCTTCAATTCTGCTATTGCCTTTATGTTTTCAAGCATCACATGTCTCGTTGTTGGAAGAAGTTGACTGAATTGTTTTGTACTGTTTGAACTTGACGTTGGTAACAAAGCTTGTTGTAAGTATATGATCCAATGGGACATAGTCGTACATTTTTAATCCCTAACTTTTTCCTGGACCACCCTTTTGGGTTTTCAGTCCACCGAGATACCCTTTTTTGTCCAAGCTGCCTTTTCAGGTTTTCGACTTATCGTCGATACAATCTTTATATATATATATATATATCCCTAATTTTTGCCCGAACCCTTTTGGTTCGCCGGGATGCCCTTATTTTTGCCTAGGCCTGTCGACCTAGTGGGTTGCTTTCATGCGTAGTATCTTTTGACTATGTCCGCATTCACAGGGTGCGGAAACTCTTCACCATCCATGGTGGTAAGTGTGATCGGTGGGAATGAGAACTGGCTGTTTTTGGAATGCTGGTTTGCGTTTTGCGTTTGTTTTCACAAAATGTCGCGGTAAGCAAGAGTCGCCATCGTCTTTTATTTTATCCAACAAGGAAAGGAAAAAAAGCACAGAAAAATTCCTTTTTCGAGATGTTTCTCAGGTCCGGGGGGTAGATTATAGAAAGGGAAGGTGTTAGCACCCTTTCTATCCATGGTTATCCATGGGCTCTTAGGTACTTGCTCAAAGTGTTTTCAAAATTGCTTTTCTTTGTGTTTGTGGGTTTGAAAGAAGTTTTTGTTTGAAAGGTGTAAGTGAGAAAAGTTTTGTTTTGTTTTGAAAGGAGCAAGTACTTAAGAACCATCTACCTACTCGAAAAGGGAATTAAACTATGCTAATGTCCTTTAGACGACGCTATCCCACTATGAATGAGTAGGTAGCACCGACGTTGTAGTTTTCGGGTCAATTCGATTAAGGGACGTGTGGTAACTAAAGCAATGTTAGGACGCCTTAGCGGTAACCCTAATTTCTTAGATCATTTTATCCGAGCCAACCGTTTCGAGCCAACTATGATCTTTGGACAAGAGGGCGACCTCTAAAGTGACCTATACTCAATGACCACGTTCGAAGGCAACCAAGTGAGGTGTACCCTAAGAGTGCGCATGTGCGAGTGTATTGTTTTTCAGTTATTTATCTTTGTACATGTCATGGGTTATCTACGTTGATTTTAAGTTCATACATTGGATCTTGTCATGCATTCCCTATTTATCAAACATCTAACAATTAATAGTTGCAGAATTTAAATTGCGGAAATTAAATCTAAACTATTACAAGGCGTCGGGTATTTACATCGCCAAAAACAAACCCTTTAATTTAAATTGCAGAAAGTAAAATAAAGCTATAAATAATTAAAGTCCTAATTAAAAGTTATTACATACCGGAAGCAATTACAATATTGGATAAAACGATACGCGTGCGAGAAATTAAACCGGGCGAGTTTTAGGGTTTTGACCCTTTTTTTGAAAAGGAGGCATGTTTTTGTTATTTTTTGAATTAAAAGGAAATTAAATTAGGTCAAAATTAATTAATTAATTAATTAAAATATTTTTGGATTTTTTATATTTAAGGAATAAAATAAAATGGTTAAAAGTTAGTAAAACCTAATATTCTAAATTGATTTTAATTTATTGCAAAAAATGTTAAAATTAACCTAATTAACACTAAATTAATTAATTAATATTTATTTTAAAAAATAAAATAATGAAATTAATAAAAATAACTTTTTTTTTTGCTTTTGATTTTATGAGAAAAAATTAATTGGTTAGTAATAATAAAAATAATTGATTAAAACAATAAAGCAAATAAATAAATATAATGAAAAGAAAATAAACCAAGGGGGTTTGGGCCCAAATCTGGGTGTTTGAATGGCAATTGTCTGGCCCATTTACGCTGGCCTGCTTTGACTTTTCCAATTCCATATGCGCTTGTTGACTTGGACAATGATAGTCCTTCATTCCTGGCCACCAGATTTGGCCTGAAGGCCATCTGGCACGTTGAGATTTGCAAGCGTATGGTGGATCACACTTTGGATGTTATATGAGAATACCTATTGAAAAAATATAACAAGCAATTTGGGGGACCTGGGATTTGAACCCAGGTCCCATTAGACTTTCCACTAGCGCCTCTACCATTGGATCATTGTGCTGCTTTTGTAATTAAAATGAACAACAAATAATATATGGACAAAACAGATAATATGCTGAAAAATATAAAAAGATGCGCGAAGTTATGAACGATCCAATGAGGAAGAGGCACGTGGTCGTCTTCTTCCTTGAACAGCCTGGTTATTTACCTGCAGATTTCATCCGCAGCTAAATCCATGGCTCACTCCCAAAATCTATTCCAGGCCATATAAATGCAAACTAAAACCACCAACATGTTCGTCTCTCCTCCTTGAACACAACCATGGTCATCGTTCGTCTTGATTTTTCCTGTATCAAAAATGCCTAAAAACAAGGAATGGAAACCCTAGGTTCGGGTATTACGTTAAAGGCCATGAAAACGAAATCAAATAATGCAGAATGCTTAGAAATCACGCAAGAGTCATGAATATACCAATGTTTTGTCAAAAAGATGCAAGAATCCAAGGTTACGATTCCATGTACAGGGCAGAGTTTCGAGCGACTTACAGTGTGTTTCAGGTGGTTTCAGGACTTGATTTTGATTGCTTAGGCTTCAGTGGACGTCAGACAAGGAAGTTACGTTGAGATTTTGCCTTGAATTCACCTCTAAGTATGATTTCAGTTTCAAGTTTTTCAAGCTTTTTTCCAAGTTTGGTTTTGTGATCTCTGCCACTTTCAGGTCGTGTTCTCTTGTGCTTTAGCTTGTGTGAGTATATTAGAAGCAATTAGGTTAGAAATTGGGCCTTGAATCCATGTATATTGATGAATTAAGATATGATTTGATTCCTCCATTAAAGGCTTTCAAGTTCTTTCCAAATCCAAGATTTTGTGCATGATATGGCTGGGCACGGATTTGATTGGGTGTATCATGATAATTGAAAGCTGTAATGATCAAAAAGATATCAAGCTATTAAAATTTGGATTTTATTTTGATTTAAATTGATTAAAAATGAATTAAATCAATAAAAATCAAATAAAATAGAAATATTAATAATTGGTCATGAAATTGAAGATAGGATACGTGTGTGGTGTGACAAGATCAAATCAAGTGGAAAAAAGTTGGCCTATTTGACAAAATTTGAAGTTTTGGGGATAGTTGACTTTTGGCAATTTTGGAAAAACGCCCAACTTCAACATTGCATAACTTCTTCAATTTTGAACTTTTGGAGGTGTTCTTTGACTTTTTAGAAACCTTGAGATATCCTCTAACCAACCCGTTTGGTCTCATCTAATTTTGATATTCCATGCTCAAGTTATAAGCTTTGGGAAAAAGGTGTTTTTGTTGACTTTCAAAAATGACCTATAATGTCCAAATTTGTAACTTTTTGTGAGTGAATTTCTTGATCTTGGGGTGTGAAGATGGATTGTAGGAAATTGCATCCTCTTCAAAATGTGATTTGGATGGGTCATTTCTCATAAAGTATGAGAACGTTATGCTTGGTCAAAGTTGAGTTGACTTTTCCTTTACAACCCTAATTTAGCAACTTTTGAATCTTGATGCATTTTGAGCAATCCTTGATGAATCATGATCAACCCTTGATCAAGTTATCAGTTATCCTTAAAAATTAGAATGTTGACACAAAATCTTGAGGTTTGACTATTTGTAGGTCACAGATGAATTTTGCCCTAGCACAGTCGACTTTTGGACTTCTTGAGCAATTGACTGACCAAACTTTCTCTGCAAGGCTTGAAATTTCACATGGATGAACTTGAGAGCATATTAGGACATTGGGGAGAATTTTGGGACATTTGGATGTAAGGACCTTGATGCAACACAAAACCCTAATTTTGAATTGACTGCTTTAGGAGGTGATTTGACTGTCCAACTCTTGAGCTAACTTGAGTCACTTGGAGATTATTCTTGACATGTCTTGAGAAATATGGGAGGGGAAATTTTGGGGTACAACAATTGCCCTTGTTCAATTTTCTTAAACCTGAGGATATAGATTGGCTTTCGAGCCTTTCGTGATCCAAAGGTGGAAGATAATTGAACACTAGAGTGCCCAGAAATTTGCACTCGCATGGTGTAGTATCAGTATTGTGATATAGGGAATGGACTTACAGATTCCATTTGGAGATTGTTGGTAGGAGGATAGGCTTAAAGATGCCATCTGCAGGAGTGTCGATCGCATAAGAGATTCCTTAGAGAGAACTTGCATACTTGTCGTTTGTAGAAGATTCCGCTGGGGAAGTCTAACTTTTATTGAGATTTAGGAACTTGCATGTGCTTCAACTGAGAGAATGCCTCGGTTGAGTCTTAAGAACCTGTCCATAATTCAATTTGGGGGAAACATCTTCATCAAGATCTAGGAACTATCTGGTCTTCAACGGAGTATACCATTGAAATTAGAGAACTCGTCCACGCTATGACGGAGGAAAACATCAAGATCTAAGAACTGACTAGTGCTCAACATAGTATACCGTTGAGGTTATAGCACTCGTCCACACTATGACATAGGGAAACATCTTCATCAAGATCTAGGAACTATCTGGTGCTCAATGTAGTATACCGTTGAGGTTAGAGAACTTGTCCACACTATGACGGAGGAAAACATCAAGATCTAGGAACTATCCGGTGCTCAACGTAGTATACCGTTGAGGTTAGAGAACTTGTCCACACTATGACGGAGTAAAACATCAAGATCTAGGAACTGTCTGGTGCTCGACGTAGTATACCGTTGAGGTTAGAGAACTCATCCACACTATGACGTAGGGAAATATCTTCATCAAGATCTAGGAACTGTCTGGTCTTCAATGTAGTATACCGTTGAAATTAGAGAACTCGTCCATGCTATGACGGAGGAAAACATCAAGATCTAGGAACTGACTAGTGCTCAACGTAGTATATCGTTGAGGTTATAGCACTCATCCATACTATGACGTAGGGAAACATCTTCATCAAGATCTAGGAACTGTCTAGTCTTCAACGTAGTATACCGTTGAAATTAGAGAACTCGTCCACACTACGACGGAGGAAAAAATCAAGATCTAGGAACTGACTAGTGCTCAACGTAGTATACCGTTGAGGTTATAGCACTCGTCCACACTATGACATAGGGAAACTGTCGATATTGAGAACCTTATCTGAAATTCAACCGAGGATAATTCAATTGAGATTTAAGAACCGGTCAGGTCTTCGACGTAACTGAGAACTTTAACTGTATCTTTCCTGAAAGGTAAAGGTCAGTCATATGAAATGGATGATATGGATCAGGCAATGATGTTCTCAAAATAAATGAAATTGTATTCGTATGATGCATATATGCATGTATCATGATGTATGAAAATGTGATGTTTTAGCTGGGGAAAATAAATCCCGGAGCTGCTGGAGAATAGAGTTGAGTTCTTCGTTTCTGCTGGGGATGATGAACGAATATGATTGTGAGAATAAACCTGCAGGAGAAAAGAACTCCGTTGGGGAATAAGCTGATGAAGAGATTACTCTGTGGGGAATTACTCTGTGGGGAATTGACGTTCTGCTGAAGATTTTAACAATAAACTCCGCTGGGGATTCCGTTGATAAGCTCTGTTGGGGATTTCAATGATGAACTCCACTGGGGATGGATTACCGTTGCTGGTGATATTGAATCTGTTGAGGATTGAAGTCCTGTTTGTGAAGGGGAAGAATTTCACTGGGGGATGGTCTTTCAGCTGCAACTTGCTGGGGATAAGCTTCCAGAGTCTACTGGGGATGATAATTCAACTCCGTTGGGGAAGCTTTTTAGACTGTGCTGGGGAAATGGCTCCACTGGGGTATCTTGTATTCTGCCGAGGAACATTCTTATACTCCGTTGAGGAATATTCTTATACTCCGTTGGGGAATATTAAGACCTTCTGGGGATACCAAGCCTTTTTAGGGCTGATGGTAGACTAACTCTGTTTGGGGAGAGTATTGCTGATTCGTCCATAGTTGCAAGTCTTAGCTGAGAGAGCTATCATTACTGTCTTACTCTGCAGGGAGTGAAAGTATTTTAGCCATATTCTTCAGCTGAATACACCTTGGTACCTGGTGGACAGAGCAACTTGTACAGTTCGGAAAATTCTTATTCGCCCCTGTTTCTACTATTACCAGTAATTCATCTTTCGTTTCGCATGTAAATATTTATGATCAGCAATTAATGTCAAATGCATATATCAAAAATGAACTTTGGACGTTCTTTGCAAAACAAAACAGATAAAGGAAAACAGTTTGAAGTTTGTCTGAAAATGAATTTGTATTGATTTTGAAGTTTGGCCCGTAAATAGGCGTTTTTTGTACAAGAGGCTGACGTCCTAGTAAGAGAACGCCGCCGAACAAGTAGAATTTATACAATTTGTAAAAAGAAAACAAAACAGATATGTGAATAATCCCACTGGGTTCCAACTCTACTATTGCCTTTATGTCTTCGAGTATCTCATCACTTTGCTGCTGGTTGAAGGTAGGTCAGATTGATTAGTGCCGTCTGAGCTTGGTAGTCGATACCGGAGTTCGGATGCAAGGTGATCCAATGAGACATAGTGTTATGATTTTGATCCCTAACTTTTGCCTGGACCTCCCTTTCGGGTTTTCAATCCACCGGGATAACCTTTTTTGCCCAAGCCGCCTTTTCAGGTTTTTGACTTACCGGGTGTACAGATTTTTTCATTTTCATCCCTTATTTTTGCCCGAACCCTTTTGGTTCGTCGGGAAGCCCTTATTTTTGCCTAGGCCAGTCAACCTAGCGGGTCTTTGATTATGCATAGTATCTTTTCACTATGTCTGCATTGACGGGGTGAGGAAGGTCGTCACCATCCATGGTGGTTAGAATCATAGCTCCTCCTGAGAAAATGCTCTTAACCACGAATGGCCCTTCATAAGTAGGGGTCCATTTGCCCCTGGGATCACCTTGAGGTAAGATAATGCGCTTGATTACCAGGTCCCCAACTTGATACTCTTGTCGTCTAACTTTCTTTTTAAATGCCTTGATCATCCGTTTTTGGTACGTCTGACCATGACAAATAACAATAAGTCTCTTTTCATCGATTAGGTTCAGTTGATCAAGCCGGGTCTGAATCCAGTCATCTTCGCTCAAACCTGCATCCTTCATGATCCGAAGAGAGGGTATCTGAACTTCAATGGGAAAGACTGCCTCCATGCCATAAACCAAGGAATAGGGTGTTGCCCCTATTGACGTCCGTGCTGAGGTACGGTACCCATGGAGAGCGAATGGTAACATATCATGCCAATCTTTGTATGTCACTGTCATCTTCTGCACAATCTGCTTAATGTTCTTATTAGCCGCTTCTACAGCCCCATTCATCTTCGGCCGGTAGGGAGAAGAGTTATGATGTTGTATCTTGAATTACTCACAGAGCTCAGTGATCATCTTGTTGTTGAGATTGGTACCATTGTCTGTAATGATCCTCTCTGGTACACCGTATCGACAAATCATATTATGCCATATGAACCGTGCCACGGCGTTCTAGGTTACCATAGCAAAGGAAGCTGCTTCAACCCACTTCGTAAAGTAATCAATAGCTACCAGGATGAAACGATGCCCGTTAGATGTCGTAGGTCTGATCTCGCCGATCATATCAATGCCACACATTGCAAAAGGCTACGGTGCCGTCAAGACGTTCAGAGGGACTGGAGGTACGTGCACCTTATCAGCATAGACTTGGCACTTGGGACATGTCCGAGAATGCTGATAACAGTCGGCTTCCATTATGGACCAATAATATCCTGCCCGAAGGATTTACTTTTCCATGGTATGTCCACTGGAATGAGTTCCGAAAGTACCTTCATGTAACCCCGCCATGATCCTTTCTACTTCATTCTTATCCACACAACGCAGTAAAGTCGAATCATGGTTACGCTTTTAAAGGATGTTATTGCTGATGAAGAACTTTGCTGTGAACCTTCTCAGAAATTTCTTGTCATTAACAGATGCACCCTCGGAGTACTCCTGAGTCTCAAGATACCTTTTTACTTCATGATACCAGGGCTTCTCTGTTACCTCTTTAGTCTCAAGATCACAGCAATGTGCAGGTTCGTCCAATTTCTCAATGATAATCCGGGGAGCCTCGTTGTCCCAATTAACTTTGAACATAGAAGACATTGTAGCCAGCGCGTCCGCCAACTGATTCTCCTCTCTAGGGAAGTGTTCAAAGGTTATCTCCTCGAAATGGGGAAGCAACGTCAATACATACTCCTTGTAAGGAATAATATTTGGGTGTTTCGTATCCCACTCGCCTTTTATTTTACTGATCACGAGAGCGGAATCTCCGAAGACACTTATAAACTTAATCCTTAGGTTAATTGCTGCTCGAAGACCCATAATGCACGCTTCATACTCCGCCATATTGTTGGTGCAGTTGAAACATAATCGGGCGGTGAACGGAGTATGAGAGCCTTTAGGAGATATGATTACAGCGCCAATGTCGTTACCCAAAGCGTTCGAAGCTCCATCAAAGTACATAGACCATCGGGATCCTTCCTCAGGTCCTTCATCTGGTCCAGGTGTCTCACAATCAGTTACCAACATGATATCCTCGTCTGGAAAATCAAAGTTCATAGACTGTTAATCATCCACTGCCTGATGTGCCAAATTGTTTGCCAATACACTTCCCTTGATAGCATTTTGGGTCGTATATTGGATGTCATACTCAGTCAAGATCATCTGCCATCTTGCTATTCTTCCGGACAAGGCAGGCTTCTCGAAGATATACTTGATTGGATCCATCTTTGATATCAACAGAGTAGTGTGAGTCAGCATATACTGTCTCAGCCGGCAAGCAGCCCATACCAAAGCGCAACAAGTTTTCTCGAGCAGTGAGTATCGGGTCTCACAGTCGGTAAACTTTTTGCTAAGGTTATAAATAGCATGCTCTTTTCGGCCAGACTCGTCATGCTGCCCCAACACACACCCCATTGAGTTATCGAGTACTGTCAAGTATAAGATCAAAGGTCTCCCTTCAACTGGTGGCATCAGAATGGGTGGCTCTTGGAGATGCTCTTTGATCCTTTCGAAAGCGGCCTGGCATTCATCATTCCAACGTACTACTTGATCTTTCTTCAGTAGCTTGAAGATTGGCTCATAAGTAGCAGTCAGGTGCGAGATGAATCGGGCAATGTAATTCAGTCGTCCCAGAAAGCCTCTGACCTCTTTCTCTGTTCTGGGAGCTGGCATCTCTTGTATAGCTTTCACCTTGGCAGGATCCACTTGAATACCTTTGTCGCTCACGATAAAACCCAGTAGCTTACCAGATCTCACCCCGAAGGTGCACTTGTTCGGGTTCAACCTCAACTTGTACAACTTCAACATGTCAAACAGTTTCTGTAGATGGTCAATATGTTCCTCCTCAGTCTGGGACCTTGCAATCATATAGTCGACGTATACCTCAATCTCATGATGGATCATGTCATGAAACAAAGCAACCATGGCACGCTGATATGTTGCCCCAACATTTTTCAATCCAAAAGGCATGACCTTGTAGCAAAAGGTACCCCACTGAGTAACAAAGGTTGTTTTCTCCATGTCTTCGGGAGCCATTTTTATCTGATTATAACCAGAGAAACCATCCATAAAGGAGAATACCTTGTGCTGAGCAGTATTGTCAACCAGAACGTCAATATGAGGTAGAGGGAAATCATCCTTGGGGCTTGCCCTATTCAAATCCCTAAAGTCAACACGCATTCGAACCTTCCCATCCTTCTTCGGCACAGGAGCTATGTTGGCGACCCACTGAGGGTAAGAAGTAACTGCTAGAAAACCGGCGTCAAATTGTTTCATAACTTCAGCCTTGATTTTCTCAGACATTTCTCGGTGCATTCGGCGAACCTTCTGTTTTACTGGAGGGAAGTCTTCCTTGGTAGGCAGGCGATGAACCACAATATTAGTATCCAAACCAGGCATATCTTTGTAAGACCAGGCAAAGATCTCAACGTTGTCGCGCAACATCTAAATCAACCGTTGCTTCACACTAAGCTCCAGATTGGCACCAACCTTGACTTCCTTCTTGTCTGTCTCAGTACCCAGATTTACTGATTCCACCGGCTCTTCGTGCGGCTGAATGGCCCTCTCTTCCTGGAGTAACAATCTTGCAAGTTCACCAGGCACTTTGCAATCATCTTCACCTTCGTCTTCGGCTAAGTTGATCGGATTTTCGAAGTCATAACTGGCAGTAGCAGAGTCGTTACCAGTGAGATCCAGAGTGGATGGAGACCTGTATATGTGAGTGTGTGTAAATAGCCGTTTCGCAATATATAATAAAAAAACAAGGAGCGTAAAATTTGAAATGCAAGAACGTCCAATGTTTTTATTAATGATATATGAAAATGACACACAAAAGCCCTCACAAATGAAGACACGATGCCCCGGGTAAGACATCGGGCCATAAAGTTTAAAACATTGTCTGTTACATATTCAAAACAAAAAGTTTCATTATTGGGTGATAACTGAAACGGGCATAGAGTCCTTTGCTGTCCAGTTGCTTAATCCGCCGTTGGCAGTCAGGTAGATCCAACTGTCGATATCAAACTCTTTATCATCGTCATCCCTGATAGCATTCACCCCTGCATCTTGTTTAGGCTTCTCTGGAGCTCCGAACTCAATCTCCTTCGCACCAATTAGGTCTTGTACCTTGTTCTTCAAAACCCAACAATCGTCCATATTGTGCCCCGGGCTATCAGAGTGAAAATCACAGCGGGCATTAGGCTTATACCTTGGTGATGTGGTATTTGGACTCTTCGGGGCTTCCTTTAGAACTACCAGATTAGTCTTCAGCAACTGTGGCAGAATCTGAGATAAAGTCATGCTGAGACGAGTAAATTGCCTTCAAGGTCTCTCGTCCTTCTGTTGATTGTTGTGCTGAGGAGCACCAGCAGGTTTTGAAATAACAACCGCATTGACAGCTTGGCGGTGTTCAGGTCTATTTTGTCTTCTCGAACTGTATACATCACTGGACTCTTTCTTAAACGGCTTCTTCTCGGTGCTTGATGAGGCACCCTTCTGTATCTTCCCAGTCTTAATACCAGCCTCAATCCTCTCACCAGTCAAAATAAGATCTGTAAACCCAGATGAAGAGCTTTCAATCAAGTGATTGAAAAATGGACCAGACAGGGTCCCCAAAAACATGTCAACAAGCTCACGGTCAGCCAAAGGTGGTTGCACCCTTCCGGCGAGGTCTCTCTACTTTTGAGCATAATCTTTGAATCCTTCACCCGTTCCCATTGACATACCCTGGAGTTGGGTACGCGTAGGAGCGAGGTCGGAGTTGTACTGATACTGCCTGTAGAATGCAGTAGCCAAATCTTCCCAGCTGCGAATACTGGCTCCGTCCAACTGATAGAACCACTCAAGCTGAGTACCTGAGAGACTGTCTTGAAAGAAATGGATCTATAGGTTCTTATCAGCAGTGTAAGGCTGAATCTTCCTCACATATGACCGGAGGTGCAACTTCGGACAAGAAACTCCGTCATACTTAGCGAAGGCTGGTGCCTTGAATTTGTGGGTAATCACCACCCCAGATGATAGACCTAGATCTTTGAAGTCCAGACCAGGTACCTTTTGAACCTCCATAGCACTCAACCGGTCTTCCAGTTGTTTGTACCTATCCTCAGCCGGAGGATACTGTTCTTCATCATAGTCTGTCTCGTTGTCAGAGACCACAGGGCCAGGAGCCCTCCTTTCTTGTGGACTATCTTTCCCTCCAGATGAGGTGGTCAGATCAACTTCATTCTGCATCCTGTTTCCGAACCTGTGCCCTATGTTAAACAGGATGGTCCTCTTCTTCTTCTTCTTCTCTTTCAAAATCAAGGTTTTCAGGTCCTGCTGACCCTTAGCTAGATTCATGAACAACTCTTGAAATTGGGCATTCTGGGCCTGGAGGGCCTTGATAGCTTGCTCAGTTGAAGGTTCAGTAGACATGATGAGTGAGTGCTAAAATAAACAGCGAAGAAGATAAGAGACATGTAAAGGGTACCTGTTTATGAAGTGCATGGGATGAAATGCGTATGATTTATGATTTCAAAGACAATTGAGATTCAAATTTGTAAACAAGAAAGGAAACACACTTTATTAGATAAACTTTAGAATTCAAATTGTTCAACTGATGCCATTAAGGCGTTACATGAAAAGAAATACTGAAAAGTAAAAATAAAACTGGAAAAGAAATCATCAAAGGCCCATCAATGCTCCCATGGTCTCTTCTTATCAATGCGGACATAATCGTTGAGAATCCGCTCGTTCTCTAACTGCCTAGTCAACCTCTGGATCTTCTGCTCTTGTTCATTGAACTTCTCTCGGTAAGAATCCCGTTCCTCCCTCAATTGCATCCAAGATCTCTTCAGTGCCCCAATGTCAGTGGGCATATAAGGATGGAGAATGGTTGGAAGAACCCCTTATTCATTAGCAACTTCAAGAGTGACAGGCCGGACAACTTCATTTGGCATACCTAGCTTCTGGGCACGGATGCGGACCCATCTGAGATATGGCTCCATTGGCAGAGAAGTCTTTGGGCCCAGCTCATGTGGATCAGATTGGTGAACTATATCCCAAGCCCTTATGAATCTACGACGTTGCTCGTCGCTATCCCCTTGAAAATCAAAGATGATATTAGGCATTAGTAGCTCGTAAGGTCCTTCTCTTCTGGCTCTTCCAAACTGACGGAGAGCTAAGCAGGGGTTGTAAGAAATTCCTCCATGGGTTCCTATCAATGGAACATTGGGATACTCCCCACAGCGATCAATGATAGTCACCTCATCCATACCCTTGAGAGTCCAGATAATGTCATTATGAGAAAGAGACATTACTCTATAAGCCCAACTCATTCCTTCTTTGTTTTCAGTACTGACTTGGGAAGGTGCGAAATAAACCACCTTGCCAATAAAGGAGCACAGCACATCAAGGTTCCCCGCTTTCGGGCAGTACGAGCATAGAGTTGATGAAGAATGTCACCCAAGAGAGTGGGTACAGGGTTCTGAGAGATGAAGATCTTTATCGCATTCACATCAACAAAAGTGTCAGGATTTGGAAACAATACCAAGCCATAAATCAGAAGAGCCAGAATATCCTCAAATGCCTTAAAGTCTAGGCTATCCCAGAAGTAGTTAGCCTTGCCAACCAAGAACTTAGTCAGAAAGCCCTTTGCTCCACTTCTAGTCTCCCAATTAGCCATTACCTCCTCTTTGGTCAAATGAAGGGCTGCCGCAATTTCTTCGGGCCTAAGGGTCTTCTCCCACCCAGTAAACGGAGTCTGCTCCATAATAGAGATACCGAGCAGCTCAGAGAACTCTTCTAGGGTAGGAACCAGCTGGAAGTCCTGGAAAGTAAAACAATGGTACAGCGGATCATAGAATTGGACCAGGACACTCATCATCTATTCGTCCAATTTGGAGGTGACCAAACTGATAAGAGAACCATGCCTCCTGATGAAGGAAGTAGTGTCAGGCATCTTGGCAACCAACTCTTTAAGTAAGGTAGGGACTTGGACAAAGTTGATCCGGATGGTATTCTTATGCATAGGCATCATGATAACCTACAAAACAGAGCAAAGATGAAACCCTCCTGTCTTTGAAATAGGTTAGTCCAATGCAAGATACATGCAATGTTATGATGTCATGATGTCATGATAAAGGCACACCACAAGTATCCACAAAAAGCAAACATGGTAAAGGCACACAAGTCACACTGAAGAGCCCTTAGATTTCAGGCTGGCATGGAGCTTAGGTACTACCCTCTTTCAGTTCAGTTGGTTTAAACCTGTCCTAAAAATAGTAACTGGGTTCTAGAGGATCTCAATATCATTGACTACCCTCAATCGGTCATAATTCCAATTTAGCAACCTTTTCTTGCGGCCGAAATCATCGCGAGAGTTTAGTCTCAATGAGTGTAGCATACTGCTACTATTCTATGGCCAAGTTGGTCAATTTAAGGTTCTAAGGTCAGTTGGTGCTTAATGACCCCTTAGAAGACCCATATTCTCCTCGTTCCAACACAAGGGATATCGGTACAGACTAAAGTGACACACCAATGTAGCTACTGCTTCAACCGTGTCGGTCTACGCCGGACAGTTACCTCACAGTTTATTGCTACTTACCTAAAGGGTATCCCCAGATCCGGGTTAGGATCTATAGAACTCCGATACAAGCCCACAAATATAAATCATACAAAGCATACAATTGAAAACACAATGATATAATCCTAAGGTACACCTCACTTAAAGAATGTCCCCAGCAGAGTCGCCAGTTCTGTGATCGGTGGGAATGAGAACTGACTGTTTTTTGAATGCTGGTTTGCGCTTTGCGTTTTTTTTTGCAAAATGGCATGGTAAGCAAGAGTCTCCACCGTCTTTTATTTCATCCAACAAGGAAAGGAAAAAAAGCACAGAAAAATTCCTTTTTCGAGATGTTTCTCGGGTCCGGGGGGTAGATTATAGAAAGGGAAGGTGCTAGCACCCTTTCTATCCATGGTTATCCATGGGCTCTTAGGTACTTGCTCAAAGTGTTTTCAAAATTGCTTTTCTTTGTGTTTGTGGGTTTGAAAGAAGTTTTTGTTTGAAAGGTGTAAGTGCAAAAAGTTTTGTTTTGTTTTGAAAGGAGCAAGTACTTAAGAACCATCTACCTACTCGAAAAGGGAATTAAACTGTGCTAATTTCCTTTAGACGATGCTATCCCACTATGAATGAGTATGTAGCACCGACGTTGGAGTTTTCGGGTCAATTCGATTAAGGTACGTGTGGTCACTAAAGCAATGTTAGGACGCCTTAGCGGTAACACTAATGTCTTAGATCATTTTATCTGAGGCAACCGTTTCGAGGCAACTATGATATTTGGACAAGAGGGCGACCTCTAAAGTGACCTATACTCAATGACCACGTTCGAAGGCAACCAAGTGAGGTGTACCCTAAGAGTGTGCATGTGCGAGTGTATTGTTTTTCAGTTATTTATCTTTGTACATGTCATGGGTTGTCTACGTTGATTTTAAGTTCATACATTGGATCGTGTCATGCATTCCCTATTTATCAAACATCTAACAGTTAATAGTTGCGGAATTTAAATTGCGGAAATTAAATCTAAACTATTACAAGGCGTCGGGTATTTACATCGCCAAAAACAAACCCTTTAATTTAAATTGCGGAAAGTAAAATAAAGCGATAAATAAGTAAAGTCCTAATTAAAAGCTATTACATACCGGAAGCAATTATAATATTGGATAAAACGATACGCGTGCGAGAAATTAAATCGGGCGAGTTTTTAGGGTTTTGACCCTTTTTTTGAAAAGGAGGCATGTTTTTGTTATTTTTTGAATTAAAAGGAAATTAAATTAGGTTAAAATTAATTAATTAATTAATTAATTAAAATATTTTTGGATTTTTTATATTTAAGGAAATAAAATAAAATGGTTAAAAGTTAGTAAAACCTAATATTCTAAATTGATTTTAATTTATTGCAAAAAATGTTAAAATGAACCTAATTAACACTAAATTAATTAATTAATATTTATTTACAAAAATAAAATAATGAAATTAATAAAAATAACATTTTTTGTGTTTTTGATTTTATGAGAAAAAATTAATTGGTTAGTAATAATAAAAATAATTGATTAAAACAATAAAGCAAATAAATAAATATAATGAAAAGAAAATAAACCAAGGGGGTTTTGGCCCAAATCTGGGTGTTTGAATGGCAATTGTCTGGCCCATTTACGCTGGCCTGCTTTTACTTTTCCAATTCCATATGCGCTTGTTGACTTGGACATATGATAGTCCTTCATTCCTGGCCACCAGATTTGGCCTGAAGGCCATCTGGCACATTGAGATTTGCAAGCGTATGGTGGATCACACTTTGGATGTTGTATGAGAATACCTATTGAAAAAATATAACAAGCAATTTGGGGGACCTGGGATTCGAACCCAGGTCCCATTAGACTTTCCACTAGCGCCTCTACCACTGAATCATTGTGCTGCTTTTGTAATTAAAATAAACAACAAATAATATATGGATAAAACAGATAATATGCTGAAAAATATAAAAAGACACGTGAAGTTATGAATGACCCAATGAGGACGAGGCACGTGGTCGTCTTCTTCCTTGAACAACCTGGTTGTTTACCTGCGGATTTCATCGGCAACTAAATCCATGGCTCACTCCCAAAATCTATTCCAGGCCATATAAATGCAAACTAAAACCACCAACATGTTCGTCTCTCCTCCCTGAACACAACCATGGTCATCGTTCGTCTTGATTTTGCCTGTATAAAAAATGCCTAAAAACAAGGAATGGAAACCCTAGGTTCGGGTATTACGTTAAAGGCCATGAAAATGAAATCAAATAATGCAGAATGATTAGAAATCACGCAAGAGTCATGAATATACCAACGTTTTGTCAAAAAGATGCAAGAATCCAAGGTTACGATTCCATGTACTGGGCGAAGTTTCGAGCGACTTACAATGTGTTTCAGGTGGTTTCAGGACTTGATTTTGATTGCTTAGGCTTCAGTGGACGTCATGCAAGGAAGCTACGTTGAGATTTTGCCTTGAATTCACCTCTAAGTATGATTTCAGTTTCAAGTTTTTCAAGCTTTTTTCCAAGTTTGGTTTTGTGATCTCTGCCACTTTCAGGCCGTGTTCTCTTGTGCTTTAGCTTGTGTGAGTATATTAGAAGCAATTAGGTTAGAAATTGGGCCTTGAATCCATGTATATTGGTGAATTAAGATATGATTTGATTCCTCCATTAAAGGCTTTCAAGTTCTTTCCAAATTCAAGATTTTGTGCATGATATGGCTGGGCACGAATTTGATTGGGTGTATTATGATAATTGAAAGTTGTAATGATCAAAAAGATATCAAGCTATTAAGATTTGGATTTTATTTTGATTTAAATTGATTAAAAATGAATTAAATCAATAAAAATAAAATAAAATAGAAAAATTAATAATTGGTCATGAAATTGAAGATAGGACACGTGTGTGGTGTGACAAGATCAAATCAAGTGGAAAAAAGTGGGCCTATTTGACAAAATTTGAAGTTTTGGGGATAGTTGACTTTTGGCAATTTTGGAAAAAAGCCCAACTTCAACAATGCATAACTTCTTCAATTTTGAAATTTTGGAGGTGTTCTTTGACTTTTAGAAACTTTGAGATATACTCTAACCAACCCTTTTGGTATCATCTCATTTTTATATTCCATGCTCAAGTTATAAGCTTTGGCAAAAAAAAGGTGTTTTTGTTGACTTTCAAAAATGACCTATAATGTCCAAATTTGTAACTTTTTGTGAGTGCATTTCTTGATCTTGGGGTGTGAAGATGGATTGTAGGAAATTGCATCCTCTTTAAAATGAGATTTTCATGGGTCATTTCTCATAAAGTATGAGAAAGTTATTCTTGGTCAAAGTTGAGTTGACTTTTCCTGCAAAACCCTAATTTAGCAACTTTGAATCTTGATGAATTTTGAGGAATCCTTGATGAATCATGATCAACCATTGATCAAGTGATGAATTATCCTTAAAAATGAGAATGTTGACAAAAAATCTTGAGGTTTGACTATTTGTAGGTCACAGTTGACTTTTGCCCTAGCACAATCGACTTTTGGACTTCTTGAGCAATTGACTGACCAAACTTTCTATGCAAGGCTTGAAATTTTACATGGACGAACTTGAGAGCATATTAGGACATTGGGGAGAATTTGGGACCATTTGGATGTAAGGACCTTGATGCAACACAAAACCCTAATTTTGAATTGACTGCCTTAGGAGGTGATTTGACTGTCCAACTCTTGAGCTAACTTGAGTCACTTGGAGATTATTCTTGACATGTCTTGAGAAATATGGGAGGGAAAATTTTGGGGTACAATAGTAAGTATCATAGCGCCACCAGAAAATATCCTCTTGATTACAAATGGTCCTTAGTAGGTTGGAGTCCATTTTCCCCTGGGATCACCTTGTGGTAGGACGATGCGCTTTATTACCAAGTCACCATCCTGATATACCCGATGCTTGACCTTCTTATTTAAAGCTTTGATCATACGCTTCTGGTACATCTGACCATGACAGACAACCGAAAGCCTCTTCTCGTCTGTTGTACCCCAAAATTTGCCCTCTCATTTTATCAAGATTTTCCCCCACAAGACTGTTTGGACTCCAGATAGGATTAGGGTTTGCTCAGCTCAAGACATCTCCTTGCACTGTTGACCTGAAATTAGGGTTTGAGTTTGCACATGGATTTTTGGACTTCCAATGCTCAATGTTACATTCATACTTCATGTTGGACTTATAAGATTTCCCATACCAAGTTTCAAGCCTTGGATCACATTTTTGCCCAGTCAATTGGACAGTTGACCTAAAAATCAGCTGTATTGGGGAAAAAGTCAATTGTGGCCAATTTACAGTCAAACCTCATAATTTTTTATCCACATCAACAATATAGACTCATATGAACTATTTGACCAAGTTTGGACCACAACTCCTCAAGAAATTTGACCATATCTTCAAAAGGGCAAAATGGTCATTTTTAGGGTTTTGACTGTAGAAGGGAAATTTCTGATTTTTAACCTAGCCAATGGAAAATTGGGTTCAATCATGGTTTCAAGGACTCAATGGAATCATCTTGACCTAATCACAAGGTTCAAAAGATCTCAATTGCCTTGGATTGACAAATGAATTTTCCAGTCAACTGATCAAAAATCAACTATACACTGAAAATTCAAACTTTGACTTTTTGGTCAAAATCAAGTGCCAAGGGTCATTTTTCATCAAGATATGTCAAAACATGAAACTTGTTCACCAAGAAACCTAATTTTGGAAATTAGGGTTTAAAATGGAAAATTTTCATAACTTAGAAATTTTTTAAGTTATGAAAATTTCTTATTTTTCCCCAACCTTTCCCAAATTTTTCACCATGATGCAATTGGATTCAAAGAAAACTTCCAACATGAAAGTTGTAGTCCTCCATAAAATCTACAACTTTTATTCACAAAGTTTTCACAAAAGATGTTTGGATCTCAAGTTATGATTTTATGAATAGGGGTCCAAAAACTTTTTAACTTAGTGAAATTTTGCCCTAGTTTAGGCAGGATTTTGACCTATCTTCATGGCAACTTTTCACCTAGTTCAAAGTTGAATCTAAAAATGCATTTCAAAGATGGATTATAGAGAATGTTACAAGCTTTCCAAAATGTCCAAGAACTCCCCAAGATCATTTGTGGTTATGGAGAATCGAAAGTTTAAAAATAGCAAATTATCACTTTTGGCCAAGGCATTTTGCACCATGTTACGACTTGCAAATCAGTTTGGATCATGCGTGTACTTGTTTTACAGGTCTTAATCCTTTCCACACTCCTTAATTAAATGAAAATACATTGGTTAAAGGCTTTGTTATGAGCTTTAGAACATTACACAAAGAGTTAATCCTAAAATGGCAAAAAGGCAACATTGCTACTTTGATAAAGCATGCTTTATGTCATTTTGTTTATCTTGAGCCATGGACCCAATTTCTTGCGGCAAACAAAGTCCACAAACTTAAGGCAAAGTACACCAACTATGTGCAGCTAAAGAGCTGGCCTGTACAGGCTTTGGCTTTGTCAACTCAACCTTTTCTTCAAAAACAAGCCAACTTGGAAAAGTGAACATAACTTGTAAATCTGATAAGAGCAAGACTTGGTAGCATTCCAAACAATCTCAACACATTGTATCAAGAAGAATACACGAGTTACAAGCCTCTCAAACACCCAAATATACCAAAAACTCCATTTCTGCCCAAAACAGGGCAAGCTCTGCAGAACCTTAGCCATCTTGAAATTGCCTCGTGCGTTTTGTCTTGAATCACTTCCAACACACTCCATACATCACACCTAAGTTGTCCAGACCTTGCTCAAGCAACTGTAACCTCGTTTGCACACTTCACCATTTTCATTTTGAAGCTTTGCAGGTTGAGTTCTACAAGGAGTTTCAGATTATTTCAAAGCAAGCTAAGCATTGGGAAAGGTCAAAGGAACATCAAGCAAGCTCAAAAGACCTTCAGGCCTCATTCAAAGTTGCTGCATTGTCATATTCGAACTTGACTGAAACAGGTAGTTTTCAAACTTCTATATCCTTATCTAGGCATCATTAGGCTTAGGTTTGTGAAGCAAAAATGTAGTCCTCAATGTCCTTGAGTTGTACATATGCATAGCTTGTATTTATATTAACTGAGCTAGAAGAATTTAGATGAACATATTGAAATTTTTAGGTTAGAAATTGGGGGTGATAAAATTCTCTCTGGTCTTTGAGAGTTAGATCAAGTTTTTTATATCATTAGAATCATGTGATGATGAGCTATAACTTTCATGTTGCAAGGTTTTTTTTAAGCACATATACAGGTGTTACAAGTTTGTACATGAAGCGCGCGTTTGACAAGAGGACAGAGATAAAGTGATATTGGGCTGAGCCTGATTTGTTCTGCTTTTGACACCCCCATGCTTGATTTCTGCACCCCTTGGCCCATTTGTTTTATTTTTTGTATATTTTTTATTTCTTTTATATTTTCTGACTTTATTTATTTTTTTCTAAATATTAAAAATCACTAAAAATATTTTCTTAATTTTTGCATTTTTATTTTATTATTTTTTGGACATAAAAATAGTTTATTAAATAACAATACTTTTATTTTCTTAAATAAAACTTGTAAATAATATTAAAATACTTATATATTTTATTTTATTATATTATAAATGTAAAATAATATTTTCTCACATATTTTATTTATTTAACATTTTGTATATATTAGTTTTATTATTTCTTTGTACATAAATGAAATAAATAATAATAGAAATATATTTTCTTTTAAAACAAAATTAGGGTTTTCACCCTTTTCAAAAATAATTATTTTATTTTCTTATTTTTAGAATATAAATAATTTATTTTACATACATAAAATAAATACAAAAATATCCTTTGCATATTTATATTTATTTGTACATTTAAATATTTGTCTATTTATTTATTTGTGCAATATTTCAATTTGGTTGTAATTATAGTTTTAGGGTTTTATTTTGGGCAATATCCCCCTATTCAAACTTGTACCCCCTCCCCATAATAATGTTGTAATAGTCTTAGATTTACTTTACACATTTATTGATTTTATATGCATGATAGTAAAATTAGGGTTTGTATGCAAAAGACCAAAAATCAAAACAAATAGCATGACTAAACACAAGACAAAAAGGCATGAAAAATGACAACACATCTCACACAAGCACCCCTAGGGTTTCATCCACTTGTTGCCTTAAAAACATGGCCATGGTATGCATGCTAGGTATCTTGGCAAAACAAATCAAAACAAAAAGATCATAGTCCCTCGATGACGCTATCTTGGTTGCCTATACAAAAATGATCTAGACCCTCAAAAACTTGCTAAGATACTTGGCAATATTGTTATCATGGTCATACGATGACCCACGCCTGTCCCGTTTAACATCCAAAGATAGGGTTGTTTACCAAATGCAATGGTAAAACAACAATGTCAAAGGAATAAAAATATGTAGGAAAGATCTTTGAGTAGGGTAGACAACTCCTAGTTACTTGATCAAATTTGCAAACCATCCTTGCTAATTTCAAAAACATATAATTTCAAAACATTTCTCAACAAACTTTCAAACATTGAAACATTTTTCAAAAGACAAACACCTTTGTATACATTCAAACAAGAATCATTACAAAGGTTTCCTAAAAAAAGGCCTCTTTTAAAAATAATTTCAAAACCACACACAAAAGCACTTTTTCAAACAATTGGAAAAGCAAAGAAAGTGATCTAAAACAAGTAACTAAGAGCCCATGGAAAACCATGGATGAAAAGGGTGATAGCGCCTTCCCTTTTCATAATCTACATCCCGAACCCAAAATCAATCTCAAAGGTCTTTTCTGTGCTTTTTTACCTTTCCTTTTGGATAAAATAAAAGTCGGTGGCGACTCTTGCTAAACTGAAACATTTGCAAACAAAAAATGCAAAACCTCAAGTCAGTTCTCCCACCGCATCACAGAATTGGCGACTTTGCTAGGGAAAAATATAATAGTGGGGTTACCTTAGGGTTTAGATCACCTTTACATGCTTATCTTTCTTGACTTGTATGCTTTACACTTTGGTTCTATTGTTTGGGTTTGAATCCTCTAACCGGATTTGGGAAACATTCATAGGTAAATAGCAATACATTGTGGAAACTGTGCGGGGTATACCGACATGGTCTAAGCAATAGATATATTAGTGCGACATGTTTGTGGGTACCACTAGCTTTTAAGTCAATCAAAGAGAATACGGGGCCGCTGAGTGATGTCATGAAGCACTAATGGACTTTTAGAACCTTTACTTGACCAACTTAGCCTTTTTAGCGGTAGTGAGATGACCGGCTTTGGTGCAGTCCGAAGTTGGTAGATACTCGATACTACACTCATTGAGGATTGTTTTCTTGGAATATTTCGATCGCCAGTAAAGTGGATAAACTGAAACAATGAACACAGAAAATAATCCAGTGATATTGAGCTCCTTAGAACCCGGTTACTATTTCTAGGACAGGTTGAGCCAACTAAACTTCAAGAGGGTACTTACCTATGAAACCCCATGCAAGCCTGAAACTAGGAACTTGTGTGATTTGTTTGTACATATACACTTGTGCATAACATCATGGACATCATGAAGCATCATATGCATCCACTAACCATTTCAAGGATTTGGATCTTCATCTTTGTTCCTGTTTTGTAGGTAATGGATTCACTTCGCAGGAAAACAATTCAAGTCAACCTTGTAAGAATTCCTCCTCAACTCAAGGAGCTAGCTTTAAGGATTCCTGAGAATTCTCCATTCACCAAGAGGAATGGTCGTCTTCTCAACTTAGTCAACACCAACACTGAGGAGGATATGCTGAAAGTTCTCTTCCAGTTTTTTGACCACCTACACCACTGCTTCACATTTCCTGATTACCAGCTAGTGCCTACTTTGGAGGAATTTTATCAACTCCTGAGGATTCCTATTCTCCATCAATTACCCTACAATGGTACGGAAAGAGATCCAAAGCCTGAAGATGTTGATCAAGCACTACACTTGCAACCATCTGATGTCATAGGTCATTGGGAAACCAAAAGTGGTGTCAAGGGTTTCTTGGCAAAGTTCCTGTTTGAGAAAGCTCAAGAATACTAGAATTCATTGGACTTACAAGCTTTTGAAGAGATTGTGGCTCTTCTCATCTATGGGTTGGTCTTTTTCCCAAACCCTGACCAGCTTATAGATGTCAATGCTGTCAAAATCTTCATGGCTCGCAACCCGGTGCCTACTTTGCTTGGGGATATTCCCCACTCTTTTCACACTCAAACAATGAGGAAAAGAGGTATTCTCATGTGATGTACTCCTCTACTGGCAAGATGGTTTATTTCTCATCTTCCCCAATCAGTCTTGAAGAATGAGCAAGGCTTGAGGTGGTCACAACGGTTGATGACCCTTACAAATTTAGATATCCATTGGTGTTCTCGATCAAAAAAGAATGTCATCATCATTGACCGTTATGGGGAATTCCCTAATGTCCCTCTACTTGGCATTAGGGGAGGCATTACCTACAACCCTTTCCTGGCTCTGAGACAGTTTGGGTATGCCCGAAGGGATGGCCCATATGACATGTTGATTCCAGACTTGGTTTTTAACTTCGACAAGGACGATCAAGGACTCCGACAAAGGTTCATCTGAGCTTGGATAATGCCCAACATGGTAGACAGTAAGACCTTGGGACACAAGAATTCCGTCCCCCTTGAGCCTTACCTCAAGTGGGTATGAACCTGCGCCCAAAGTCTTATGATGCCTTACTCCTACATGCTTCTTGTGATTATAGAACCTGTTTTGGAAGGAGAGGTTCCATACACCCTCCTACATCCTGACATGCCAACATCATTTGAAGATTTACAAAGGAGTTGGATACAGCTCAAGGGAGATCACGACACTTTTGAAGCCCAATTCTACGCCAGTGAGAAGAAGGTTTTGGAACTTACTCGTCAACTTCACGAAGAGTAGACTCTTAACACCTATATTGCACCAAAAAGGATGCGCAACGTCTTTTTACATTAGAATATTGTATTATTTTGCCCATGAGGCATTGATGTACTAACAAATTCTATCTTATTAATATGACGTGTGTCCTTTTTTGTTTACAACAAATTTGAATTTTTGAATCCTTGAATGCATTAAATGAATACATCTCATTCATCATATGCATAAACAGGTCTTCACACCAGGTTTCCTTATCTCTCTTCTGTTTATTTCAGCAAGATGGATATTGAGCAGACGATTAAAGAATTGCAAGTGCAGAATTCACAGTTCCAACAGCTACTCATGACCTTGGCTAAGGGTCAGAAGGAGCTCAAAACTCTACTGGAAAAGGAAAAGGAGAAAAAGAAAAAGAAGAGAGTTGGTGTGACTACCTTGGGTAGAAGATTTGAAGGTCAAGCCAGAAGGGTCCTGGATTTCCCCTCAACATCTGAAGAGGGAGGTAAAGGAGCGGCAGTGCCATCTGAATCTGAAGCTGAAGAGGAGGAGGATGAAGACTATTCTGAACAACAGTACCCTCCTATAGATGACAAATACAAGAACTTGGAAGAGCGTCTAGCTGCCATGGAGGTACAGAGAGTTCCTGGGCTGGACTTCGAAGAGTTAGGGCTGGTTTCTGGGATTGTGATCCCTCCTAAATTCAAAGCACCTCTGTTTTCTAAATACGATGGGTTGTCTTGTCCCAAGATGCACCTACGATCTTATGTCAGGAAAATTCAACCATATTCTTCTGACAAAGACCTATGGGTACATTTATTCCAGGACAGTTTATCGGGGACACAGTTGGATTGGTTTTACCAGTTGGAGAGATTCGAACCATAGTGATTTTGTGATTTTGTGATTTCAAAAAGAAATGTTCTAATATAATGTCATGCAAGCATATTGTTGACAAGAAAACACGCCTGGATTAGTTGTAATCTTTTGAGCCAGCAACCTTGATGTCCTGAGTTCAAGCCTTTGCAGGACCAAACTTAATTTTTATCACTTGTTTTATTTCACATTTTTAACAAACTTCAACAATTTATATAAACAATCAAAACAACTCCGTTTGAGTTTATTTTTTGTATACTATTTATTTATCACCTCTATTTTATGAATATAAAAAAAATATCACAAAAAATATTTTTTTTCATTATTTATAATTTATTCAAAATAGTACCTTTCTTAGTTTTTTTTATTCTTAAAAAACAACAAAAACATATTTCAAACTCAAATCATTTTGTCACAACTTGTACTAAATAAATTCATAAAATCACATCCCTTTCCCTTTTATTTTTCATCTTTTTATTTTTCCTAGATAAAATTGTATAGGTTTGCACCCTCAAATGTAATAGCATAGATTTATTTTTTATCGCATTTTCCTATTATGTAACAGGAAAAGCTTTGTAATAGATAATTAGGGTTTTATTGCTTTATCCCCCTTTCACACAATATGTACTCCCCATCCCTAAATCCACGTAATAGTGTAGGATATTTACTTTCCGCAATTTATCGCTTTTCATATTATTGTTAGTAATTATGGTTTGTATGGCAAGACTTAAAATCAAACTAGTAGACAATCCTAATTCAAGACAAATTAAATAAAAACAATACACAATTCACACATGAACCTCTAGGGTTAACCCACACTTGTGGCCTTCAAATAAACAGTCATGTCTCTCAAACGTGGGATACTTTAGCAAATACCCTTGGTTACAAGATCTTAGTCCCTCGATGACCCTTCGATGTTGCTTTCGGTAAACGATCTTATACCCTTACGACAAATTGCTAAAGTATCCTATAATGATGCCTTCTATAATTGTACAATGACCCATGCCTGTCCCTTCACATATAATGATATGGTTTCTTACTAGGTAATGGTATGATAACACTATCTAAAGGAGGAGGAAAAGAACAAATACTTTTTGAGTAGGTAGAACGCTCGTAGTTGCTTGCTCACAAACATTTAAAAACAAAACATCTTTCAAATGCACAAACACTTTCATAAAATATTTTCAAAAGTCAACACTTTGTATACATTCTTATATAGACGAGAATCATTACAAATTTCTCCTAAACGAAGGAACTTTTCAAAATACTTCCAAACAACCACAAACACATTTTGCAAAGCATTTCAAAGTGAGTGAGAAACTAAGAGCTTGTAGATAACTGCAGATGAAAAGGGTGCTAACACCTTCCGTTTTTATAACTTACCCCCCAAACTCAAGAAAATTATCAAAAGGTATTTCCTGTTCTTTTCACCCTTTCCTCTATTGGATAAAAGAAAATTCGGTGGTGACTCTTGTTATCCATAATAATTGCGATAAAATGCAAAACATCCAAGTCAGTTCTCCCATTGTATTACAGAATCGGCGACTCTGCTAAGGATTCTTAAAACTGGGGTTACCTTAGAGATTAGATCACCTTTAAAATGCTTTCATTGTTTGAATTGTATGTTTTACATTATGGGTTATGTTTGGGTTTTTTATATATCCTCTACCTAGATCTGGGAACATTATTAGGTAAGTAGCAAATATTATGGAGATTGTATGGCATAGACCGATATGGTTGAAGCAATAACTACACTAGTGAGACACATTTGTGGGTACCGGTATCTCTTGTGGCGAATCGAGGAGCATACAGGGCCGCTGTATGGTGTCATGAACCACTAACTGACCATAGAACCTTTAGTTGAACAACTTGGCCATTAGGAAGTAGTGAGATAGCCGACTTTGGTACAAAGCTGAAGATTGGTTGATACTCGATACTACGCTCATTGAGATCAGACTTTAGGGATATTTTAGCCGCAAGAAAAGATTGATTATGCTAAAACAATGCCCGATGAAGAAAGATCAATGATATTGAGATTCCCTAGAACCCGTTTACTTTCTAGGAAAGGTTGGACCAACCAAACTTCAAGAGGGTACTTACCTATGAAACCCATGCAAGCTTAAAACTAAGGTCTTTGTATGCTTTGTTTTTCATTAATTATTCATGACATCATAAACATCATAAACATCAAGGATTTAGGAAGTTATCTTTGTTCTGTTTTGTAGGACATGGCTTCCACTCGTAGAAATACCATCTGAGTCAACTTCGTGAAAGTGCTTCCTCAACTTCAAGAGTTAGCATCAAGGGTTCCTGGATATTCTCTCTTCACCAAGAAATATGGTCGACTTCTCAACTTGGCTACCTCAAACTTCCAAGAAGAAATGATGTGTGTGATCTTCCAATTCTTTGATCATATGCATTATTGCTTCACATTTCCCGACTATCAATTGGTGCCTACATTGGAAAAATTCTCTCAACTGCAAGGAGTGCATGTGCTTGATCAAATACCATTCACCGATTTAGAGTAAACTCCAAAGCCTGAGGTTATTGCCAAAGCCTTGCATTTGAAGAGATCTGACATTGTGTGAAACTGGGAAACAAGGAGTGGAGTTAAGGGTTTCCTAGCTAAGTTTTTGTTGGAGAAGACTCGTTTGTTTTGGGAAGATATATATTTTCAAGCTTTTGAGGATGTCTTGGCCCTTCTAATCTATGGTTTGGTTCTATTTACCAATCTGGACCAACTCATAGATCTGAATACCATCAAAGTTTTTCTCTCTCGTAATCTCGTACCTACCTTGTTTGGAGACATTCTATATTTTTTCCACACTCGCACCATGAAGAAGAGAGGGACTTTTTTGTGTTGTATTCTATTGTTGTCTAGGTGGTTTATTTTGCACCTACCTCGATCAACATTAAAGAATGAACACGGCCTAACATGGTCTCAAAGGATGATGTCGCTTTCACACTTGGATATTCATTGGTGTTCCCGATCTTTGGACGATATTACTGTCATTGACCGTTGTGGGGAGTTCCCTAACGTTCATCTCTTAGGAATTAGGGTAGGTATTACCTATAACCCTTCTCTTACATTATGTTGGTTTGGGTATGCGCGAAGAGATGGTCCCCATGATGCGCTCATCCAAGGTTTAGTATTCGACTACGAAGGCGACATCCAAGGCCATCGTCAAAGGTTTGTACGAGCTTGGAGAATGGTAAACAAACTGGATAGTAAGACTTTAGGACATAAAAATTCCATCCATCTTGAGCCTTACCTCAAGTGGGTATGAACTCGTGCTCAAAGTATCATTATGCCTTACCCAGCCATCCTACATGTGATTATGGAGCCTATTGTTGAGGGAGACACCCCTTACACTCTTCTTCATCCTCACATACCTACCGACTTCGAGGAATTTCAAAGATAGTGGAATCAACTCAAAGGGGAACGAGATACCTTTGAAGCATAGTTCTACACAAGCGAGAAGAAGGTCTTAGAGCTCACGAGGAAACTTCATGAATAGCAAAGCCTGAATGCCTACATTGCACCAAAGAGTATGCGCCCATGGGACACTTGAGCCTTTCTTTTTTGTTTTAGGAGTTTATTTTATAACATTTGTAAGCCCAAGAGACATTTTTAATTCATGAACTTATTAATTCAATTAATGTTTATTGTCTTCTCTTTGTCTAGCAAATTTTATTCCATAAAATCCTTGAAAAGATTGAATTCATATAACATGCATCTTATCATAACCTGGTTTTCCAACACAGATATCCTTATCTTTTTACTATTTATTTCAGTAGAAGATGGATCTCGAGCAAACTGTGAAGGACTTGTAGACTCAAAACTCTCAGTTTCAAGAAACTCTGCTCAACTTAGCAAAGGGGCAGTAAGAAATGATGACACTTCTTGTCATGAAAAAGAAGATAAAGAAGAAAGTTGTAATCAATACGGGGAAGAGATTCAAATGCCCCGTCTGACAAGTTCAAGTTGAAGAAGACTCCTTCGAGGAGGATGATAATCAAGATGAAGATGCTAGGAGCACCCGTGTCGGGGGGTGGAAACAATCAAATCTCTGAAGATGAAGGTTATTTTGATGAGCAATATCCACCGGCCGGCGATAAGTAAGAGCAACTATAAGACATATTGAAGGCTGTAGAAATCCAAGTTGTGCATGGCTTGGACTTTGGTGACTTGGGTTTGGTGCCCGAGGTAATCATTCCCCACAAATTCAAAATCCCTACCTTTTCCAAATACGATGGTGCCTCATGTCCGAAGCTTCACCTAAGATCTTATGTCTGCAAAATTCAGCCACATACCGCTGATAAGAAACTGTGGGTGCACTTTTTTCAGGAAAGTCTATCTGGGACGCAGTTGGAGTGGTTTTACCAATTAGAAGGGACTAACATCAATACTTGGGAGGATTTGGCCAATGCTTTTTACCGCCAATATCAATATAACACTGATCTTGCACCAACTAGGGTGAAATTGTAAGGAATGACCATGGGATCAAATGAGGGCTTCAAAAAATACACTAAAAAATGAGAGACTTGGCTGGTAGGGTGCAACCACCTTTAACTGATAGAGAGTTTTCAGACATGTTTATGGGAACATTGACTGGACCATTTTTCAACTTTCTAATTAGAAGTTCATCGTCCAGATTCACTGAATTGATCTTGACTGGTGTGAGGGTTGAACGCGGGATTAAAAGCGGGAAGATACCCATGATCTCCACCTCAAATGCTGTGAAAAAACATTTATTTGTAAAAAAGAGACTAATGTTGTGTACGGGTCCAGAAGCCATGCTAAGAATGACCGTTATTAATCAGTAGGGGTTGTACTGATTTCTAATCCAACTCTAACTCAACGACTGCGAAAATAGTCAACAAAGACCGGATGTCCAAAGAAGACAGTTTACTAAAATCAACATGCAACTATCTCAAGCTCTGCAACACTTATTGAAAGCTAATTTGGTGACCTTGCGAGATCCTCCTTCCAACCCTAACATTGCTTCTCCAAAATACAACCTCAATGCCAAATGCGCTTACCACTCAAACAGTCTCAGACATGATACCAATGATTGTTGGTCTCTAAAGAATAAAATCCAAGACCTAATTGATAACAAGACAATGGAATTCGACCCTCCGCCAACTCCCAACGTAATCATTGCATCCATGCCAAATCATGGTAAGGGTGTCAATGCTATTGAATATGCCTCTCTTGTTTCCTCCATCAATGACTTGACCACTCCTTTGAAGAATGTTAAAGAGAATTTGTTGAAAGTTGGGGTTTTCCCTGGCTGCCTTGAAGACTGTTGCTACGTGTTATATAAATTAATGGTTGTAAATGGCTTAAGAAAGGTGTCCAACACCTGATGGATAGCCATGAGATTCTATTCGAAAAAGCTCCATCTGTAAAAAGTTTGACCCAAAGTGTATCTCAAGAATTTGAAGACGTGTCCATCATTACTATCTCAAACAAACCTATTAGGATCACCTCCGAAGGTCCTATTAGGATTCCCATTGAACCAATAATATCTCCACTAATTATCACCACACCGGGGCCAGTCCCCTACTCTTCTAATAAGGTGGTGTCCTGGAATTATGGGGCGGAAGTGTATTACCATGGTATCAAACAAGATTCATGGATTAATGAAGATGAAACTACTGACATTACAAACATTGCTGGATCAAGTAAAGTTACTAGGACAGGGAGAATCTTCTCTCCATAGATTTCACCTCCGAAAAATACTACTACACCCATTCGTACTACTGTTGTTAAACCTGTCGTTGATACTTGAGGAAAGGAAAAGTGATCGAGCCTTCCCTGACGGAGGCGCCCGTAAAAGATATTACCATTGAGGACCCGTCTGCCCAAGAGATGGAGGAGATTTTAAAAAATATCAGGAAAATTGATTACAAGATAGTGGAACAATTGGGGCAAACACCCTCGAAGATTTCCATGATGTCTTTGTTGCTATGCTCTGAGGAACATGCTAAAGAACTGATAAAATTCTTGAAAAATGCACATGTCCCTCAAGAAACTACGGCCGACCAATTTGAAAACTGTATAGCAAGCTTGACTGCGATAATGGTTTAGGGTTCTCTGATACATATTTGACCCTGATGGGGAAGAATCAAAACAAAGATCTCCATATTTCCATATAGTGCAAGGGCACCACCCTGGCACATGTATTAATGGATACTGAATCGTCTCTCAACGTCTTACCAAAGCCTAGTGACATTGTGGTAAGAGCTTTTGAAGGGTCAAAGAGGATGGTCCATGGAGAGGTTGACCTACCTATCAAAGTTGGGTCTCAAGTCTTCAACTCAACATTCTATGTGACGGATATTCGTCCTGCTTATTCTTGCCTTCTCAGACGCCCATGGATACATGGGGCAGGTGCGGTGACTTCCACATTACATCAAAAGCTGAAATATCCGGTCAAAGGGAAAATTGTCACAGTATGCAGAGAAGAAGAGTTTATGATCAGTCATCTAAATTCATTCAAATATGTTTAAATGGATGGCGAGTTCATCAAAACCCAAAAATTGCTAAATTAGGGTTTTATAGGGAAAGTAAACTCAACTTTGACCAAGCATAACTTTCTCATACTTTATCAAAAATGACCCGTCCAAAGCTCATTTTGAAGAGGATGCAATTCCATACAACTCATATTCATCTCCCAAGTTCTAAATATGCACTCACAAAAAGATATGAATTTGGACATTATAGGTTATTTTGAAAAGTCAACAAAAACACCTTTTGGGTCAAAGCTTCATACATGAGCATGGAAGATCCAATGGAGATGATACCGAAAGGGTTGCTTAGAGGACATCTTAAGCTTTCTAAAAAGTCCAAGAACACCTCTCTAGGGTCAAAATTGAGAGAGTTATGCATTGGTCAAGTTGACCTTTTTTGCAAATTTGCCAAAAGTCAAATATGCTCAAATTTGCATATTTTGCTAAATGGGCCCAACTTTTTATGCTTGCATCTTATTCCTAACATATCCCAAGACCTATGGGACCCTCCATGATTTATTTTTTCATTTATTTAATTTATTTTTTATTTTTATTCATTTAAAATTAAAATCAAATCAAATAAATCCTAATAAATCATATATTGCATTTTAGGGATGATCTTTTGCATTGAAAGAAGATATTATATGCTGTGAATTGAAGATCAACTCGTGCAAGGTCAATTTGGTTGAAAAAGATTGGATTTGAGCAAAATTGGAAAGGAATCATATACTATGAAAGATCAAATCAAATCTCCATGATGAGCAAGATTGAGGTCGTTTTTGTTGACCTAATAGTTTGTATTACATATACAGAAGAAGACCAAGGGATAAGGAGGTTGCAAGCAGTCGTGCAGAGGTGAAACAAAACTCAAAAAATTGCAAGAAAAGTGGTGATTCAATTTCCACATTAGAGGCCAATTCATACCATTCTCACTACACCAACAGGTTCTTGGACATCCCTAGAAGGAATTCCAACCATTTGCAAGCTCTCTCACGCCTGGAATTGTAAGATATAGGTATCACGACTTGCTTCCAAATTTAAATTTGGTTTCATTGATTTACTCATCCATTGCATATTTTGATGATATATTCATGTTTGTCATTGAATTTGCAAACTATTGTTACCATTTAATTGCATTTCTAACGCTTGTACAGGAAGTTTCCATAGCTAGGGTTTTTTGTTCTTGATTAGGGCTTTGCAGGATAGGCAAAATTGAGCATTGATTCTGGTACCATGAGACTCGTGAGCATGAAATGAGTAGAATGGTACCAACCATGGCCATTTATCTTGAACGCACACGATTTTGGAGATGGACAGGGATATACCTACAGCCAGTGTCTGTAGGTAAAAGTTTGCCACCTAAAACGACGGTTGGGGAGGAGGATGACGATGTGTGTCATCCCCTGGTTGGGTCATTTGAATTTGGTGCGTTTTGAATTTCAGTGTTTTTGTTTTATTATATTATAATTGATTTTCATTGTATATACAAATAAAACACTTGACTCAATTGGTAAGCGTGCAGGGGGAAAGTGCAAAGGACTTGGGTTCGATTCCCAGGTCCCAACTTTCATTCTTAATATTTTTTAACAGGTAATCCACCTATTTGCAAGTCAAGATGATCACCGTGCACCATCAGGATCTGGCCCTCTAATTCATCAATGCCCCCATATCAACATACCACCATGGGAGGACCACCATGCGCCTCAGTCAAGCATGCACACTGGATTGGGACGAAGTCAAACAGGCCTCTATCCATTTGGGCCCAGGAATTTACATTCCAACACCCCTTTTTCTAAATACAGGCCCATTTATTAACTTTTCTTTATTTCTTTTTCTCTATTTTTTTAATTCTTTATTTTCTACTATTTATTTAATTGGCAAATTAATTTATTTTTTCACAAAAAAACATAAAATCAATAACTCACAAAATTAAGATTAGTTTTTTATTTATTTATTAGAATTAATTTAATTTAGATTTTAACTTAGAGAAATTGTAATTTGTTTTTTTTCATAAATAAAATTAAAGTAGAACTTAGGTTAACTTTTAATGTTGTTTTGCTCTTTTTCTCAAATAAATAAAAATACAAAAAAATAAGTTGTAGATTAAATTAATTCATTTTTTCTCTTAAAATTAAGATTAATTAGAATTAGGCTTTTCCTTTTTAACTTAATAATTTCTTTATTTTCTAAATAACAAAACAAAACAAAAAAAATCATTTCCTTTAACTAATCGCAATTAGGTTTAGGCAAGGGGTCAAAACCCTAGTTGTGTCATTTTTGACTTATCGCGCGTGTACCATTATTTTTACGATATTGTTGTAATTGTTCATGGTTTGTAATAGTTTAATATAAGGTTTTTATTTATCGCTTTTTCCGGGATTTTGGCTATGTAATTAATCCCCCTCCCCGAAGCCTTGTAATAGTGTAGATTTACCTTCTCGTATTTTAATTCTCGCAAATATTTAACTGTTTAGATAAATGCTAATAGGATTGTATGATAAGAATGCATGACAAATTTAATACAGTTAGAAAACCCTAATGTGCAAAGATTAAATAATTGAAAACATATCACTCGCACATATCACTCTTAGGGTATACTCTCACTTTGGTTGCCTTTGGTAAAATGATCATTAAGTTTACGACACTTTAGTGGCTACCCTTCTGTCTAAAAAAGATGAAATGTCCCATTCAGATGTTGCCTCAGAATGTTGCCTCGAAAAGGTTGCCTCGGAAATGTTGCCTCGAATATGATCTTAAGACTCTAGGGTTATTACTAAGATATCCTAACGTTACTTTAGTGATCGTACGTCCCTTTCGAATTGACCCTTACAACTCCAACAACGGTGCTACCTATTTCTCAAATAGTAGGATAGCGTTGTCTAAAGGAAACGAGAATAGAAACAATCTTTTTTCGAGTAGGTAGATGCTAGTAAGTACTTGCTCAAATCAAAACTTTTCACACTTACACTTTTCAAACAAATTTTCAAAATAACTTCGTCACTTTGAGGACTGATACAAGGGTTATCACGAAGTCAAACTGTTTCAAAACAAAGCACAACACAAGAAATTTTTAAAAGAAGAGAAAGTACCTAAGAGCCCATGGAAAACCATGGATAGAAAGGGTGCTAATACCTTCCCTTTCTATAATCTACCCCCCGTACTCAAAATCTCGAAAAAGGATTTTTCTGTACTTTTTTCCTTTCCGATTGGATGAAATAAAAGTCGGTGGAAACTCTTGCTTACCGCGACATTTTGCAAACACAAAACGCAAAATGCAAAATGCAAACCAGCATTTCAAACAGTCGGTTCTGCCACCGTATCACAGAACTGGCGACTCTGCTGGGGATAGTATAAGTGGCGTATACCTTAGGATCTAGTTTATCATAATAGATTCTCTTGATTGCTTTGCTTGATTTACTTTTGAGGGTTTTGTTTGGGGTTACTATAGATCCTAACCCTGATCTGGGGACACCTTTTAGGTAAGTAGCAATAGACTGTGAGGGAACTGTACGGCGTAGTCCAATACGGTTGAAGTAGTAGCTATGTTGATGTGGCACATTGGTTGGTACCGGTATCCCTTGTGGAGAAACGATGAGAATACAGGGCCGCTGCGTGGTGTCGTTAAGTATCAACTGACCTTAGAACATTTAATCGACCAACTTGGCCATTAGAAAGTAGTGAGATAGACGGCCTCGATATAAAGCTGGGAACTGGTTGATACTCGATGCTACACTCATTGACACCATACTCTCGAGATAGTTTCGGCCGCAAGAAAAGATTGCGTGAGCTGAAACCATGACCGATGGAGGATGGTCAGAGATATTGAGATCCTCTAGAACCCGGTTACTTTTTCTAGGACAGGTTGAAACCAACTTAACTTCAAGAGGGTACTACCTTTGACCTCATGCAAGCCTTAAACCTAAGGGCTTTGTGTGATTTTACTATGTTTGCAATATTTGTGTTTTCAATATCTATGTTTGCTATACCTGTAGTTTACCATGACATCATGCATCATAACATGGCATTCATGCTTCATTACACTAACCATTTCAAAGACCAAGGGAATTTATCTTTGTTCTATTTTGCAGATTATGGCTTCCGTGCGGAGAAATACCATCTGAGTCAACTTTGTGCAAATACCTGCCCAACTCAAAGAACTAGCCTCAAGAGTTTATGAGACTTCTATGTTCATTAAGAGACACGGTCAACTCCTCATCCTGGTTACTTCAAATCTTGATAAGCTGATGATGAGCATGCTATTTCAGTTCTTCGATCCCGTGCATCATTGCTTCACCTTTCCAGATTACCAGTTGGTTCCCACCATGGAAGAGTTCTATCACCTATTGGGCATATCCATCCTTGAACAAGTACCCTTCATAGGTATGGAAGAAGTTCCTAGACCAAAAGACATTGCCTCAGCTCTACATTTGAAATAGGCTGATGTAGTATCCAATTGGGAAACACGAAGCGGGGTCGAAGGTTTTCTAGCCAAATTTCTGATAGACTAGGCTCAACTATTCTGGGATAATTTGGATTTTCAGGCTTTTGAAGATGTCTTGGCTCTCCTTATCTATGGTTTGGTTCTCTTCCCGAATCTAGACTCCTTTGTAGATGTGAATGTTGTTAAGATTTTCCTTTCTCGCAATCCTGTGCCTACCTTACTTGGGGATATCTTGCATGCCCTCTATACTCGTACCATAAGGAGAAGAGGGACTCTCATGCGTTGCATGTCATTACTGTCAAGGTCGTTTATTTAGCACCTCCCTAAGTCTGTGCTGAAGAACTAAGAAGGTTTGGGTTGGTCCTATAGAATAATGTCACTTGCTCATACAGATATTTTTTGGTGTTCCCGGGATATAGAAGACACTACTGTTATTGACTGTTGTGGGGGATACCCTAATGTCCCATTGCTTGGAATTAGAGGAGGTATAACTTACAATCCTCGTCTAGCTTTACGAAAATTTGGTCGTGCTCGGAGAGATGGTCCCCATGAACTTCTTCTCGAGGACATTGCATTTGACTACAAGGAGGATGTTAAGGAGCACCGCCGGAGGTTTATACGAGCTTGGGGCATGGTGAACAGATCTAACCCCCAAGAGTTGGGACCAAACAATTCCCTTCCTATGCAGCCTTATCTCCAGTGGGTCCGAGCTCGTGCCTAGAAGCTTGGGATTCCCTAGGAGGCCGTGTTACCAGTAAATGTGGAGCCCACTAATGAAGAGGGAATTCCTTACACGGTTCTCTATCCTTACATGCCCACTGACCTTGGGGAGCTGCAGAGGTCTTGGATTCAGCTGAAGAGTGAGTAGGATACTTACCGAGAAAAGTACCATAAACAAGAAAGGAAGATTTTGAAGCTCACCAGGCAGTTCGAAGAAGAAAGAGTGATCAATGACTATATCGGCACAAAGAGGAAGCGACCGTGGGACTTTTGATTTTGCTTTTTCTAGTTTTAGATCTTGTTTTATTTACTTCTTTGTAACGCCTTAAAGGCATTGTTGAACCTTTCAAAGTTAATCTAATAAAGTTTTGTTCATTTTTGGTTTACAAATTTAAATCTCCCAAAGTCTTTGAAATCATTACATGCGCATCCCATTATCATGCACATCATTACAGGTACCCTTACAGGTTTCTCATCTTCTTCGCTGTTTATTTCAGCAGTTATGTCTTCTGATCAAGCCATTAAAGATCTTCAGGCACAGAACACCCATTTCCAACAGATGTTCCTAAGTCTGGCAAAAGGGCAAGAGGATCTGAAGACCCTTATTCTGAAAGAGAAGAAGAAAAAGAAGAAGGTCGGTATTCTGAACATGGGTAGAAGATTCAGAGAAAGGTTAAGACAATCAGCTGATCTGACCTCCTCATCCAAGGACGGGGAGAACCAAGAAAGGACAAAGGACCGTAGTCCTGCAGTTTCTGATAATGATACGGATTACGATGATGAACAATATCCTCCTACCGAGGATATATACAAGCAGCTAGAAGACCGTCTGAGCGCTATGGAGATTCAGAAAATCCATGGTTTGGATTTCAGAGAATTGGGACTGGCGTCGGGAGTGGTCATCCCTCATAAGTTCAAAGCTCCAGTTTTCACAAAGTACGATGGAGTATCCTGTCCAAAACTCTATCTCCGCTCGTATGTCCGAAAGATTCAACCCCACACTGCTGATAGAAATTTGTGGGTGCACTTCTTTCAAGATAGTCTGTCAGGGACTCAACTTGAATGGTTTTATCAGTTGGAAGGAGCCAGTGTCTGAAACTGGGAAGAACTTGCTGCTGCTTTTTACAAGCAGTATCAGTATAACGTCGACCTTGCTCCCACTCGTACTCATCTCCAGGGTATGTCCATGGGTGCAGGTGAAGGTTTTAAGGACTATGCTCAAAAGTGGAGATACTTGGCTGGAAGAGTCCAACCCCCTTTGTCTGATAGGGAGTTGGTTGACATGTTTCTAGGGACGATATCTAGTCCATTTTTCAATCACTTGATCGACAGCTCGTCGTCTTGGTTTACTGAGTTGATTTTGACTAGAGAAAGAGTAGAAGTTGGCATTCGAAGTGGTAAAAGATAGAAGGATGTTTCGTCGAGTGCAGCAAAGAAGTCGTTCACCGGTAAGAAGGAAGCTAGTGCAGTCTACGGCCTGAGGGGCCAAAACAGACCTGAACACCGTCAAACGGTAAATGCTGTAGTGATATCAAGACCCACAATTGCTCCACAATGCAACAATCAGCAAAGGGTGGAAAGACCACAGCGGCAGTTTACCCGCATCAACATGACTTTGGCTGAAGTTCTGCCTTATCTATTAAAATCCAACTTGGCAACTTTGAAAGAGGCTCCCAAGAATCCAAACACTGCTTCTCCCAGATACAATCCCAACGTACGATGCGCCTACCATTCCGAGAGTCCGGAACATGATACAAACGACTGCTGGGTTCTGAGGAATAAAGTGCAAGATTTGCTGGAAGCTAAAGAGATTGAGTTTGATGCTCCGGAAAAACCAAACGTTATAACTGCTCCTATGCCAAAACATGGTCGTGGAGTCAATGCCGTGGACACCGATTCGTTTGTGACCTCTATGGAAGAAATTTCTACTCCTTTGATGACGGTTAAGAAGAATTTGTTGTTGGCCGGTTTATTTTCGGGTTGTGGTGAAGATTGCCACGTATGTTCAATTTTGTCTTCCAATTGCTATTTATTGAAGTCAGGTGTTTAGCGCCTGATGGATAATAAAGAAATTTTGTTTGAAAAGACTATGATTCCGTTTGAAGATGCTGCCATCATAACCATTTCCGCCAATCCTTCCAAGGTTTCCTCGAGAAAACCTATTAGGGTTACACCTATTCCAAGAATTGCTCCGTTAATAATCACCACTCCTGGGCCCACCCCATATACCTCATATAAGGCTATCCCATGGCACTACGGTGCTGATGTATATTACAATGGTATTAAACAAGATCTGAGGGTTGAAGAAGCCGATAAGATATCAGTAATATTGTTGTGGCTAGCAAGATCACCAGAAGTGGAAGACTCTTTTCTCCTGAGATTTCCCCTCCGACTGTCCACGAGCCTGTTGTCATTCTGTCTACTGGTACATTAACTACTGCCCCAGTTCCTATTCCAGTTATCACCCTTGTCGCTGAGCCATCTGGGACTCGGGGCAAAGAAATCATAGGTGAGCCTTCCCGGACGGAGACACCTAAGAAGATCATTGTAGAAACCTCTAAACAAGAGATAGAGGAAATACTGAAGATTATCAAGAAGAGCGACTACAATGTGGTCGAGAAACTGGGGCAGACCACGTCAAAGATCTCTATGTTGTCCCTGTTATTGTGTTCTAAAGCCCACGCGAAGGCTTTGATTACGTTTCTCAAGACTGCGCATGTGCCGCAGGAAACTTCTGCAGATTAGTTCAAAGATTGTGTGGCTAGCCTAACTGCTGACAATGGGTTAGGGTTTTCAGATACAGATCTGAATGCTAAGGGGAGAAATCCTAATGATGTTTTGCATGTCTCGATCGAGTGCAGGGGCACCACTATGGCCCATGTGTTAGTAGATATCAGGTCCTCATTGAATGTTCTACCGAAGAAAGCGCTAGACCGTCTGGATTGTGAAGGTTTGATTCTAAAGCCGAGTAATATTGTGGTAAGGGCTTTTGATGGGTCAAAAAGAATAGTGCACGGGGAGGTGGACATCCCAGTCAATGTGGGTTCTCAGACCTTTGGGTCTACCTTCTACGTAATGGATATCAAGCCATCGTATTCTTGCTTGCTGGGTCGTCCTTGGATTCATAAGGCTGGGGCAGTGACTTCCATACTCCATCAAATGCTGAAATATCCAGTGAAGGGAAAGATCGTCATGGTACAAGGTGAAGAGGAGTATATGGTGAGTCATCTCAATTCCTTCCGCTATGTAGAAATGGATGGAGAATTCATAGAAACTCCTTGTCAGAATTTCGAAGAGGTCCCTCAGATTTTAGCATCAACTGAAGTCACTACCAACAAACCTCCGCTGAAGATGGCTTCTCTCAAGGATTCCAGGGCTGTAGTTGAAGAAGGTGGGTGTACCAATTGGGGTCGGCTCCCTGATTTTAGTCTCAAAACTGACAAATTTGGTTTGGGCTTTACTATAGGGGCTCAAAGGGTTGTTAAGCATGCACAGATTGGAAGACCTCCTCTACACATCAGTAATCGGGGTGTTAATGCAATTGAGGACAGTGAAGGAGATTCAGACATCGACAGCTGGATCTACCCAACAACCAATGGTGGACTGAACAACTGGACGACGAAGGACTTCATACCTATTTCTTTTACTCCGCAGTAATTGACTTTTGTTTTAAGATTTGTAATAAATAGTTTAAAACTTTATGGCCTGGTGCCTTGCCCGAGGCACTTTGGCTTTGCTTGTGAGGGCTTATTATTTGTAATTTCATATATCATTAATAAAGCATTGGACGTTTCTTGCATTACAATTTTTGCGCTCCTTGTTTTTCTTTTCTGTCTCTTATTTTATCAAAACAGCTATTCTCTTACACACAGTCACATATCATAATGCAGATCCATATCCACTCTGGATCCTATTGATAATGACTCTGCTACTGCCAGTTATAACTTCAAAAACCGATCAACCAAGCCGAGGACGAAGGTGAGGATGATTGTGAGGTGCCTGGAGAACTTGCTAGACTATTACAGCAGGAAGAAAGGGCCATACAGCCTCACAAAGAGCCAGTTGAATCAGTAAATTTGGGTACAGAGGAAGACAGGAAAGAGGTTAAGATAAGTGTGAATCTGGAGCCTAGTGTCAAGCAACAGTTAATACAGATCCTACACGACTATGTTGAGATCTTTTCCTGTTCCTATAAAGACATGCCTAGTTTGGACATTGATATCGTGGTACATCGCCTGCCGACTAAAGAAGATTGCCCTCTGGTGAAGCAGAAGGTCCGCCGTATGTGCCCCAAAATGTCAGAGAAAATCAAAGCAGAGGTCATGAAACAATTCAATGCAGGGTTCTTAGCTGTCACTTCTTATCCACAGTGGGTTGCCAACGTTGTTCCAGTACCTAAGAAGGATGGTAAGGTACGGTGTGTGGACTATAGAGATTTGAACTGGGCAAGCCCCAAGGATGATTTCCCACTTCCTCACATCGATGTTTTGGTCGACAACACCGCGTAGCATAAAATCTTCTCCTTCATGGATGGTTTTTCTGGCTACAACCAGATCAAGATGGCTCCTGAAGACATGGAGAAGACAACCTTCTTACACAGTGGCGCACCTTCTGTTACAAGGTAATTCCTTTTGGTTTGAAGAATGTTGGGGCAACGTATCAACGTGCCATGGTCGCTTTGTTCCACGACATGATTCACCATGAGATCAAGGTTTACGTGGATGACATGATAGCCAGGTCTCAGACTGAGGAAGAGTATCTTGATCATCTCCATAAACTGTTTGACAGGTTGAAAACGTATAAGCTGAGGTTGAATCCGAACAAGTGTACCTTCGGGATAAGGTCTGGTAAGCTTATGGGTTTTGTTGTCAGTGACAAAGGTATTCAGGTGGACCCTATAAAGGTAAAATCCATACAAGAGATGTCGGCTCCCCGTACAGAAAAGGAAGTTAGAGGCTTCTTGGGACGTCTAAATTACATTGCCAGATTCATTTCACATATGACTGCTACTTGTGAACCAATCTTCAAGCTGTTGAAGAAAGATCAAGTGGTAAAATGGAATGATGAATGTCAGACCACTTTCGAAGGAATCAAGGAATACCTTCAAGAACCACCATTTCTGATGCCTCCAGTTGAAGGAAGACCTTTGATACTATACTTAACAGTGCTGGACAATTCGATGGGGTGTGTGCTGGGGAAGCATGATGAGTCTGGCCGAAAAGATCACGCCATTTATTACCTTAGAAAAAAGTTTACCAACTGTGAGACCCGATACTCATTGCTCGAGAAAACTTGCTGCGCTTTGGCATGGGCTGCTCGCTGGCTGAGACAGTATATGCTGACTCACACTACCCTATTGATATCAAAGATGGATCCAATCAAGTATATTTTCGAGAAGTCCGCTCTCTCCGGAAGGATGGCAAGATGGAAGATGATCTTAACCGAGTATGACATCCAATACACAACCCAAAAAGCGATCAAGGGGAGTGTATTGGCGGATCATTTGGTGCATCAGGGCGTGGATGACTACTAGTCCATGAATTTCGAGTTCCCGGATGAGAATATCATGTTGGTCACCGACTATGAAGAACCTGGACCAGATGAAGGACCCGAGGAAGGGTCCAGATGGTCTGTGTATTTTGACGGAGCCTCGAACGCATTGGGCAATGGCATTGGCACTGTAATTATATCTCCTGAGGGCTGTCGTACTCTGTTCACCGCCCGATTATGTTTTAACTGCACCAACAATATGGAGGAGTATGAAGCGTGTATCATGGGTCTTCGAGTTGCTATTGACCTGAGGATTACGTTTTTGAGTGTATTTGGAGATTCCGCTCTGGTGATAAGTTAGATCAAAGGCGAGTGGGATACAAAGCACCCAAATCTTATTCCTTACAAAGAGTATGTACTGACGCTGCTCCCACACTTTGAGGAGGTAACCTTTGAACATTTCCCGCGAGAAGAGAACCAGTTGGCGGACGCGTTAGCTACCTTGTCTTCTATGTTCAAAGTCAGGTGGGACAATGAAGCTCCCCAGATCACCATTGAGAGGTTTGACGAACCCGTACATTGTTGTCACATTGAGACTGAAGAGGTAGCAGATAAACCCTGGTTTCATGAGGTAAAGAGATATCCTGAGGCGCAAGAATACCTCGAGGGGGCATCTGTTAATGACAAGAAGTTTCTGAGAAGGTTCGCGGTGAAATTCTTCATCAGCAATAGAATCCTCTATAAGCATAACCATGATTCAACCTTACTGCGGTGCATAGACAAGAACGAGGCAGAAAGAATCATGGAAGAGCTACATGAAGGTACTTTTGGAACTCATTCAAGTGGACATACTATGGCGAAGAAAATCCTATGGGCAGGATATTACTGGTCCACTATAGAAGCTGATTGTTATCAGCACTCACGAACCTGTCATAAGTGCCAAGTTTATGCTGATAAAGTGCATGTACCTCCAGTTCCCCTGAATGTTTTGACAGCTCCTAGGCCCTTTGCAATGTGGGGCATCAACATGATCGACGAGATCAGACCTACCGCGTCTAACGGGCATCGCTTCATTCTGGTAGCAATTGATTACTTTACGAAGTGGGTTGAGATAGCTTCCTTTGCTATAGTAACCAGGAACGTTGTGGCGCGGTTTATCCGACACAATTTGATCTGTCGATATGGTGTACAAGAGAGGATCATTACAGACAATGGTACAAATCTAAATAATACAATGATCACCGAGATCTACAAATAATTCAAGATACAGCATCATAACTCTTCTCCTTACCGGTCGAAGATGAATGTGAATGTTGAAGCGGCTAACAAGAACATCAAGAAGATTATGCAGAAGATGACAGTGACATACAAAGACTGTCATGAGATGCTACCATTCGCTCTTCATGGGTACCATACCTCAGCACGGACGTCGACAGGGGCAACACTCTACTCTTTGGTGTACGACATGGAGGCAGTCCTACCCATCGAAGTCCAGATACCCTCTCTCAGGATTATGAAGGATACGGGTTTGAACGAAGACGACTGGATCCAAACCCGACTTGATCAGCTGAATCTAATCGATGAAAAGAGACTTACTATTATCTTTCATGGTCAGACATATCAAAAGCGAATGATCAAGGCCTTTAACAAGAAAGTCAGACGTCAAGAATATCAAGTCGGGGATCTGGTGATCAAGCGCATCATACTGCAGCAAGGTGATCCCATGGGAAAATGGACCCCCACATACGAAGGTCCATTTGTGGTTAAGAACATTTTCTTGGGAGGAGCTATGATTCTAACCACTAGGGATGGTGACGACCTTCCTCACCCCGTCAATGCAGACATAGTGAAAAGATACTACGCATAATCAAAGACCCGCTAGGTTGACTGGCCTAGGCAAAAATAAGGGCTTCCCGGCGAATCAAAAGGGTTCGGGCAAAAGTAAGGGATGAAAATGAAAAAAACTGTACACCCAACAAGTCGAAAACTTGAAAAGGAGACTTGGGCAAAAAAGGGTATCCCGGTGGACTGAAAACCCAAAAGGGCGGTCCAGGAAAAAGTTAGGGATTGAAGCGTAACACTATGTCTCATTGGATCATCTTGCAACCAGACTTCGGTATCGACTATCAAGCTCAAACGGTGCCAATCAATCTTATCCACCTTCGGCCAAGCAGCAAAGTGATGAGATGCTTGAAGATATAAAGGAAATAGCAGAGTTGGAACCCAATGGGATTGTTTCACATAGCTGATTTTCTTTCCTTTACATAAATTGTAATTTCTATCTTTTGGCGGTGTTCTCTTACTATAACGTTAGCCTTTTTATACAAAAACGCCTATTACAGGCCAATTTCAGAATCAATACAAGTCATTTTCACAAAGCTTTAATTTGTTTCCTTTTTCTGTTTTGTTTTGCAAGAACGTCCAATGATTTATTTTTGATATGTGCATTTGAAGTGTCCAAACAAGAAGTGTCCAAAAAAAACAAAAGACGATTACTCGTAATTCCAGGAACAGGGACAAATAAGAAGTGTCCAAAACCTTACAGTTACTCTGTCCATCAGGTACCAGGGACAGATCCAGCTTGAGAACATAAGTGATGATACATACACTCCCCACAAAGTAAAAAGTATCCAGAGACAGTGATGTTAGCTTCTCCGAACAGGACATAACTCTCCTTTACTGAAGTTCGCAATCGCAAGTGAGTCAGTAACGGTAATTCATCTGCAGCTGAGTTGTTTCTCCAAGTCAGCAAATCTATCGACAGAGTATCTCCTCTCCAACAAAGTTATCCTCCGCAGAATTATCTTCAAATAGAGTCTCGTCCGGCAGAATATTTACCAAGACATGGGGAAAATCCCCAGCATAGTCCTCTTTGTTCACCATCCCCGACAGAAGTAGAGGAACTATGGTTTTTATAGCAATCAAGGATTTATTTTCCCAGATTCAGATTGTTATGTCAACATTTCGTGTTCATACATCATGACACGTGCATACATCACATATAACATAGTCTCATTTATTTTGAGAACGTCATTATACAATGCATCTCATGCATCGTACATGACTAACCCTATATTTCTTTCAGGAAAGACAGTTATTATCAATAATTTCGAGCAGGTACATGATCAACACTCGAAGCAAAACAGAGTAATCATCGGTGAGACAAGAGCAACCTTACCCAGGTTCCCTCTGCAGTTTTACCCAAACTCATTCCGAAGCAGCCCTACTACCCAGGCTTTCATACCGAAGTAACCCTACTATCCAGGTTCCTTCTTACAGCCCTACTATCCAGGCTTTCATATCGAAGTAACCCTACTATCCATGTTCCTTCTTACAGTCTTACTACCCAGGCTTTCATATCGAAGTAACCCTACTATCTAGGTTCCTTCTCACAGCCCTACTATCCAGGCTTTCATACCAAAGTAACCCTACTATCCAGGTTCCGTCTCACAACCCTACTACCCAGGCTTTCATACCGAAGTAACCCTACTATCCAGGTTCCTTCTCACAGCCCTACTACCTAGGCTTTCATATCGAAGCAACCCTACTATCCAGGTTCCTTCTCACAGTCCTACTATCCAGGCTTTCATACCGAAGTAACCCTACTATCCAGGTTCCTTCTCACATCTCTACTACCCAGGCTTTCATATCGAAGCAACCCTACTATCCAGGTTCCTTCTCACAGCCCTACTATTCAGGCTTTCAAATGGATCATTTATGTGTCCTTCGAATGGCTTTAGATTGGACCCATCTATTTGCCTTAGCTATTTAATTCAGATACCCTCAAGTGAGAACTTCATTCTATCAATCGAAGCCTCATTCGTCACTTCCTTCGAATTCCATTTGCACAGGAAGCCTGGGCCTGGCCATATGTAGGACTAAGACTCATCATAAGATAAACTTGCATTATGTGTTTCTTTCGAATGGCCAGTAATATGTGTATCCTTTGTTTTGAACCAATGTGCATGCTCTTTTGAAGGAACCATATGCATCACTTGTGTGCATTATTTGCCATTCCTTCGAATGGGCCAACAAAGTAAATCCTACGCGTGTTGAAACAAACTTTCTAAGGGAGATACTGCCCAGTCGAAGCAATAATCAAGCTTGCTCCAAAGAAATCAAATGCCCAATCGAAGCAGGAATCAAGCTTGTATGCAGGTAGTCATCAAGAAAAACCTGCAGAGGCCCTTGCTCAATCGAAGTAAGCATGCAGGAAACAATTTGCATTGTGAATCAAACAAGCATGTAAAGCCAATGGTGTAATCAAAGGATGTATGCATGAGGCCATTACCAAGACCTTCTGAATCGAAAGAAACCAGTAAGAAGCCAACGCCCTCTGAATCTAAAGAATCCAGTAGGAAGCCACTAACTTCTGAATCGAAGGAGCACCAACAAGAGGCCCTTCCCTTTTGAATCAAAGTAGACTGTTTCAAAGGAAACAAATGCCCAGTTGAAGCTTGTATACAGCAAACAAGCAAAAGTCCAAGGTTTCAATCGAAGCTTGGAAATTTGAAGCAAGCTTGAAGGATGTTAGGTGTGTCGTATCCCAAATTTGTCCTACCTCGATGATTTAATCTTTCCGAGATTAAAATTGAAGAAATATTCAATTAAAGATGGTATATCAGTATTTGATAATCCGTCTTTATCCGACTAGGGGGTGTACCTTAAATTCAGGAAAGTGGGGCTTTCTAAATCAGAAAGACTCGTATATTCGTGAACTCATTCGCGTGGTATGTTGACCAATGGCCCATGCGATTCAAAAGTGTAAAGCTATTTCAAAATAATAACTACTACATAGTTTTTATTATTGAAATTAAAATTTCTATTAAATAATAATTGACTTTATTAAAGAAACTTAGGTGTTACGTTGTTATTAGTAAAAAGGGGGTAATTTACTTAGTTGGCCCATTTCTATTTTTGTTATCCAAATAGCAAAAGGGGGTGTGTTTATCAATACAAGTCCCATCTAGTGACTAGAGAGGAAAAAAAGTATTCTTGTCAAAATTACTGTTTTTTCAATAAGGGGAAAAGAGATATATAAAAGAAATAATGTTATTAAAGAAAAGTTATTTGTTGTTCTAAATAAATAAAATTTGTTTCAAGAAATAAGAATGTATTGTTTTTGCTTGCATTGGTGTTTTTAAAGTTTGTTTAATTAAAACACTGGGCCTGGTTTTAGAAAAGATGTCTTAATACAATTAAGGCCCAATCTGATTTGAAAGAAGAGTTTCGCTTTGTGTTTCTAAAACAAAATTATTTTTGGTTCAAATTAATTAATGGTGTAAATTAGTGTTATCAAATTAGATTATTAAAGGTTTGTTTGAAAAAAACAACTGGGTTATGAAAGTAATTTTGGGGCCTAAGGGTATTAAAAAAACTGGTGTTGCTGCTAAATCAACTTTATGCTGGTGGGATGAATAATACCAACGCAAGGCCCAATGGGGTCATAAAAAGAATGTATCAACCTAAACTAAATTAGTGCTGGGTTTTATGCAGTAACTTGAAGAAGTGAAAAACACAAGAAGGGGGGGTTGAATTGAAACTTCAAAATAAAATTCAATAGACATAATGATTTTTATCCTGATTCGCTTAATCCTCAAATGGTTCAAGGAAGTCCAAGGGTTGACCAGACAAACTCTCTCCTGAGGCAGTCTACCTCAAATTAGGGTTTCATGTTGCATCAAGATGTTTGAGTCCAAAGGATCCCAAATAATCACTATTGTCCTAATATGCTGTCAAGATCATCCATGTCAAGTTTCAAGCCTTGTAGAGGAAGTTTGCTCAGTCAATTGCTCAAAGGCCTGAAAATCGACTGTGCTAGGTCAAGAGTTAACTGGGGCCCATATACAGTCAAACTTCAAGATTTTTTGTCAACATTCTCATATTGAAGTATCATTCATCATTTGATCAAGGGTTGATCATGATTCTCCAAGGATTGCTTACAATTCATCAAAACCTAAAAGTTGCTAAATTAGGGTTTTATAGGGAAAGTCAACTCAACTTTGACCAAGCATAACTTTCTCATAATTTATCAAAAATGATCCATCCAAAGCTCCTTTTTAAGAGGATGCAATTCCCTATAATTCATCTTCAGCTCCCAAGTTCTAAATATGCACTCACAAAACGATATGAATTTGGACATTATAGGTCATTTTGAAAAGTCAATAAAAACACCTTTTGGGTCAAAGCTTCATACATGAGCATAGAAGATCCAATGGAGATGAGACCAAAAGTGTTTCTTAGAGGACATCTTAGGCTTTCTAGAAAGACTAAGAACACCTCTCTTGGGAAAAAATTGAGAGAGTTATGCATTGGTCAAGTTGACCTTTTTTGCAAAATTACCAAAAGTCAAATATGCTCAAATTTGCATCTTTTGCTAAATGGGCCCAACTTTTTATGCTTGCATCTCATTCCTAACATAACCCACGACCTATGGAACCCTCCATGCTTTATTTATTCATTTATTTAATTTATTTTGATTTTTATTCATTTAAAATTCAAATAAATCCTAATAAATCATATATTGCATTTTAGGGATGATCTTTTGCATTGAAAGAAGATATTATATACTGTTAATTGAAGATCAACTCGTGCAAGGTCAATTTGGTTGAAAAAGATTGGATTTGAGAAAAATTAGAAAGGAATCATATACTATGAAAGATCAAATCAAATCTCCACGATGAGCAAGATTGAGGTCGTTTTTGTTGACCTAATAGTTTGTATTACATATACAGAAGAAGACCAAGGGATAAGGAGGTTGCAAGCAGTCGTGCAGAGGTGAAACAAAACTCAAAAAATTGCAATAAAAGTGGTGATTCAATTTCCACATTAGAGGCCAATTCATACCATTCTCACGACACTAACAGGTTCTTGGACATCCCCAAAAGGAATTCCAACCATTTGCAAGCTCTCTCACGCCTGGAATTGTAAGATATAGGTATCACGACTTCCTTCCAAATTCAATTTCGGTTTCATTGATTTACTCATCCATTGCATATTTTGATGATATATTCGTGTTTGTCATTGAGTTTGAAAACTATTGTTACCATTTAATTGCATTTCTAACGCATGTACAGGAAGTTTCCATAGCTAGGGTTTTGTGTTATTGATTAGGGCTTTGCAGGATAGGAAAAATTGAGCATTGATTCTGGTACCATGAGACTCGTGAGAATGAAATGAGTAGAATGGTACCAGCCATGGCCATTTATCTTGAACGCACACGATTTTGGAGATGGACATGGATATACCTATAGCTAGTGTCTGTAGGTAAAAGTTTGCCACCTAAAACGACAGTTGGGGAGGAGGACGACGATGCGTGTCATCCTCTAGTTGGGTGATTTGAATTTGGCGCATTTTAAATTTCAGCGTTTTTATTTTATTATATTATAATTGATTTCCATTGTATATACAAATAAAACACTTGACTTAGTTGGTAAGCGTGCAGGGGGAAAGTGCAAAGGACCTGGGTTCGATTCCCAGGTCCCAACCTTCATTCTTAATATTTTTTAACAGGTAATCCAACGCTTTGCAAGTCAAGATGCTCATCGTGCACCATCGGGATCTGGCCTCTAATTCATCAATGCCCCCAGATCAACATACCACCATGGGAGGACCACCATGTGCCTCAGTCAAGCATGCACACTGGATTGGGGCGAAGTCAAACAGACCTCTGTCCATTTGGGCCCAGGAGTTTACATTCCAACCCCCCTTTTGCTAAATACAGGCCCATTTATTAACTTTTCTTTATTTCTTTTTCTCTATTTTTTATTATTATTTATTTTCCATTATTTATTTAATTGGCAAATTAATTTATTTTTTCACAAAAAAACATAAAATCAATAACTCACAAAATTAAGATTAGTTTTTATTTATTTATCAGAATTAATTTAATTTAGATTTTAACTTAGAGAAATTGTAATTTGTTTTTTTTCATAAATACAATTAAAGTAGAACTTAGGTTAACTTTTAATGTTGTTTTGCTCTTTTTCTCAAATAAATAAAAATACAAAAAAATAAGTTGTAGATTAAATTAATTCATTTTTTCTCTTAAAATTAAGATTAATTAGAATTAGGATTTTTCTTTTTAACTTAATACTTTCTTTATTTTCTAAATAACAAAACAAAATAAAAAAAAAAGCATTTCCTTTAACTAATCGCAATTAGGTTTAGGAAAGGGGTCAAAACCCTAGTTGTCTCGTTTTCAACTTATCGTGCGCGTTCCATTATTTTTACGATATTGTTGTAACTGTTCATGGTTTGTAATAGTTTAATATAGGGTTTTTATTTATCACTTTTTCCGGGTTTTTGGTTATGTAATTAATCCCCCTCCCCGAAGTCTTGTAATAGCATAGATTTACCTTCTCGCATTTTAATTCTCGCAAATATTTAACTGTTTTGATAAATGCTAATAGGATTGTATGACAAGAATGCATGACAAATTTAATACAGGTAGAAAACCCTAATGTGCAAATATTAAATAACTGAAAACAGATCACTCGCACATATCACTCTTAGGGTATACTCTCACTTCGGTTGCCTTCGGTAAAACGATCATTAAGTATAGGACACTTCAGTGGCTACCCTTCTGTCTAAAAAAGATCAAATGTCTTGTTGGATGTTGCCTCGGAATGTTGCCTCGGAAAGGTTGCCTCGGAAATGTTGCCTCAAATATGATCTTAAGACTCTAGGGTTATTACTAAGATATCCTAACGTTACTTTAGTGATCGTACGTCCCTTTCGAATTCACCCTTACAACTCCAACGACGGTGCTACCTATTTCTCAAATAGTAGGATAACACTGTCTAAAGGAAACGAGAATAGAAACAATCTTTTTTCGAGTAGGTAGATGCTAGTAAGTACTTGTTCAAATCAAAACTTTTCACACTTACACTTTTCAAACAAATTTTCAAAACAACTTCGTCACACCTTTGAGGACTGATACAAGGGTTATCACGAAGTCAAACTGTTTTAAAACAAAGCACATACACAAGCAATTTTTAAAAGATGAGCAAGTACCTAAGAGCCCATGGAAAACCATGGATAGAAAGGGTGTTAATACCTTCCCTTTCTATAATCTACCCCCCGTACTCGAAATCTAGAAAAAGGATTTTTTATGTACTTTTTTCCTTTCCGATTGGATGAAATAAAAGTCGGTGGTGACTCTTGATTACCGCGACATCTTGCGAACACAAAACATAAAATGCAAACCAGCATTTCAAACAGTCGGTTCTGCCACCGTATCACAATATCAGTTGTATGAAATCGTAAACGATTTACCCTTTGAACTTGTTTATATAGGCGTGACAATTTTGTCCAAATGGAAACATGATAATGTACACTTAATGCTCTTTCCATACTGAGAAGATCCTTGTCTGATTGTAGCTGTTGTAAGTGATACTGCCTTAATGGAAAAGTAACGCTTCAGATCTTAGGAATCTTGCATGCTACTTTACTTCAGAACTTGGGAAGTTAGAAGCGTAAGGTTCTGTTAGCGTGTTGGACTTCCATTCAGAATTAGAATATCTTTCTTTTTAGCGCAGATTCTGATCATCATACTTTAGAACATTCTGATTACTCAGCTTGAGTGCTTTTGTGGCTTAACTTCTGATGCCGTTTTAATCAGAACTTTTGTTCAACATAAAAAAAAATTCATAGTGCATATTTGTTCTTTGTGTTTGTTATCATCAAAACTCTTATGAGGGTTGTAGAATCAAACTATGTTTTAGTAATCTCCCCCTTTTTGATGATGACAAAAACTAGTATTTTTCAATAAAAATATATAGAACAAAAAGCTTAAGAGAGTCTCCCCCTGAGTTGAGTACTCAGATAGAGATAAGATACTTCCCTAAAGTTCCTTCTTATTAGAGCTTTTGATGCATCTCCTCTTGTCTATGTCAGAATTTGTTCCTATTTAAGCTTTCAGAAAACAAATAAGAAGTTAAGATATTCAGAATGTTTGAGACTTAGTCCCGGTAAACTGTTATTGAAAATATCTTACGTTCTCCCCCTTTTTGTCAGGTATCAAAAAGCAATATAATCATAAATTATCAGAGTCAAAAATGATGATTTGTATTGAAAATAAACTTCAGTGACATTTTATTCAGAAACAAAGAAGATAAGATAAAAAATACAGAAAACAAGTTAAAGAAAATTTAAGATGGAGGGGGAAGTCGTGTGAACAACGCTTCCAGCAAGCTCTTAATCTGAGTGCTTGATTCTTCTTTATTTCCTAGTATATCCTTGATTTATTTGGTAGTGTCTTCCTGTTTATCCAATATATCCCTTATTTCTTTGTTTGTGTCTTCTTTCTTATCCAATCTTGCACGGATTAAAGCATTATCCTTCTTCAGCTCTTCCAGAGTTTGCATGACCAGAGACGTAGCTGGTGTTTCCTCAGAGGTTACAAGTTATTCAGAACACTCTACAACATCTTATGATTCAACTACTTCTTCTATTGCAATTTCCTTTTCTGGAGCAGTAGTCAGAGGGTGACTATCAGAACCTGGTTCAGTGGCTTCTGAAGGTTGGTGCTCTTTCCAGGGAGCATTTTCCAGTAGAAGACTTACTTTCTTGTCCTAGTGACTCAGAACTTGGTCTTTGAAGGCTTTCAGCTGATCACTGAAGTTCTGCTGAGCCATCTCATAACTCAATTCTTTCAGCCTCTGGGATTCAGAGTTGAACCATTTTCTGAATCTATCCCAAAGAGAATCAGAAGTAGTAGGATTAGAATTCTCTTGACTTGCTTGCTTCAAAGAAGTAACCCATTCCTGTATTTCTGTTTCAAAAATCAACAAGTTCTTACCAACATCTGTTTTGGTTAATGTTGGCTTGGGTTTGGGAATGGCAATTTTATTTGTGGTTAAAGCTAGATGGTCCAAAGCTTCTAGATCAATGACAATTCTGAGATGATCAGTTGGACGATTAATTGGTGAGGTAGTAGGAGAATCAAAAATCAGGATTGGTGAGTGAGGAGTGTTTGGTGGTGTGGAATCATATGGTGAGGGTATTTATGGAATATCACGAATGGAGAGAGGTAGATGAACCATAAGACGTTCTGTTATTCCAGGAATTGAGGTAGTGGTATCAGAGTATGTAAAAGAGTCTTCTGATTGGTTTATGGCAGCGTGTTGATTTTTTGGTTCAGGGGTTTCAGAATTTGGATTTTCAGTTTGAGGAGTGAGAGGGTTTTCATTTTCTAGTTGAGGAGAGTTGGGATTTGGATGTTCTAGTTGTGGAGAATGAAGGTGTGGATTTTTTGGTTGTTGGGAGTGGAGGTTTGGATTTTCTGGGATTGGTGATTGAAAGTCTTGGTCAAAAAGTTCAATATCAGATAGAACTCTTGCAAGTTCTGATTGATTTTGTTCTGGATTTGGATTAGGGGAGTGAGGTTCATTTAAGAAACTGCCAAGAGTTACAGAGGGATCAAACTCTATGTCAAAACCCTCAAATGTTTGTGGTGAGGTATTTTCTGTTGGTTGAGGGGGAACTGTTTTAGATGTTGGAAAAACTATAGATTCTACAACAGAAACAAAAGATGTGTTACCTTTCTTTTTCGCAGCTTTGGGTGTCCTCTGAGAGGATCCTTCTCCTGCTGCCTTCCTCTTTTTGGATTTCTTCAGCACAACATCTAGATCTGGCTTGTGCAGATCACGAATGTTGAATTATGGAATAGTTCCATCTTCCTTGCAAGCTTCAAGGTATCTGACCACAATCTCTGGAGAAGCATCTATCTCGGAAAATAGTGGAAAATCCTTCAGATGGATTCTCCGAGACGTGATGACTTCGTGAGAAGCAATTGTTGGTTCCTTCTTAATGCTTTCAATAATCTTCATTTTCTTCATATTCTTAGTATTTAATGGTTTCCCAGCACTTGCTTCCAGAGTGCTGATCTCCTGAGCCTCTGTCAGATGTTCTATCAGCCTGTTTTCTATCAGAATGTCAAAATTCAATCTTCCCAGAGGAATTCAATCCCTTTTTTTCTTTCTTCTTCCCTTGTTTCCTTCACGCTTGTTCTCAGATGATTGAAGAGCAAGTGTGGAAGGTTTATTTTGGTCTTCTTTTTAATGAAGTACAACAGAAATTATTGATCAATGTTGATGTAGTCAGGAGAGCTTGTAGGCTTCCTGTGATTTATGCAGCCCAGAATGATCCTGGCCCAGATTTTGTAATAATATTTCAAGTCTCTTATCTTGCTGGATGGCTGTCCAGAAGCGAAAATGACCCTAGCAATAGATTTTAGGTCAGAACACTTGTCAGCCATGTCAATGCATCTTACTTTGTCGCCATTGTACCTAATAAGTTTCCCAATCAAGTCTTCTGTAATCACTATATTCTTCCCCATAACATATGACGTAACCTGATGGTTGGATGAAGTAGCATGAATCCAGAATTCCTTAACAATAATAGGAAATACTGGACCCAACAGACGATCAAAGTATATGTTCCATCCATGAGCCGTCACATCTTCATACAAATCAAACCCATTTTCCTTTAAACGCTCAAAATCAATGATTAACTCACATAGAACTTCAAGATTATCTACACGAGTGAGCAATGTTCTTATAGGTTTCTCATATTGTTCTGTTGAAGAAGAACCAGAAGCACTGTTGATATTTTTGATGCTTGATGAGGATGCCATTGTTCACACGGATTTGTTGAAGAAAACTGAGAAAAAAGGGGATTTTGCAAAAACGAGAGCGAGAAAGAGTAATGGATGCAGTAAGAAGTGAATGAAATAGTGAAATTGAATTTATAAAAACTTTTGAAAACTTAATCAGTAAGAAAGTGAAAATAAGTAATGATTATACTGAACTTATGAAACCTGAAATTAGGGGATAATGTGTAGATATTGAACAGTTACCATTGACAAGTGTCTCAATGCATCCAATCAGAGCCTTAGACCCTTCAGAATTTGAACGTGTGTTCATCCTCAGAAGGTAGCTTGTGAGAGGATGACGGATGTTTGATGGTGTGAACTGCACGCCTCTATCTTTGAAATGAAAGGTTCAGATCTTCATAGATAGACTCTGAAGCAACTGTACTCCTAACTTCTGAAGACACGTTGATCAGATGCTCACAGAAAAAAAGTTCTGAGGGTTAGAATATGCAAATAAAACTTCTTATTCTGGACATAATTTCATGCTGAGATGTTTCAGAATGAAATTAAATCTATCTTCAAAGAGGGGTTTTGTAAACACATCAACCCATTGATGGTCTGTGTCAATAAATTTTAAAGAGATAATTCCTTTCTGAATATAGTCCTTAATAAAATGATGTTTTATTACTATATGCTTAGTCCTAGAATGAAAAATAGGATTTCTGGATAACCAAATTGTAGAAGTCTTATCACAGAAAATAAGGATATTACTCTCAAATATGTTGAAGTCTTCAAGCTGACTTTTCATCCAGAGCATTTGTGTGTTGCATCCAGTAGCTGCAATGTATTTAGCTTCTGTTGTTGACAATGTAATTGTGGACTGCCTCTTACTGGTCCATGAGATCAGATTGTCTCCCAGAAACTTGAAGCTTCCAGAAGTACTTTTGCGTTCTACTCTCTGTAGATTTTCTGCTCTACCTTTTTACTTACCTCTTCCTTTTCCAGAATGCATGTGGGATGCATTGGAGTCTTTGAGGGCTTACATTCTGAGAGGTCAAATTTCTTCAGAAGTTCTCTGACGTATTTGCTCTGGTGAATGTATTTTCCTTCTGGAGTTTGATTGATTTGAATACCCAGAAAGAATTTAAGTTCTCCCATCAAGCTCATCTCAAACTCTGCCTGCATGCACTTAGCAAATTCTCTTCCCAGAGAAGGTTTAGTAGATCCAAATATAATATCATCTACATAAATCTGACAAACTAAAATTTCATTCTTAAATGTCTTACAGAACAAGGTTGTGTCCACTTTCCCTCTGGTAAATTCCTTTTCTAACAGAAAGTTACTTAGTCTCTCATCCCAAGCTCTTGGAGCTTGTTTCAGACCATAAAGTGACTTCTTTAGTTTGAAAACATATTCTGGGTGTTTGGAATTTTCAAACCCAGGGGGTTGGTGCACATATACCTCTTCATCAATGTAACCATATAAGAATGCACTTTTGACATCCATATGATACAAAGTGATGACATTGTTTACAACAAAAGAGATTAAGAGTCTGATAGATTCTAACCTGGCAACTGGAGCAAAGGTTTCTGTATAGTTTATCCCCTCTTGCTGACTATAAAATTGTGCAACTAGTCGTGCCTTGTTTCTGATGACTTCTCCTTTCTTATTCAGTTTGTTTCGGAACACCCACTTTGTTCCAATGACGTTGAATCCTTTTGGTTTGGGAACTAGATCCCATACGTCATTTCTGGTGAATTGGTTTAACTCCTCTTGCATTGCCAGAATCTAGTCGTTGTCCAGAAGAGCTTCATTAATTGTTGTTAGTTCAATCAGAGATACCAATCCCATGAGGGATTCTTCAGAATTTCTGAATGTTGATCTTTTTCTGATTGGATCATCATTCTTTCCCAGAATCTTATCTTCAGAGTGAGCTATGCTGCTTCTAGATAACCTTTTCTGGAGTTGATCAACAAAAGGTACTGGAATGCTTGTGACATTTCCTTCTGACGTTGTTGGAGCATCTATGTTGGGAACTTCTGATGAGTTTCCTTCAGCACCTATGAATTCAACTTCTATATCTGTAAAAGATTCATTCTGCTTTGACTTTTGAGGGTCAAGCTTATCATCAAATCTAACACTGATTGACTCTTCAACAATTTGTGTTTCTGTATTGTATACTCTGTACCCTCTTGAGCGTTCAGAGTATCCTAACATAATACACTTCTACGCTTTGGAGTCAAACTTGTTCAGATGATCTTTAGTATTCAAAATAAAACATGTACATCCAAAAGGATGGAAATAAGAAATGTTGGGCTTTCAGTTCTTCCACAATTCATATGGAGTCTTTTCCAGAATAGGTCTTATAGAGATTCTATTCTGAATGTAACACGTTGTGTTAGTTGCTTCTGCCTAGAAGATCTTAGCAATGTTAGTCTCATTGATCATGGTTCTGTCCATTTCTTGCAATGTTCTATTCTTTCGTTCTACAACTCCATTTTGTTGGGGAGTTCTAGGACAAGAGAAGTCATGCGAAATGCCTTTTTCATTAAAAAATATTTCAAATTTTTTATTTTCAAACTCTCCACCCTGATCACTTCTGACTTTGACAATTCCAAGATCCTTTTCATTCTGAACTTGGTTACAGAAAGCAACAAACACAGAATGTGACTCGTCCTTGTATCTTAGGAACTTTACCCATGTCCATATGCTATAGTCATCTACGATCACTAACCCATACTTCTTGCCACTAACAGACGTAGTTTTTACTGGTCCAAATAAATTTATGTGAAGAAGTTCTAATAGCCTAGAGGTAGAAACAACATTCTTAGCTTTAAAAGAAGGTTTTGCAAATTTTCCTTTCTGACATGCTTCACAAGGAGCATTTGAGCTGAACTTCGGATTAGGAAGTCCTCTGACCAGATTGCGTTTGTTAATCTGAGATATTCTTCTCATACTAACATGCCAGAATCTTCTGGGCCAGACCCATTTCTCGTTGTTAACAAAAAGAAGGCATTTTACATTCTGACTCTTTAGTTCATAAAGTTTTATTTTATAAATGTTGTTTTTCCTCTTTCCATTAAACATGATAGTTCCATCTTTCTGACTAACAGCTTTGCATGAATTTTGATTAAAGATTATATCATAACCGTTATCATTTAATTGACTTATGGATAACAGGTTATGCATCAATCCATCAACTAACAACACATTATTAATAGAAGGAAGGTTACCATTACCTACTATTCCAGAGCCAATGATCTTCCCTCTTTGATTGCCTCCAAATCCCATGTAGCCTCCAGGTTTAAGTTTCAGGCTTTGGAACATATGCTTTCTTCCCGTCATGTGTCGAGAGCATCCAGAGTCCAGGTACCATGACTGGTGTTTTAGCCTTGCTGCTAAATATATCTGCTACATATATAAATTTTGTCCTTACGTACCCATGTCTTTTTGGGTCCTAGTTTATTAGTTTTACCAAAATTCTGTTTGAATTTTGGTTTGGAAGAATAATCATTGCTAGTGTATTTCAGATCTTGTGTGTGCCTATAAGTGAAGTGAGATTTTAGTGTTGTGCGTTTAATTACTAGGTCCATGACTTTCTTAGGTGGAGATACCTTACCTTGGTATCCTATTCATTTTCTGCCATTTCTTCTAACTCCATAGATCATTGAAGCCATCTTGCTTCTATCTATGTTTTTAGCCAGAAACTTCTGAAAGCTTTGATCATATTCTTTTATGATCATATCAGCATTACTGGGAGCCTCTGAGATTATTTCTTTCTGAGAGTTTTGTAAATCATTTTCTAGTTTTGAAATCTTTTCTTTTAACTCAGAATTTTCTAATCTAAGACTCTTAGTTTCTTCAGAGACATAATCAAGATCCTTTTTCAGGTTCTTGAATTTGACTGAGTTGCTGATACCTTTCCAGAATTTCACTCATACTTTCTCCTAGTTCAGCTTTGGTAAAATTAACAGTGAAGTCAGGAAATACCTCTTTTGTGTCTGATTCTGATTCTGACCCAGATGCTTCATTGTCTTCTGCCACATTCGCCATAAGAACAATGTTGGCTCTTTCATCATCAGACTCTGAGTTTGCGTCAGAAGTATCTGAATCATCCCATGTTGCCATGAGACTTTTCTTCTTCTCCTTGAAGAACTTCTTTTTGGGCTTCTCCTTCTGAAGCCTTGGACAATCACTTTTGTAGTTCCCTTGTTCATTACACTCATAGCAGATGATGTCTCTATTGTTTGACTTTCTATGAATAGAAGAAGCTTCATATCTTCTGTGTCCATAGGAGGGCTCAGACTTTCTGTATCCGGAGGAGGATTCATTCTGATTCCCTGATCTTCTGGAGTTTCTGAATTTTCTTTGCCTATACTTCCACAACTGATTGACCCTTCTGGAGAGAAGAGACAATTCGTCTTCTTCTAATGAGGATCCATCAGAGGTTTCTTCTATAGCCTGCAAAACCTTATAATCAAGTTTTTTGTTAGATTTTAATGCTAAAGGCTTACCTTGCTTCTGAGGCTCTTCATCTTCTAGCTCTATCTCATGGATTCTTAGGGAGCTAACAAGTTCCTCCAGAGATATCTTGTTGAGATCTTTCGCCAGCTTAAGTGCAGTGACCATTGGCCTCCATTTCTTTGGTAAACTTCTGATAATCTTCTTTACATAATCAGCAGTAGAATACCCTTTGTCAAGAACTCTCATCCCAACAACTAGAATCTAGAACCTTGAGAACACTGCTTCTATGGATTCACTATCTTCCATCTTGAAAGCTTCGTATTTCTGAAAGAGCGCAAGGGCCTTGGTTTCTTTAACTTGTATGTTGCCTTCATGCATCACTCTCAGAGAGTCAAACATGTTTTTGGATGTCTCTCTGTTTGAGATCTTCTCATACTCTGAGTATGAGATGGCACTGAGAAGAATTTTTCTGGCCTTATGATGGTTTCTGAAGTCACGCTTTTGTTGGTCAGACATTCTTTTTCTATCTATCTTCTGACCACTTTCATCCACTGGATGCATGTATCCATTAATTACCATATCCCATAAGTCAGCATCATGATCCAGAAAGAAGCTCTCAATTCTATCTTTCTAGTAGTCAAAATTTTCTCCATCAAAGACTGGAGGTTTGCCGCTAATTCTGTCCTTATCATCATGATAGTCATTGCTGATGTTTTGGATTGGTCCCACCATAGTGTTTTTCTAAAGCCTGGATCTTGTACTGACACGGTTAAGTGTCTGAACTCAGAACCATGCGCTCTGATGCCAATTAAAGAAGTGAAAAACACAAGAAGGGGGGGTGAATTGAAACTCAAAAATCAAAAGCAATAGACACAATGATTTTTATCCTGGTTCGTTTGATCTCAAACTACTCCAGTCCACCCGCCAAGGTGATTTCGCCTCTCTCCAACGAGGACTTAATTCACTAATCAAACTGATTACACTTCTACTTTGACAACTGCCAAAGTCTTCTTGAGTACAACCACAAACCGGTTTATCTCAAGGAAAATTACTTAATCAAAAGAAAAGGTTAACTGTGTACTATTTGTTTTACGTTACAAAAACTGTATCACTATTGTGATGTATTACACAAATTGAGTATAATACGAATATGACTTTTTGCAGCTTTTTGAGATTGTATATATCAGTTGTATAAAATCGTAAACAAGTTACCCTTTGAACTTGTTTATATAGGCGTTACAATTTTGTCCAAATGGAAGCATGATAATGGACACTTAATGCTCTTTCCATACTGAGAAGATTCGTGTCAGATTGTAGCCGTTGTAAGTGATACTTCCTTAATGGAAAAGTAACGCTTCAGATCTTAGGAATCTTGCATGCTGCTTTACTTCAGAACTTGGGAAGTCAGAAGCATAAGGTTCTGTTAGCGTGTTAGACTTCCGTTCAAAATCAAAATATCATTTATAATTTTTATAAATATACATATATATTATTTATTTATAATTATTATTATTATTATCAAATAGTGATTTTTTTATTATTATTATTATATTTTGCTATTATTATTATTATATATTATTATATATTATTATAATTACTTAATATTTTATTATTATTTATAATTATCATTTATTATTTATAATCCCTTTTTATGTAGATATTATTATTAATATATTTCATTTACTATTTAAATATTACTATATTACTAAATAAATTATTTTATATCAAAATTGCATATATTATTTTATATATTATTTGCATTAAATCTTTTCTAATCATGCATTAATCAAGATCTTTGTGATTAATACGATTAAAGAACACAAACAAATCATCAAATTATTTTTCGCAACAAACTAAACTTATCAATTGTTTTTGCAAAAGGGTTTCAAACTGGTTTTGACTTACCGCGCATTCAGTCAAAATCTCCGCAATCACTACTCTCGACCGAGTGCGAGGTGATTCAAAATACGTTTGTAAACCCCTAAAAAACACTAACCCATACGAACTACGAATTGAGACTCTGATTCCTCATAAGAGGATGCGTAGGGATACAATCTAAAATTATGGCGAGTCTTTCTAATTAAAACTTAAATCCTGTTTACCCCAAACCTAAACCTAGAGCCTAATATCCTTGTGAACAAGGTAGATGAAAGGTTTCTAACACCTTCCTTTCGTCTAATTGAGTCCGAAACCTAGAATCTCTGTCTACGAATTAGGGTTTTCTGTTAGATTCCCTTCACTAGGATAAAAACTAATAGTGGCGCCTCTGATTAAAAAACCAGTCGCAACAAGGTGCTCAATCGAATCAAATTTTATGCAGCCTTGACTTAGTGGAGATTTTTTGAGAAAAATCTTTGAGAGATGGGAGGGCAAATTTTGGGGTATAACAGCTGCCCCTGTTCAATCTTCTTAAACCTGAAGATTTAGATTGGCTTATCTGCCTTTCGTGATCTGAAGGTAGAAGATGATTAAACACTAGAGTGCCCAAAAATTTGCACTCGCATGTAGTAACACTGATGGTTGATAATGTCGGGAATGGGCTTACAGATGCCATTTATAGAAGATGACAGAGAGTCGTCGTAGATGGGCTTAAAGATGCCATCCATAGTAGATTCTAATTTCACACATGGTTCCTTTGGGGTTCCTATTCCTACTGTCTGAGGAGGAGTCTGCTGGGGAATGTGGGTTTCTGTTTTTCTCCTGCTTGAGGAAAACTCTGTAGGAAATAGAGTCTAGGAGCTTCAGTTGTCCAAGGCTCTACTAAAGAGTTATCTCTGAAAGTTTATTTTTTTCTGGTTGAAATCCAGGCTTCACAGTAACTTGCTGGGGATAATGGAATTAATCGTTATCTGGGAATATATTAGAAAGAGCCTGTGTAGGGCTGTTCCAGGATGAGTCTGTGTTAGCCTGCATTCGGAGATATATGAGCAGGAGCCTGTGTAAGATTGCTTCGTCTGGTCGTGTAGATAGTTTTCCTGTCTGGTTTCAGGTGTTAATCTGTAAATCATTTGTTCGTAGATAGTTGTCCTGTCTGGTTTCAGATATTAATTTGGAACTTGAAAATTATCGGTTGCTGAGATAGTTGTCCTAGCTTGTTACAAGTATTAATCTCTGACCTGAGAAAGAAAGATAGTTTTCCTGGCTTGTTACAGGTATTAATCTTCAATCTCTTCATGTAGATAGTTCTCCTGGCTTGTTACAGGTATTAATCCACAGTCGGTCATCCACAGATAGTTGTCCTGGCTGGTTACAGGTGGTAATCTCTGACCTGAGAAATATAGTTTTCCTGGCTTGTTACAAGTATTAATCTTCAATCTCCTCATGTAGATAGTTCTCCTGACTTGTTTCAGGTGTTAATCTACAATTAAGTTGTCAAATAGATAGTTTTCATGGCTTGTTACATGTGTCAATCTGGGACTTGTTTTATTGGTCATATAGATAGTTTCCCCATCCGGTTTCGGGCGTTAATCCGTGGCCTGCTGTATTTGTTGGTAAACCCATCTTTCTTTGGGAGTTCGTACCACTTGGTCGTGTAGATAGTTTTCTCGTATGGTTTCGAGCATTAATCTTTGACCTGTTGTATAAGTTGATAGTGTTTGTCTTTCTGCAAACTCAACCTGGAAAGGTAAAGTGTTTCATGCGATGTCATGATGTATGAATTACATGATGCTCTCAAAATAAATGATATTGTGATATATGAATTTGTTCTTCATATGCTATGATGTTTGTAGAAAGGATGTATGAATGCAATGTATGAACGTGTCAGTTGTTCCATTGTTGTATTGTTGAATTAAGGAAAATAAATCCCTGACTGTTGTTGCGGGTGAAGAATGTAGGTCTTCAGATTTATTGCAGTTGAAATGCTGGGAGATGAACTTCCGTTGTTAGAGAAATAAACTCTGTTGGGGAAGGGAAACTTCATGCACTGCTTGGGGATTTTGTGAAATGATGCTGGGAAATTCTAAGAAGCTTGGCGACTTCATTGGGGGATGTTGGAGCAGTAATTTAGGGATTCTTGCTCTGCCGGGAATATGAGAACAACTGACATCAATAGGTTGTATGCTGAGAATATGGCAATGACCTTGTAGTAGAATGTCTATGCCTTTGTACCTGTTGGAGAAGGTATCTGCTGGAGGAAATATCTGCGGAGGTTTTGTGGATGGCCCTTAGATATTGTCTCGTTTCTTAAAGTCATTAGCAATTGTCTTTCTGTTTTTAGGTGTAAATTTATAAGCAGAAATCATATTCAAATGCATATGTTCAAAAATAATCACTGGATGTTTTCGCACACAAAACAGAAAAATAAAAACAGAAGTTTGCACTTTCAAAGGAATAGTTTTATATTAACTTGAATAAGTGTTTCAGTACAAGGAGACAGACATCCTAGTAAGAGAATGCCGTCGTAAGAATGGAAATTATACAAAAATAGTATACAAAGAAAGATAACTATGTGAAATAATCCCATTGGGTTCCCATTCTTCTATTGCCTTTATGTCTTTGAGCGTCTCATCCCTTTCGCTACTTGTCTGAAGCTGATTGGATTGATTAGTACCGCTTGAGCTCGATAGTTGATACTGAAGACTGGCTGTAAGGTGATCAAACGAGACATAGTTATACACTTTAAATCCCTAACTTTTTCCTGGACCGCCCTTTCGGGTTTTCAGTCCACCGGGATACCCTTTTTTGCCCAAGCCGCCTTTTCAGGTTTTAGACTTGCTGGGTGTACAGATTTGTTTTCATGTACATCCCTAATTTTTTCCCGAACCCTTTTAGTTCGCTGGGATTCCCTCATTTTTGCCTAGGCCAGTCGACCTAGCGGGTCTTTGTTTATGCATAGTGTCTTTTAACTATGTCCACGTTTACCGGGTGCGGAAGGTCGTCACCGTCCAGAAAATATATTCTTGATCACAAATGGCCCTTCGTATGTGGGAGTCCATTTGCCCCTGGGAACACCTTGCGGCAGGATAATGCATTTGATTTCTAGATCACCAGCCTGATATACCTGATGTCTGGTCTTCTTGTTAAAAGCTTTGATCATACGTTTTTGGCACATCTGACCATGACAGACAGCCGCGAGCCTCTTCTCGTCAATCAGGTTTAATTGGTCAAGTTGAGTCTTAATCCATTCGTCTTTGCTCAGCCCTGCCTTCTTCATGATTCTCAAGGAAGGGATCTGGACCTTAATGGGCAGGACAACTTCCATATCGTATACCAAAGAGAAAGGAGTTGCCCCTGTTGATGTGCACATTATGGTGATGTAACCATGAAGAGCAAATGGTAACATCTCATGCCAATCTTTATATGTCACTGTCATCTTCTGTATGATTCTCTTGATATTTTTTTTAGCAGCTTCAACAACGCCATTCTTCTTCTGCCGATAAGGAGAATAGTTATGATGTTGAATCTTGAATTGCATGCAGAGCTCGGTGATCATTATGTTGTTGAGATTGGTACCATTATTTGTAATGATTCTTTCTGGGATACCTTACCGACAGATAATGTTATGTCTGATAAATTGAGCCACAACGTTCTTGGTAACAGAAGTAAATGAAGCTGCCTCGACCCACTTCATGAAGTAATCAATGGCAACCAGGATAAAGCGGTGCCCATTGGAAGTTATAGGTCTGATTTCTCCAATCATATTGATGCCCCACATTGAGAACAACCAAGGAGCAGTCAAGACATTTAAAGGAACCAGAGGTACATACACCTTATCAGCATAGATCTGACATTTGTGACAAGTCCGCCAATGCTGATAACAGTCTGCCTCCATGGTGGACCAGTAGTATCCTGCCCATAGGATCTTTTTAGCCATTGAGTGTCCACTGGAATGAGTTCCAAAGGTACCTTCGTGTAAATCAGCCATAATTTTTTCTGCCTCACTCTTGTCTACACACCAAAGCAAGGTAGAGTCGTGGTTGCGCTTGTAGAGGATCATGTTACTGAGAAAGAACTTGGCGGAGAATCTTCTTAGGAACTTCTTATCGTTGACTGAAGTTCGCTCAGGATACTCTGGGAGTTCATATATCTTTTGAATTAATGGAACCAAGGCTTGTCCACTACTTCTTCAGTACCAATCTCGAGACAGTATGCTAGCTCGTCCATCCTCTTAATGGTGATCTGAGGAGCCTCATTATCCCACCTGGACTTGTACATGGATGATATTGTAGTTAGCGCGTCCGCTAGTTGATTTTCCTCTCGTGGAAAATGCTCAAAGGTAATTTCTTCAAAGTATGGTATTAGTGTCAACACATGCTCTTTGTATGGGATGAGATTAGGATGCTTCGTGTCCCATTCTCCTTTGATCAGACTGATCAATAAGGATGAATTTCCAAATAAACTCAAGAATTTGATCCTCAAGTCGATAGCAGCTTTGAGACCCATGATACACGCTTCATACTCAGCCATATTATTGGTACAATTGAAACATAGCCTAGCAGTGAAAGGAGTATGACATTCTTGAGGAGATATGATCACAATGCCGATGCCATTGCCAAGTGCGTTTGAAGCCTCGTCAAAAACCAAGGTCCATCGGGATCCTTGTTCAGGTCCGTCATATGGTCTTAGTTCTTCACAATTGTCTAACATCATGATGTCTTCATCTGGGAACTCGAACTTCATGGACTGATAGTCATCCACAGCATGATGAGCAAGGTGATCGGTTAATACATTTCCCTTTATGGATTTCTGGGTAGTGTATTGAATGTCGTACTCGGTCAGGACCATCTGCCATCTTGCAATACTTCTAGAGAGGGCGGGCTTCTCGAATATGTATTTAATTGGATCCATCTTGGATATCAATAAGGTAGTATGGTTCAACATATATTGTCTTAGCGGGCGAGAAGCCCATGCCAGAGCGTAACAAGTTTTCTCAAGCAGTGAATATTTGGTTTCACAGTCTATAAACTTTTTGCTTAGGTAGTATATTGCATGCTCTTTTCATCCAAACTCGTCATGCTGCCCCAGCACACACCCCCATTGAATTTTCCAAGACAGTTGGATACATGATCAAAGGTCTTCCCTCGACTAGCGGCATCAAAGCGGGAGGGTCTTGAAGATATTCTTTAATCCTGCCGAAGGCAGCCTGGAAATCGTCATTCCAAACCAACACTTGATCTTTCTTCAACAATTTGAAGATTGGTTCACAAGTAGCGGTTAGATGTGAAATGAACCGGGCGATATAGTTCAACCTTCCTAAGAATCCCCTAACTTCCTTCTCAGTGCAAGGAGAAGGCATTTCTTGTATTAATTTTACCTTTGCAGGGTCCACTTCGATACCTTTGCCGCTGACAACGAATCCTAAGAGTTTACCGGACCTTACTCCAAAAGTGCATTTATTTGGATTCAACCTTAGCTTGCATTTTTTCAGTCTTTCAAACGGTTTCTGTAGATGGTCTAGATGCTCCTCTTCAGTTTTAGATCTGGCTATCATGTCATCCACATAGACCTCTATTTCGTGATGGACCATGTCATGAAATAGAGCTACCATGGCACGCTGATAGGTTGCCCCAATGTTCTTCAACCCTAATGGCATAACCTTGTAACAAAATGTACCCCACTGTGTGACGAAGATCGTTTTTTCCATGTCCTCGGGTGCCATTTTGATCTGGTTGAATCCGTAGAAACCATCCATGAAAGAAAATACTTTATGTTGTGCAGTGTTGTCAACCAGAATATCAATGTGGGGAAATGGGAAGTCATCCTTGGGGATTGCCTTATTCAGGTCTATGTAGTCCATGCACATGCGCACCTTACAATCCTTTTTAGGTGCTGGAACAACATTGGCGACCCATTATGGATAGGAGGTGACTGCTAAGAATTCGGTGTTGAACTGCTTCATGACTTCAATCTTAATTTTCTCTGACATTTCTGGCCTCATGCGATGGACTTTCTGTTTTACCGGAGGGCAGTCTTCTTTTGTCGGCAGACGATAGACCGTGATGTCAGTGTCGAGCCCTGGCATGTCTTCATATGACCAAGCAAAAACCTCAACATAGTCATGTATTAACTGAGTTAAGCGCTTTTTGACGCTAGGCTGCAGGTTGGCACCTACTTTGACCTCTTTTTTGTCCTCTTCAGTACCTAAGTTAACTGTTTCCACTGGCTCTTCGTGGGGTTGTAAGGTCCTTTCTTCTTGTTTCAATAACTTAGCTAGTTCCCCTGGTACCTCACAATCTTCCTCACCTTCGTCTTTGGCTTGGTAGATTGGATTTCAAAGTCATGATAGGCCATAGCAGAATCGTTACCTATGGGATCCTGAGTGGAGGTGGATCTGCATTTTGATATGTGAGTGTGTATAAGAGCATAGCTATCTTTGAAAAACAATAAAAGTTAAAAAGAGAAAAAATAATAAGCGTAAAAATTTGCATGCAAAAACGTCCATGATTTATTGATGACATATGAAGATCAAGTAACAACCCTCACAAATGGACAGTTGTGCTTCGGGTAAGACACGGGGTTTTAAAAGTCTAAATTGTTTAATTATTACAAATATGACGAAAATTGAAAGACAATTACTCTTGAAGAAAAGTAATATGGACAAATTCTTTGGCTTCCCAGTTGTTGAGTCCTCCGCTGACGGTTGGGGAGATCCACTGGTCCAGGTCACAGTTACTATCACCGTCTTCCACCACATAGACTCCCTGATTTCTGATACGCAAAGGTGTCCCCCCAACGCGAGTTCGTCGAACAACCTTTTGTGCCTCCGAGGTGAAGCCCAGACCAAATTTATTGGATTTGTAAGGAATATCCGGGAGTTGACCCCAGATAGTGCATTCACCTTCTTCAATTGCTGCTCTAGCATCCTTCAACGAGGCCATTTTCAAAGGTGGTATAGTAGCTCTTGGAGTTTTGGTAGCATTCTTCGTTGTTGCAACTGTTTGTGGGACCTCCTCGAAATGCTGACACGGAATTTCGATGAACTCACCATCCATTTCCACGTACCTGAAAGAGTTCAGGTGACTGACCATATATTCTTCCTCCCCGTGAACAGTGATGATCTTTCCCTTGATCGGGTATTTCAACATCTGATGTAATGTAGAGGTGACAACACCAGCACCATGGATCCACGGTCAACCTAACAGACATGAATAGGAAGGACGAATATCCATTACATAGAAAGTTGAATCAAAGGTCTAAGAACCAATTTTGATGGGGATGTCCACCTCCCCGTGCACCATTCTCTTCGAACCATCGAAGGCTCTTACTACTATGTTACTGGGTTTTAAGGTCAAACCTTCACAATCTAGCCTATCCAGAGCTTTCTTAGGCAGCACGTTCAATGATGAACAATATCTACCAGGACATGGGCCAAAGTAGTGCCTTGGCATTCGACAGAAACATGCAGCGCATCATTGTGTTTTCTCCCTCTGGGTGTCAAATCAGTATCAGAAAATCCCAGACCGTTATCCGCTGTCAGACTAGCCACACAATCTTCGAATTGATCAGCAGAGGTTTCCTGTGGCACATTGGAAGTTTTAAGAAATTTCACCAAAGCCTTTGCATGAGCTTCGGAGCATAATAGTAAAGCTAGCATAGAAATCTTTGAAGGGGTCTTCCCTAGCTGTTCGACTACATTGTAGTCGCTTCTCTTTATAATTTTCAAAGTTTCTTCCATATCCTTCTTGGAAGCCTCCGGGATAGATACTGGTTGTGCCTTCATCCGGACAGGCTCAACCAAAATGTCTTTGCCCCGAGTCTCGGTCGACTTGGTGATAGGGGTGTCAACAGGGATAATCACAGGAACTGTAGTAGTATTATCAGCGGGAACAAAAGCAGGAATGATCACATGACCAGTGACAGCCTTTGGAGGAGAAATCTCGGGGGATAACACTCTTCCACTTCTGGTTATTTTGCTGGTTCCCACAATGTTTCCAATGTCAGGGTCAGCCTTCTCAAAAATTGAGTCTTTATCAGCCAACCAATCTTGCTTTACGCCGTGGTAGTGGACTTCACCCCCATGATTCCAAGGAACAGTTTGATCTGAGGAGTATGGGATTGGCCCTGGCATAGTAATTATTAGTGGAGTCACCTTCGGAACGGATGTAATCCTGACGGGTCTTTTTGTGGAGACCCTGGGAGGATTGGCGGAAATGGTTATTATTGAAACGTCTTTGTAAGAAATTGTTGGAACGGGAGTCTTTTCAAACAAAATCTCCTTGTCATCCATCAGGCGCTGGACACCTACCTTTAATAAATGACAACTGGTCTGTAGAGATAAACAGAGGTGACAACCTTCGCCTCATCCCGGAAATAAACCGTCCTTCAACAGGTCCCTCTTGACGGTCAGGAGAGGAGTAATGAGTTCATCAACAATAGTAACAAATACATCATCTTCAATTGTGTTAACACTACGACCGTGCTTGGGCATAAGAGCAGTGATAACATTTGGGATCTCGGGGGCGTCAAATTCAATTTCCTTTTCCTCGAGAAGGTCTTGCACCTATTTTTCAAAGCCCAGCAATCGTTTGTATCATGACCTGGACTTTCTGAATGGTAAGCACAACGAGCATTTGGGTTGTAACGGGGAGAGGCAGTGTTGGGATTCTTTGGAGCTTCCCGTAAGGTTACCAGATTAGATCTCAACAAATGTGGCAAGACTTGAGACAGCGTCATATTTATCCAGGTAAACTGTCTTACCGGTCTTTCTGTTCTCGGCTGATTATTCCTTTGTTGAGTAGGGGCAGGCTTAGAGATCATGACAACCCCTACCGCTGGATAGTGTTCAGTTCTGTCCTGATTCCTTTGATGGTACACAACACCAACCTCTTTCTTCCCAGCAAATGGTTTCTTTAACGCGCTTGAGGACGCATCTCTTTAAATTTTTCCACTTCTTATACCTGCTTCTACTTGTTCGCCAGTCATGATTAATTCGATAAATCCAATCGAGGAGCTTCCGATTAGGTGTTTGAAAAAAGGGCCAGATAGCGTGCCTAAGAACATATCCACCAATTCCCTATCAGATAGAGGGGGTTGGACTTTTCCCACGAGATCCCGCCATTTTTGGGCATAGGTTTTGAAACCTTCACATGTACCCATTGACATGCCTTGCAACTGTGTCCGAGTTGGAGCTAAGTCAGCATTATACTGGTATTACTTGTAAAAGGCGGCAGCCAAGTCTTCCCAATTGTGAACATTGGTTCCTTCCAATTGATAGAACCAATCCAATTGTGTCCTTGATAAGCTTTCTTGGAAGAAATGTACCCATAGGTCCCTATCGGCAGTATGTGGTTGAATATTCCTGACGTATGACCTTAAATGTAGATTTGGACAAGATACACTGTCATATTTAGCGAAAGTAGGGACCTTGAATTTCTATGGTATGACAACCCCTGAGACAAGTCCTAACTGCTCAAATCCAATCCTGGTACCCTCTGGATCTCCATAGCATTTAAGCGATCTTCCAACTGTTTGTATTTATCGTCAACTGAAGGATACTGCTCTTCTGAGTAATCAACCTCTTCTTCCTCTTCAAATTCTGGATGGTCAGTCACTTCCTTGTTTTCCCTTCTTGATTGTCCCCTTCACTTGATGATGTTGCGAAGTCTAGAGTCTGTCTGGCTGGTCCTTGGAACCTTCTTCCCAGATTCAAAACACCGGCATATTTCTTTGCTTTCTTCTTCTTTTCTTTACTCAGCAGAGTTTTCAACTCCTCTTGTCCTTTTGCTAGAGTCAAGAACATTTTTTGAAACTGAGCGTTCTGCACCTGAAGATCTTTTACTGTTTGTTCAATATCCATCTCACTGAAATAAACAGTAGAAAGATAAGGAGACCTATTGTAAGAAACCTGTTTGTGTTATGATGAATGAAAATGCACATGCAAATGATTTCAAGGAAATTAGAGATTTAAATTTGCTTTAGACAAAAAGGAACACACGTTATATTAATAAATCCAACTTCGAGTACATCATGCCTCTTTGGGCTTACAATGAAAGAAATAAAATAAAGAAACTCCTAAGACAAAAAAGTTGAATGCATTCTCTTTGGTGCGATGTAGGCGTTCAGACTCCACTCTTCATGAAGCTGCTTGGTGAGTTCCAAAAATTTCTTCTCGCTGGTGTAAAATTGGGCTTCGAAAGTGTCTCTCTCTTCCTTAAGCTGAATCCAATCCCTTTGTAAGTCTTCAAGAGAGGTAGGCATGTTGGGATGAAGGACAGTGTACGAGAAATCTCCTTCAACAACAGGCTCTATGATAACAGGGAGGATAGAAGGGTAAGGCATTATGAGACTCTGAGCACGAGCTCGCACCCACCTAAGGTAAGGTTCAAGGGGAATGGAATTTTTGTGTCCCAAAGTCCTAGTACCCACCTTGTTTACCATCCTCCAAGCTTGTATAAACCTCTGAAGGTAGCCTTGATCATCGCTTTCGTAGTCGAACACCAAACCTCAGATGAGAACCTCATGAGGACCATCTCTTTGGGCATACCCAAATTGTCGTAAAGCTAAGCAAGGGTTGTAAGTGATACCTCCCCTAACGCAAGGCAGAGGGAAGTTAGGGAATTCCCCACAAAAGTCAATGATAGAAGTATCATCCAAGGATCTTGAACACCAATGAATATCAGAGTGGGTGAGGGACATCATCCTTTGAGACCATTTCAATCTTTTCTCGTTCTTCAATGTTGATCGAGGTAGGGCGAAATGAACCACTTGGCGAGTAGGGGAATACAACACAAAAGAATACCTCTTTTCTTCATGGTGCGGGTATGGATGCAATGTAAGATGTCTCCCAACAAGGTAGGTATAGGATTATGAGAGAGAAAGACTTTGATGGAATTTACATCTATGAATTGGTCCGAGTTGGGGAAAAGAACCATATCATAGATGAGAAGAGCCAGGACGTCTTCAAAGGCTTGAAAATCCATATCTTCACAGAATGAACGAGCCTTCTCTAATAGAATTTTGGATAGGAACCCTCTGAATCCGCTTTTAGTCTCCCAATTTGCTATGATGTCGGCTCTCTTAAGATGTAGAGCTTCAGCCATGACCTCAGGTTTCGGAATCCCTTCTAGGCCGGTGAACGGTATCTAATCCAGCACGGGTACTCCTAATAGTAGAGAAATCTTCTAGTGTAGGTACCAACTTATATTTCGAAAAGGTGAAGCAATGATGTATGAGATCAAAGAATTGGAAGAGCACACACATCATCTCCTCTTGGAAATTGGAGGTAGCTAAACTGAGGAGTTGTCCATATTTCTTCGAAAAAGGAGAATCTCCGGGCACCCTTGATGCTAACTCTTGGAGCTGAGGGTGTGCTTTCGTGAAGCTGATTCGAATGGTGTTTCTTCGGACGGAGTTCATGGCCTATAAAACAAAACAAAAACAAAGATAAATTCCTAAATCCTTGAAATGGTTAATGAGAATGCGTATGATGTTATGATGTTTATGATGTTATGTACAAGTAAGCATATACACACAAGGAAAAAACAAGTCGTTAGGCTTAGGCTTGCATAGAGTTTGTAGGTAAGTACCCTCTTGAAGTTTAGTTGGCTCAAACCTGTCCTGGTAATAGTACCCGGGTTCTAAAGGGTCTCAATTTCCCTGACTTTTCTTTTAGGTATTGTCTCAGCACAATCAATCTTTTCTTGCGACCGAGATATCCCAAAAGTCTAGTCTCAATGAGTGTAGTATCGAGTATCAACCAATTTTCATCTTTCCACCGAAACCGGTTATCTCACTACGTCCTAATGGCCAAGTTTGTTCAATTAAGGTTCTAAAGTCAGTTAGTGCTTCATGATGCAACTCAGCGGCCCCGTATTATCCTCAATTCAACACAAGGGATACCGGTACCCATAAATGCGTCACACTAACGTAGCCATTGTTTCAACCATATCGGTCTACGCCGTATAATTTCCACAATCTATTGCTACTTACCTAAAAAGGTGTCTCAAATCCGGGTGGAGGATCAAAGCAAGCCCAAACAAGGAACCAAAAATGTAAAGCAAGCAAGTCAAACAAGGAAAGCAAGTAAACGTGATCTATCCCTAAGTTAACCCCCCTTTTAAATGAATTTCCCCAGCAGAGTCGCCAGTTCTGTGATATGGTGGGAGAACTGACTTGGGTGTTTTGTGTTTTATCACATATGTTGCGGATAGCAAGAGTCGCAATCGACTTTTCTTTTATCCAAAAGGAAAGGCTGAAAAGAACGGGAAAGACCTTTGAGATTGTTTCTTGAGTTCCGGGGGTAAATTATGAAAAGGGAAGGTATTAGCACCCTTTTCATCCGTAGTTATCTACGGGCTCTTAGTTGCTTGCTAGATCACTTGCTTTTGTTTGAATGTGTGCTTGTGGTGTGGTTTTTGAAAGTATTTTGAAAATATCTTTGTAATGGTTCTCGTTTCTATAAGAGCGCGTACAAAGTGTTGTTTCGAAAATAGCTCAAAGAGGTGTTTGTGGAATGTGTTTTTGAAAGATATTTTGAAAAGGTGTCTTCTTTGTAATGACTCTCGTTTCTATAAGAACGCGTACAAAGTGTTGTCTTTTGAAAATGTTTCAAAGAGGTGTTGGTGTATAAAATGTTTTTGTTGTGAGCAAGAGAGCGACTAGGAGCGAATCTACCTACTCAAAAGAGCTTAAATGTTCTTTTCTTCCTCCTTTAGATGTTGTTATCTTACCATTGATTGATAAGAAGCCCCATAGTTGGATGTGAAGGGACGGGCGTGGGACGTTTGTATAGTCATAGAAGGCAACCTATGGGACATTTTAGCAATGTTGTTTAGGGACTAGATTATTTATCGAAGGCAACATCGAGGGTCATCGAGGGACTACGATCTTTTATCGAGTGTATTTTCTAAAACGCCCATGTTTGAGGGACATGACTATTTTTCCGATAGGCAACAAATGGGATTACGCTAAGGGGTGCATGTGTGCAAAGTGTATTTGATTGCGTGCATTTAGTGTTTGATTTTTGGGTTGTCTATTTGTTGTTTTTATCTTGCCACACACATCCTAATTACTAGCATTTATATGAAAGCGATAAATTGCGGAAAGTAAATATTCTATGCTATTACAATCATTAGGGGGATGGGGTGTACAAATTTGTAAATAGGGATTGCAAGAAATTAAAGTCCTAATTATCTATTACAACCATATTGAAATAATACACAAGAAATGTAAAATGGACTTGTTTTAAGTAGAATAGGTTTACTTAAGAAAATATTTTGATCTTTTTTTTGTTCTAAAAGAAATAAAATAAAACATGTGAATATGAAATATTTTTGGTGTTTTTGGTTATTAAAAGCTAAAGTAAGATAAATAAGAGAAAAAAGAGTCAGAATCAGCACATTGTTGAAACGAGAAGGGACAAAATTTCTGACTCTGATACGCTGCAAGAGAGAAAATGTTAGTAGGAAAGTAGAGGGTCAGAAGTTATGGGCCTGGGTACACCAAGTTCTGAGGTTGCTGAGAATAAAAAAAAACCTAGAAGTTATGATTGTTAAAGGGGTTCAAAAGCTATAGTGTAGTTGGGAACCTATAAGTTTATATGTCACTGGCAGATCAGAAGTTCTGGCTATTTGAGAGAGTGAGGTGATAATGTTGTTGGGTGAGGTTGTCTAGAAGTTCTAATTTAGGAATATTGTCTGACAGATAAATGGGTGAAAATGTCACTAAATGAACCTAAAAAGACACTTGTGGGGTTAGAACCCAGGACCCTTAGTACTAATGTCTTATGCACACGCTTTCTACCACTGGGGTGGCTGTACATCCGGTATTAGAAGCGAAAGCACTTTGATGATAAATTCCATCTCTTTCTTCATGCTAATCAGAACATCTGAAACTTAGTCATTTCTCAACAGAACAAAAAAAACACAAACATAGCAATTATGGCAGGTTTCCATCATGGTTTCAGAAACATAAAAAATGTCAAGACTGTAAATCAGAAACAAGCATGTATATACTAATCCTAGTTTCCTTAAGAAATTCTGAACTGATGTTCTCCCTACTTAGGCAGACAAATACATGAAACCTCAGAATATGTACAACATCAGAATCAAGATGTCTACATTGTATTTTGGACATGCAAGTTTAACAATGCCTAAGAGATATGATGAGAGTCAGCTGAAACTTACCTTGCAGCTGGAGAAGGTCCTGTGAACCGGAGCCTGATTCTGACAGCTTGTAATATTCTTATCAGTTTCCTCACGTGCTCAACAGACTGGAACAACCTCTAACTTGGGCTATGAATGGCTGGAGAATTCTAGAATAGCCAAGAAGAAAAGTTCTGACTTTTTGTGGTGGAGATTGATGGGGAATGTGTTACAGTCAGAAAATAGAAGTTATAATAGTTTCTAAATGTATGCCAGAAATTGTATGGATGATTTTCTCAAGAAACACTTGAGGGAAATTGGAGTTTTCATGCAATATTCAAAAACTAGCAGGTTTTGTATTTGTGCTTGCAGTTTCAGATTCCTTGAAGTTCAATTTATAGGCAAGAATTTTGTAGCTTGGAGAAGTCAAAAGTACCACCATCATGCTAGCGTGTTGGCTTGTTCTTGAAGCAAGTTAAACAAGTATAGTGGTTAGAAGCTTTTAGCCGTGCCTAAGCTATATTTGTAAGCGTGAATTAAGGAAAAGTACCTAAAAAGCAAAAGCAAATCATGGGCCCAGCATACTCTTGTACAAAAGTTTTCTTTTTCAAGGACAGCAATGTACTTCTATGCCACACATGGGGAAATCCTTTGGATAAAAACTCAAAAGTGGTTGTGAGCATTAAATGATGATGAGATTTATCAAACCAGAAATCCTGCAATGTGAGATTATGCATTATAGCTTAATTCTGAGTCAGAAGTTCAGCATCAACGCAACTTAGAACCAATGTCCAACTTCTGATCCTTTAATCTCTTTTCTCCAGCATGTTCTGAGCGAGTTCTCGGACTTTCCAGGAAGCTTATGACATTCATTGTAAGCCCTCTTTGAGTTACTCTTTCAACTTCTGACTGAACCTATGTGAAAACTGGCCCAGAAGTTGTAAACAAATTCTGATTTGAAAATGCTCAGAATTTACTAAGTGTTTAAGTTTCAAGGACGTGACTTTGAGGATGTATAACTTGAAATCCCAGCATTTCTAGAAGAAGTTTTGTTCTGTAGTGTTTTAGGTCTTATTGAGATCTAAAACTCTTGAGTTAGCGGTTCTTCCAGAATCAGCTTGCATCATGGTGATAATCTGGCCAGATGTCCTGAACTTGTCATATTTCTTAAACACTTAGAAAAATTCTAAGTATTTAGAATTTTGACTTTTCCAAAGTAATTTTGACTTTCGAATTTTCTTGATGAAATAAACTTCATATTTCAACATGTCTTGATGAAATATGACTCTTGAAACTTGACTTTGATCCAAAAGTCAAAGTTTGACTTTGATCCAAAAGTCAAAGTTTGACTTTTCAGTATGTAAATGACCATTCTACCCTTATGAATGACTTTCTTGGGACATTTGTGATTCAAGGCTTGGAATTGGATGGAAGCAAACCTGGGGGTCCAGGATGATCCTTTGAGAAATGAGAGGGAAAATTTTGGGGTATAACAAAGTGTATCATGAGGACCGTCCCTCCTAGCATAACCAAACTGTCGCAACGCCAAACAATAATTATAAGTGATTCCTCCCTTAATGCATATGAGAGGGACATTAGGGAATTCCCCACAGCGGTCAATGATGGTAACATTCTCCAAGGATCAAGGACACCAATGAATGTCTGAATGTCTGAGGTACATCAACCTATTAGACCATCTCAAGCCCTGCTCATTCTTCAACACAAATCGAGGTAGGTGCAAAATAAACCACCTAGCCAATAGAGGATTGAAACACATAAGGGTCCCTCTTCTCTTTACAGTGCTGGTATGCAGAGAGTGTAGGATGTCTCCAAGTAAAGTAGGCATCGGATTGTGAGACAGAAAAACCTTTACCGCATTCACATCTATAAGTTGGTTCGGATTAAGGAATAGTACCATCCCATAGATGAGAAGGGCCAACACTTCTTCAAAACCTTGTAAATCCAGGGTATCCAAAAAATGGTAAGCTTTCTCAAAAAGAAACTTAGCTAGAAAACCTTTGACGCCTCTTATTGTTTCCCAATTTTCCACAACATTCGACCGTTGTAAAGATAGAGCTTGAGCAATCTCCTTACATTTTGGGTCCTTTTCCATACCATTGAAGGGTAACTGATCAAGGATGGGCACCCCCAATAATTGAGAAACTCCTCCATAGTGGGCACCAATTGGTAATCAGGAAAGGTGAAGCAGTAATGTAAAGGGTCGAAGAACTGAAAGAGCACCTTCAAAATTTCTTCATTAAGGCTTGAGGTGACCAGATTGAGAAGTTGACCATGTCTTTCAGTGAATGGAGAGATCTCAGAAACCCTTGATGCTAATTCCTTGAGTTGAGGAGGTACCCTTATAAGGTTGACTTGGATAGTATTCCTGCGAGTGGATGCCATGTCCTACAAAACCATACAAAGATAAGTCCTAAAAATCCTTGAAATAGTTAGTATGATATGCCATGTTATGATATCATGATTATGCTAAGAAAACACAAATATAGCAAGCACAAGCAAATCACACAAAGACCTTAGGTTTAAGGCTTGCATGGGTTTTCAGGTAAGTACTCTCTTGAAGTTTGGTTGGTTCAACCCATCCTAGTAATAGTAACTGAGTTCTAAGGGATCTCAATATCACTTATCTTTCCCACAAGTCTCATTCTGATCGACAACTGACTTGCTACCAAAGAAAACTCGGGATTCAAATCTCAATAAGTGTAGTATCGAGTATCAACCGACTTCGGGCTACACCAAAGACGGCTATCTCACTACTTCCTAATGGCCAAGTTGTTCAATTAAAGGTTCTAAGGTCAGTTGATGCTTCATGACACCACGCAGCGGCCCCGTATTCTCCTTGACTACTCAAGGGCTACCGATACCAACCAAAGTGTCACATCAACGTAGCTATCGCCTAAATCGTGTCGGTATACCCCACACAGGTTCCACGATCTATTGCTACTTACCTAAAAGGTTCCCCAGATCCGGGTGTAGGATCTATAGTAACCCAAACAAATCCCTCAAAAGTAAAGCAAACAAAGCATACAAGGTAAAGCAATTTACAATGAACTAGACTCTAAGGTAACCCCACTTTTCATTATTCCCCAGCAGAGTCGCCATTCCTATGATATGGTGGCAGAACCTACTGTTAATATTGGTTTTGCATTTTTATTCAAAAATTTTGCGGTAAGTAAGAGTTGCCATCGACTTTTCTTTTATCCAAATTAAGGAAAGGGTGAAAAGAACAGAGAAAGACCTTTTCGAGATTTTTCTGAGTAAGGGGGTAGATTATGGAAAGGGAAGGTGTTAACACCCTTTCCATCCGTAGTTATCTACAGGCTCTTAGATGCTAGCTCATGTTTTGAAAATGTTCTTGTGCTTTGTGCTTTTGAAATGTATTTGAAAATTCCTTAATGCGGCGATTCACTTTGTGTTAACTTATATCAGTCCTCAAGAGTGTTGATAAAGTGAATCTTTTTTTAAGGTTGTTTTTGAAATGTGTAAGTGTAAAAAGTTTGTTTTATTTTGAGCAAGCATCTAATAGGTATCTACTTGTACTCGAAAAGGTAGTTCTTTTCCTCCTATCCTTTAGACAGTGCTATCCTACTATTAGTGAGTAGGTAACCCTATCGTTGGATGTTTGAGGGACATTCGAAGGGACGTTACGGTCATGAAGGCAACTTGGCAAGGAATTTTAGTAACTGTCCTAGAGTTCTAAGATCACTTTTAACTGAGGCAACATCGAGAGGGTCATCAAGGAACTTGTGATCTTTCAAACTAGAGGACAACCACTAAAACTTCTCACGTTTCGAGAATTTTGACCGTTTTCCGAAGGCAACCGAAGTGGGGTACCCTAGAGGTGAATATGTGCAATTGTGTGTTATGTTTAGTTATTTTAGTTCTTGTGTTAAGTTTGCCAGCGTTTTGTTATTAGTCTTTCGATACAAGCCTAATTACTAATAATTAATTTTTTTTGTAGAAATTTAAACTGCGGAAATTTAAATTCTACGCTATTACAATATTTTAGGGAGGGGGTATTTACATGTCCAAATGGGGGAAAGAAAATAAAGAAAAGCAGTAAAAGCCCTAGTTAAATCTATTACATACTGTCAGCAGGTACATTATTATAAAAGATGCGAGAACAAAATAATGCGCGCGAAATAGAGGCGAACGTCTTAAACCCTAAGAAAATTTCTAAGTAAACAAGAAAATCTTTTTTTTGGTTTTGTTTATTTTAAGAAAATACTAAGTGAAATTAATACCTAAAATTTAATTAGAAAACAAAATTAACTAAAATCTAAGTTTGTTTGTTGTTTTTTTATTATGAAAAGAAAATAATTAATTAAAGCTAAATTAGATCCTAAATTTTAATTTATTTTAAATTAAAGAAAGTAGTTAAAATATTTATTTAACTTATTTACAAAATTGGTTTAATTAAAAATACTAAATTAATACTTTTTATGATTTTTTTGATTTAAAGTTAATTTATAATCAATAAAAAAATTAATAAAGCAAAATTAAAGATAGAAGAACCGTCCTTCAATTCAAAGGGAAAACATGGCCTTTCGATTCAGGTATAATGATGGGCCTTTCGATTCAGAGGGGAATGTGATTTTTTTTCCGATCCAAGAAGGGATGTTTTGCTTTTCGATCCAGGGGTGGATGTTGCCTTTCGATTTGAAACTGCAAGTGAAATATTAGCCAAATAAGGATGCAGGACCTGGGTATCAAACCCAGGTCCTTTGATCCTGTGAGCTTTGGATTATTCAGGCTGGATCTGCAACAAATTTTAGAAACAAAACAAATGCAGACCTGGGTGTCGAACCCAGGTCCTTAATATATCATGCACATACAAAGTTTGATCTCTTTACCAATCTTACCAACAGTTGGAAGCTTTCGATTTGGCACTTCTGGGCGCGGAGATGCTTGCTTAGGGGCTGGTGATTGGGAACACTTCCTGCAGATTTTAGGGAGTGAATAGGGTGTTGCTGAAGACTCCTTCGATTAGGACTATTTGTAAGGACTTTGATAGTTTCACTATGCTTATGAGGAAGCGTGTGCGTGTCTTTCTTTCTTGTGGGTCTATCCTCTTTTTTCGTCCTCCCTTGAGCTTTCTAGTGTGCTCCTTATATAGAGGGGAAGGAGGGGACAGGGTGGTAAGGTAGTAAACAACCATAAAGATGTTCTTTAAGGCCATGATTGAGAATTTGAATTTTGGCAAAAGACATGGGATTCTTGTCTCTTTTTGAACTTGAATGAATGTGGACACCTTTGACTTTTGAATACCTTACGTCCATGCCTTTCGATTGGACCTCTTGTGTACCCTTCGAATGGGCCTTTGGTTTCCTCCTTCGAATGGACCTTTTGTATACCCTTCGAATGGGCCTTTGGTTGCCTCCTTCGAATGGAATTTTTGAGTGTCTTTCGAATAGTCCATATGTATGCCTTGTGCCCTCTTCGAATGGACCACCAATGTGTTTCCTTAGAATGGCTCAAGTCTCATCATTGGGGCCTCTTCAATTAAGCCCCTACTCAGTTATCCCCCAACGAAAACTTTTTCCAAGCTAATCGAAGCTTCCTTCAGTATGAATGCTTGTGTAGGAAACTTGAGTATGGTAATATGTGGTATTTTGGGCCAGCCCTCATATTTGAATGGATCATTTATGTGTCCTTCGAATGGATTTAGATTGGACCCATCTATTTGCCTTAGCTGTTTAATTCAGATACCCTTAAGTGAGAACTTCATTCTATCAATCGAAGCCTCCTTCATCACTTCCTTCGAATGCCATTTTCACAGGAAGCCTGGTCCTGGCCATATGTAGGAGTAAGACTCATCATAAGATAAACTTGCATTATGTGTCTCTTTTGAATGGCCAGTAATATGTGTATCCTTCGTTTTGAACCAATGTGCATGCTCTTTTGAAGGGACCACATGCATCACTTATGTGCATCATTTGCCATTCCTTCGAATGGGCCAACAAAGTAAATCCTATGTGTGTATAAACAAACTTTCCAAGGGAGATATTGTCCAGTTGAAGCAAGAATCAAGCTTGCTCCAAAGAAATCAAATTCCCAATCGAAGCAGGAATCAAGCTTGCATGCAGGTAGTCATCAAGATAAACCTGCAGAGGCCCTTGCTCAATCGAAGCAGGCATGTAGGTAACCATTTACATTGTGAATTAAACAAGCATGTAAAGCTAATGGTGAAATCGAAGTATGTATGCAGGAGGCCATTGCCAACACCTTCTGAATCGAAATAAACCAGTAAGAAGCCAATGCCCTCTGAATCGAAAGAAGCCAGTAGGAAGCCACTAACTTCTGAATCGAAGGAGTACCAACAGGAGGCCCTTCCCTTTTGAATCTAAGGAGGCTATTTCAAAGGAAACAAATGACCAATCGAAGCTTGTATACAACAAACAAGCAAAATACCAAGGCTTCAATCGAAGCTTGGAAATTTGAAGCAAGCTTGAAGGAAGTTAGGTGCTTAATTGAAGAAAATTTTGTGCAGCCTTGACTTAGTAGAAATTGTTAGAAAAATATTTGAGAGATGGGAGAGCAAATTTTGGGGTACAACACTATGGTATAATGTCATGGTGTTATGTACAAGTAAACATATACAAGCAAAGCAAACAAATCCTTAGGTTTAGGCTTGCGTGGGGTTTATAGGCAAGTACCCTCTTGAATTTTAGTTGGTTCAACCCATCCTAAAAAGTAACTGGGTTCTATGGAATCTCAATATCACTAATCTTTCTTCATCGTCCATTGTTTCAGCGTAAGCCTCTTTATTGGCGACCTAAATATCCCGAAAGTCCGATCTTAATGAGCGTAGCATCGAGTATCAACCAACTTTGGACTGCACCAAAGCCGACTATCTCACTATTTCCTAATGGCCAAGTTGTTCAATTAAAGGTTCTACGGTCAGTTAGTGTTTCATGACACACACAGCGACCCCATATTCTCCTTGACTGGACTCAAGGGATACCTGTACCAACAAATGTGTCACACTAACATAGCCATCGCTTCAACCATGTCGGTATACCCTGCACAGTTCCCATGATCTATTGCAACTTACTTAATTATGTTCCCCGATCCGGGTAGAAGATTCAATATAAAACCCAAACAACCATTTAAAAGTAGAGAAAGCAAATCAAACAGTGAAAGCATTTAAATGTGAACTATTCTCTAAGGTAACCCCACTTTTAAGTCATGTCTCCCAAGTAGAGTCTCCAGTTCTGTAATACAGCGGGAGAACTGACTTGGGTGTTTTGCATTTTATCGCAATTGTTGCAGATAGTGAGAGTCACCACCGACTTTTCTTTTATCCAATAAAGGAAAGGGTCAAAAGAACAAGAAAGACCTTTTGTGAATTTTCTTGAGTTCGGGGGGTAGGTTATGAAAAAGGAAGGTGTTAGAACCCTTTTCATCCAAAGTTATCTATTGTCTCTTAGTTGCTAGCTCACTTTCAAATGCTTTGTTTGAAATGTGTTTGTGATTGGTTTGAAATTATTTTTGAAAAGTGTCATCATTTAGGCGAACTTTGTAATGATTCTCGTCTCTATAAGAATGCATACAAAGTGTTGACTTTTGAAAATATTTCATTTGAAAGTGTTTTTTTGAAAGTTCCTTTGCTTAGGCGAACTTTGTAATGATTCTCGTCTCTATAAGAATGCATACAAAGTGTTGACTTTTGAAAATATTTCATTTGAAAGTGTTGGTGTGTTTTGAAAGATGTTTTGAAGATGGTTGTGAGCAAGCAACTATGAATGTTCTACCTACTCAAAAATTCGTAGTTCTTTTCCTTCTCCTTTAGATATTGCTATCTGACCATTGATTGATAAGAAGCCCTATCATTGGATGTGAAGGGACAGGTGTGGGTCGTCGTACAGTCATAGAAGGCAACATTGAAGGATACCTTAGCAATTTGTTGTGGGGGTCTAAGGTCGTTTACCTAAGGCAACATTTGAAGGGTCATTGAGGGACTACGATCTTGTATTCAAGGGTCATTGCTAAAGTATCCCACGTTCGAGGGACATGACTATTTTTATCAAGACAACAAGTGAGGTTAACCCTAGAGGTGCAAGTGCGCAAAGTGTTTGTTTTTCATGCATTTTGTCTTGAGATTAGGGTTCTCTAATGTTTGATTTTTAGTCTTTCCATACACACCCCAATTACTAGCAATTATATTGAAAGCGATAAATTACGGAGTTTTAAAGTTCTATGCTATTACATCTTTTTTTGGGGATAGGGATACAAGTTTATGAATGGGGGATGAAAGTAATAAAGTTCTAATTTTACTATTACAACCATATTGAATATTGAATGATAATAAAAATATAAAGATAATGTAAAAAGAAAAGAAAATTGTTTTAAAAAACTTTTACGTATTGACACATACACTTACACATTGATATGAAAACTTTTATGCATTGACGCATGTACTTATGCATTGGCTCATATCTGTTTTGTATTGACACATATCCTTATACATCGATACATATCATCTCTTTGCTCCTGGAAATAAAAATCAACTCAGTATGAGTCGACACATAAGGGTTTGTATCGACTCATACTGCTTTGTATTGACACATGTGCGTTTTGTATCGACTCATACTTATTTCTTGCTCCTAGAAGTCAAAAACAACTCAGTATGAGTCGACACATAAGGGTTTGTATAGACTCATTTCTTTTTTGTATTGACACATACGCGTTTTGTATCGACTCATAACCTGTTTTGTACATAATATGTGTCGACTCATAATGATATACATCGACTCATACTGCTATTTTTTACTTCTAACATTGTTCTGCTACATGTAAAAGTCAGTTCTCAACACATGGTTAGTGAAAATGAAAAGCAAGCATATGGTTAGCTTCAAGGCAATGATATCTACATTTTACATTCACAAATGAACCACTAATTATGTTTGTATGAAGAGTTCAAAGTCAGGAAAACTTACCTTGAAACTGAAATTTGTGTTTTGATTTTGAGTTGGAGAAGTCAAGTTGCAGGTGGCTGTTTTTGAGTTTGGAAAATAGTGATGTTACAAAAGTTATTCTTGAGTTTGAACAAATTTTATATGATGTATGTGGAGTGTTTGGATGGTTTGTTTGGATATAACTTGCAAGGTGTGAGAGGTTTAAATATTTGGACTTCAAAACTCAAGAGTAGAGGTTTTGTGGACAGTTATGTTTTTTTGTGAGTAAAGGGGGTTTTGAGAATTTTAAACACATAAGAGTCTCTCTATTTTTATGGCCTCTTTCTCTTGTAAATGCTCCCTATATTTATAGGCAAGATGTTTGGTAACAAGAGCTGATTATGTTTGCAAGACAGCATGTTATGGTTTGGTTAGGATGCAAATATCAAACTATGTCAATTCTCCATAGTCCCAAGATGAAGTACCAAAGTTACTGGTATAGAGGGGCTGCTTTCCATGATTTATGGTGGAGTAAAATCAGAATTAAAAAAGGTATGGGCTCAAGACAAATTTGTACCAACAAGCTTGCTTTTCAAGAATAGCAATGGTAACTTTTTACCTTAAATGGCAAGTTATTTAGATAATGGCTTGTATCTTTTGGGTAATGGTTCAACATTTTGTGTAAACATTAAATTATGGAGAGATTTGCAAGCAAGAAGGCCTGAAACATAGGATTATCCAGCATGGGATAAGGATTGAATTATGTGTTCTTCAACAAAAAGACTTGCAAATTAAGAATGGATGCCCAACTTCATGCCTTTGAATCTCCTAGCTCACGTATGATAAATTCATGTTCTTGGATGTTTTGAAAAGCTTGAAACATTGTCTAAAACTTTCATGTTGACCATTTTGGATAACTAAAATTTGAACTTGATGACAAATGGCCAAGAAGTTGAGATGAAAATTGACCAAAACCTGTTGAAAATTTCTCTAAGTGTTGAATAACAATGTCATGACTTCATGGACTCATATATTCAAATCTAAGCATTTTTTGGACATCAACCCTCTAATACAAAGTTGTAGAATTCACCAAGATCTACAACTTCCATGTTGAAATATTCCTTTGAATAACTTTGCATCATCGTGAAAAATTGGTATGAAGTTATGAAACAAACATGTATAAAACACTTAGAAAAGTTTCTAAGTCTTGGAAAGTTTGACTTTTCAAATTGACTTTTGACTTTATTGACTTATTAATGATCAAGCTTGATATTCTTGAATGTATTGATGAATTTTGATCTTTGAAACTTAATGTTGACCAAAAAGTTAAAGTTTGACTTTTGGTGTATCAGTTAATCAAATTTCATCTATCAATCCAATGATCTTGAGAAATGTTTTGAGCCATGAAATTAGGTCAAAATAATATCCTTGAATTCTTGATATCATGTTTCAAACCAATAAGTTATGTATTAAGTCAAAAGTCAAGAATCAATCATTCTCAGTCAAAACCCTAATTTTGACCATTTTGCCCTTCTGATGATTTGAACATTTTTCTTGAGGAATTATGATCCAAACCTGATAAATTGATGCATATGATTTCAAAATGTTGATATTGGTCAAAAATATTGAATTTTGGCTATAATTTGACCATAGTTGACTTTTTACCCAATAGAGCTGATTTTAGGTCATCTGATCAATTGGTTGAACAACTTTGTGATGCAAGACTTGAAACTTGACATGAGCAATCTTGAAGGTCCATAATGATCCATAAAAGTAATTTGGAGTATTAGAAGTCCAATTTTCCTTGTGAAAACTCAAACCTTAATTTGAGGTATTGGTGTTGAGGAGATGGCTTGACCTAGTCAATACTTGTGCAAGCTTGAGGTTTTGAAGATCTTTGTGAGAAATGTCTTGAGAAAAGAGATGGAAAATTTTGGGGTACAATAATAGGCTTTAACAACTAATAATGGTTTAGGCTTCTCTGATGCTTACCTAACTCCGGGGGGGAGAAATCATAATAGGGCCATGTATGTCTCCATTGAATGCAGGGGCACTATATTGGCTCATGTGTTTATTGATATTGGCTCTTCGCTGAATGTTCTGCCAAAAGGCGCCTCTTGACAGACTACATTGTGAAGGGATTATGATAAAGCCTAGTAATATCATAGTTCGAGCCTTTGACGGATCCAAAATAATGGTGCATGGAGAAGTAGACCTCCCAATCAAAGTGGGTTCACAAATATTTGAGTCCACCTTCTATGTAATAGACATCCGACCAGCTTATTCTTGTCTATTATGATGCCCCTGGATCCATGGGGCAGGTGCTGTTATCTCCATCTTGCATCAGAAATAAAAATATCCTATAAAAGGAAAGGTTGTTACTGTCTGCGGAGAAGAGGAGTACATGGTCAACCACCTGAATTCATTTTGGTACATGGAGATGAACGGGGAATTCATCGAGACTATCTGTCAAACTTTCAAAATGATTACCCCTTGTTGTTAAAGATGTTTCTTCCATTCCAAAGACCACCAGGACTCCGCACAAGATAGCTTCCTTGAAAGATGCCAGAGCTACTATAGAAGAAGGTGGTTGTACTATTTGGGGTCAGCTTTATGATATCCCTTAAAAATTTGACCAGTTTGATTTGGACTTTACCGTAGAAGGTCAAAAGGCTTTTCATCAAGCTCGGTCGGGAAGACCTTTGTTCCGTATCAACAACAATGGAGTCAACGCTATAGAAGACGCTGACAGTGATTGTGATTTCGACAGTTGGATATTCCCTACCATTGGCGATGGACTCGACAATTGAAAAGCATAAGAAATTTTCCCTATATCCTTTATCCAGGAGTAATAGCTACATTCATGTATTATTTATTTTAAAATATTTTGGTTATGTAATAAACAATTACTTTAAACCTTGTGTCTTACCCAAGTTACAATGGTTCATTTGTTAAGGGTTGATAATTCATAAACATTGTTCATTCAATAAAAACATTGGACGTTTTGCATTCGAATTTTGTGATCTCTGTTTTTATTTTATCTTATTGCATTTTCAAATATCTATGTGTTCTTAGACACAACCACACACTACATTGCAGATCCTCATCCACTCTGGATCTCGTTGATAACGATTCAGGTATTGCCGCTTATGACTTTGAAAATCCGATCAACCAAGCCGAGGACAAAGGTGAGGAAGATTGTGAAATACTTAGAGAACTTACCAGACTGTTAGTGCAAGAAGAAAAGTCCATAAAACCGCATGAAGAGCTAGTTGAAGTGGTGAACTTGGGTAACGAGACAGACAAAAAAGAAGTCAAGATAGGCGCCAATTTAGAGAGCAGTGTCAAGAGCAGATTAATCCAGATGTTGAATGAATATATTGAAATCTTTGCTTGGTCATAAGAAGACATGAAAGGGCTCGATACCAATATTATGGTTCACCGCCTGCCACTAAAAGAGGGTTGTGCTCCGATAAAGCAGAAGGATCGTCGCATGCATCTTGAAATGTCAAAAAAGATCAAAGCCAAGATTATGAAACAATTAAATGAATGGTTCTTAGCAGTGATGTCATATCCTTAATGGGTTGCTAATGTTGTTCCGGTGCCAAAGAAAGACGGTAAGGTACGTATGTGCATAGATTACTGGGATCTGAGCAGGGAAAACCCCAAAGATGACTTCCCACTGCCATATATTGATGTTTTGGTCGAAAACACTGCTCAGCATAAGGTATTCTCCTTCATGGATGGTTTCTCAGGTTATAATTAGATTAAGATGGTGCCTGAAGACATGGAGAAAACTACCTTCTTCACACAGTGGGGAACTTTCTGTTACAAGGTTATGCCTTTTAGGTTAAAGAACGTCAGGGCAACCTATCAGCATGCTATGGTAGTCTTATTTCATGACATGATTCATCACGAGATAGAGGTCTATGTCGACGACATGATAGCCAAATCACAGACTGAAGAAGAGCATCTTGATCATCTGCATAAATTGTTTGAAAGACTGAAGAAGTACAAGTTAAGGTTAAATCCGAACAAGTGCACCTTTGGGGTGAGATCCGGTAAACTCCTGGGTTTCGTTGTTAGTAGTAAAGATATTGAATTTGATCCTGGAAAAGTTAAAGTTATTCAAGAAATGTCGGCTCCCTGTATCGAGAAGGAAGTCAGAGGTTTCTTAGGACGACTGAATTACATTGCCCGATTCATTTTCCATTTGATTGCTACTTGTGAACCAATCTTCAAGTTTTTGAAGAAAGATCAACCAATAAAGTGGAACAACGAATGTCAAATAGACTTTGATAAATTTAAGGAATACCTATAAAAACCTTTGTTTCTGATGCCACCAGTTAAAGGAAAACCTCTAATCATGTACATGACAGTGCTAGAGAATTCAATAGGGTGTGTACTAGGGAAGCATGACGAGTCTGGACGAAAAGAGCATGCAATATACTACCTTAGAAAAAAGTTTACCGACTGTGAAACAATATATTAATTGCTCGAGAAAACTTGTTGTGCTTTGGCATGGGCTACTCGCCGAATAAGGTAGTATATGTTGTCCCATACCACTTTGTTCATCTCTAAAATGGATCCCATCAAGTACATATTCAAGAAGCCAACTTTCTCTGGAAGAATAGCCTGGTGGAAAATGGTCTTGACAGAATATGACATTCAGTACACCGCTCAAAAAGCTATCAAAGGAAGTGCATTGGCATATCATTTGGCACATAAAGCAGTAGACGACTATCAGTCTATGAATTTTGAATTCCAAGATGAGAACATTATACTAGTAATAGATTTTGAAGAACATGGACCGTATGAAGGACCTGAGCCAGGATCTCGATGGAATATAGTTTTCGATGGAGCTTCTAACGCACTAGGCAACAGGATCGGTGCTGTAATCATCTCTCCTCAGGGTTGTCATATGCCATTCACTTCCAGACTTTGCTTTGACTGCACCAATAATATGGCTGAATATGAAGCATGTATCATGGGTATTAAAGCTGCTATTGACCTGAGAATCAAGTTCTTGAGCCTATACGGGGACTCATCCCTGGTAATCAGTCAGGTTAAGGGAGAATGGTATATGAAGCATCTGAATCTTATCCCCTACCAGGAATATGTACTAACCTTGATTCTGTAATTCGAAGAGATTATTTTGAGCATATCTCGCGAGAAGAAAATCAGTTGGCGGATGCATTGGCTACCATGTTGTCCATGTTCAAGGTCAGATGGAACAATGAGGCTCCCAGAATTACCATTGAAAGATTAGACGAACTGGCACACTGCTATAGAGTCGACATTGAGGGAGTAGAAGAAAAAACTGGGTTTCATGAAGTGAAAAGATGCCTTGAAGCTCAATAATACCTTGAAGGGGCATCGATCAATGACAAGAAACTCCTACGGAGGTTCTAGGCTAAGTTCTTCTTGAGCAATGGAATTTTATACAAGCGCAACCATGACTCGACTCTGCTTCGTTGTATGGACAAGAAGGAAGCAGAGGAAATTATGCAAGATATGCATGAAGGCGTTTTTGGTACTCACTCTAGTGGGTATACTATAGCTAAAAAGATCTTGAGGGAAGGTTATTATTGGTTGACTATGGAAACCGACTGTCACCACCACGAGAGAACTTGTCATAAGTGCCAAATCTACGCTGATAAAGTTCATGTGCCTTCAGTGCCTCTGAACGTCTTGACTGCTCCTTGGCCATTTGAAATATGGGGCATTGATATGATTGGAGAGATTAAGCCTACTGCCTCTAACGGACATCACTTTATCCCCGTCGCTGTTGATTACTTTAAAGTGGGTTGAAGCAGCCTCGTTCTCCTCTGTTACCAATAATATGGTCGCCCGGTTCATAAAACATAACCTTATCTGTCGGTATGGAATCCCCAAAAGAATGATCACAGACAATGGTACTAATATCAACAACACTATGATCACTGAACTCTGCATGCAATTCAAGATCAAACACCATAACTATTCTCCATATCATCCAAAATGAATGGTGCAGTGGAAGCCGCCAACAAGAACATAAAGAAGATCATGCAAAAGATGGTTGTGAACTACAAAGACTGGCACGAGATGTTATTGTTTTCTCTCCATGTCTATCGCACTTTGGATAGAACATCAACTAGGGAAACTCCATTCTCTCCGGTTTACAGTATGGAAGTTGTTCTACCTGTCAAAGTTTAGATTCCTTCTTTGAGAATTATGAAAGAGGAAGACCTAGACGAAGACGAGTGGATTTAGACCAGGCTAGACTAGTTGAACCTAATTGACGAGAAGAGGTTTGTGGTTGTCTGTCACAGTCAGATGTATCAGAAGCGTATGATCAAGGCATTCAACAAGAAAATCAAGCATCGGGCATATCAGGCTGGTGACTTGGTAATAAAGTGCATCATTCTACCGCAAGGTGATCCCAGGGGCAAATAGACTCCCACCTATGAAAGGTCATTTGTAGTCAAGAAAATATTTTCTAGAGGTGTTATGGTATTGACCACCATGGACGGTGAACATTTCCCGCACCCTGTGAATGCAGACATAGTCAAAAGATACTACGCATGAAAAACGACCCGCTAGGTTGACTGGCCTAGGAAAAAATAAGGGCATCCTGGCGAACCAAAAGGGTTTGGGAAAAATTAGGGATATATATAAAAGATTGTACACCCGGTAAGTCGAAAACTTGAAAAGGCGGCTTGGGCAAGAAAAGGTATCCCGGTGGACTGAAAACCCGAAAGGGCGGTCTAGGTAAAAGTTAGGGATCAAAGCGTACGACTATGACCCATTGGATCACTTACATCAAGATTTATTACCAACATCAAGTTCAAACGATACATATCAATTCAATCACTTTCTTCCGACAGCAAGGGATGAGATGCTTGAAGATATAGGGGAAATAGAAGAGTTGGAACTTGACGAGATTATTCCCACATAGCTATTATCTTGTTTTCACTTTGTACTCTTTTCATTTCACGTCGATTTCCTCTTATTTGGATTTATGTCTCTTTGTAGAAAATCGCCTGTTTATGGGCAAACTATCAATAGAAATACAAATTTCAAAGTTCAAACTTTTTGTTTTTTATGTTTTTAGTTTTGTTTGCAAAAACATCCAATGACTAAAATTGAATGAACATATGAATATGAATATGATTAATTGTTAACAAATATATGAATAAAAACATGAATAAGTAGCTACTCAAGACTCTAGGAGTTGGGATAACGTTTAAGCTGTCCACAAATCCCCACAAAGCCACTTCCATGGGATTATCCCCACAGAGTAGTCTTATCATACTCACCAGCCGATCGCTCCAGCAGGTAAAGGAATATGATCTTTTTCCCGACAATATCATCCACCTAAGGCGTCCTAATCAACACAGTTTATGGAAATTCTCTTCCCTAGTTGAGTTTATTCTTCCAAAGTTGTAAAATCCCCTGCAGATTTCTTTTCTTCAGCATAGCTCATTTCCTTAGCAAGGGTGTTTTCTCGACAGGGTTTATTTCCTCAACATGGTTATTTCCTAAACAGGGTTTATTTCCCCAACAAGGTCTATTTCCCCAACAGATTACTATCTCCCCAGCTTGAGTCTGCTTCTACCATAAATTACCGACAAGATTCCCACCTCCAGCAAAGGACAACCCAGATTGCTATCCCCAGAGAGTTCCTACTGAAACTAAAACTGGATCAGATATCGTTCAACCTTATTCTCTTCAGATGAGTCGGTATCCATATCAAAAACTCAGTCAGACAACGTCTTGAAAATTTATCCATCTCTTCTATCCCCAGTCAAGGTATATAAGAACTAAAATCCCAGTAGAGCAATGAACAACCAATGTTCTCGGACTCTTCTCCCCAAACAGGAATCAACATTTTCCAGTGGAGTTTCCTCAAACAGCAAGATCGAGGATATACATACTCTTTATCCCCAGCAATAGTCAGAGATTTATTTTCCCAGACAAAGATGCTACACGAGTTTACAAATACACTTCAATAACGTTTCACATTCATAAATCATTTACGAAAAACATAGCATATGCATACAAAATGCATATAACACGCTCTTATTTATGTTGAGAATACCATTATGCAATGCATTTTATACATCATGACATAGCATACAACTAATTCTTTACCTTTTCAGGAAAGATCAATCAACGGACAAACATCATTAACTACCTATATGACTAGACAGTCTTCTCAAAGTCTACATCTGACAAATGGCTACTTAAGCAATTTCCTCAGAGGGTCATTCTCAAAGAGACATTTTCTTGCTCAAATTAAATTGAGCGTAGATTTATTCTGATACTTCTTCCAGTTGAAGATGGGTGTAGACATCTTCTTGCTCAGATTAAATCGAGCGTAGATTTATTCTGATACTTCTTCCAGTTGAAGATGGTCATAGACATTTTCTGGCTCAGATTAAATCGAGCGTAGATTTATTCTAATACTCCTTCCAGTTAAAGATGGATGCACACATCTTCTGGCTCAGATTAAATCGAGCATAGATTTATTCTAATACTTTTTGCAGTTGAAGACGAGTGTAGAGAGGCTCATGTTAAATCAAGCATAGATTTATTCAGATACTTCTTCTTGTTGAAGACGAGCGTAGACATCTTCTGGCTCAGATTAAATGGAGCGTAGATTTATTCTGATACTTCTTCCAATCAAAGATGGTCGTAGTCATTTTCTAGCTCAGATTAAATTGAGCATAGATTTATTCTGATACTTCTTCCAGTTGAAGACAAGTGTAGACATCTTCTGGCTCAGATTAAATCGAGCATAGATTTATTTTGATACTTCTTCCAGTTGAAGACGGTCATAGACATTTTATGGATCAGATTAAATCGAGCGTAGATTTATTCTGATAGTTCTTCCAGTTAAAGACGGGCGCATACATCTTCTGGCTCAGATTAAATCGAGCATAAATTTATTCTGATATTTCTTCCAGTTGAAGACGAGCGTAGACATCTTCTGGCTCAGATTAAATCGAGCGTAGATTTATTCTGATACTTCTTCCAGTTAAAGATGGGAACAGACATCTTCTGGATCAGATTAAATCGAGCATAGATTTATTCTGATACTTCTTCCAGTTAAACATGGGCGCAAACATCTTCTGGCTCAAACTAAACCGAGCGTAGATTTATTCTGATACTTCTTCCAGTTAAAATCGGGCGTAGACTTAGTCTAATTTCTAGCAACTGTTACTTTAGATGGAATCTATAAGCCCATCTCTGATGACTCTCTGTTACCTCTCCAAATGGCATCTTTAATCCCATTCCTGGTATAATCAACCAACAGTGTTACTTGGTGCACTGGCGAGTGCAAATTTCTGGGCACTTAAGTGTTCAATCATCTTCTACCTTCAAGTCACTAATAGCGAGCATGCTAATCTAACTCTTCAGGTTTGAGAAGATTGAACAAGCGAAGATGTTGTACCCCAAAATTTGCATCCAATTTTTCTTCAAATCATTCTTCTAAAGGCCTCAAGTAATCAAATTTACTCAAGAGTTGACTGGTCAAACCTCCTCCTAAGCAATGGGTTCACAAATAGGGTTTCATATTGCACAAGGAATATTGGGTTCCAAGGTTATCAAGTTATTTATATGGTTATTCATATGTCTTCAATAGTGCTCATGTCAAGTTCCAATTCCTACATCACAAGCTTGCTCAGTTAATGGCTTGAATGATTGAAAGTCGACTCTATTGGGTAAAAAGTAAATTATGGTCAATATATAATCAAACTTCAAGATTTTTGGTCAACATCAACATTTTGGAGTGATGTTCATCATTTGATCAAGGTTTGATCATGTTTCCTCAAGGAAATCCCTCAAATCATCAAAGGTCAAAAATTGCCAAATTAGGGTTTCCTTGGGAGAAGTCAACTGACCTTTCACCAGGCATAACTTTCACATGCTTCATCAACTCTTCCCTAATAAAAGCTCACTTTGAAGGAAATTAAATCATCTACAACTTTGTTTTTATGCTCAATTCCAAAAAGTGCTTCATTTGAAAGATATGAGCTAATACATTACAAGTTATTTCAAAAGTCAACCAAAAGACACTTTTTATCAAGGCAACTTACATCAAGATAAGTCTCCAAATGCAAAAATAATCAAAATAGAAATTGTAGAGGACATCTTGATATTTTCAAAAAGTCCAAGATCACCTTTAAAATATGAAAATTGAACAAGTTATGAGTTGTATAAGTTGGGAAATTTTGAGGAAATGCATGAAATGCAAAATGAGCAAACTTGAAATTTTAGACTTGTGACCTAACGTTTTAGGTTTCAAACATGTCCATGACCTTATGGAAGACTCCTAAGCTCACTCATATCTTGTCTTATATTTCCTTATTATTTTATTTATATTTTTTTATTCAAATAAATGCAAATTAAATTAAATGAGGTACAAGATAAATGGGCAGGTGTATGAGTGGTCTCTTAAGGCCTAAAACAACTCAGCAAGACATGCCAAAACCGTATGAGATGAAAAAGGAAAGCAATATCTCATATTTGGAAGTTTTTTAATATGTTGGGATTCTTGTCTCATGGCCATGAATGGGTTGTCTCCTTGCCATATTTGATTGCTTCTTTCCTTCCTCAATATAAGTGATACTAGATCAGATCAAAGGGACACGGGCAGGCTGCCTCAAAAGAACACAAAACTCTCAAAAAAAATTCTCGAGCTAGGGTAACCCGAAAACTCATTCTCCAGCCACTCTCAACAAATTTCAGGCATCTATTTGCCATCCTGACATTCTCAGGAGCGAATCCAGTCCAAGAATACTTCCAATCGTTCCGAGAAGAAGCTTAGCTACGATTCACGGGTTGGTAAAATTTCTTGCATTTGAAATCTTAAATTCATGCACTGTTTACTAATGTCTTGTGGTTAGATGTTCTAAGGATGATAATTAGGGTTGGAACGAGGTTTTACATGCTAGCTTAGACGTGAACATGGCTACCTGTCATTTTTAACCGTGTTTGTTTGCATTTTTATGATAACTCTGTTTGCAGTTTGTTTTAGGATAAGATAACCCCACTATTGGATCCGCAATACCTGAATTAGGGGGGTAGCATGTGTTTTTTTTTAATTCTGACGTTTTCGCAGGTTTTGAGATTTTGATTCGCTAGAGAAGACGACCAGAGCTAGGGCTTCGGTGCTTCTCCGGCCGTTAGAAGCATTTTACATATTTATTATTTTCGTTTGATTTATCCTACCTGATGTAGTGGCCTCCCCAGCGGTAAGTGTGTGTGTGTGTGTGTGTGTAAAGGTGTTAGTGCGCCAGGGTATGGGTTCGATCCCTACCCCTGGCGTGTTATTTTTTTAACACTTTTCTATATCAGATCCAATGCCAACCAGGTTCACGTCCGTATCGTGTATCTCTAATTCCTTATCATTAGATGCTTATCAAGTCAGATCCAACGCCTCAAATGCTCGCCCCCACCATGAACCTTCAAGGGTCTTCCTCATCAGATCCAACGCAAGCCATCTGGGTTCACTTGTTTAGGCCCATTAAGTTCATACTTCTCACCCCCCCCCCTTTAATTGTGTTTCAGGCCCATTTCATTTTTTTTATTTTTTTTGTTTTGAATAATTAACTTTTAAAAAAATATAATTAATTAAATCTTTTTTCACAAAATCACTAAAAATTAGATTTAGGTTTTGATTAATTAATTTAATTTTTAATAAATAAAAATTGATTTAATTTAATCATATTTTGATTTTATTTTATTAATTAATTTGTAAACTAATTAGAATTAGGGTTAATTATCATTTTACACTAAAAAAACATGTTTTCAAACAAAACACCAAAAATATTTTCCTAACGCTTAGAAATTTTTTTAGGTTTTAATATCGTTCCCTTTTTCACAATCCCCACGCACTTATTTATTTTTGCATTATTATAATTATGTAACTATTAAGGGATGTAATAGATGAATTAGGGTTCCTTTACTTTTTCCCCATTTTGTGGTTTGTAACCCCCTTCCCCGAAGCTCTGTAATAGTCTAGATTTTTTTTTGCAATTTACTACTTTCTCTATTACTGCTAGTTTAATAGGATTGTATGGCAAATACTTAAAGAAAACGCTAGATAACCATAAATCCAAGACAAATTAGCAAAGACCCTCGAACGTGGGATGCTTTAGCAAAGACCCTCGGTTAAGAGATCGCAGTCCCTCGATGACCCTTCGATGCTGCCTCGGTAAACGATCTTAGTCCCTTACGACAATTGCTAAAGCATCCTACGAGTTGCCTTTATGATTGTACGATGACCCGCGCCTGTCCCTCAAACATCCAACGATAGGGCTTCTTACTAAGTAATGGTAGGATAGCACTATCTAAAGGAAGAGTAAAAGAACAAAGACTTTTTGAATAGGTAGATAGTTCTTAGTCGCTTGCTCACAAACAAAAAACATTTTTCACACATGCACTCTTTTCCAAAAATATTTTCAAAACAAACACTTTGTATGCGTTCTCAACGATACGAGAATTATTACAAAGTTTACCGCACTTAGGCATTTTCAAAATATTTTAAAACACACTAACACAAAGCATTTTCAAAAGTGAGCTAACGATTAAGAGCCCGTAGATAACTGTTGTACCCCAAAAGTTTCCCTCTCATTTTCATCAACATTTCTTATCACAAGGCTCTTGGAACTCAAAATCAAGCTAGGGTTTGCTCTGCTCAAGACACCTCCTTGCACTGTTGACCTAAATTAGGGTTTGAGTTTGCACATGGATTTTTGGACCTTCAATGCCCAAATTGACCTTAATACTTCATGTTGGACTCATAAGTTTGTCCATACCAAGTTTCAAGTCTTGAATCAAATTTTTGCCCAGTCAATTGGACAGTTGACCTAGAAATTAGCTGTATTGGGGAAAAAGTCAATTGTGACCAATTTACAGTCAAACCTCATGAATTTTGACCCACATCAACATTATGAACTCATATGAACCATTTGATCAAGTTTGGACCACAAATCCACAAGAAATTTGATCAGATCACCAAAAGGGCAAAATGGTCATTTTTAGGGTTTTGACTGTACAAAGGCCATTTTTTACTGTTTGACCTAGCCAATGGAAAATTAAGCTCAACCATGGACTCAAGGACTCAATGACATTATCTTGACCTATTCAACAAGTTCAAAAGATCTCAAATGCATGGGATTGATAGATGAATTTTTTAGTCAACTGATCAAATTTTGACTGTATATTGAAAAGTCAAACTTTGAGTTTTTGGTCAAAATCAAGTGCCAAAGGTCATTTTTCATCAAGATATGTCAAATTATGAAACTTGTTCCCCAAGAAACCCAAAATTGCAAATTAGAGTTTGAAATTGAAAATTTTCATAACTTTGAAATTTTCTAAGTTATGAAATTTTCTTAATTTTTCCTAACTTTGCCCCACATTTTCACCATGATGCAAATGGATTAAAACAAAACTTACAACATGAAGCTTGTATCTCAAGTTATGATTTTTGGAACAAGGGTCCCTAAAACTTTTAACTTAGAGAAATTTTGCCCTAGTTTAGGCAGGATTTTGACCCATCTTCTTGGCCATTTTTCACATAGTTCCACTAAGATTCTCAAGTTGCACTTCAAATATGGATTATAGTACATGTTGCAAACTTTCCAAATTGTCCAAGAAATCCTCAAACACATTTGTGGTTAGGGAGAATCAAATTCTTGAAGTTGGAAAAAATTCACTTTATATCCATGGCCAATACATGTTCATACAAGTTGCAAAATCTGTCCAAACTAGCTTTGTACTTGTTTACAGGCCTCTAAACCAATTCACACTCCTTAATTAATTGCAAATACATTGGACATTGGTATTATTCTGATCAATGGAGCTTGGCACAATGAATAAATCCATTTTGGGCATAAAGGTAGCACTTCCATTTTCATAAAGGCAACTTTATGTCAACATTGTATTTCTTGAGCCTTGGACTTCTTTCTTTGCAGCAAACAAGTTCCACAAACTCAGGAAAAGGTACAAGGAAGTTGTGCATGCTTGGAGATAGCCTGTACAGGCCTACCTCATTTCACTTCACACTTTTCTTTCAAAACAAGTCAACTTGCCAAAAGGACACAACTTGCATATCTGATATATTCAACTCTTGCCAACATTTCAAACAAGTTTTGCACATCCCTGTGAGCCAGAAACACGAGCCATTCATCCCTTAAACACCCTTGTACACAAAAATCACATTTTCTTGCAAAACAGGGTAGGCCCTACAGAATCACTTCCATTTTCACATCCACTCGTGCGTTTTGCTTGCAACTTGTTCCAATACCTTCCATTTAACTCACTCAAGCTATCCCAAACCTCCGTTGCCAACTGTAATTCCATTTACAGTGTTCACCATTTTTGTTTTGAAGCTTTGCAGGTTGAGTTCTATAGAGATATTCAGACCATTTCAAAAAAATTAAGCATTGGGAAAGGTCCAGGGAACATCAAGCAAGCTCAAAAGAACCTCAGGCCTCACTGAAAGTTGCTGCATTGTTCAACTCGAATCCCACTAAAACAGGTATTTCTCAAACTTCTATCTCTCTATTTAGGAACATTTAGCCTTAGGTTTGTGAATGAAATATGTAGTACTCATTTCCATGAAGCCATACATATGCTAAGTTTTCATTTATATTAAACGTGCTAAGAGAATTTCATCCATGAACATGCTGAAAAAACTAGGTCAAATTTTAGGGCCAGAGAATTTCTCTCTGGTCTTTGAGAGTTAGATTAAGTTTTTTATATGGTTAGAATCGTGGTTTGATGCTCTACAAGTTTCATGTTTTGAGTTTTTGCAAAAGATCACAAATACATGAGTTAGCATTTGAACAGGGCAAGCGCGCGTGTTTCAGTCACAAGGACAGGGACGAAGCTGGACTTTGGGCTGGGCTGGCTTGTTCTTGCTTTTTGCACCCCCTCTTTCCCTTTTGCACCCCCTGGCCCAATTTCACATATTTTTGCATTTTTGAATTTTTGTTTTCTTTTCTGACTTTGATATTTTATTTTCAAACATAAAAAATGCTTAATAATATTTCCACATTTTTTTTACATTTATTAGGTATTTTATTTTGATTTTTCAGACATAAAAACAATTTAAATTATTTATATTATTTATTAAAACTTGAAAATAATGTAAATAATACTTTTATTTTTATTTCTTATTTTTATTCACACTGAAAATATTTTCTTGAATATATTTTATTTTTGTAAATATTTTATTTTATGCCATGATTAGAGAATTAGGGTTTGTATGCCAAAATCAAATTAATAAATAGTTTGACCTAATCAAAGACAAAAATGCATGAAAAAACAAACACAATGCACACTTGCACCCCTAGGGTTACAATCCACTTGTTGCCTTCAAAAATGGGCCATGGTATGCATGTTAAGTACTTTGGCAAAGCAAAAACAAAACAAAAGATCATAGTCCCTCGATGACGCTATCTGAGTTGCCTAAACAAAAATGATCAAGTCCCTCAAAATTGCCAAAAATACTTGACACAATTGCTATCATGGTCTATACGATGACCCGCGCCTGTCCCGTTTAACATCCTAACACAAGGTTGTTCACCAAATGCAATGGTGAAATAACACTGTTAAAAGGGTTAAAAACATAAGAAAGATCTTTGAGTAAAATAGGGTAGATAACTCTTAGTTACTTGATCAAAAGCTTGCAAAAACATCCTTGCTATTTTCAAACACACTTTACAACACAATTTCAAAATCCAACTTTCAAACATTGAAAACCTTTCAAAAGACAAAAACATCTTTGTATACATTCAAACAAGAATCATTACAAAGGTTGCCACAACGATGGGCTCTTTTCAAAACATCTTTCAAAACCACGCACAAAGCACCATTTCAAACAATTGAAAAAGTAAAGCAAGTGATCTAAACAAGTAACTAAGAGCACATGGATAACCATGGATGAAAAGGGTGCTTGCATCTTCCCTTTTCATAATCTACTCCCCGAACCCAAGAAAATATCTCAAAGGTCTTTCTTGTGCTTTTTGACCTTTCCTTAGGATAAAATAAAAAGTCAGTGGCGACTCTTGCTAAACCGAAACATTTGCGAACACAAAACGCAAAACCTCAAGTCAGTTCTCCCACCGTATCACAGAACTGGCGACTCTGCTGGGGAAATACTTTAAAAGTGGAGTAACCTTAGGGTTTAGATCACCTTTGCATGCTTGTCTTGATTTTCTTGATTACTTTACATTTGGTTCTCTTGTTTGGGTTTGAATCCTTCACCCAGATTTTTGGGAAACATTTATAGGTAAATAGAAATACATTGTGGAAACTGTGCGGGGTATACCGACATGGTTGAAGCAATAGCTATATTAGTGCGACATATTTGTGAGTACCGGTAGCCTTTGAGTTAATCAAAGAGAATACAGGGCCGCTGAGTGATTTCATGAAGCACTAATGAACTCTTAGAACCTTACTTGACCATCTTTTCCTTTTTTAGGGGTAGTGAGATGACCGGCTTTGGTGCAGTCCGAAGTTGGTAGATACTCGATACTACACTCATTGAGGGTTGTTTTCTTGGAATATTTTGGTTGCCAGTTAAGTGGCTAAATCAAAACAATGAACACAAAATAATCCAGTGATATTGAGCTTCTTAGAACCCGGTTACTATTTATAGGACAGGTTTGAGCCAAGTAACTTCAAGAGGGTACTTACCTATGAAACCTCATGCAAGCCTGAAACTAGGATCTTGTATGACTTGCTTGTACATATGTTTGTGCATACATCATGAACATCATAAAGCATCATATACATCCACTAACCATTTCAAGGGTTTGGATCTTCATCTTTGTTCCTGTTTTGTAGGTCATGGAATCTCTTCGCAGGAAAATAATTCAAGTCAACCTTGTGAGAATCCCTCCTCAGCTCAAAGAGCTTACTTCCAGGATTCCAGAGAATTCTCTCTTCAGTGAAAGACATGGTAGACTTCTCAACTTGGTCAACTTCAACATTGAAGAAGACATGGTGAAAGTTCTCTTCCAGTTCTTTGACCCTCTACACCATTGTTTCACATTCCCTGATTACCAACTAGTACCTACTTTGGAGGAATTTTCTCAACTCCTGAGAATTCCTATTCTTCATCAACTACCCTACAACGGTACGGAAAAAGAACCGAAGCCTGAAGATGTTGCTTAAGCTTTACACTTGCAACCATCTGATATCAAAGGTCATTGGGAAACCAGAAGTGGTGTCAAGGGTTTCTTGGCAAAGTTTCTGTTTGAGAAGGCACAAGACTGCTGGAATTCTCTAGATCTACAAGATTTTGAAGAGAATGTGGCACTCCTCATCTATGGGTTGGTCTTGTTCCCAAATCTTGATCATCTTATAGATGTGAACGCTGTCAAGATTTTCATATCTCGGAATCATGTGCCTATATTGCTTGGGGACATACTACACTCATTTTACACACGAACAATGAGGAAAAGAGGTGTTCTCATGTGTTGTACTCCTCTCCTAGAAAGGTGGTTTATTTCTCACCTTCCACAATCAGTTTTGAAGAATGAGCAGGGTTTAAGGTGGTCACAACGGTTGATGACCCTCACACATTCTGATGTTCATTGGTGTTCTCGGTCCAGAGAAAATGTCATCATCATTGATTGTTGTGGGGAATTCCCTAATGTCCCACTACTTGGCATTAGGGGAGGCATTACCTACAACCCTTGTTTAGCTCTAAGACAGCTTGGATATGCTAGAAGGGATGGCCCTCATGATATGCTGATTCCTTACGTGGTTTTTGACTTTGACAATGATGCGCAAGGACTTCGACAACGGTTCATCAGAGCTTGGAGGATGCCCAACAAAGTGGATAGTAAGACACTGGGGCACAAGAATTTCATCCCCCTTGAGCCTTATCTCAAATGGGTACGAACCCGCACCCAGAATCTTATGATGCCATACCCTCACATTCTCCCCGTGATCAAAGAGCCTGTCATGGAAGGAGAGGTTCCATACACCCTCCTACATCCTGACATGCCAACATCATTGGAAGAATTTCAAAAGAGTTGGATCCAATTCAAATAAGAACGAAATACTTTTGAAGCCAGCTTCTATGCCAGTGAGAAGAAGGTTCTGGAGCTTACCCGCCGACTTCATGAGGAGGAAACTCTTAACACCTACATCGCGCCAAAAAGGATGCGCAATGTATTTTTACATTAAGAATTTTGTAATATTTTGCCCATGGGGCACTTATGTACTAACAAATTTCTTCTTAATATGACATGTGTTCTTTTTGTTTGCAACAAATTTGAATTTCTGAATCCTTGAATGCATTACATGAATAACATATCATTCATCATATGCATAAACAAGTCTTCACACCAGGTTTCCTTATCTTTCTGCTGTTTATTTCAGCAAGATGAATTTGGAGCAGACAGTTAAGGATCTGCAAGCACAGAATTCGCAATTCCAGCAACTCCTCATGACCTTAGAAAAGGTTCGAGAGGACCTTAAAGCACTGTTGGAGAAAGATAAAGAGAAAAAGAAGAAAAGGCCTGGTGTGGTCATTAAGGGAAGAAGGTTTGAAAGCCATGCTAGAAAAGTTCTTGAGTTCCCCTCGACGTCTGATGAAGGGGCTGGTAAAGGAAAAGGAACTGAGATGCCTTTTGAATCTGAAGTTGAAGAAGAAGAAGGGGAAGAGGATGAAGATTACTCCGAACAGCAATATCCCCCGGAGGATGATAAATTTAGAAATCTTGAGGATCAGTTGGCAGCCATGGAGTTGCAAAGGGTACCCAGTTTAGATTTTGAAGAACTAGGGTTGGTCGCTGGGATCGTCATTCCTCCCAAGTTCAAAGTTCCTACATTTGCTAAGTACGACGGTCTGTCGTGTCTAAAGATGCATCTAAGGTCCTACGTCAGAAAGATCCAACCCCACTCATCTGATAAGGATCTTTGGGTCCATTGTTTCCAAGACAGATTGTCAGGCACACAATTGGACTGGTTCTATCAACTCGAGAGATCGGAAGTTCATAACTGGGAAGACTTAGCCGTTGCTTTCTATCGACAATACCAATACAATGCTGATTTAGTGCCTACTCGTACTCAACTACATAGTATGGGTATGGCTTCTAACGAGGGATTTAAAGAGTATGCCCAGAAGTGGTGTGATCTGGCTGGAAGGGTGCAGCCACCATTGTCGGATAGAGAGCTGGTTGACATGTTTTTAGGGACCCTGTCTGTCCCTTTCTTCAATCATTTAATTGGGAGTTCCTCCGCGGGATTCACCAAATTAATTCTGACTGGTGAAAGGGTCGAGGCCGACATTAAAAGTGGTAAGATTCAGAAGGATGTATCCGCGTCCACTGCTATTAAGAAGACCTTCCCAGCTAAGAAGGAAGCTTCTGCTATTTATTCTCAGAAAAGCCAAGGAAGAATCGAGCGCCGGCCAACTGTGGGGGCTGTGATGATCCAAAACTCTTCAAATGATCAACCTCGCAGCAATCAGCCAAAATCTAATCAGCAAAGGGTAGAAAGGCCCCAACGGAAGTTCACCCGAATCAACATGACACCAGCTCAAGTACTCCCTCATTTTCTAAAGTTGAATCTTACCAATTTGAAGGAAGCGCCAAAGAACCCTAATACCTCTTTTCCATATTACCACTCCAATGCAAAATGTGCTTACCACTCTGACAGTGTAGGACATGATAGCAACAATTGTTGGGCTCTTAAGAACAAAATCCAAGACTTGATCGACACCAAGGAGGTAGAATTCAATGCGCCCGAAAAGCCGAATGTGATTTCTGCCCCAATGCCCAAGCACGGTCATAATGTTCATGCCATTATGGAAGACCTTCATGTTACCAATGTTGCTGACCTTTTGACTCTGTTACCATTGATTAAAGTGAATTTGATGAAAGTCGGGATATTCCTAGGCTGTGGAAAAGACTGCTACTTTTGTTTAAACGTGCAAGCTAACTGCCCAATGTTGAAATCAGGCATCCAACGCCTGATGGATACCCAAGAGATACTCTTTCAAAAGACTCATGTTGATACCTTCACTCCTATTACTCCTGCCACCTTTGTTACTCCTACCAATGACATTGCAATAATAACCATCTCCGACAATCTTCCCAAGGCTTGCAAAAGGCCTGTCAAGATTACGCCTGATCCTAAGTTTGTACCGTTGAAAATCACCATGCAGGGGCCTGTCCCGTATAAATCTACCAAGACGATACCATGGAACTACGGAAGAGAAATCTTCTATCATGGTATCAAACAGGTTGAGTCAGTCCAAGACAATTCTGAGGATGAAACCCCTGATATAGGGAACATTGTGGGAACAAGCAAGATAACTCGCAGCAGACAGATTTTCTCTCTGGAGATTGCTCCCCCACGAGCAGTCTTCGGACCCTCGAAAGCTTATGTTCCTGTTAAGCCATTTGTGCAAAGCCCGATAATTGAAGAATTGGATACTCATGAAGTTAGACCCTCTGTTGATACTACCGATAAGTGTAAGCGGATACTAGAAGCGCCTGTCAGGATGAAGGCTCAGATTGTGGTAATCCCCGAAACAACCCAGAAAGAAATGGAAGAAATCTTAAAGATAATCAAAAAGAGCGACGACGATGTCGTGGAACAGCTAGGGCAGACCCCTTCCAAAATCTCCATGTTGGCTCTCCTACTCTGCTCTGAGGCTCATGCTAAGGCCTTAATCAAATTTTTAAAGACGGCACAGGTGCCTCAAGAAACTTCGGCTGACCAGTTTCAAGAGTGCATGGCTAGTCTTACTGCTGATAACGGTCTTGGTTTTTCCGATGTTGATTTGACCCCTAAGGGAAGGAAACACAACGACGCACTGCATGTCTCAGTAGAATGCAGGGGAACCACACTTGCCCATGTCCTGGTGGATACCGGTTCCTCTCTGAATGTATTACCGAAAAAGGCGTTAGATAGACTGGACTGTGAAGGTTTCACCCTGAAGCCTAGTAACATTGTTGTTAGAGCCTTCGAAGGTTCTAAGTTGATGGTTCATGGAGAAGTGGACATTCCTATCAAAATGTGCACAAAAATTTTCAACTCCACCTTTTATGTGATGGACATCCGTTCTTCATATTCTTGCTTGTTAGGAAGGCCGTGGATCCACTATGCCGGGGCAGTTAACTCCTCTTTACACCAAATGCTAAAGTATCCTGTTCAAGGTAAGATTATAATGGTGCACGGTGAGGAAGAGTACATGATAAGTCACCTCAACTCCTACCGCTATGTGGAGTTGGATGGCGAATTCATAGAAACGCCTTTCCAACATTTTGAGGAAGTTTCTCCTGAAGTCGCAATTGCAAAGAAAATGGTTGATGTGCCTATCGTTTCCAAGCATGTGTCTAAGATGGCATCTCTCAAGGATGCAGAGGTTGTAATCAAAGAAGGAAGGAGTACAGTGTGGTGGCAACTGCCTGAGTTTTCTCACAAGACAGACAAGTTCGGACTAGGTTTTACTGCTGCTGGCCAAAAAGTTGTGCGTCGCTCCAGGGCCGGAGCACCACCTGTAAAAATCACTCACCATGGAATTAATGTCTTAGAAGATGATGATGAAGAAGACAACTTTGAAGATTGGATATTTCCAACCGTCGAAGGAGGATTAAACAACTGGGAAGCGAAGGACTTTATTCCCATCACTTTCATCAACCAGTAATTTATCTTTGAACAATTTCCTATTTTGGTCTGTAAAAAATAAATAATTCGTACACTATTTTCACCTTATGCCTTGCCCGGGGCATATAGGTCCATTTGTAAGGGCTTGATTTTCTTCATTATCATATGCCATGTTTAATGAATCATTGGACGTTTTCATCTATAAACTGTTGTGTTCATTTTCTTTTACATTTTGTTTTATTTAAGGATGGCTATCCCTTACACACACCCACACTCACAAAATGCAGGTACCCATCCACTCCGGATTCCATGGGTGACTATTCTGCTTTAGCCTTCGGTGACTCTGAAGATTTGGTCAATCATGCTGAGTACGAAGTTGACGAAGATTGTGAAGTGTCGGTAGAGTTAGCCAGACTTTTACAACAAGAAGAGAGGGCTATTCAGCCCCATGAAGAGTTTCTAGAGACCATCAACTTGGGAACAAAGGAAGACAAGAAAGAGATTATGGTGGGTTCCAACCTGGAACCAAGTGTCAAAGAGCGTTTAGTTCTGCTGCTGAATGAATATGTTGAAATCTTCGCCTGGTCCTACGAGGACATGTCGGGGTTAGATACAGATATCGTGGTTCACCGTCTCCCTACAAGAGAAGACTGTCCACCGATCAAATAAAAGGTCCGCCGAATGAGGCCCGACATGTCTGAGAAGATCAAAGTTGAGGTAATGAAGCAATTCAATGCTGGCTTTCTGGCTGTTACTTCCTATCCATAATGGGTTGCTAACATTGTGCCCGTTCCTAAGAAGGACGGCAAAGTCAGAATATGTGTGGACTATAGGGACCTAAACAGGGCTAGCCCTAAAGATGATTTTCCCCTACCACACATCGACATCTTGGTTGACAACACAGCTCAACACAAGGTATTTTCCTTCATGGATGGGTTCTCGGGATACAACCAGATCAAAATGGCCCCCGAAGACATGGAGAAAACTACTTTTGTCACGCAATGGGGTACCTTCTGCTATAAATTGATGCCATTCGGACTGAAGAATGTCGGGGCAACCTATCAACACGCCATGGTAGCTTTATTTCATGACATGATACATCATGAAATTGAAGTTTACGTAGACGACATGATAGCCCGATCACAGACAGAAGAGGAACACCTTGACCATCTGCAAAAGCTGTTTGTCAGATTGAAGGAGTATAAGCTCAGCCTAAACCCAAGCAAGTGCACTTTTGGAGTCAGGTCTGGTAAACTTTTGGGATTTATCGTCAGCAACAAAGGCATTGAGGTTGATCCTGCAAAAGTAAAGGCTATACAAGAAATGTTTGTCCCCCGCACTGAAAAGGAGGTTAGAGGTTTCTTGGGACGCTTAAACTATATTGCAAGGTTCATCTCTCACCTAACATCTACCTGTGAGCCAATCTTCAAGTTGTTGAAGAAAGATCAGGTGGTTGAATGGAACAACGATTGTCAAGTTGCTTTTGATAAGATCAAGGAGTATTTACTAGAACCTCCTATTTTGATGCCACCCGTCGAAGGAAGGTCGTTAATCATGTATCTAACTGTTTTGGATAACTCAATGGGGTGTGTACTGGGCTAGCATGATGAGTCTGGCCGAAAAGAGCATGCCATTTATTACCTTAGCAAAAAGTTTACCGACTGTGAGACTCGCTACTCACTGCTCGAGAAAACTTGTTGCGCTTTGGTATGGGCTGCTCGCCGGCTAAGGCAGTATATGTTGACTCATACCACTTTGCTGATTTCCAAGATGGATCCGATCAAGTATATCTTTGAGAAGCCTGTTTTATCTGGAAGAATCGCTAGATGGCAAATGATCCTGACTGAGTATGGTATCCAGTATACTACCTAAAAAGCTATAAAGGGGAGTGTACTAGCTGACCATCTAGCTCATCAAGCCGTCGAAGATTACCAATCTATGAGATTCGACTTCCCTGACGAGGACATCATGACATTGGACAACATTGAAAGTAGCGGACCGTATGACGGACCTGAACAAGGATCCCGATGGACACTGTACTTTGATGGTGCTTCAAATGCACTTGGCAACAGTATCGGTCCAGTACTCATTTCTCCGGAAGGTTGCCATACACCTTTCACTTCCCGACTTTGCTTCAGCTGTACCAACAACATGGCTGAATATGAAGCTTGCATCTTTGGTCTCAAGGCTGCTATAGACTTGGGAATCAAATCTTTGGTCGTATTTGGGGACTCGGCTTTGGTTATCAGTCAAGTCAAAGGAGAGTGGGACACTAAACATCCTAATCTTATCCCGTACAAAGAACATGTCTTGACATTGTTGCCTTATTTCGAGCAGATCCCTTTCGAGTACTTCCCGCAAGAAGAAAATCAGCTAGCAGATGCTCTGGCTACAATGTATTCCATGTTTAAACTCAACTGGGATAATGAGGCTCCCTAAATCACCATCGAGCGAATGGATGAACCTGCGCACTGTCATGAGATTAATATCGAAGAAGTAGTGGAACAACCCTGGTTTCATGAAATCAAAAGGTATCTCCAGCCTCGAGAATACCCTGAAGGAGCTTCCGTCAATGACAAAAAACTCTTAAGGAGATATGCTGCCAAGTTTTTTCTAAGCAATGGCATCCTTTATAAGCGCAGTCATGATTATGTTCTACTTCATTGTGTGGACAAGGTTGAAGCAGAGTTGATCATGACCGAAATACATAGTGGCACATTTGGCACCCATTTAAGTGGTCATATGATGGCTAAGAAGATTCTAAGGGCAGGCTACTACTGGTCTACCATGGAAGTTGATTGTCATCAACATTCCCGTACTTGCCACAAATGCCAAGTCTATGCTGACAAGGTACATATTCCTCATGTTCCTCTCAACATTCTAACAGCTCCTTGGCCATTCGCAATGTGGGTCATTGACATGATTGGAGAGATCAAGCCCACAGCATCCAATGGACATTGCTTCATTTTGGTCTCTATTGATTACTTCACTAAGTGGGTCGAAGCAGCTTCCTACGCCTCTGTTACAAAGAATGTGGTTGCCTTCTTCATCAAGCAGAACCTCATATGCCGGTATGGTATCCCTGACAGGATTATCACGGACAACGGTACAAATTTGAACAACACTATGATCACCGCTCTTTGCGAGCAGTTCAAGATTTATCATCACAATTCATCTCCCTATCGGCCAAAGAACGGTGTTGTTGAAGCCGCGAACAAAAATATCAAGAAGATCATTCAAAAGATGACAGTCACCTACAAAGACTGGCATGAGATGTTACCATTTTCTCTGCATGGATATCGTACCATGGCACGTACTTCAACAGGGGCAACCCCCTTTTTCTTTGGTATATGGCATGGAAGCTGTTTTACCTATGGAAGTTCAGATTCCCTCCTTAAGGATTATGAAGGATGCCAGTTTGAGTGAAGACGATTGGATTCAGACCCGGCTTGACCAACTTAATTTGATCGACGAGAAACGACTTACTGCTATTTGTCATGGTCAGACGTATCAAAAATGGATGATCAAGGCTTTCAACAAGAAAGTCAGGCGTCAAGTATATCAAGTCGGAGATCTTGTAATCAAGCGGATCATCTTGCCGCAAATTGATCCCAGGGGCAAGTGGACTCCTACTTACGAATGACCATTTGTGATCAAGAACATCTTTTCTGGTGGGGAAATGATTCTGACCACCATGGACGGCAACGACTTGCCGCACCCTGCGAACGCAGACATAGTCAAAAGATACTACGCATAAAACGACCCGACAAGTTGAAAACCCGAAAGGGCGACTTGGGGAAAAATGGGATCCCGGTGGATCGAAAACCCGAAAGGGCGGTTCAGGCAAAAATTAGGGATAAAATATTAAAAAAATCTGTACACCCGGCAAGTTGAAAACCCGAAAGGGCGACTTGGTCAAAAAAGGGTTTCCCGGTGGATCGGAAACCCGAAAGGGCGGTCCAGGCAAAAGTTAGGGAATTAAAGCGTATGACTATGTCTCGTCAGATCACTTTAAGGACAATCTCTTCACCAACAAGCTCCAAGCTTCTGATCAATCCAATCATTGGCGGACGAAGCAGCGGATGGACAAGATACTCAGAGTTGTGAAGACCATAGCAGAATGGGAACCCCATGGAATTATTGCACATAGCCATCTTTCTTTTGTATAAAAAATTTTCTCAATTTTACGACAACATTCTCTTACTAGGATGTATGTCTCCTTTGTACAAAAACACTTACAAAAGTTAATACAAAGATACTTCAAGTGCAGAAATTTGCTTGCCTTTCTTTTCTTTTTACACTTATGTTTTATTTGAAAACGTCCAATGTTTTGTTAGATAGGAATATACATTTGAATATAATCACTTCTTACAAATAAAACGAAATTGAGAAAGGATAATTACTGATAGGTTGAAGGTGTAGGAAGATATCCTTGTGCTATTCCAGAAGAAATCCCCTACAGTATGTCATTCAGATCGTCAACAAAGCTAAAACTTTGGAGTATACATCCCCAGCGGAGTTTAAGTTTCAAGATCCCCAGCGGAGCCAGTGTATTCTAAACTTTATTCCCCAGCGGAGTTAAGTTTCAAAGTTCCCATCAGAGTTCAAACTCCCGATCCCCAGTGGAGCCCAAAAACCCTGAAATACATATCCCCCAGCGGAGCTAGAATATTCTAAACCTTCTTCCCCAGCGAAGTCAATTTCCAACTATTAATCTCCATTAGGAACCATTCAATTTTTCCCAACTTCCCCAGTAGATTTGCGTACAACCCAAGCTCCTGATTTCCCCGGCCGAGTAAACACTTTCCCCATAGAGTTACTTCCCAACAGACTGAGGATTCTAGTTCCTGTTTCTCCATTCAAAGCCTCCCAGGTTTTAATTCCCCAGTAGAGGTCGTTGGAGTTTTCCTTATTTTCCAAGAAAGTCACGAAGGATTCTCATTTCCCGCAGAAGTTGTCAAAGCTCTTGTTGAATCCCCACGAGTTACCAAGTATTTTCAAACTCCAGCGGTGGTCCCAGGGTTTCTCATTCTCAACAATCAAAGATCTTTAATCCCCAAGCAGTCAGCAAGGATTTCTCATCTTCAACAATCAAAGATTTTTGAGTCCTCAGCATCGGTCAGGATTCACTTTCCCCGGAAGCAGTCAAGGATTTCATTGTCTCCAATTATCAAAGATTTATTTTCCCAGCAAGAAAGCTACTCAGCTTACATGCACATCCATTACATTCATATATCATAATCATTGATGAAACACATTTCATTGCATCATACATATCATGCAACATAACTTTGTGTTTTAGTTAACATTTTACCCTTTTCAGGATAAGATTAAAAATCTATTGTTCAAACAACTATCCAGAAATTTCAGATACAGTATGGATACACTCCATACACGGCGGTCATTCTATTACTCATTCAGAATTTCAAGTAAAAATACAGTATGGATATACCCCAGACACGCCGGTCATTCTACTACTTATTCAGACTTCAGCAATCCGATACAGACTAGATACGCTCCAGACACGGCAGCCATCCTATTTCTCATTCAGATTCAACTAACAACTTCAAGCTCAGATACGCTCTAAACACGGATGCCATTCTGGCCCTTACACCAGAAGTTTGATTCTCCCCAGTGCAGTCGCCACAGAAGTCATTTTGTCACTTATTCAGATCCCAGTTACAGTTCCAGATACACTCCAGACACGGAAGTCATTCTGCTACTCATACAGATCTTAATTTTAGAAATAGTCTAGATACGCTCGAGACACGGTTGCCATTCTGTTACTCATTCGGAATTTATCCCCAGCACCCAGTTGCTCCATACACAGATGTTTCTCTGTTACCCATTCACAATACAGATACACTCCAGACGCGGCAGTCATTATGATATTCATTCAAAGTTCAACTACAGTTACAGCTCGGATACGCTCTAGACACAGGCGCCATTCCCTTGCTCATACAAACCCAATCTCCAGATACAACTCAGATACGCTCCAAATACGGATACCATTCTGATGTTCATTCTACTGATTTTCAACAAACCAATCTTAGATGGCATCTTTAGGCCCATCTCCAGCAAGATTCTACCATCTCCAAATGGCATCTTTAAGCTCATTTCCTCAACGATATTTTGACGAGTGCAAATTTACGGGCAGTCTATTGTCCAATCCTCTTTTACCTTCTAGTCACGAAAGGCAAACTTTCCAATCTAAATCTTCAGGTTCAAGAAGATTGAACAGGGGCAACTGTTGTACCCCAAAATTTGCCCTCTCATTTTCATCAACATTTCTTATCACAAGGCTCTTGGAACTCAAGATCAAGCTAGGGTTTGCTCTGCTCAAGACACCTCCTTGCACTGTTGACCTAAATTAGGGTTTGAGTTTGCACAGGGATTTTTGGACCTTCAATGCCGAAATTTACCTTCATACTTCATGTTGGACTCATAAGTTTGTCCATACCAAGTTTCAAGCCTTGAATCAAATTTTTGCCCAGGCAATTGGACAGTTGACCTAGAAATCAGCTGTATTGGGAAAAAAGTCAACTGTGACCAATTTACAGTCAAACCTCATGAAATTTGACCCACATCAACATTATGAACTCATATGAACCATTTGATCAAGTTTGGACCATAAATCCACAAGAAATTTGATCAGGTCACCAAAAGGGCAAAATGGTCATTTTTAGGGTTTTGACTGTACAAAGGCAATTTTTGACTGTTTGACCTAGCCAATGGCAAATTAAGCTCAACCAGGGACTCAAGGACTCAATTACATTATCTTGACCTATTCAAAAAGTTCAAAAGATCTCAAATACATGGGATTGACAGATGAATTTTTCAGTCAACTGATCAAATTTTGACTTTATACTGGAAAGTCAAACTTTGACTTTTTGGTCAAAATCAAGTGCCAAAGGTCATTTTTCATCAAGATATGTCAAATTATGAAACTTGTTCCCCAAGAAACCCAAAATTGCAAATTAGGGTTTGAAATTGAAAATTTTCATAACTTAGAAATTTTCTAAGTTATGAAATTTTCTAAGTTATGAAATTTTCTTAATTTTTCCTAACTTTGCCCCACATTTTCAACATGATGCAAATGGATTCAAACAAAACTTACAACATGAAAGTTGTAGTCCATCACAAAGTCTACAACTTTGAATCACAAATTTTTCTCAAAAGAAGCTTGGATCTCAAGTTATGATTTTTGGAACAAGGGTCCCTAAAACTTTTAACTTAGAGAAATTTTACCCTAGTTTAGGCAGGATTTTGACCCATCTTCTTGGCCATTTTTCACATAGTTCCACTTGGAGTCTCAAGTTACACTTCAAATATGGATTATAGTACATGTTGCAAGCTTTCCAAATTGTCTAATAACTCCGCAAACACATTTGTGGTTAGGGAGAATCGAATGCTTGAATTTGGAAAAAATTCACTTTGTATCCATGGCCAATACATGTTCATACAAGTTGCAAAATCTGTCCAAACTAGCTTTGTACTTATTTACAGGCCTCTAAACCAATTCACACTCCTTAATTAATTTCAAATACATTGGACATTGGTATTATTCTGATCAATGGAGCTTGGCACAATGAATAAATCCATTTTGGGAATAAAGGTAGCACTTCAATTTTCATAAAGGCAACTTTATGTCAACATTGTATTTCTTGAGCCTTGGACTTCTTTCTTTGCAGCAAACAAGTTCCACAAACTCAGGCAACGGTACAAGGAACTTGTGCATGCTTGGAGATAGCTTGTACAGGCCTACCTCATTTTACTTCACACTTTTCTTTCAAAACAAGTCAACTTGCCAAAAGGACACAACTTGCATATCTGATATATTCAACTCTTGCCAACATTTCAAACAAGTTTTGCACATCCCTGTGAGCCAGAAACACGAGCCATTCATCCCTCAAACACCCTTGTACACAAAAATCACATTTTCTTGCAAAACAGGGCAGGCCCTGCAGAATCACTTCCATTTTCACATCCACTCGTGTGTTTTGCTTGCAACTAGTTCCAATACCTTCCATTCAACTCACTCAAGTTATCCCAAACCTCCATTGCCAACAGTAATTCCATTTACAGTGTTCACCATTTTTGTTTTGAAGCTTTGCAGGTTGAGTTCTATAGAGAGATTCAGACCATTTCAAAACAAACTAAGCATTGGGAAAGGTCCAGGGAACATCAAGCAAGCTCAAAAGAACCTCAGGCCTCACTGAAAGTTGTTGCATTGTTCAACTTGAATCTAACTGAAATAGGTATTTCTCAAACTTCTATCTCTCTATTTAGGAACATTTAGCCTTAGGTTTGTGAATGAAAGATGTAGTACTCATTGCCATGAAGCCATACATATGCTCAGTTTTTATTTATATTAAACGTGCTAAGAGAATTTCATCCATGAACATGCTGAAAAAACTAGGTTAGATTTTAGGGCCTGAGAAGTTCTCTCTGGTCTTTGAGAGTTAGATTAAGTTTTTTATATGGTTAGAATCGTGGTTTGATGCTCTACAAGTTTCATGTTTTGAGTTTTGGCAAAAGATCACAAATACAGGAATTAGCATTTGAACAGGGCAAGCGCGCGTGTTTCAGTCACAAGGACAGGGACGAAGCTGGACTTTGGGCTGGGCTGGCTTGTTCTTGCTTTTGGCACCCCCCTCCCCCTCTTTCCTTTTTGCACCCCCTGGCCCAATTTCTCATATTTTTGCATTTTTGAATTTTTGTTTTCTTTTCTGACTTTGATATTTTATTTTCAAACATAAAAAATGCTTAAAAATATTTCCACATTTTTTTTTACATTTATTAGGTATTTTATTTTGATTTTTCTAACATAAAAACAATTTAAATACTTTATATTATTTATTAAAACTTGAAAATAATGTAAATAATACTTTTATTTTTATTTCTTATTTTTATTCACACTGAAAATATTTTCTTGAATATATTTTATACATACTTAATATATATATATATATATATATATATATATATATATATATATATATATATATATATATATATATATATATATATATATATATATATATATATATATAAATATATATATATATATATATATATATATATATATATATATATATATATATATATATATATATATATATATATATATATATATATATATATATATATATATATATATATATATATATATATATATATATATATATATATATATATATATATATATATATATATATATATATATATATATATATATATATATATATATATATATATATATATATATATATATATATATATATATATATATATATATATATATATATATATATATATATATATATATATATATATATATATATATATATATATATATATATATATATATATATATATATATATATATATATATATATATATATATATATATATATATATATATATATATATATATATATATATATATATATATATATATATATATATATATATATATATATATATATATATATATATATATATATATATATATATATATATATATATATATATATATATATATATATATATATATATATATATATATATATATATATATATATATATATTATATACTTTTATTTTATTAAATAATTAGAACAAAAATATAAAAATATTACCTTTTATTTTTTATACTAAAAAATACCTTTTCTTCAATATATTTCATTTTTGTACATATTAATATATTTTTGTATATAAATAATGTATAATATTATTTTCTTAAGGAAAATTAGGGTTTACCCCTTTAATAAATAAAATTAATCTTTTATTTCTTTATATTCTTGTTCATTGAAAATATTTTACATACATAAACAAATAAAAACTTCTTTTTGCATAAACATTTTATTTAACATTTATTTATTTTTTTTATTTAAATAATTGTACATTTAAATATTGTTGCATTATATTGTTGCATTGAGATTCAATTTGGATGTAATAGTAACTAGGGTTTATATTTTTTGTCAAATACCCCCATATTCAAGAATTGTACCCCCATCCCCATAATCATGTTGTAATAGCTTAGAATTTAAATTCTCGCACTTAACGCTTTCAATTATGCCATGATTAGAGAATTAGGGTTTGTATGCCAAAATCAAATTAACAAATAGTTTGACCTAATCAAAGACAAAAATGCATGAAAAAACAAACACAATGCACACTTGCACCCCTAGGGTTACAATCCACTTGTTGCCTTCAAAAATGGGCCATGGTATGCATGTTAAGTACTTTGGCAAAACAAAAACAAAACAAAAGATCATAGTCCCTCGATGACGCTATCTGAGTTGCCTAAACAAAAACAATCAAGTCCCTCAAAATTGCCAAAAATACTTGACACAATTGCTATCATGGTCTATACGATGACCCGCGCTTATCCCGTTTAACATCCTAACACAAGGTTGTTCACCAAATGCAATGGTGAAATAACATTGTTAAAAGGGTTAAAAACATAAGAAAGATCTTTGAGTAAAATAGGGTAGATAACTCTTAGTTACTTGATCAAAAGTTTGCAAAAACATCCTTGCTATTTTCAAACACACTTCACAACACAATTTCAAAAGACAAAAACATCTTTGTATACATTCAAACAAGAATCATTACAAAGGTTTCCACAACGATGGCCTCTTTTCAAAACATCTTTCAAAACCACGCACAAAGCACCATTTCAAACAATTTAAAAAGCAAAGCAAGTGATTTAAACAAGTAACTAAGAGCCCATGGATAACCATGTATGAAAAGGGTGCTTGCACCTTCCCTTTTCATAATCTACTCCCCGAACCCAAGAAAACATCTCAAAGGTCTTTCCTGTGCTTTTTGACATTTCCTTAGGATAAAATAAAAAGTCGGTGGCGACTCTTGCTAAACCGAAACATTTGCGAACACAAAACGCAAAATCTCAAGTCAGTTCTCCCACCGTATCACAATAACTATGGATGAAAAGGGTGTTGATACCTTCCCTTTTCATAACCTACCCCCGGAACTCAAAAATTCTCAAAGGTCTTTCCTGTTCTTTTCACCCTTTCCTTTATTTGATAAAAGAAAAGTGAGTGGTGACTCTTGCAATCTGCGACATTTGCGATAAAATGCAAAACCAAAATTCATTTCTCCCACCGTATTACAACTGTCTATAAGGATTGTAGTAAAAATGACCGCCATCAGTCTGTGGGAGCGGTGTTGATCTCTAATCTGGCGCCTGTTCCACAACAACAACAGGGCAACCAGCGAAGGTTGGATGCTATGATAAGGTAGTTTACTAAGATCGGCATGCCTTTATCTCAAGAATTGCAACATTTGTTAAAAGTTGAACTTATTTAACTACGGGATCCTCCTCAGAATCCCAACACATCCTCTCTTAAGTACAATCTGAATGCGAGGTGTGCCTATCATTCTAACAGTCCTAGGCATGACACCAACAACTATTGGGCCCTAAAAAGAAAAATTCAAGACATGATTGATAATAAGGAAATTGAGTTCGATCCTCCAGAGACCCTGAACGTGATTATTGCACATATGCTGAAGCATGACAAAGGCATAAGTGCTATTGAAGATGTTCTGTATGTTACCACTGTAGGTGATGTGGTTACTCCTCTCTCAACAATCAAAAATAATTTGTTACAAGCCCATTTGTTTTTGGGTTGTGTTAAAGAATGTTATTATTATGCAGTCCAACCCAAGGGTTGCAGATTACTGAAGGAAGACATTCAATGCCTAATGGATGACCACATAATTTTGATCAAGAAAGTTTCGTCTACTAAGAATTTGTGCCAAGATTTGTCTGTCGTATCCGGGTACTTGTTGCACCCAAAATTTACCCTCTTAGTTTAGGCTTATGTTTCATCATGAATATCATATTGCATTGCATTCATACATTGTGATGGGATCAAAGTACTTTTGTTATCAAGTCTTCCTCAAGCCTTGAAGGTTGTTTGCATTAACAAGTTTCTCAAGTAGAATTTTATCATCTAAACCTTTGGATCTTTCAAGCTCAAAGGTTATGGAATATCTCAAGATGTTTTTATCCATCTCTTTGGATCATCAGAGGATTGAGGTTTGTGTTTGACTACAAGGGGAATCACTCTTTGGGTTCACCAGCCAAATTAGGGTTTTTTTGAGTAAGGTTGTTGGTCAATGTACAAGACTTGATTTAGGGAGCTACAACATTTCTTTGATATTTGTAAGGTCTTTGTACAAGTAATTGGTCAAGATGCCCAGAGGATTTGAAGTTTTGAAGATAATTCATCAGTCTCCTAATGTGTTAACCAAAACTAGGGTTTGGGATTTCATCAAGATTTCTTGAGAATTTTGAAGTTAAACTTTGCACATGGCCTCTATATGTTTGAAAGATCATATGTTTGATGTTTGGATCATTGATTTTGAAGGGAAGTGGATCAATTGATTCAGAGGGGAAAAATGGTCATTTTGGTCAAAATCAGTCAAAGTCAAAGTTGACCAAGGAATTTTTGGCCAACCATCAATTCAAGGATGTAATTTTCATATTTCAAGTCCATTTTGGTCATTGGATCAAAGAGATTGAAGTTTGGGTTGAAACTTATTCTTGAAGAAACCCTAGAAATTACTAATTTTGGAAAATAAAGACCTAATTTCAAAAATTCATATTTTGTTCATCTTTGATCACAAAAATACAAATGAAACATGCTTGGAAAGATAAGAGAATGATATTTCATATCCTTTTGTCTCATATCCAAATTGGAAAGGAATCAAGAGTTATGGTCTTTTGAAGTTACAAAATTATAGGTCATTTTTCAAAATTAGAGAATTTCAAGCTAGATTTTGGGAGCCTTAATGGATTAATTTGCAAAAACTCAAAACTAGGTGATTGTAGATCTTTTCAAGACCTTTCCAAATTGTGCTCATTTGTGCCAAAATTCAAAAGTAGGAGCAAGTTGTGGACTTTGTAATTTTTAGATTTTTCATTGAATTGATGCATGCCATGCAAATTGCAAATTGTTGATAACTTGATTTGTGGCTTTTTGTTTCACTTCAAACTTGGCCCATGACCAACATGCAATGTACCAAGGCCCATCATGCCAAAGTTTGAGCTGCACATGGGCAAATGAGAAGGGAAATCATGGTTTTGCAAAAAATGGCATGAAGTTGCCTAATCACCAACACTAGCTTAATGCAAGGATTTAAGTCCTAATCTTGTTGCTAATCTCTTCTTGAGGGCAAATGGATTAAAATGCACGAAAAAAGCAAGCCAACGCACGAGGGATTTCAAGGCTGCATATGCATACTTGATTTTGGCCAAAAGAAGATTTCTTTGATTCCAAGAGCTTTCAGCGCGAAAAACCTATCCTACCCTCCTCCTGATGCTCTATATATTGAGAAGGAAGCCTCAGTGAGAAGGGTTTGTGCCTCATTTCATCAATCAAAGTCAGAAACTCCATAGCTTGTTGCTCTGCATTTTTCTTCGATTCTTCTATCTCCCTTGCGCGTTTTGGCCAATTCTTCTTGCATTCTCTTCTCCAAGTGATAAGGATTATAGATCGAGGCTTGGATTGCAACTGGAGTGAAGGAGACAGTAGATCCCTTTTTTCTCAAAGGGTTGAATTCTCAACTTTGAACTCTGATTTCTAGCAATGCCTCGTGTGATTTAAGTTCATAATCATGTTGTTTGAAGTCTATGGAATGACTCTGAAGCTTTATAGCATTTAATTTGATGAATTATGCATGATTGGATGCTCTGAAACTCGTGATTCAGAATGTTTTTATTCATATTCATGACTAGATTGTGGACAATGTGGTTGATGGTTTGATTTGATTCGAATTGCTATGGATTCCTTGCCATGCTAGCTTTGATTTGCCTTTGATTTCATCAAAAATGCTGCAAAATTGAGTGTGTTATGTTGATCTGAAAGTGAGCCCTAAATATGGATGATGCTCGCGTTTTTTGAATATCCGGAGGTTAAAGATGATGTGGTGGCACATCATGATTGGCCTGTTTGAATTTTTTGGTTTATTTGAATTTTTGTTTTATTTGGCATTTTGTTTAATTTTGTTTTCTGATCAAAACACATTCAAAAATTCCAAAAAAATTATCATAGGTCAATATTATTTTCTAGTATTTGCCATATTTTTTTTGGATTTTTTTTAATAATCTGATTGCTTTAAAAAATTCATAGGTTTAATTAATTAATTGATCAAAGTTTATTTTTATTTTAATAGTTCTATTGATCTAAAAAATCCACAAAAATTATTTGAGAACCACAAAATAATGTGAAAATTGATTATGACTTTGGTTCATCATTTTTATTATTTTTGATTAAAAATTTAATTTCAAAAGGTTATTTGTAATATTTGTTTGTTTTTTATTTTATTTTTAATACTTCCATTAATTCAAAAATTCCCAAAAAAATCATATAATCTTGTTTTTAATCATAGAATCTGAATATATTTTTACTTTGACGATTTCATGATTTTTGGTTATGGTTTGCATTTTCTTGCCCTTAAATAATAATTTTATTATTAATTGTTTGTTTTTTTTGTTTTTAATATTTTCCTTTTATCCAAAAAATTCACAAAAATTTAGGGATGTGTGTTTTTAGCCCTAATATTTGAATATAATTTTTGTTGGGCATTTTTTCTGACTTTTTGATCTAAATATCATTTTGATATGTGAATGTTTGTTAATTACATAATTGTTTGAATATTAATTTCTTTCTTGACTTTTCCTAATTGAAAAAATATAAAAAAAATATTTCTGACATTTAGGGTTTCTTGATATTTTGCATGACCTTGGTTTGATTTTTTTGGGTTTTGATCCTATTTAATTAATATTTAGGATTAAAAGTCAAAATCTAGGGTTTTGTTGCTTATGGTACAAGTTTCATGTTCAAAACCCTTGTGCCTTGGACTTTTATTGGATTTCAGGTCTTGATCATGGTTCATGAATATGTTGGGAGTTTGAAAACCATTTTTCTTGAATTATTTGACTTGGTTTGACATTTTTCCACAAATAATTTTGAAAACTTTTCTAGTTTGGTGGTTTTGCCAACTAGTCTTGAGCTTTGAACTTCACTTGGCCTCTTCCTCAATCATTCATGAACTTAGGGCTTGCATTCTGACTTCTAAACACTTCCAAGATGTTAAGATATTTTTGGTTTGAATTATGGATCCTTGTTTCTATTTTTGATGCAATTTTGAAGTGAAGGTACCCAATTATGTTTGCATGTCTTGTTGCAATTTGTTTGTTGGCCAATGAACTTGAGTGAGGCCTATAATTGGGAACCTAATGATCATGTGATTCTGATTGTTCATATTAGCTCAATCCATTTCACTTATAAGCTTCATGTTTGAATATTTTGAACCATCTAATGCATTATGTAGGTTTCATTTCCTATTGTGTTCATGAAGTTGTGTTTGAATTAGCTATGCATGATTAAAATGTGTTTGCTACTGAATTTCATGGTCTTTGTTCATATTATTCTCAAGCTCTTATGATCCTTGATTGACATTCAATTGTCAATTCAACATGGTGATAGAAAGGAGCAACATTCCCCTGCTTTTCTTGACCTAATCTGTGCATATGCTTGTTTCTTCTTGTTTATCATGTCTAAAGCCATCATGTTTGTTCTCACTTTTTCACCTTATGGAATACTAACTTGGTTGTTGAATGTGCGAGGTACTCTGAGAAAGTTGCCACTTTTGGCTTGAGGCTTTTCTGTGTTTCACTTTATTTGTGAAACACAATCTATTATACTGGCATTGTTTTGTGCTTGGCATGTCTGATGGTTTATGCGATATATATATATATATATATATATATATATATATATATATATATATATATATATATATATATATATATATATATATATATATATATATATATATATATATATATATATATATATATATATATATATATATATATATATATATATATATATATATATATATATATATATATATATATATATATATATATATATGAGTGTGTGTGTGTGTGTGTGTGTATGCCATACATTGCCCCTGGGAGTTGTTCATATCTGACAGATTTCTGACTTGATTTTTCTACTGATGCCAGCTTGCTTGAAGTTTCTCTGGGTTTCTTTTATTCTTGCTTGACTACTACAGATAGTTATCTATTTGGTATTATACTATTTCCTTTCTCCCATTTTTATTTTGCATAGTTCTCTGATTGCATGATGGGACCTCTATTGCTGATATATGTCAGGAGGCCCTCTGGTTTTTTTTATCTGATACATGTGTTGTGATTGCTGATCGATGAGTCACTCAATTTAGATATTGAGATCACGACTTCGCTCTCATTGTGTGTTCCCTATAGGATGTTTATTGCTTTTCTTCCTTAATTGTTGATCGATGAGTCACTCAATTTAGATATTGAGTTCACGACTTCGCTCTCATTGCATGTTCCCTATAAGATGTTTATTGCTTTTATTTTTTTTAATTGTTGATCGATGAGTCACTCAATTTAGAAATTGACATCACGACTTCTCTCTCAGTGCATGTTCCCTATAGGATAGTTTTGTTAAGCTTCCTTTAACATGTTAATTAAGGTAGGAACCCATGTATGCTAACATAGGGTAGGACTTTCCCTTTATCCTCAACCTTAGGGTCAACCACTGTATGATAACACTAGGGATAGCACTAGGTTAGTTTCCCTTAGTTGTTTTCCCTTTCTTTGCATTTGCATCTCAAAACAAATTTGTTTTCTTGACAAATCATAAGACATTTCTAATGAACCCAAACTCTTCTTCAAAGTAAAAGATACAAACAATCTTGCTTTGTCTTTGTCATCTTGAAGCCAATGTTTCGCCATCGCATTTGTATGTTATCCTACTTTGATTCTCAATATCATTGTTAGGTGTGATGTTTTTTCATCTGTTTCATTGATGTGTTTCCATCTCTACCATGTTATCTTTAAAGCCGATGTTTCTCCATCGCACATGTTTGTTATCCTACATTGATTCTCAATATCATTGTTAGGTGTGATGTTTCGTCATCTATTTCATTGATGTGTTGCCATCTCTACCATGTTATCTCTTAAAGCCGATGTTTTACCATCGCACATGTTTGTAATCCTACATTGATTCTCAATATCATTGATAGGTGTGATATTTTGCTATCTATTTCATTGATGATTTGCCATGATACCATGATATCTTTTAGCCGATGTTTTGCCATCGCACATTTGTTTGAAGCCGATGTTTCGCCATCGCGCATGTCTGTTATCCTACTTTGACTCTCAGTGTCATTATTAGGTGTGATTGTTTTATCATTTGATGTTTCGCCATCTTTGACATGTTACTATGTTATTATTTAGTCGATGTTTTTCCATCTCATTTGTTTGTTCTATTTGATGTTTTGCCATCTTGCCTATTTTTGTTGTCTTAACTAAAAAACACAAACCAACCAAAATATATAAGCCGAACTACGGCTGCTCTGATTCCTTAAAAGGGATACGTAGGCATTGGGGTAGGGCCCAACCAAGCACAACTTCTTATTTTTCCTGCATTATTTTCTTTTTCCTTTTGCATGCATTCCCTTTTCAGTTTTAAGCCATAGACATAGGATTTGACCACACTCATTAGATTAGACAACAAGAGTGGATACCGTAGAGTACTACGGGCGTGTGGGGTGCTAACACCTTCCCCTCGCGTAACAGACTCCCTTACTCGATCTCTCGGTCGAAAGACCGTGATTTCTCCCTTTCCAAGTTTTCTCGATGTTCACCTTTTCCTTTCGGCGGGATAAAAGATGTTCGGTGACGACTTCATTGATGTTTCATTAACATCCAGATGACAGGTTCCTGCTGCGCGGTTTCAGCTGGCGACTTCACTGGGGATAGATTGACCTTTTGCTGGTCCATCCCGGAGTCGACCCTAGCTCTTGTTTGTTTTATTTTTGGGTGTTTATTTTACTGCTTTTCATATTTATCTGTTTGCATTACACCCTATGTGCGCTTTACTTTCTGCATACTGGATTTGGCTGGACTGTTTGGATTTTCTTGGTGGGTGGGTTATTCCATGAGGTAAAAGGCCTCGTATCCAGGCTATGAGTGAATTCCATATGAACTAGGAATAGAGTGGCCATGGAAGCTATGAGGCGGATGCTTTGTAGACCTGACCATGAGACCCATGACTTCGGAGGTAGTTCAGATAGGTGTTATCGTATGATAATACCGACATTCGAGCTCTCGTACTTTGATTTGGCTTTTAACCTTACCTTGACCTATACTACACCCGTGAGAGGGGCGGTAAAACTTTCCTTACAGGTACAGGTACTGTTGGTGACTTTATGTTGCAAAGGTGACTCAGGCTCCCGTGATAAATTTTGAAGCCTTGGGGTTTTCTTTGATCTTGAGTGGTGTTGTTCTGTGATGGTCCAGCCATGATCCAGTGTGAAACTTTGATCCTGTCATGTTGCATCATAGCATATTTATTTCTGAAAAAAATGAATGAAAAAAATGATGAAAAAATAACTAGCATACGCATGTCATTTTCCAGGGACATTCACGAGTCTTCTTTCTATCAGAAATGGTCGGTCTCCCTCCAGTTGAGTGTGATTCAGTTCATGTTAAAGAGCTTACCAGGCATACTTTCTCTTATCAGATTCCTACTATTGATGTGTCCGAGTTGAAGAGGTTGAGTTCTTATCTGAAGGGTGATGTTCTGAGTAATTTCAACAAAAATTATGGCAACTTGTTACTGGTCCTTAACACTCTGGTTGACCCGATGGCTTTGATCACCCTCTTCTAGTTCTATGACAAAGAATTACGATGCTTTACTTTTCAAGATTATCAACTGTTTCCCACCCTAGAAGAGTACGCGTATCTGCTTAATATCAAGTTTTCCGATGAAGTTCCTTTTGTCCAAATACCGGAGAAGCCGAAGTTCGAAGTTATTAGTGAGGTTCTTCATTTGAGTTGGAAAGAGGTGAAAGACATTTGGAAGTCCAGTGAGGGTATTACATGGTTTTATCTGGATTTCTTAGTGAAGAAAGCTGAATACTGGGAAAAGAAAGGGAATTGTAATGACTTCATCTCTCTATTTTCTCTCATGATATACGTGATCTTCCTCTTCCCTTGCAAGAGAAATTTTATGGATTTGGCAGCTATTTATGTTTTTAGAAACAAGAACCCGATACCAACACTCTTGGCAGATACTCTTTACGCCATTCATTCTAGGCATGGAAAAGGTGGTAATGTAAGTTTATGCCATTCGATGTTGTATCAATGGTTTAAGTTGCATCTACCAGTAAGTGGCCCCTTCATGGATACCAGGCTTTCTCTCCGATGGTCATCAAGGCTTGTTAACCTTACTTCATTTGATATCCGATGGAATTATGACATGGGGGAAGTGCAAAGTATTGTAACTAGTTGCAGAGATTTCTCTAATGTTCCCCTTATAGGAACTAAGGGATGTATCAACTATAATCATGTGCTTGCTTATCGTCAATTGGGATGTGCAATGGATGGACCGCCAAAGGTTGAGGAGGTGTCTGAATCAGTGTATTTCGCTAGAGAAAATGATCCTGTGATGTTGAAAAGAGTGATAAGTTCTTGGAAGAGAATTCACAAGAAGGATAGAACTACTTTGGGAAAGAAGGTTCCTATTGCCAGGGTTCCTTACCTAGAGTGGGTTAAAGCCAGGGTTAAGATCCTGCACTTACCATTTGCAAGGTCAGCTCCTCTATACGAGCAACCTCCTGCTGTTCCAAGTAACACAATGCCTACCGAGATGTTCACCCAGATTCATGTTGAGAACGATCAGCTTCGTGCAAAAGACTGTGAGGCGGGGATGAAACTTTATTGGGCAGATCAAGAAAGGGCCGACTTAGCTCGCAAACTCAAGGAAGCTCAAGGGGAGTCTTCTGATGCAACTGGTTTTAGGAAGAGGTCTCATGCTGAAATGGAAGAAGAGTTGAGTAAGACTCAGCAGGACTGTAGGAAGCTTCAGGTATCTGAGAATAACTACCGGAAGAAGATTCAAAACTTGGAGAAGCGGCTCAAAGACAAAGATGCTCAGCTCGAGAGGGAAGTGGCCCAGAAGCGTGTCGCAGAAGATCGGTTCCAGGAAAGTAAAATGGTCGCATCTTAACTTTTGAAGGAGAAAGCCAGACTTGGAGAGTACTGTCAACATCTTGAAGCATGTCTAGTTCCAGAGATTTAGTTCTGTTATTTACATTTAGTATATTTGGTCACCCCCAGAATTGTTGGAAGGGACCAATTGTTTGTTGTTACTATTCAGTTCTTTTTGCTTTATTCGTTAAGACATGTATTTAGTTGTTTATCATTTTACTTTTAGTTGTCCGAAGTCACTTGGACATCGTTCTTTTTTCTTATAAATATTTGAAGTGTTCATCTTGTTATCCTTTCTCTTTTGATTGTATGGTCGCACGCCGTGACTGATGAATAAAAGGACTCTTGGATACTTGGAAATGACAAACATATCATGCACATCATACATTTCATAACATTACAGGTTATCTCAAGATGGTTTTCTTATTCTGCTGCTTTTCTTATTCTGAATTCAAGACAACTACTCATCCGTATTCCACCAGAAATAATTTTCCAAGACAGATGGAACAGGTTCAAGCTGAACTCGCTGAAATGAGGGCCCAGATGGCTACTCAAATGACTCAGTTCATGGAGGTCATCGCCAATATGAATCACCGACAGGAGGAACTAGCTGCCATTGTCAACAACCAGCGCTACCATCTAGGGGATGGTGGAAATAAAGGGCTCTATCAGGACGTTTCTGTAGGATTGGGGGATGTGCAAGATCAGCATGCTGGAAATTTTCACGGGATACCAGGAAACCCTTTTGTGCACAACGTAGGGCAGTTTCCTCCGTCTCCCGGACCTCGTCTTGTGGGGAACAGAAGAGTTAATCAGAGCGGTGTAAGGAATTATCAGGATCAGGATTTTGACTTTGATCAGGATGAAGATCAGTTTTCTATGCGGCGTTCAGAGTCGGGGGTTCAGATTGAGGATATGAATTATCGATTATTGGAAGAGCGTCTGAAGGCTGTGGAAGGGCAATGAGTCCTTGGTATGGATGCTAACAATCTCGGGTTGGTGTCTAGGGTGAAGGTTCCTTCAAAGTTTAAGCCTCCAACATTTGAAAAGTACAACGGAACTTCGTGTCCTATTACTCATGCAACTGCTTATTTCTGGAAGATGTCAGTGCATACCGAGGATCAAGGGCTTTTGATTCACTTTTTCCAAGATAGCCTATCTGGGGCATCCCTGGAATGGTACATGAAGCTGGAGAAAACTCATATTCGTTGCTGGAACGATCTTGCTCGGGATTTTGTCAAACATTATCAGTGCAATATGGATATGGCACCTAATCGCACTCAGCTATAGAATATGTCACAGGGACCAAAAGAATCTTTCAAGGAATACGCTCAGAAGTGGCGTGAGTTGGCTGCGAGGGTTCAACCTCCACTCATGGAGAGAGAACTCATTGATATGTTTATGAGTACCCTGCAAGGGCCATTCTATGAACACATGATAGGAAGTACTTCGGCAGGATTTGCAGACTTGGTTATGGCTGGTGAAAGAATTGAAGTAGGCTTGAAATTGGGGAAGATTCAGATTGGAGGTTCTAGTGGCTCATTAGGGGGCAATAAGAAACCATTCAACACTTACCCTAAGAAAAGGGAAGGCGATGCAAGTGAGGTCTACTCTCATAGAGGAAGAAGAGAGGATCATCAGAATCAACAAATCAATGTTGTTTCTATTCCTGTTAATGCTCCTCCGTAGCAAAGACCGAATACAGTGCCTCAACAACAAAGGTAGCAAGATGCTCCCCGTGATTATAATAATCAACAGCAGAGACAGCCGAGAAAATTTGATCCCTTTCCAGTAACTCTTACTGAAGCGCTCCACCACCTGCTTGATTTGAAGCTAATCAGTTTGAGAAATATGCCACCGCCACCCGCAAGGCTCCCTGTTAATTATGATGCTAACGCTAGATATGAATTCCATTCAGGAGGGGTTGGTCATTCTACTGACAATTGCTTTGCGTTGAAGTGAAAAGTACAAGACTTGTTGGATTCTAAGGTGATTGAGTTTACTCCAGTGACTGGTCTGAATGTTACTCAGAACCCAATGCCCAGGCATGAAGGGGGTGTTGTTAATATGATCGATATTAATGGTGAAGTGTTGAATTTGATCATGGATGTGGAACAAGTAACTACTCCGTTAGGCTGTGTTAAGAAGTATTTGCTTGGAAATTCTATTTTCCCGGGTTGCACTCCAGAGTGTGCTAAGTGTAGAGAATAACCGAAGGGATGTGATGATTTGAAAGCCGGTATCCAGTTGTTGATGAAGGAAGGTTCCCTGCAGTTTTATAGAAAACCGAGCTACCGCAATGTTACCGAAGAGGATGTTGCGGTAATATCTATTCCTTACACCCCTGTGCGCATTCCTGCCCCGTCAAGGGCAGCCCTTCTGATGATTATGGTACCTGGTCCCATGCCATATACCAGTGAGAAGGCGGTCCTGTAACATTACGGTGCCGATGTTTATTACCACAGGGTAAAGCAGGAGGTTAATGATCGTTTGTCTGAGAAAGAACATGCTAAATGTGACGAAGAGGAAGTCCATAACTTTTCTGGTGTAGGTCGAATGACTAGAAGCGGGAGAGTATTTGGTCCTTCCAATGTGCAGGATGCGGCAGATGCTTCTGCAAGAGAAAAAAGAAAACAACGGGTAACGATTGGAAATCCCAGGGTTACACCAGCCAATGTGACTCAACCAAATCCGATACCAGTAGCTTCTTCGATTCCCGATGAGGTTGAAGAGCTGATGCGAATTATCAGAAAGAGTTATTATAGCATAATTTATCATCTAAGCCATACTCCTTCTAAGATGTTTATCTTGTCTCTGTTAATCTATTCAGAACCTCACAGAAATGCTTTGATGAAGTTGTTAAAGAATGCGTTCGTGCCACATGAGATAACAGTCAATCAGTTTGAGAATGTTTGTGCTAACATATCTGCCGGGAATGGTTTGGGCTTCATCAATTTTGATCTTCCTCCAGAGGGACCAGACCATAACAAAGCATTGCATATTTCGATGGAGTGCAGGGGAACTACTTTATCCCGGGTTTTGGTGGATACAGGATCGTCTTTAAATGTATTGCCCAAGTCAGCATTGATGAAGATTGATTATTCTGGACTAGAGTTGTGCCCAAGCGATTTGATGGTGAAGGCGTTTGATGGGTCTCGAAGGTCAGTGTTTGGGGAGGTGGAGTTACCAATAAAGGTCGGTCCTCGCACCTTTATGGCTACCTTTTTCGTGATAGATATACAACCAGCGTGCTGTTGTTTGTTAGAAAGGTCGTGGATTCATAGAGCAAGGGCCGCCACTTCTACTCTTCATCAGAAACTCAAGTATCCTGCAGAGGGAAAGGTGATAACTGTATGCGGTGAGGAAGAGTACATCGTAAGTCATTTGACATCATTCTGCTATGTTGAAGTTGAAGGCGAGATACATGAGACTCCATTTCAGGCATTTGAGACAGTTCATGCTGTCAATTTTCCTCCTCCATAGCAGAAAAGGAAACCGGAAACTGTTATGTCTTCCCTCAAGGATGCGAGAGTTGTGGTGGAAGGCGGTAACCCTGAAGGTTGGGGTCAGATGCTGGAAATTACCCCAAAGTTTGATAAATTTGGTCTTGGTTTTAGCCCAGGTCGGCAGAGTTCGACTCCCAGAGCATCTAGTTTGTCTACTCCTGTAAAGTTTTCCCGTCCTTGTGCTACTCAAGGACATGTTATTGCAGTTGGTGACGATAGGGCCGATGGCTACAATATCGAAGATTGAACTCGTCTGAGTATTCCAGGCCAGACACTCAATAATTGGACTTTTGTGGATGTTATCCAAGTTTCAAGTGCTGAGGAGTAATTTTCTTGTTTTGTGAAGGGCCACCGTGCTTATTTTTCAAGTTTATCATGAAATAAAGGACATTTTTGCATTCAAAAGTTTGCTTCCTTTTCTTTTAAATGGCAATGTTTCTCTTTTCACACACTGTCACTAAAAAACGTAAAAATGTCATTCATGCAGATGCACTTCCACCCCCGATTCTATTGATAACGACTCTGCTATGGCTCATTATGACTTTGATACTCCTATTTATCAAGTTGAAGAAGAAGCGTATGAGGATTGTGATCTTCCTGAGGAATTAGCGAGATTGTTAAAACAAGAAGAGAAAGTTATCCAGCCGAATCAGGATTCAATTGAGGTGGTGAATATTGGCACGGAAGAGGTAAGAAGAGAAGTCAAGATAGGGGTGGATCTTGAGGAAAGTGTAAAGGTCAGACTGATTGAGCTACTCCGTGAGTATTCTGATATCTTTGCATGGTCTTACGAGGATATGCCTGGGTTGGATACAGACATAGTAGTGCATCGATTACCGCTCAAAGAAGGTTGTTCCCCTGTCAAGCAAAAGCTCCGAAGAACTCATCCTGAGATGTCCAAGAAAATCAAGGAGGAGGTCCAGAAGCAGTTGGACGCAAATTTCTTAAAGGTCATCAATTATCTGCCATGGATTGCAAATATTGTGCCTGTTCCCAAGAAGGATGGTAAAGTCAGGATGTGCATGGATTATAGGGATTTGAACAGGGCCAGCCCTAAATACGATTTCCCTCTTCCGCATATTGATGTGTTGGTCGATAATACTGATCATTCCAAAGTATTCTCATTCATGGATGGCTTTTCGGGTTACAATCAAATTAAGATGGCTCCAGAGGATATGGAGAAGACAACATTCATCACGCCTTGGGGAACTTTCTGTTATAAAGTGATGCCGTTTGGTTTGAAAAATGTCGGGGCAACATATCAGCGCGCCATGGTCACTCTCTTTCATGATTTGATTCACAAAGAGATTGAGGTATATGTAGACGATATGATTGATAAGTCTGACACGGAAGAGGAACATCTCGTTCATCTGGAAAGGTTATTCGGGAGGCTGAGGCAGTTCTTTCTAAGGTTGAATCTGAATAAGTGCACCTTCGGGGTGAGATCCGGCAAGCTGTTAGGTTTTATCGTAAGTGAGAAAGGTATCGAGGTGGACCCGGCCAAGGTCAAAGCGATACAGGAAATGCCCGAGCCAAGGACATAAAAGGAAGTACATGGTTTCTTGGGAAGGTTAAACTATATTTCTAGATTTATTTCTCATCTCACAGCCACCTGCGAACCTATGTTCAACTTGTTGAAGAAAAGTCAGACAGTGAAATGGAATGAGGATTGTCAGAAGGCCTTTGACAAAATAAAAGAGTATTTGCAGGAACCTCTGATACTCATGCCGCCAGTGGAAGGAAGGCCACTAATCATGTATCTAACTGTGTTGGAGAGCTCAATGGGTTGTGTCCTCGGTCAGCACGACGAAACAGGGAAGAAAGAGCAGGCTATTTACTATTTGAGTAAGAAGTTTACAGAATGTGATTCGAGGTACTCATTGCTGGAAAAGACTTGTTATGCGCTTGCCTGGGCCGCCAAACGTTTGAGGCAATACATGTTAACTCACACCACCTACTTGATATCCAAAATGGATCTAATCTAGTACATTTTTGAGAAGCCAGCTTTTACAGGAAGGGTAGCCCGTTGGTAGATGATACTCACCGAATATGATATCCAATACACTACTCAAAAAGCAATTAAGGGTAGTGTACTGGCCTACCATCTTGCTCATCATCCCATGAACGATTATGAACCGATGAAGTTTGATTTTCCAGATGAGAAAATTGTGTATATTCTGGATTGCAACATACCATACCCAGACAAAGGACCCGAGTCGGGATCACGTTGGACGCTTATTTTTTATGGTGCCTCTAATGCCATGGGTAACAGCGTCGGAGCTATTATCACATCCCCTGAGGGATACCACATTCCTTTCACGACTCGTATCTGTTTTGATTGCACTAACAACATGGCCGAATATGAGGCTTTCATTTATGGCATTGAAGCGGCGATCGACCTGCGCATCAAATTTTTGAAAGTTTACGGGGATTCCAATCTTGTTATCAGCCAGATTAATGGAGATTGGGAGACTCGCCATCAAAATATAATTCCCTATCGTGAGCATGTTATGAAGTTGATTTCGTACTTCGAAGAGATCACGTTTGAGCACATTCCCAGAGAAGGAAACAATCTAGCTGATGCACTGGCAACTTTATCCTCCATGTTCAAGGTTAAGTGGGCTAATGAGGCACCTTCCATTACTATCAGAAGTTTGAGTGAGCCAGCTTTCTGTTTTGAGGCCAGTTTGGAACCAGATGGTAACCCTTGGTTTTATGACGTTAAGTGGTATTTGGAAACACAAGAGTACCGTAAAGAGGCATCCGTCACAGATAAGAAGTTTTTGAGAAGATTTTTGGCCAAGTTCTTTCTCAGTGGTGGTGTGTTGTACAGAAGGCATCATGATGGTCTACTGCTCAGATGTGTTGACAAGAAAGAAGCAGCTAGAATCATTGAGGAAATACATGAAGGTGATTTTGGGACCCATTCCAACGGGCATACCATGGATAAAAAGATCATGCGAGCAGGTTATTATTGGTCCACCATGGAGACTGACTTTTACAATCATGCACGGGTTTGCCACAAATGTCAAGTCTATGATGATAAGGTGCATGTGCCGCCAGTACCTTTAAATGTCTTGACCTCCCCTTGGTTGTTTGTGATGTGGGGAATTGATATGATCGGCAAAATTGAACCGACTGCATCCAGCAGGCACCGTTTCATTCTAGTGGCCATCGATTATTTTACGAAATGGGTCGAAGTTGCATCCTTTGCCAATGTCACCAAGCAGGTGGTAACTCGCTTCATTAAGCATAATATTATCTGTCATTACAGAGTGCCCGAGAAGATCATTACTGATAATGGGTCTAATCTGAATAACAAGATAATGAAGGAGCTTTGTGAGTCTTTCAAAATCAAGCATCATAATTCTTCCCCATATAGACCAAAGATGAACGGGGTTGTCGAAGCGGCCAATAAGAATATCAAGAAAATTATGCAGAAGATGGTGGTAACCTATAAAGATTGGAATGAGATGCTGCCTTTTGCTTTACATGGTTATTGTACCACGGTGCGTACTTCGACTAGGGAAACCCCATTTTCATTGGTTTACAGCATGGAAGCAGTACTGCCGGTAGAAGTCGAGATTCCTTCTCTCAGGGTCATGAGAGATGTTGAGCTAGATAAAAGTGAATGGGTACAGAATCGGCTGGATCAGTTGGAACTTATTGATGAAAAGAGATTGACGGTCGTATGTCATGGCTAGGTATATCAACAAAGGTTGAGGAAAGCTTTTGATAAGAGGGTACGACCTCAGTGTTACAAACCAGGTGACCTTGTGCTCAAGAGGATAACTCTTCCCTGGGGAGATCCCAGGGGCAAGTGGGTTCCAACTTATGAAGGTCCTTTCATGGTCATAAAAGTCTTCTCTGGAGGGGCGATGATGCTCACGACTATGGATGGAGAGTACTTCCCTCTCCCTGTGAATGCTGACGTAGTTAAAAAATACTTTGCATAAAAAATAATAATAATAATAACCCGCTAAACTGAAAACCCGAAAGGGCAGTTTAGGAAAAAAGAGGGTGTCCTGGTGAATCGAAAACCCGAAAGGGCGATTCAGGAAAAAGCTAGGGACTTAAAGCAATGACTACACTCAGAACGAGCCCTTTGTTTCTTTCCTTCATTCTGTCACCTGGCATAAGCTCGAAGCTAATCCAAGTTTGATCTGTCTGAAAGCAGGAAGATAAGAGTCATCAGAGTCATAGCAGAGTTGGCACTCGATGGATATTCACATTCACATTGCCATTTGCAAACACTTGTTTGTTTTGATTTTGTAATTACTTGCTTCTAAGTGTAAATGCCTTTTTCACAGGCTGATCTCCCAAAAACAATAATATACCTTCTTTCAAGTATACACATATTTTTCTTTTCTCTCTTTTTACTATTTTGTTTGCAAAAACGTTCAATATTTTTAATAAGCATGTGCATATAAACTTCGTGGGCCTTACACGGATATGGTAATTTAAGACATGGTTAGTTGATCATTTGAAATATGGATAACAAACATCACCACCGCTGTGCAAGGGGCATGTTTTTTTCTCTGTTTGGTGGACTTATCTTTCACTTTTTTAGGCTTTTTGCCTTGCGGTTTTGTTTTACAGCTCTGGGCCGTTGGTAAGGATCATAGGTCAGGGTAATGTCAAGGTTACGGCAGGTCGGCAGGACCGATGAACTTGGTCGGAGATACTGCTTCCTCATAATGGCTTTTATTACGTCTCTTTGCCGCATTTTCATGTGTCATCTTGATTTATTATTTTTAGCATTGTCTGCATATAGGATTTTGTTTATAGCTGAATGTCAGTCGTGATGCGTTGAATATTTTTGCCTTGAAAAAAGTTTCGTTTTACCTAATCCATCCTGTATCACTCTTTAATTAATTTTTCATGCATTTTGATACCAACTGTGCCAATTCTTTTGCTCATCCAAGAGTTTGGAGGAATGAGTTTAGTTTAAAAACGATGACTGTAGTGGTATTCTTTTAAGTAGAACCCTGTTGACGATGTACAGGAATTGTTTCAATCCCCAAACACTGGAGATATAAGGGAGTTAGACCCTTGTTAACCCCTCCGAGCCTTCGAAGTAGGAGTTTCTTTTCCATTCAAAAAAAAAGAACTTTTTTTAACCAGGGGCAGGCTAGATGTTCAGTTAATTTGATCAAGCATTCAAATTTCAGAAGGATTGACACCTCTGAGGATCACTACATCTTATCTTTCAGGAAAAATGTCTAAACCACGATGCTAATTTCCTCACAAAGCCCTGAGGTCGAGATCAAATCGGTATGATAATGGCTATCCCTCTCCGACCAAGGAATGAGGCATTTTTATTTTCTTCAAACAAAAAAAGAAAAAGAGAGAAAAAGTTCAAAGACTCAGAGTCATATTGGCTTGTTCGAAGAGAAAAATATGAATAAGAAAGAAACAAAAACCTCTGCTAAGTCGAAACTTGAAAACAAGTCGCTTAGGCAAAAGTTAGGGCATCCCGCTGGACTCCCAAAATGGAAATTCAAAAGATATCGTCCAGGCAAAAGTTAGGGAAAAGAAGAGCCTAAAAAGCAAAAAAAAATGGGGGGAGAGATTATCCCATAAAATTTTCATCAAAGGAAAAACAATAATGTCAAAAAAACAAAAGACCAAAGCAGCAGAAGTTAAGTGACGATCAGGTTAGAGGATTTGTCGTGATCACTCAACCATTATGAATCTTTTTGAAAAATGAATGCTTGTGATAAGTCAACTGAACTTAGGACAGGAGAATATCATGAAGGGGGTGGGCACCAAAAAAATTTGAGCCTCGAAAAACCTTTTTTTCAAAAGAACCTCGAATCGAACCAGGCCATGTTACAACCTCTAAAAGTCCTAACTGAAACAGGGGTTTAAATCGAAAGCATACTACAACGGGATAACATTTCCTAAACTCCCCCAAATATGTGTTGCATAGCCGTGTTGGTATTTTATCACTCGCGTTTTGACTCATTTTTCAAAAAGGGAAAGAAAAGTTTAAAACTTTTTTGCACTCTAGCCAGTGATTCATTCACAACAGAGATGCGACACTTTGTTAAGTTATTCAAAGTTTAAATAATCATCGCATCAGGTCTATCATTCTCAATAAACATTTTTCTGTATGCAAAACAGTTGTTTGACATCAAAAGAGTTTACACATTGAACACTTGTAAAGAGCTTAATGATGGTCAAGAAAGGAATGTTCGGCTTTCTTCTGTTCTGACAGAGCCCATGTTTGATTAGGACTCTGCTGATCCCCTATGAAGTTTCGTTTCCCCAGTGAAGTTTCCTTTCCCCGGTGAAGTTTTGTTTCCGCAGCAGAGTTTTGTTACTCCAGGGATTTTCTTTCAAAAAGCCTCGTTCCAGGACTTCAAGTTTGGATATGTCGCCTATCTCCAATAGAGTCGTTAAGCAGGAACCTACATTCTGAAGAAGTTTCAACTCCCTTTTGAGATTGCCAATAGAGATCCCTCTCTTTGACCTCTCGTTTCCCAGCTGATTTGTTGACCGGGGCATCTTTATGTTAAGGATCTTCTCTTATTCCCCAGTAAAGTTTTGATACCGTGTGACTGTCTGCAGGATTCATCCTTTGGTTGTGTTCCAAGAGAATATCTCTCCAGCAAGATAATCCTCAACAGAGTTCTATCTCCCCGGTGAGGTACCATCTCTTCGGCAGGGCTTTGTTCCCCCAGCAAAGGTTTTCGTCCCTTTTCGGAAGCTGCAGTGTCGACCTGATCTTCTCTGGGAATTCGCAATTTATTTTTGCAGCTCCTCTCAATGTTTGTGGCCCGTTTCTTCCGGTTGCTCGTTTGTTATTCCCCACGAAGCTCCATCTCTTCGAGGTTCCCTCTCCAGTGGTTCCCTGTATTTGCTCCTCTCCTTTGGATTTTGCACTTTATTTTTGCAAGTCTTGTCTGATTATGACTTTGTGGTTTTGGCTTCTGAATTGGTCATTCCCCAGTGAAACTTTTAAACATGCACCATTACATTGCATCTACCAAAATGCGTAGCATTTCCATTATATGGAGCATTGCGCTATATATAAAAAATTCAAACATACATCGGAACATAAGCCATTATTGTTTCCGTCATCCCCAGTGATTTTGCTTTTACTTTGGATTATATCCCCAGCGAGGTCTTCATCCTCGTTATCTCGGTTTCATCCCCATACCAATATCCTTCTGACGTCAATCGTCTTTTGTTTAAGTGTCTACTCTTGATGGTAGTTCAGTTTTTCTATAGCGCGGTCTTCCAGGGTTTAGTCTTCACTACCCTCTCCGGTTCATTCCAATGTCTATTAATGAACCTTTTGAATACCAGTTTCGTCCTGATATTCGCTTTCAGCAGGTTTTTAGGTGTACGCCCTAATCTCCTTGCTTTGGGTTAAGCTCAAAGTTTCGTCTCCTCACCTTGTGCATGAAATCCGGTTTCGTCCTGGTACTCATCTAGTTTAGTTTCTCCTAACTAGTTATTGAGTCGAGTTTCGTCTCGTTTCTACTTTCATACTTTGGACCCTTTGACGGTGTTCATTTACTGAGTGCAGTGTTCGTAATGCGTCCCTGGTCTGAAATCAGTCTCTTTTGTTCCTTGGATTCTTCTATCAGTTTTCGTCATTGTTTATCCATTGATCTGAGACCAGCAAGTGTTTTGAGAAACATGCACTCTCATCACTTTGCTTTGGGTCGAGTTTTGCCTCGTTACCCGTGCGTGAAATCCAGTTTCGTCCTGGTACTCATCTAGTTTAGTTTCGTCTAACTGGTTTTTGAGTCGAGTTTCGTCTCACTTTTGTTCCTCATCTCTGAGATTCTTTCAGTTCCTTCATACTGTCTATCTTAGTTGAGATTAGCAAGTGCTCCTAGAATCACGCACTCTAGCCATTTTGCTTTTGGGTCAAGTTCAGAGTTTCGTCTCCTCACCCGCGTACGTTTTCTGTTGCAGAGTTTAGTTGCGCCTATACTCTGTTGGTTGAGTTTTGTCTCACCCCTTCCTTTTGAAGCCCAGTTTTGCCCTGGAACGTAAGTTTAGTTGCGCCTATCCTTCTCTTGTTTTCGTTCTGTCTCAACCTGCGTTGCAGTTTCTTTCTGACGCATGTCATGGGGGGTTTTGTTTCCTTTTCTTTCAAGAGTGTAAATTTTCGGGTTCTTTCGTATTCAAACATCTTCAACTCTGAACGCTCGAAAGTTATCACTTTTCTCACTTATCATGTTGAAGATATTTGAATAGGGGAAGCTGTTGCACCCCAAAATTTACCCTCTTCGCTTAGGCTTATGTTTCATCATGAATATCATATTGCATTGCATTCATACATTGTGATGGGATCAAAGTACTTTGGTTATCAAGTCTTCCTCAAGCCTTGAAGGTTGTTTGCATTGACAAGTTGCTCAAGTAGAATCTTATCATCTAAACCTTTGGATATTTCAAGCTCAAAGGTTATGGCGTATCTCAAGATGTTTTTACCCATCTCTTTGGATCATCAGAGGATTGAGGTTTGTGTTTGACTACAAGGGGAATCACTCTTTGGATTCACCAGCCAAATTAGGGTTTTGTTGAGTAAGGTTGTTGGTCATTGTACAAGACTTGATTTAGGGAGCTATAACATTTCTTTGATATTTGAAAGGTCTTTGTACAAGGAATTGGTCAAGATGCCCAGAGGATTTGAAGTTTTGAAGATAATTCATCAGTCTCCTAATGTGTTGACCAAAACTAGGGTTTGGGATTTCATCAAGATTTCTTAAGAATTTTGAAGTGAAACTTCTCACATGGCCTCTATATGTTTGAAATATCATATGTTTGAAGTTTGGATCATTGATTTTGAAGGGAAGTGGATCAATTGATTCAAAGGGGCAAAATGGTCATTTTGGTCAAAATCATTCAAAGTTGACCAAGGGAATTTTTGGCCAACCATCAATTCAAGGATGTACTTTTCATATTTCAAGTCCATTTTGGTCATATGATCAAAGAGATTGAAGTTTGGGTTGAAACTTATTCTTGAAGAAACCCTAGAAATTACTGATTTTGGAAAATAAAGACCTAATTTCAAAAATTCATATTTTATTCATCTTTGATCACAAAAATACAAATGAAACATGCCTGGAAATTTAAGAGAATGATCTTTCATATCCATTTTGTCTCATATCCAAATTGGCAATGAATCAAGAGTTATGGTCTTTTGAAGTTCCAACATTATAGGTCATTTTTCAAAATTAGTGAATTTCAAGCTAGATTTTGGGAGCCTTAGTGGATTAATTTTCAAAACCTCAAAACTAGGGGATTGTATATCTTTTCAAGACCTTTCCAAATTGTTCTCGTTTGTGCCAAAATTCAAAAGTAGGAGCATGTTGTGGACTTTGGAATTTTGAGATTTTTCATTGAATTCATGCATGCCATGCAAATTGCAAATTGTTGATAACTTGATTTGTGGCCTTTTGTTTCACTTCAAACTTGGCCCATGACCAACATGAAATGTACCAAGGACCATCATGCCAAAGTTTGAGCTGCACATGGGCAAATGAGAAGGGAAATCGTGGTTTTGCAAAAAATGGCATGAAGTTGCCTAATCACCAACACTAGTTTAATGTAAGGATTTAAGTCCTAATCTTGTTGATAATCTCTTCCTGAGGGCAAATGGATTAAAATGCATGAAAAAAGGAAGCCAACACGTGAGGGATTTCAAGGCTGCATGTGCATACTTGATTTTGGCCAAAAGAAGATTTCATTGATTCCAAGAGCTTTCAGCGCGAAAAACCTATCCTACCCTCCTCATGATGCTCTATATACTGAGAAGGAAGCCTCAGTGAGAAGGGTTCGTGCCTCATTTCATCAATCAAAGTCAGAAACTCCATAGCTTGTTGCTCTGCATTTTTCTTCGATTCTTCAATCTCCCTTGCGCATTTTGGCCAATTCTTCTTGCATTCTATTCTCTAAGTGATAAGGATTGTAGATCGAGGCTTGGATTGCAACTGGAGTGAAGGAGACAGCAGATCCATTTTTTCTCAAAGGTTTGAATTCTCAACTTTGAATTCTGATTTCTAGCCATGCCTCGTGTGATTTAAGTTCATAATCATGTTGTTTGAAGTCTATGGAATGATTCTAAAGCTTTATATCATTTAATTTGATGAATTATGCATGATTAGATGCTCTGAAACTCGCGATTCAGAATGTTTTTGTTCATATTCATGACTGGATTGTGGACAATGTGGTTGATGGTTTGATTTGATTCGAATTGTTATGGATTCCTTTCCATGCTAGCTTTGATTTGCCTTTGATTTCATCAAAAATGGTGCAAAATTGAGTGTGTGATGTTGATCTGAAAGTGAGCCCTAAATATGGATGATGCGCGCGTTTTTTGAATATCCGGAGGTTGAAGATGATGTGGTGGCACATCATGTTTGGCCTGTTTGAATTTTTTGGTTTATTTGAATTTTTTTTTTATTTGGCATTTTGTTTAATTTTGTTTTCTGATCAAAACACATTCAAAAATTCCAAAAAAATTACCATAGGTCAATATTATTTTCTAGTATTTGTCATTTTTTTTTGGATTCTTTTTAATAATCTGATTGGTTTAAAAAATTCATAGGTTTAATTAATTAATTGATCAAAGTTTATTTTTATTTTAATAGTTCTATTGATCTAAAAACTCCACAAAAATTATTTGAGAACCACAAAATAATGTGAAAATTGATTCTAACTTTGGTTCATCATTTTTCTTATTTTTGATTAAAAATTTAATTTCAAAAGGTTATTTGTAATATTGTTTGTTTTTATTTATTTTTAATACTTCCATTAATTCAAAAATTCCCAAAAAAATTGTATAATCTTGTTTTTAATCATAGAATCTGAATATATTTTTACTTTGACGATTTCATGATTTTTGCTTATGGTTTGCGTTTTCTTGCCCTTAAATAATAATTTTATTATTAATTGTTTGTTTTTTTGTTTTTAATATTTTCCTTTTATCTAAAAAATTCACAAAAAATTAGGGATGTGTGTTTTTAGCCCTAATATTTGAATATAATTTTTGTTGGGCATTTTTTCTGATTTTTTATCTAAATATCATTTTGATATGTGAATATTTGTTAATTACATAATTGTTTGAATATTAATTTCTTTCTTGACTTTTCCTAATTGAAAAAATATGAAAAAATATATTTTCTGACATTTAGGGTTTCTTGATATTTTGCATGACCTTGGTTTGATTTGTTTGGGTTTTGATCCTATTTAATTAATATTTAGGATTAAAAGTCAAACTCTAGGGTTTTGTTGCTTATGGTACAAGTTTCATGTTCAAAACCCTTGTGCCTTGGACTTTTATTGGATTTCAGGTCTTAATCATGGTTCATGAATATGTTGGGAGTTTGAAAACAATTTTTCTTGAATTATTTGACTTGGTTTGACATTTTTTCACAAATAATTTTGAAAACTTGTCTAGTTTGGTGGTTTTGCCAACTAATCTTGGGCTTTGAACTTCACTTGGCCTCTTCCTCAATCATTCATGAACTTAGGGCTTGCATTCTGACTTCTAAACACTTCCAAGATGTTAAGATATTTTTGGTTTGAATTATGGATCCTTGTTTCTATTTTTGATGCAATTTTGAAGTGAAGGTACCCAATTATGTTTGCATGTCTTGTTGCAATTTGTTTGTTGGCCAATGAACTTGAGTGAGGCCTATAATTGGGAACCTAATGATCATGTGATTCTGATTATTCATATTAGCTCAAGCCATTTCACTTATAAGATTCATGTTTGAATATTTTGAACCATCTAATGTATTATGTAGGTTTCATTTCCTATTGTGTTGATGATGTTGTGTTTGAATTAGCTATGCATGATTAAAATGTGTTTGCTGCTGACTTTCATGGTCTTTGCTCATTTTAATCTCAAGCTCTTATGATCCTTGATTGACATTCAATTGTCAATTCAACATGGTGATAGAAAGGAGCAATATTCCCCTGCTTTTCTTGACCTAATATGTGCATGTGCTTGTTTCTTCTTGTTTATCATGTCTAAAGCCATCATGTTTGTTCTCAATTTTTCACCTTATGGAATACTAACTTGGTTGTTGAATGTGCGAGGTACTCTGAGAAAGTTGCCACTTTTGGCTTGAGGCTTTTCTGTGTTTCACTTTATTTGTGAAACACAATCTATTATACTGGCATTGTTTTGTGCTTGGCATGTCTGATGGTTTATGAAACACATATATATATATATATATATATATATATATATATATATATATATATATATATATATATATATATATATATATATATATATATATATATATATGATTGTGTATGCCATACATTGCCCCTGGGACTTGTTCATATCTGACAGATTTCTGACTTGATTTGTCTACTGATGCCAGCTTGCTTGAAGTTTCTCTGGGTTTCTTTTATTCTTGCTTGACTACTACAGATAGTTATCTATTTTGTATTTTACTATTTCCTTTCTCACATTTTTATTTTGCATAGTTCTCTGATTGCATGATGGGACCTCTGTTGTTGATATATGTCAGGAGGCCCTCTGGTTTTTTTATCTGATACATGTGTTGTGATTGTTGATCGATGAGTCACTCAATTTAGATATTGAGATCACGACTTCACTCTCATTGCGTGTTCCCTATAGGATGTTTATTGCTTTTCTTCATTAATTGTTGATCGATGAGTTTTGTAACCCAAACTTTTCCCTCCCATATTTCTCAAAACATTGCAAGGAAAATCTCCAAGTGGCTCAAGTTAGCTCAAGAGTTGGTCAGACAAGCTATCTCCTAAGTCAGTCTACCCCAAATTAGGGTTTCACATTGCATCAAGATCCATGAATCCAAATTACCTCAAGTGCTCACCAATGTCCTAATATGCTCTCAAGATCATCCATGTCAAGTTTCACGCCTTGCAGAGGAAGTTTGCTCAGTCAATTGCCCAAAGGTCCAAAAATCGACTGTGCTAGGACAAAAGTCAACTATGACCTACATACAGTCAAACTTCAAGATTTTTGTCAACATTCTCATTTTTGAGGATATTTCATCATTTTATCAAGGGTTGATCATGATTTATCAAGGATTGCTCAAAATTCATCAAGATTCAAGAGTTGTTAAATTAGGATTTTGTAGGAAAAGTCAACCCAACTTTTACCAAGCATAACTTTTTCATACTTTATTATAAATGACCCGTCCAAAGCTCATTTTGAAGAGGATGCAATTTACAACAATCCGTATTCACATCCCAAGATCAAAAAATGCACTCACAAGAAGTTATGAATTTGGACATTATAGGTCATTTTTGAAAGTCAACAAAAACACCTTTTTTTCCAAAGCTTATAACTTGAGAATGGAACATAAAAATGAGATTATACCAAAAGGGTTGGTTAGAGGACATCTAAATATTTCTAAAAAGTCCAAGAACACCTCCAAAAGTTCAAAATTGAAGAAGTTATGCATTGTTGAAGTTGGACTTTTTTGCAAAATTGCAAAAAGTCAACTATCCCCAAAACTTCAAATTTTGTCAAATGGGCCCATTCTTTTCCACTTGATTTGAGTTTTCATTGTATCCCACGTGCCCTATCCTCATCCATGTGCCTATATCTCATTTTTATTATTTAAATTGATTTTTATTTGATTTTATTCATTTTAAATCAAATAAAATCAAATAAAATCCAAGGCAGTGATAATTCATGATTATTTGGTTGCTTTAGGCTTTGAATACAGCTCTTATGTGAATCAAATTAGAATCAAGGCTTGTATGCACAAAAAGATCCAAATCAAATCAAATTTGGAAGGTTTTAATGGTGGAATCAAATCCAATTCATGTGCATTGATATGGAGAGATTTGGACCATGATTCTTACCCTAATGCAGTACACATTACATAAGGAAGCAAAACACACGAAAATAAGGGTTGGCAAGTGTTGGAAGAGGCAGAACAAGAATTGAAAAAATCACAAAAAAGTGAGAGATCGAAATCAGGGTTAGAGGCAGTTTCAGGGATCGAGACTTGTTCCAATCTCTTCCTGGACATTCACACAAGCTACCTGGATCAAAACCACGCACCCTCAGGCCTCTATACACGCTGTAAGTCTCACGAAAATGACCTTTGTTCTTGAATTCGATTTGATTTGTTCTTGCATCATTTGAGAAAACTAATGGCATATTCATAATCACAAGAACATTTCCAAACTTTTTGCATCATTTGATTTCATTTATATGATCTGTATTGCAAACCACCATTGTTAGGGTTTGGTCTGCATTTTTGGGCGTTTTTATTCCAGGTACAATTGACCCCCATAATGGACATAATTGTGACCGGGAGGGTGAGACGAACACAACCATGCCCTTGAAATTCATTTTGTGGCCTGTAGCAGATTTTGGAGATGGATATGCCTGTAGCTACGGACTTCTGTCCGTTGGTATAGGTATTTGGCGTTTTAGCCACGGACGAGAGGTTGGGGATGATGCGTGGCATCCCATTACTGGACCATTCAAATATTATGCGCGTTTTTATTATTTTCTGACAATGGTTTTGTTTTTTATATAATATATATCATTCATATTGTTATAACAAACACAACAACGTGCCGCAGTGGTCAGCACGTCAGCTTCCAAGGCATTAGTGGCTGGAGGTCAGGGGTTCGATCCCTGCCTCTAGCACATTGTATTTTCTTATTTCTTTTCAAGTTATCACATGCATACGCTAGCTTGCCATCCACCGTACATCCTCACTTATCCAAGCGCCAGATGGCCAAAGGCCATATCTGATGGTCCATGGTTGGAGGTCCACCAAGACGCCAGTCAACGCATGAACACCAGATCCACAAAGTCAAACAGGCTAGCTGATAATGGGCCACGAATTTGCTCCTCACACCCCTAAAACAGACCCAACACTCCTCTCTCTTTATTTATTTTGTCTTGATTAATTGTTTTATTTTATTTATTTAAATTTCTAACCAATCACAAAATTCTTTTTTTTTATCAAATAAAACCACAAAAAATATTCTTTTTATCCAATCAAATTTTAAAATTTTTATTTTGTTAATAATTACTAACCAATTAATTTAGGTTCTAATTCTAGAAAACGCTAACTTATTTTTGTAAATAATTAAAATTAATTAGATTTAATTAGGTTTTAATTACTAATTTAATTGATTTTATTTTCTTTCTTAAAATAACAAAAATCCAAAATGTGTCATAATTTATTTTTTTCATTAATTAATTTATTTTATAATTAATTTAGTAATTAATTTAAGTTTAATTTCTCTTCTCAAATAAAAAACAATACAGAGATGGCATTTTCTTTCAAAAGGGTCAAAACCCTAAAATGCGCACTCGATCTAATTTCCCGCGCGCTTTATTTATTTTTATCATATTGATGTATCTGCTTCCGGGTTGTAATAGTTAAATAGGACATTTAATTATGTTTATCGCTTTATTTTATTTTTCAAAGGGTTTGTCTTTGGCGATGTAAATACCCGACGCCTTGTAATTTAAATTCCGCATTTTATTTCCGCAAATTATAACTGCTAGATGTTTGATAATAGGGTTTGCATGACAAGACTGAATGTTAAATCTTAAAATCAAATTAGATCGCCCTTAACATGTACAAAGATAAAAATAAATTGAAAACGACACACTTGCACATGCGCACTCTTAGGGTACACCCCACTTGGTTGCCTTCGTACACGGTCATTGAGTATAGGTCGTTTTAGAGGTCGTCCTCTTGCCTAAAAGATCATAGTCGCCTCGAAATGGTTGCCTCAGATATTGTTGCCTCAAACAAATGATCTAAGACATTATGGTTACCGCTAAGGCGTCCTAACATTGCTTTGGTGACTGTATGCCCCTAATTCGAATTGACCCTCAAACTCCAATGACGGTGCTACCCAATCATTAATAGTGGGATAACATTGTCTAAAGGAAAATAGAATAGAATGATTCCTTTTTCGAGTAGGTAGATGGTTCTTAGATACTTGCTCTTTCAAAACAAAACTCTTCACACTTACACTTTTCGAATAAAGTTTTCAAAACACTTCATTACACTCTTGAGGACAGAAGCAAGAGTTAAATCGAAGTTTCAAAACAAAAACTTTTTTTAAACCCACAAGCACAAAGAAAAACAATTTTGAAAACAATTGAGCAAGTACCTAAGAGCCCGTGGATAACCACGGATAGAAAGGGTGTTAACACCTTCCCTTTCTATAATCTACCCCCCGAGCCCGAGAAACATCTCGAAAAAGGAATTTTTTTGTGCTTTTTTCCTTTCCGTGTTGGATAAAATAAAAGTCGGTGGCGACTCTTACTTACCGCGACATTTTGCAAAAACAAACGCAAAACACAAACCAGCATTCCAAAAAATAGTCAGTTCTTCCCACCGTATCGCAGAACTGGCGACTCTACTGGGGATGAATTACCGTGGGGTGTACCTTAGGAATAGTTCATAATGTTTTTAATTGCTTGACTTGTATGCTTTATCTTTGTGGGTTTGAATAGGAGTTACTATAGATCCTAACCCAGATCTGGGGGATACCCTTTAGGTAAGTAGCAATAAACTGTGAGGGAACTGTATGGCGTAGACCGATACGGTTGAAGCAGTAGCAACGTTGGTGTGGCACTTTAGTATGTACTGATATCCCTTGTGGCGCAACGAGGATAATATGGGTCTGCTAAGGGGTCATTAAGCACCAACTGACCTTAGACCCTTTAAATTGACCAACTTGGCCATAGAACAGTAGCAGTATGCTACACTCATTGAGACCAAACTCTCGCTATGATTTCGGCCACAAGAAAAGGTTGCTAAACTGGAATTATGACCGATTGAGGGTGGTCAGTGATATTGAGATCCTCTAGAACCCGGTTACTATTTCTAGGACAGGTTTGAACCAACTAAACTGAAAGAGAGTAATGCCTAAACTCCTTGCCAGCCTGAAATCTAAGGGCTATCTGTGTGACTTGTGTGCCCTTACCATGTTTGTTATCTGTGAATACTTGTGATGTGTTTCTATCATGACATCATGCATCATGACATTGCATGCATCTTGCATTGGAGTAACCCATTTCAAAGACAGAGGGGATTCATCTTTGTTCTGTTTTGCAGGTCATGGCACCCATGCGTAGAAACACTATTCGAATCAACTTTGTCCAGATTCCCACTCAGATTAAGGAGTTGGTTGCAAAGATTTCAGATACTTCCTCCTTTATCAGAAGACATGGGCACCTTCTTGGTTTGGTCACCTCCAAGATGGATGAATAGATGATGAGTGTCTTAGTCCAGTTCTTTGATCCACTATATCACTGCTTTACTTTTCCAGACTACCAGTTGGTCCCTACCTTGGAAGAGTTCTCTGATCTACTTGGTATCTCTATTCTGGAGCAGACCCCGTTCACAGGTTGAGAGAAAGTCCTTAGGCCGAAAGAGATTGCTTCAGCCCTCCATCTGACAAAGGCTGAAGTAATGTCTAATTAGGAAACTCGTAGTGGGACAAAAGGCTTCTTGACTAAGTTTTTGGTTGGTAAGGCTAATCAGTTCTGGGAGAGTTTAGACTTTCAGGCGTTCGAGGACATCCTGGCTCTTCTTATTTATGGTTTGGTTCTGTTTCCAAACTCAGATGCTTTCATCGACGTGAATGCAGTGAAGATTTTCATATCCGATAATCCAGTACCCACTCTCTTGGGTGACATTTTGCACTCTCTTTATGCCCGTACTGCTCGGAAACGGGGAACCCTCGTGTGCTGTGCACCATTGCTGGCGAGGTGGTTTATTTCTCACCTCCCCAAATCAGTTTTGAAGAACAAGGAAGGCATGGGTTGGGCCTATGGGATTATGTCTCTCTCTCATAATGACATCATTTGGACTATTAAAGGCATGGAAGATGTGGCTATTATTGATCGCTGTGGGGAATACCCCAATGTCCCACTGCTAGGAACCCATGGAGGGATCACTTATAATCCGTGTTTGGCCTTATGTAAGTTTGGGTGATCTAGGAGGGAAGGACCTCATGAGTTGCTGATGCCAAGAATTGTCTTTGATTTCCAAGGGGATAGTGACGAGCAACGCCGCAGGTTCATACGAGCTTGGGTTAGGGTACACAGGTCCGATCCGCACGAGCTAGGCGCCAAGACTTCTCTTCCGATGGAGCCATATCTCTGGTGGGTTCGAATCCGTTCCCAAAAGCTGGGAATGCCGTACGAAGTCGTCTTGCCTATAATTCTTGAGGTCGCTGAGGAAGAAGGGGTTCCTCCTACCATCCTCCATCCTTACATGCCTACTGACATTGGGGCGTTAAAGAGATCTTGGATGCAGCTGAGAGAAGAGCGAGATACTTACAGAGAAAAGTATCACGAGCAAGAGCAGAAGATTCAAAAGTTGACAAGGCAATTGGAGAATGAGCAGATCCTCAATGACTATGTCAGCACCAAAGGGAAACGACCATGGGAGCGCTGATGTCCTTTGATTATTTCTAGTTTTTATTTACTTTTCAGTATTTCTTTTTGTAACGCCTTAAAGGCATTTGTTGAACAATTGAATTCAAAGTTTATCTAATAAAAGTGTGTTTCATTTTTGGTTCACGAATTTAAATCTCTCAAGTCTTTGAAATCATATCATACGCATTTCATTCCATGCACCTCACCGCAGGTACCCATTACAGGTCTCTTATCTTCTTCGTTGTTTATTACAGCATCATGTCTGCTGAAACATCAACTGAACAAGCTATCAAGGCTCTGCAAGCTCAAAACGCCCAGTTCCAGGAATTGTTCATGAGTTTAGCCAAGGGTCAGCAAGATCTGAAGACCCTTATCTTGAAAGAGAAGAAGAAGAAGAAGAAGAAGAAGAAGACGGTCCTCCTGAATATGGGTCACAGATTCGGGAACAATTTGTGGGAAGATGTTGATTTATCTCACTCACCTGGAGGGGGAGAGAATCAGGAAGAAAGGAGGGCTCCTAGTCCTGTGGTTTCTGACAACGAGACTGACTTTGATGAAGACCAGTATCCTCCAACTAAGGATAGGTATAAACAGCTTGAAGACCGGTTAAGTGTGATGGAGATCCAGAAGGTACCTGGATTGGACTTTGGTGATTTGGGCTTGTCATCTGGGGTGGTGATTCCCCACAAGTTTAAAGCGCCAGTCTTTGCTAGATACGACGGGGTTTCTTGCCCAAAATTGCACCTCCGCTCGTATGTTAGAAAGATCCAGCCATACACCGCTGACAAGAACCTATGGATCCACTTCTTTCAAGACAATCTCTCAGGGACTCAGCTTGAATGGTTTTACCAGCTGGAAGGAGCTAGTATCCGTAATTAGGAAGATTTGGCTGTTGCTTTCTACAAGCAGTATCAATACAATACCGACCTCGCTCCCACACGTACCCAACTTCAGGGTATGTCTATGGCTGCGAGCGAAGGTTTCAAAGACTACGCTCAGAAATGGAGGGACCTTGCTGGAAGAGTACAACCCCCACTGGCTGACAGAGAGCTAGTGGATATGTTTCTGGGGACCTTGTCTGGTCCGTATTTCAACCATCTGGTTGGAAGTTCATCGTCGGGTTTTACTGAGTTAATTATGACCGGGGAAAGAATTGAAGCCGGTATCAAGAGAGGTAAAATATAGAAGGGTGCCTCATCCAGCACCAAGAAGAAGCCTTTTAAGAAGGAGTCAAGCGCAGTTTAGGGCGCAAAAAGCCATAATAGACCTGAGCGCCGCCAAGCAGTTAATGCGGTGGTTATATCAAGACCTGTTGTTGCTCCTCAGCGCAACAATCAGCCAAGGACCGAGAGGACTCAAAGACAATTCACTCAGCTCAACATGACTTTATCCCAAATTATGCCGCAGTTATTGAAGACCAACTTGGTGATTCCGAGGGAAGCCCCGAAGAATCCCAACATAACATCACCGATGTACAATCCAAACGCCCACTGTGCTTTTCACTTTGATAGCCCGGGGCACGATACGAATGATTGTTGGGTTTTGAAGAATAAAGTACAGGACTTGATTGATGCTAAGGAGATTGAGTTTGAAGCACCTGAAAGACCTAATGTTGTGACTGCTCATATGCCCAATCATGGAGTAAATGTTGTAGATGAAGACTCGTTTGTGAGTTTTGTGAAAGACATTGCTACTCCATTGATGACTGTGAAGAAGAACCTTCTATCAGCCGGTTTATTTCCGGGCTGTGGCGAAGGTTTCCATCTGTGTGTCGTCCTACCTACCGGTTGTTATCTTTTGAAGTCAGGTGTCCAATGCCTGATGGTTAATAAAGAAATTCTGTTTGAGAAGACTTTTGTTCTTTTGGTTCCTACTGAAGAAGTTGCTATAATCACCATTTTCGACAATTCTTCCAAGGCTTCCTCGAGAAAGCCTGTTAGAATTACATCTGTTTCGAGAATCGCTCCTCTGATCATCACTGTTCCTGGGCCTATTCCCTATACATCAGACAAAGTTGTCCATTGGCACTACGGGGATGACGTGTATTATCACGGAGTTAAACAAGATTTGAATGCTGATACTGACGTCAGCAATATTGTTGGACCTGCCAAAGTCACCCGCAGCAGAAGACTTTTCTCCCCCGAGATCTCTCCACCAGTTGTTCGGAAGCCTTTCGTTATTATACCTGCCAGTATACCTGATACTATTCCTGTTCAAGTTCCCATTCTTACCCCTGTTTCCGAGTCATCTGATACTCGGGGCAAAGGGACCACTGATGAGCCTGCCCGGACGGAGGCACCAAAGAGGATTACTGTTGAAGCCTCTAGACAAGAGATGGAACAAATTTTGAAAATCATCAAAAAGAGCGACTACAATGTAGTCGAACAGCTGGGGCAAACCCCGTCCAAAATCTCTATGTTGTCTCTGTTGCTATGCTCAGAAGCCAATGCCAAGGCTCTGATTGCTTTCTTGAAAAATGCGCATGTGCTGCAGGAGACATCAGCTGATCAGTTTAAAGATTGCGTGGCTAGTCTGACAGCAGATAATGGTTTGGGTTTCTCTGACGCCAACTTGACTGCCAAGGGGAAGAATCACAATGATGCTCTGCATGTCTCTATTGAATGCAGGGGCACTACTCTAGCTCATGTATTGGTGGATACTGGGTCTTCGTTGAATGTTTTACCCAAGAAGGCACTAGACCGGTTAGACTGTGAAGGGTTAGAGCTGAAGCCGATTAACATTGTGGTCAGGGCCTTTGACGGGTCCAAGAGGATGGTACACGGAGAAGTGGATATTCCAATTAAGGTTGGTTCTCAGATCTTCGCATCTACATTCTATGTGATGGACATTCGGCCATCTTATTCTTGTTTACTGGGTCGTCCGTGGTTCCACAAAGCTGGGGCAGTAACCTCAACGCTCCACCAGAAGCTAAAGTACCCAGTGAAAGGGAAAATTGTGACAGTACAAGGAGAGGAGGAGTACATGGTGATCCACCTCAACTCTTTCTGATATGTAGAGATGGATGGGGAGTTCATTGAGACCCCGTTTCAACATTTTGAAGAGGTTCCCCATACGCTGGCATCAACTGAAATTGTTATTGAAGATCCTCCAATGAAGATGGCTTCCTTCAAGGATGCCCGGGCTGTTGTTGAGAAAGGTGGGTGTGCAAATTGGGGCCAACTCCCTGATTTTGCACATAAGACTAACAAGTTTGGTTTGGGTTTCACTGCAGAAGCTCAAAGGGTCGTTCGGAGTGCACGAATCGAAAGACCTCCCCTGTTTATCAGCAATTTAGGAGTGAATGTCATTGAAGACGATGTTGAAGAGTCTGAGTTTGACAGTTGGATCTATCTAACTACCGATGATGGACTAAGCAATTGGATGGCAAAAGACTTCGTCCAAATTTATTTTATTACCCAGTAATGAGACTTTTGTTTTGAATTTGTAACAGACAATGCTTTAAACTTTACAGCCTGGTGTCTTACCCGGGGCACTGTGGCTTCATTTGTGATGGCTTTATGTGTGTCATCTACATATATCATTAATAAAAGCATTGGACGTTTCTTGCATTTCAAATTTTGTGCTCCTTGTTTTTCTTTTATTATATATTGCAAAACAGCTATTTTACACAGACTCACATATACAGGTCTACATCCACTCTGGATCCTACTGGTAACGACTCTGCTACTGCCAGTTATGACTTCAAAAGTTTGATCAACTTAGCCGAAGACGAAGGTGAAGATGATTGCGAAGTGCCTGGTGAACTTGCTAGACTGCTACTTCAGGAAGAGAGGGCCATACAGCCGCATAAAGAGCCAGTGGAATCAGTAAATCTGGGTACAGAGTTAGATAAGAAAGAGGTAAAGATCGGTGAAAATCTGGAAGCTAGTGTTAAGCAACGGTTGATTCAGATGCTGCATGACTACGTTGACATCTTCGCCTGGTCTTATAAAGATATGCCTGGGTTGGATGCCGATATTGTGGTTCACCGATTGCCTACCAAGGAAGACTGTCCTCCAGTGAAACAGAAGGTTCGCCGAATACGCCCAGAGATGTCTGAGAAAATCAAGGCTGAAGTGATGAAGCAGTTTGATGTCGGTTTTCTAGCAGTTACTTCTTACCCACAGTGGGTGGCCAACTTGGTTCCTGTGCCGAAGAAGGATGGTAAAGTTCGAATGTGTGTTGACTATAGGGATCTGAACAGGGCGAGCCCCAAGGATGACTTCCCTCTAACTCATATCGACGTTCTGGTTGACAACACCGCACAGCATAAGGTCTTCTCCTTTATGGATGGTTTCTCCGGTTATAATCAGATTAAAATGGCTCCCAAAGATATGGAGAAGACAACCTTTGTTACTCAATGGGGTACATTTTGCTACAAGGTCATGCCTTTTGGATTGAAAAATGCTGGGGAAACGTATCAGCGCGCCATGGTCGCTTTTTTCCACGACATGATCCATCATGAGATTGAGGTATACGTTGATGACATGATTGCGAGATCCCATACTGAAGAGGAACATCTTGACCATATTCAGAAGTTATTTGACAGGTTGAGGTTGTACAAGCTAAGGTTAAACCCGAACAAGTGCACCTTCAGAGTGAGATCTGGTAAGCTGTTGGGTTTCGTTGTATGCGATAAAGGTATTCAAGTGGATCCTACAAAGGTGAAGGCTATATAGGAAATGCTAGTTCCCCAAACAGAGAAAGAAGTCAGAGGCTTTCTGGGACGTCTGAACTACATCGCCCGATTCATCTCACACCTGACTGCTACTTGTGAGCCAATCTTCAAGTTACTGAAGAAAGATCAAGTGGTACGATGGAACGATGAATGTCAGGCCGCTTTTGAAAGGATTAAAGAGTATCTCTAAGAGCCACCTATTCTGATGCCTCCAGTTGAAGGGAGACCTTTAATCTTATACTTGATAGTACTCGACAATTCGATGGGGTGTGTGTTGGGGCAGCATGACGAGTCTGGCTGAAAAGAGCATGCTATTTATTACCTTAGCAAAAAGTTTACCGACTGCGAGACCTGATACTCGTTGCTCGAGAAAACTTGTTGCGCTTTGGCATGGGCTGCTCGCCGGTTGAGACAATATATGTTGACTCACACTACTTTATTGATATCAAAGATGGATCCAATCAAGTATATCTTCGAGAAGCCTGCCTTGTCCGGAAGAATAGCAAGATGGCAAATGATCTTGACTGAGTATGATATTCAATACATGACTCAAAAGGCAATCAAGGGAAGTGTGTTGGAAAATCATTTGGCACATCAGGCAGTGGATGATTACCAGTCTATGAACTTTGAATTCCCGGATGAGAATATCATGATAGTGACTGACTGTGAGACACCTGGACCGGATGAAGGACCTGAGGAAGGATCCCGATGGTCTATGTACTTTGATGGAGCTTCAAACGCTTTGGGTAATGGCATTGTCTCCGTGATCATATCTCCTGAAGGCTCTCATACTCCATTCACCACCCGACTATGTTTCAACTGCCCCAACAATATGGCAGAGTATGAAGCGTGCATCATGGGTCTTCGAGCAGCTATTGACCTAAGGATTAAGTTCTTAAGTGTTTTCGGAGATTCTGCTCTCGTAATAAGTCAGATCAAAGGAGAGTGGGATACGAAACACCCTAACCTTATTCCTTACAAGGAGTATGTGTTGACGTTGCTTCCGCACTTCGAGGAGATAACCTTTGAACACTTCCCTAGAGAGGATAATCAGTTGGCGGACGGGCTAGCTACGATGTCTTTTATGGTCAAAGTCAATTGGGACAACGAAGCTCCCTGGATTACCATTGAGAGGTTGGATGAACCTGCACATTGTTGCGACATTGAAACTAAAGAGGTAGCAGATAAACCCTGGTTTCATGAAGTGAAAAGGTATCTTGAAGCTCAGGAGTACCCCGAGGGTGCATCTGTTAATGATAAGAAGTTTCTGAGGAGGTTCGTGGAAAAGTTCTTCATCAGCAATGGCATCCTTTACAAGCGTAACCATGATTCAATCTTACTGCGATGTGTGGATAAGTACGAAGCAGAAAGAATCATGGCAGAGTTACATGAAGGAACCTTCGGAACTCATTCTAGTGGACATACCATGGCAAAGAAAATCCTTCGGGCAGGATATTATTGGTCCACAATGGAAGCCAACTGTTATCAGCATTCTCGGACCTGTCACAAGTGCCAAGTCTATGCTGATAAGGTGCACATACCTCTAGTTCCTCTAAACGTCTTGACAGCTCATTGGCCTTTTGCAATATGGGGCATTGACATGATCGGCGAGATCAGACCTACGGAATCTAATGGGCATCGTTTCATCCTGGTAGCTATTGATTACTTTACGAAGTGGGTTGAAGCAGCTTCCTTTGCTACTGTAACCAAGAACGTCGTAGCGCGGTTTATTCGGCATAATTTGATCTGTCGATATGGTGTACTAGAGAGGATCATTACGGATAATGGCACAAATCTCAATAACAAGATGATCACTGAGCTCTACAAGCAGTTCAAGATACAGCATCACAACTCTTCTCCTTACCGGCCGAAGATGAATGGGCCTGTTGAAGTGGCTAATAAGAACATCAAGAAGATTGTGCAGAAGATGATGGTGACATATAAAGACTGGCACGAGATGTTACCATTTGCTCTTCATGGGTACCGTACTTCAGCGCGGACGTCAACAGGGGCAACACCCTATTCCTTGGTTTATGGCATGGAGGTTGTATTACCCATTGAAGTTCAGATACCCTCTCTTTGGATTATGAAGGATGCAGGTTTGAGCGAAGATGACTGGATTCAGACCCGGCTTGATCAGCTAAACTTAATTGATGAAAAGAGACTTACTTCTATTTGTCATGGTCAAACGTATCAAAAACGGATGATCAAGGCATTTAACAAGAAAGTTAGATGACAAGAGTATCAAGTTGGGGACCTGGTTATCAAGCGCATTATCTTACCTCAAGGTGATCCCAGGGACAAATGGACCCCTACTTACGAGGGGCCATTTGTGGTTAAGAACATTTTCTCAGGAGGAGCTATGATTCTAACCACCATGGATGGTGACGACCTTCCTCACCCCGTCAATGCATACATAGTGAAAAAATACTATGCATGATCAAAGACCCGCTAGGTTGACAGGCCTAGGCAAAAATAAGGGCTTCCCGGCGAACCAAAAGGGTTCGGGCAAAAATAAGGGATGAAAATGAAAAAAACTGTACACCCGGCAAGTCGAAAACTTGAAAAGGCGGCTTGGGCAAAAAAGGGTATCCCGTTGGACTGAAAACCCGAAAGGGCGGTCCAGGCAAAAATTAGGGATTAAAGTGTAGCACTATGTCTCATTGGATCACCTTGCAACTATACTTCAGTATCGACTATCAAGCTTGGACGGCACTAATCAATCTGATCCACCTTCAACCAAGTAGCAAAGTGATGAGATGCCCGAGGATATAAAGGCAATAGCAGAGTTGGAGCCCAATGGGATTATTCACATAGCTGTTTTGTTTAGTTTTTCACAAATTGTGTAAATTCTATTATTCGGCGGTGTTCTCTTACTAGGACGTCAGCCTCTTGTACGAAAACGCCTATTTACAGGCCAAACTTCAAAATCAATACAATTCATCTTCAAAGAAATTTCAAACTGTTTTTCTTTTATTTGTTTTGTTTTGCAAAGGACGTCCAATGTTCATTTTTGATATATGCATTTGACACTAATTGTTGCTCATAAAAATTTACATGCAAAACAAAATACGGTTACTTGTAATATCAGAAACAGGGGCAATAAGATTTGTCCAAGCTTTAAAGTTGCTCTATCCACCAGGTACAAGGTAGATTCAGCTGAAGAATATGGCTAAGGTACTTTCACTCCCCGCAGAGTAAGATAGTAATGATAGCTCTCCCTGAGACTTGCCACTGTGAATGAATTGGTAATATTCTCCCCAAGTAGAGTTTATCTACCATCAGCACTGAAAGGTCTTAATATTCCCCAGCGGAGTATAAGAATATTCCCCGGCAGAGTACAAATATCCCTAGTGGAGTTTGAAATTTTTCCCAGCGCAGTCTGAAAAAGCTTCCCCAATGGAATTTGGAGAGTCATCCCCAGCAGAACTCAAAGGATTATCCCCATTAGAGTCTAAAAGGTTATCCCCAGTGAAGTCGCAATTGAAATATCATCCCCCAGCGGAGTCCTTTCCCTTCACAAACAAGAAGTCAATCCCCAACAGGATTCAGTATCACCAGCAACGGTAATTCATCCCCAGCGGAATTTATCGGTGGAATCCTCAGCAGAGCATCTCTTCCCCACAGAGTAATCTCCTCATCAGTTTATTCCCCAACGGAGTTATCCTCTCCTGCGGGTTAATTCTCGCAATCATCTTCGTTCTCCATCCCCAGCGGAAACGAAGAATCTGACTCTTTTCTCTAGCAGCTATCCGGGATTTATTTTCCCCAGCTAAAAGCATTACATTTCCATACATCATGACACATGCATATACGCATCATACAACATAATCTCATTTATTTTGAGAACATCATTGTTTGATACATATCATATATTTCATACAGCTAACCTTTACCTTTCAGGAAGGATGCAGTTGAATTCAAAGCTATGAAGCTTTTATCTCAATCGAATTACTGGCCGGTTATTAAATCTCAACCGAATTATCCTCAGTTTAATTACAGATAAGGTCCTAAATCTCGACAATTTTCCTCCGTCGAATTACAGACAATTCCTAAATCTCAGCAGAGTTCTCTCAGTTGAATTACGAGCAAGTTCTTAAATCTCGATGAAGATGTTTCCCAAAGTCGAAGTATCGACTAGTTCTTAAATCTCAACCAAATTATCCTCAGTTGAATTACAGATAAGGTCCTAAGTCTCGGCAAGTTCCTCCATCGAATTACAGACAGGTTCCTAAATCTCAGCAGAGTTCTCTCAGTTGAATTACGGGCGAGTTCTTAAATCTTGATGAAGATGTTTCCCTCAGTCGAAGTACCGACCAGTTCTTAAATCTCAACAGAATTATCCTCAGTTGAATTACAGATAAGGTCCTAAATCTCGACAAGTTCCTTCGTCGAATTACAGACAGTTCCTAAATCTCAGCAGAGTTTTCTCAGTTGAATTACGAACGAGTTCTTAAATCTCTATGAAGATGTTTCCCCCCAGTTGAATTACGGACAAGTTCTTAAAACTCAGCAGAGATGTTCTCTCGGTTGAACTATAGGCAAGTTCCTAAATCTCAACAAAGATCAAACTTCCTCAGCGGCATCTTCCAAAACAACAGGTATACAAGCTTTCGCTAAGGAATCTCTTACGCGATCGACACTCCTTCAGATGGCATCTTTAAGCCCATCCTCCCGCCAGCAATCTCCAAATGGCATCTGTAAGCCCATTCCCGACATCACAAGGCTGATACCACTTCATGCGAGTGCAAATTTCTGGGCACTCTAGTGTTCAATCATCTTCCACCTTCAGATCACGAAAGGCACGAAAGCCAATCTACATCCTCAGGTTTAAGAAGATTGAACAGGGGCAGCTGTTGTACCCCAAAATTTTCCCTCCCATATTTCTCAAAACATTGCAAGGAAAATCTCCAAGTGGCTCAAGTTAGCTCAAGAGTTTGTTAGACAAGTTATCTCCTAAGGCAGTCTACCCCAAATTAGGGTTTCACATTGCATCAAGATCCATGAATCCAAATGACCTAAAGTTCTCACCAATGTCCTAATATGCTCTCAAGATCATCCATGTCAAGTTTCAAGCCTTGCAAAAGATGTTTGCTCAGTCAATTGCCTAAAGGTCCAAAAATCGACTATGCTAGGGCAAAAGTCAATTGTGACCTACATACAGTCAAACTTCAATATTTTTATCAACATTCTCATTTTTTAGGATATTTCCTCATTTGATCAAGGGTTGATCATGATTTATCAAGGATTGCTCAAAATTCATCAAGATTCAAAAGTTGCTAAATTAGGGTTTTGTAGGAAAAGTCAACCCAACTTTGACCAAGCATAACTTTCTCATACTTTATGATAAATGACCCATCCAAAGCGCATTTTAAAGAGGATGAAATTTCCAACAATCCATCTTCACATCCCAAGATCAAAAAATGCACTCACAAGAAGTTATGAATTTGGACATTATAGGTCATTTTTGAAAGTCAACAAAAACACCTTTTTTCCAAAGCTTATACCTTGAGAATGGAATATCAAAATGAGATGATACCAAAAGGGTTGGTTAGAGGACATCTCAATATTTCTAAAAAGTCCAAGAACACCTCCAAAAGTTCAAAATTGAAGAAGTTATGCATTGTTGAAGTTGGACTTTTTTGCAAAATTGCAAAAAGTCAACTATCCCGATAACTTCAAATTTTGTCAAATGGGCCCATTCTTTTCCACTTGATTTGAGTTTTCATTGTAGCCCACTTGCCCTATCCTCATCCATGTGCCTATATCTCATTTTTATTATTTAATTTGATTTTTATTTGATTTTATTCATTTTAAATCAAATAAAATCATATAAAATCCAAGGCATTGATAATTCATGATTATTTGGTTGCTTTAGGCTTTGAATACAGCTCTTATGTGAATCAAATTCGAATCAAGGCTTGTATGCACAAAAATATCCAAATCAAATCAAATTTGGAAGGTTTTAATGGTGGAATCAAATCCAATTCATGTGCATTGATATGGAGAGATTTGGACCACGATTCTTACCCTAATGCAGTACACATTACATAAGGAAGCAAAACACACGAAAGTAAGGGTTGGCAAGTGTTGGAAGAGGAAGAACAAGAATTGAAAAAATCACAAAAAAGTGAGAGATCGAAATCAGGGTTAGAGGCAGTTTCAGGGATCGAGACTTGTTCCAATCGCTTCCTGGACATTCACACAAGCTACCTGGATCAAAACCACGCACCCTCGGGCCTCTATACACGCTGTAAGTCTCACGAAAACGACCCCTATTCTTGATTTGTTCTTGCATCATTTGAGAAAACTAATGGCATATTCATAATCACTAGAACATTTCCAAACTTTTTGCATCATTTGATTTCATTTATATGATCTGTATTACAAACCACCATTGTTAGGGTTTGGTCTGCATTTTTGGGCGTTTTTATTCCAGGTACAATTGACCCCCATAATGGACATGGTTGTGACCGGGAGGGTGAGACGAATACAACCATGCCCTTGAAATTCATTTTTGTGGCCTGTAACAGATTTTGGAGATGGATATGCCTATAGCTACGGACTTATGTTCGTTGGTATAGGTATTTGGCGTTTTAGCCACGGACGAGAGGTTGGGGATGATGCGTGGCATCCCATTACTGGACCATTCAAATATTACGCGCGTTTTTATTATTTTCTGGCAATGGTTTTGTTTTTTAGATAATATATATCATTCATATTGTTATAACAAACACAACAACGTGCCGCAGTGGTCAGCACGTCAGCTTCTAAGGGGTTAGTGGCTAGAGGTCAGGGGTTCGATCCCTGCCTCCAGCACTTTGTATTTTCTTATTTCTTTTCAGGTTATCACATGCATACACTAGCTTGCCATCCACCGTACATCCTCACCTATCCAAGCGCCAGATGGCCAAAGGCCATATCTGATGGTCCATGGTTGGAGGTCCACCAAGACACCAGTCAACGCATGAACACCAGATCCACAAAGTCAAATAGGCTAGCTGATAATGGGCCACGAATTTGCTCCTCACACCCCTAAAACAGGCTCAACAATCCTCTCTCTTTATTTATTTTGTCTTGATTAATTGTTTTATTTTATTTATTTAAATTTCTAACCAATCACAAAATTCCTTTTTTTTTATCAAATAAAACCACAAAAAATATTCTTTTTATCCAATCAAATTTTAAAAATTTTATTTTGTTAATAATTACTAACCAATTAATTTAGGTTTTAGTTCTAGAAAACGCTAACTTATTTTTGTAAATAATTAAAATTAATTAGATTTAATTAGGTTTTAATTACTAATTTAATTGATTTTATTTTCTTTCTTAAAATAACAAAAATCCAAAATGTGTCATAATTTATTTTTTTCATTAATTAATTTATTTTATAATTAATTTAGTAATTAATTTAGGTTTAATTAATTTAGTAATTAATTTAGGTTTAATTTCACTTCTCAAATAAAAAACAATAAAAAGATGGCATTTTCTTTCAAAAGGGTCAAAACCCTAAAATTCGCACTCGATCTAATTTCCCGCGTGCTTTATTTATTTTTATCATATTGATGTATCTGCTTCTGGGTTGTAATAGTTAAATAGGACATTTAATTATGTTTATCGCTTTATTTTATTTTTCAAAGGGTTTGTCTTTGGCGATGTAAATACCCGACGCCTTGTAATTTAAATTCCGCATTTTATTTCCGCAAATTATAACTGCTAGATGTTTGATAATAGGGTTTGCATGACAAGACTGAATGTTAAATCTTAAAATCAAATTAGATCGCCCTTAACATGTACAAAGATAAAAATAAATTGAAAACGACACACTTGCACATGCGCACTCTTAGGGTACACCCCACTTGGTTGCCTTTGTATATGGTCATTGAGTATAGGTCATTTTAGAGGTCGTCCTCTTGTCTAAAAGATCGTAGTCGCCTCGAAATGGTTGCCTCGGATATTGTTGCCTCAAACAAATGATCTAAGACATTAGGGTTACCGCTAAGGCATCCTAGCATTGCTTAGGTGATCGTATGTCCCTAATTCAAATTGACCCTCAAACTCCAACGACGGTGTTACCCACTCATTAATAGTGGGATAGCATTGTCTAAAGGAAAATAGCATAGAATGATTCCTTTTTCGAGTAGGTAGATGGTTCTTAGATACTTGCTCTTTCAAAACAAAACTCTTCACACTTACACTTTTCGAACAAAGTTTTCAAAACACTTCATTACACTCTTGAGGACAGAAGCAAGAGTTAAATCGAAGTTTCAAAACAAAAACATTTTTTTAAACCGACAAGCACAAAGAAAAACAATTTTGAAAACAATTGAGCAAGTACCTAAGAGCCCGTGGATAACCATAGATAGAAAGGGTGCTAACACCTTCCCTTTCTATAATCTACCCCCCGAACCCGAGAAACATCTCGAAAAAGGAATTTTTCTGTGCTTTTTTCCTTTCCGTGTTGGATAAATTAAAATTCGGTGGCGACTCTTACTTACCGCGACATTTTGTAAAAACAAACGCAAAACGCAAACCAGCATTCCAAAAAATAGTCAGTTCTTCCCACCGTATCACAATGAGTCACTCAATTTAGATATTGAGATCACGACTTCGCTCTCATTGCATGTTCCCTATAGGATGTTTATTGCTTTTCTTTTTTTTAATTATTGATCGATGAGTCACTCAATTTAGAAATTGAGATCATGACTTCGCTCTCAGTGCATGTTCCCTATAGGATAGTTTTGTTAAGCTTCCTTTAACATGTTAATTAAGGTAGGAACCCATGTATGCTAACATAGGGTAGGACTTTCCCTTTATCCTCAACCTTAGGGTCAACCACTGTATGATAACACTAGGGATAGCACTAGGTTAGTTTCCCTTAGTTTTTTTCCCTTTCTTTGCATTTGCATCTCAAAACAAATTTGTTTTCTTGGCAAATCATAAGACATTTCTAATGAACCCAAACTCTTCTTCAAAGTAAAATATACAAACCAATATTGCTTTGTCTTTGTCATCTTGAAGTCGATGTTTCTCCATCGCATCTGTTTGTTATCATACTTTGATTCTCAATATCATTGTTAGGTGTGATGTTTTGTCATCTATTTCATTGATGTGTTGCCATCTCTACCATGTTATCTCTTAAAGCCGATGTTTCGCCATCGCACATTTTTGTTATCCTACATTGATTCTCAATATCATTGTTAGGTGTGATGTTTCGTCATCTGTTTCATTGATGTGTTGCCATCTCTACCATGTTATCTCTTAAAGCCGATGTTTTGCCATCGCACATGTTTTTTATTCTACATTGATTCTCAATATCATTGATAGGTGTGATATTTTGCATTCCATTTCATTGATGATTTGCCATGATACCATGATATCTTTTAGCCGATGTTTCGCCATCGCACATTTGTTCGATGTCGATGTTTCGCCATCGCGCATGTCTGTTATCCTACTTTGACTCTCAGTGTCATTATTAGGTGTGATTGTTTTATCATTTGATGTTTCGCCATCTTTGACATGTTACTATGTTATTATTTAGTCGATGTTTTGCCATCTCATTTGTTTGTTCTATTTGATGTTTTTCCATCTTGCCTGTTTTTGTTGTCTTAACTAAAAAACACAAACCAACCAAAATATATAAGCCGAACTATGGCTGCTCTGATTCCTTAAAAGGGATACGTAGGCATTGGGGTAGGGCCCAACCGAGCACAACTTTTTATTTTCCCTGCATTATTTTCTTTTTCCTTTTGCATGCATTCCCTTTTCAGTGTTAAGCCATAGACATAGGATTTGACCACACCCATTTGATTAGACAACAAGAGTGGATACCGTAGAGTACTACGGGCGTGTGGAGTGCTAACACCTTCCCCTCGCGTAACAGACTCCCTTACCCGATCTCTCGATCGAAAGACTGTGATTTCTCCCTTTCCAGGTTTTCTCGATGTTCACCTTTCCCTTTTGGTGGGATAAAAGACGTTCGGTGGCGACTTAATTGATGTTTAATTAACATCCAGATGACAGGTTCCGGCCGCGCGGTTTCTGTACTCCTATCAGGATCACTTCCAAGGGTCCTGTAAGGATTACCGCCAATCCAAAAGTTTCTCATTTGATTATCACCACACCTGGACCCATCCCATATTCTTTGAATAAAGCTACTCCGTGGAACTATGAATCCTACATCTACTACCATGGCGTTGAACAAGAATTGTCTGATGAAGATGCTGAAAGGGTTGATCCCAACATTGACAATATTACAGGGACCAACAAAGTTACTATAAGGGGTATTTTTCCCAGGAAATCTCTCTTAAAAATGTTGCTACACTTGTTCGAGTTGTCGTTACCAAGTTAACTGCTGAGGCTCAGGGTAAAGAGCCAATGATAGAGCATGTCCAGATGGAGTCACCTAAAGAAACCACAGTTGAGGACACCTCTAGACAAGAGTTAGAAGAGGTTTTAAAGATCATTCACATAAGTGACTATAAAATTATTGAACAGTTGGGGTAGACCCCATCCAAAATCTCCATGTTATCTTTATTGTTGTATTCTGAAGCCCATGCGCGGGCTTTAGTAAAATTCTTGAAGACTGATCATTTGCCACAAGAAATTTTGGCTGATTAATTTGGAAGTTATGTGGCTAGCTTAACAACTGATAATGGATTAGGTTTCTCTAATGCTGACCTAACTTCGGAGGGGAGAAATCATAATAAGGCCTTGCATGTCTCCACTGAATGCAGGGGAACTACGTTGGCTCATATGTTGATTGATATTGGCTCTTCGTTGAATGTTTTACCAAAAGACGCTCTTGATAGACTGGATTGTGAAGCGGTCATGCTGAGACCCAGTAACATCATATTTCGAGCCTTTGATGGGTCCAAAAGAATGGTGTATGGAGAAGTGTACCTCTCAATCAAAGTGGGTTCACAGATATTTGAGTCCACCTTCTATGTAATGGACATCTGGCCAGCTTATTCTTGTCTATTGGGACGCTGCTGGATCCATGTGGCAGGTGTTGTTACCTCCATCTTGCACCAGAAATTAAAGTATCATGTAAGAGGAAAGATTATTACTGTATGCAGAGAAGAGGAGTACATGGTCAGCCACCTGAATTTATTATGGTATGTGGAGATGGATGGGGAATTCATCGAGACTCCCTATCAAACTTTTGAAGTGATTTCTCCTGCTGCTGTTAAATATGTTTCTGCCATTCCAAATATCACCAAGATTTCGCACAAGATGGATTCCTAAAAAGATGCCAAAGCTACTATAGAAGAAGGTGGTTATACTATTTGGGGTCAGCTTCTTGATATCCCTTATAAATATGACAAGTTTGGTTGTGGCTTTACTGTAGAAGTTCAAAGGGTTGTTCGTCGCGCTCGGGCTGAAGACCTCTGTTTCATATCAGCAATAACGGAGTCAACACTGTAGAGGATGCTGACAGTGATTGTAATTTCTACAACTAGATATTCCCTACCATTGGTGATGGACTCGACAATTGGAAAGCAGAAGACATTTTCCCTATCTCCTTTAGTCGGGAGTAATAAATACATTCCTATCTTATTTCTTTTAAAAGATTTTGGTTATGTAATAAACAATGACTTTAAACCTTGTGTCTTATCCCGTGCATAATGGTTCATTTGTTAAGGGTTGATAATTCATAAACATTGTTCATTTAATAAAACATTGGATGTTTTGCATTCAAATTTTGTGCTCCCTGTTTTTATTTTACTTATTTCATTTTCAAAATAGTTATGTGTTCTTACACACACCCACACACTACATTGCAGATCCTCATCCACTATGGATCTCGTTGATAACGATTCTGATATTGCTGCCTATGATTTTAAAATTCGATCTACCAAGTTGAGTACGAAGGTGAGGAAGATTGTGAAATACTTGGAGAACTTTCCAGACTCTTAATACAAGAAGGAAAGGCTATCCATCCACATGAAGAGCCAGTCGAAGTTTTAAATTTGGGTACTGAGATAGACAGAAAAGAAGTCAAGATAGGCGCCAACTTAGAGAGCAGTGTCAAGAATAGATTAATCCATATGTTGCATGAATATGTTGAAATCTTTGCATGGTCAAATGAATACATTCTAGGGCTCGATAATGATATTGTGGTTTACTGCCTGCCAATGAAAAAGGGTTATTCTCCGATTAAGCAGAAGGTTCATCGCATGCGTCCCGAGATGTCAGAAAAGATCAAGACCGAGGTTATGAAGCAATTCAACGCATGTTTCTTAGCAGTGACATCATATCCTCGATGGGTTGCTAATGTTGTTATGGTACCAAAGAAATATGTCAAGGTACATATGTGTGTAGATTACAGGGATCTGAACAGGGAGAGCCCTAAAGATGACTTCTTGCTTCCACATATTGATGTTCTGGTCGACAACACCGCTCAGCACAAGGTATTATCCTTCATGGATGGTTTCTCAGGGTATAATCAGATTAAAATGGCACCTGAAGACATGGAGAAAACTACCTTCATCATACAGTTGGGCACGTTCTGTTACAAGGTTATGCCTTTTGGGTTGAAGAACATCGGGGAAACTTATCAACATGCTATGGTAGCCTTATTTCATGACATGATTCATCACGAGATATAAGTCTACGTCAATGACATGATAGCCAGACCGCAGATTAAAGAAGAGCATCTTGATCATCTGCATAAATTATTTGAAAGACTGAAGAAGTACTAGTTGAGGTTAAATCCAAACAAGTGCACTTTTGGGGTGAGATCTGGTAAACTCCTGGGTTTCGTCGTCGGCGGTAAAGGTATTGAAGTTGATCCTGCAAAATTTAAAGTTATTCAAGAAATGCAGGCTCCCTGTACCAAGAAGGAAGTCAAAGGTTTCTTAGGACGACTGAATTACATTACCCGATTCATTTCTCACCTGACTGCTACTTGTGAACCAATCTTCAAGATGCTGGAGAAAGATCAAGTAGTAAAATGGAGCGAAGACTGTCAAATAGCCTTTAATAAAATTAAGGAGTACTTACAAGAACCTCTGATTCTGATGCCACTAGTTGAAGTAAGACCCTAATCGTGTACCTACCAGTGCTAGAGAACTCAATGGGGTGTGTACTGGGTTAGCATGACGAGTCTGGTCGAAAAAAGCATGCAATATACTACCTTAGAAAAAAGTTAACGGAATGTGAAACAAGATATTCACTGCTCGAGAAATCTTGTTGTGTTTTGGCATAGGCTGCTCGCTGACTAAGACAGTATATGTTGACCCATACCACTTTGTTGATCTCTAAAATGGATCCCATCAAGTACATATTCTAGAAGCCAACTCTCTCTGGAAGAATAACCCGATGGAAAATGGTCTTGACAGAATACGACCTTCATTACACCACTGAAAAAGAAATCAAAGGAAGTGTACTGGTAGATCATTTGGCACATCAAGTTGTAGACGACTATCAGTCTATGAATTTTCGAATTCCCAGATGAGAACATTATGCTAGTAACAAATTGTGAAGAACCTGGATCGTATGAAGAACCTGAACTAGGATCCTGATGGACTGTGGTTTTCGACGGAGTTTCTAATGCACTTGGCAACCAAACTGGTGCCATAATTATCTCTCCTCATGGTTTCCATACGCCCTTCACTTCCAGACTGTGCTTAGATTGCACCAATAATAAGGACGAATACGAAGCATGCATCATGGGCATTAAAGCTGCTATTGACCTGAGAATCAAGTTCTTGAGCGTGTACGGGGATTCAGCCCTAGTAATCAGTCAGGTTAAAGGAAAGTGTGACACGAAGCATCCAAATCTCATCCCTTACCGAGAACATGTGTTAACCTTAATTCCGTATTTCGAAGAGATTACTTTTGAGCATATCCTAAGAGAAGAGAATCAGTTGGCGGACGCATTGGCTACCATGTCATCCATGTTCAAAGTCAGATGGGACAATGAAGCTCCTAGAATTACTATTGAAAGAATGGAAGAACCGGCACACTGTTATGAAATTGACACTGATAGAGTAGAAGAGAAACCTTGGTTCTATGAAGTGAAGAGGTACCTTGAGGCTCAATAATACCTTGAAGGGGAATCGATCAATGAAAAGAAATTCCTACGGAGGTTCTCGACTAAGTTCTTCTTGAGCAATGGAGTTTTATATAAGAGTAATCATGATCCAACTCTGCTTCATTGTGTGAACAAGAAGGAAGCAGAAGAAATTATGCAAGATATGCACGAAGGTGTCTTTGGTACTCACTCCAGTGGGCATACTATGGCTAAAACAATTTCGAGAGCGGGTTACTATTGGTCGACTATGGAAACCGACTGTCACCACCACTCAAGAACTTGTCATAAGTTCCAAATCTATGCTGATAAAGTTCATGTGCAAACAGTACCTCTGAATGGCTTGACTGCTCTGTGGCCATTCGCAATATGGGGCATTGATATGATTGGAGAAATCAAGCCTAATGCTTCTAACAGACATCGCTTCATCCTCGTCGCCATTGATTACTTTACAAAGTGGGTTAAAGCAACCTCTTTCACCTCTGTTACCAAGAATGTGGTCGCACGGTTCATCAAACATAACCTGATCTGTGGGTATGGCATCCCCGAAAGGATTATCAGAGACAATGGTACTAATCTCAACAACACTATGATCACCGAACTTTACACGCAGTTCAAGATCAAGCACCATAACTCTCCTCCATATCGACCGAAGATGAATGGCGCAATGGAAGCCACCAACAAGAACAGGAAGATGATTATACAGAAGATGGTTGTGACCTATAAATACTGGCACAAAATGTTACTATTTTCTCTCCATGGTTATTGCACTTCAGCATGAATATCAACTGGGGCAACTCCATTCTCTTTGGTTTACAGTATGGAAGTTGTCCTACCTGTCGACGTTCAGATTCCTTCTTTGAGAATTATGAAAGAAGTTGAATTAGACAAAGATGAGTGAATCTAGACCAGGATATACCAGTTAAATCTGATTGACGAAAAGAGGCATGCGACTGTCTATCACGGTAAGATGTATTAGAAGTGTATGATTAAGTCATTCAACAAGAAAATTAAGCATCGGGTATATTAGGATGGTGACTTGGTAATAAAGTGCATCATTTTACTAGAAGGTGATCCCAGGGGCAAATGGACTCCCACCTACAAAGGACCATTTGTAGTCAAAAAGATATTTTTAGGTGGTGCCATGATACTAATCATCATAGACGGTGAAGATTTTCAAAACAAACACTTTGTATGCGTTCTCAACTGATACGAGAATCACTACAAAGTTTCTGAACTTAGGCATTTTCAAAATATTTTTAAACTTACACATTCACAAAGCATTTTCAAAATTGAGCTAACGATTAGGAGCCCGTAGATAACTACAGATGAAAAGGGTATTAACACCTTCCCTTTTCATAACCTACCCCCCTTACTCAGAAAATTCTCAAAGGTCTTTCATGTTCTTTTCACCCTTTCCTTTATTGGATAAAAGAAAAGTTGGTGAGGACTCTTGCTATCCGCAACATTTATGATAAAACGCAAAACCAAAAGTCAGTTCTCCCACCGTATTACAGTAGGTATACGAATTTTCTGGATTATGTTATTCATCCTCTAGGTCATGATGAATACATAAACTTATCCTCGTGTCGTTTATCCTCTAGGTCGTGATAAATGCACAAGCGTGTGCTCGTTTTATTTATCCTCTAGGTTGTGTTAGGTATGCAAATTTTCAGGATTATGTTGTTTATCCTCTAGGTCGTGATGAATACATAAGTATATCCTCGTGTCGTTTATCCTCTAGGTTGTGATAAATGCACAGGTTCATCCTTGTATTGTTTACTCTCTAGGTTGTAGTAAATATACGAAATTTGTGATATACTTCATTGTGTTAAGTCTCCATGCAGCAATGGATTACCAACTCTGTTTTATTCATCCCCTAGGTTATGATGAATACACAAAATCGATGTTATAAGCTTATTATGTTAGTCTCAAAGCATTAATGAGTCAATTTTCAAACTTGTGTTATTTACCTCCTATGTTATGGTAAATATGCAAAAAATATATGATCTCTTTTAGGTATTGACGAGTTACCCACGTCGTCGTATCTAAGTCGGATTAAAACTCTTTGTTCAAACTATGGTAAGATAATACATCAGCATTTGCGCCTATTCTTCATACTCTTTGGAACATTGTATAGTGTATCCTTATAATCTTTGGTTAAAATTTTGGGGTCTTCCATTATTTAATAAACCTCTGATTCAAATCTGTGAGACCTGCGTATTCTCGCACCATTCAATCGAAGAATAATTAAATAGGGGCAGTTATCATACCCCAAATTTGCCCCATCAAATTCAATGGTCTGATTTTTTAAATAGTATTGTTTAATTTATTTATTTTTGTTTTAAGGGGTATTAAAATCATAAGATGGGGTGTTTATTTCAAAATGGACCACCAAAATCTGATGGCCCATTAAGGGTTTTTAATTCATATTAAATAAAAAGAGGGGTGTATTTGTTCCAAAGAAGGGCATATGATTCTACATTTAAATTTTCCGATCCATTAAAATTGCTTTTTTTTTTGTTAAATAAGAGAGGGATGTATTGGGCTTAGCAGCTAAGCCCAATTTGGCTTCATCTTCGTATGGTGCAAAAAGGGGGGTGTACTTACTAAATTAAAAGGCCCGTTAAGTTATCTTAGAAGCCCATTTTGTTGGTGAAAGGGGGGTGTTCATTTTTGGATCAGATTAACCCATTAAGGAAATTGAAGGCCCGTCAGCTTCATTTCGACTGAGTCAACTTTTCATTCTTGTTTTTCTATTTTTATTATGATTATTTATACAATTATAACAAATATATTATTATTATTTTATTATTTTTATTATTATTATTATTATTTTTATTTCTATTTTGACTAAGTCAGCAGAGGGCTAGGGAAACCCTAATTTGTCCCAGCGACATCGCCACTTCCATGACCTTCTTCTTCCTTCTACCCTAAGACAATGCAAGCCCAGAATAACCAGAGTCCAAAAATCAAGCATTAAATGTACAAATTTGAAACAAATCCAAAATGAATCATATATTACACAAAATCAATTTTTTTTACAAAATTATACAAATTATAGAATCAGTCTTATTTGCAATCGTCTAGATTTACAACAAATTGAATCCCTAATCAAATATAAATCTTTCTAATTTTTAAATCAATTACAATTTGTAACAACAATCATAAACAAAACTTCCTAATATATCTCTAACCTAAGCCTATAAATAGAATCCTAAAAATTCTAAGAAAGGGGAAGAAACTGACGAACAGAAGAAGAGATCAAGGAGAAAGAGAAGAGGGATCTGGGTTTCAATTTCTAAAACCCTAGATCTGAGTTACCCAACTATCGTCACAATTTCCATATTTGATCTTGTACCTGAGAATCAAATAAATAAAGGGAGAAATTAGAAGGAGAAATCAGAAGTAGAACGAAAAGAATAAACTACGAATTCAAGTAAGCCTGAGACTATTTAGCTTTTAGGGTTTTAATTGCCTGATGATTGATGTTTTATCTGATTGGGGTTTGATTTTTGGTTTCTGGGTTTAGATTAGGGTTCCTAGGGTTCTTAGGGTTAGGTTAGGGTTCTTAGGATTAGGTTAGGGTTCTTAGGGTTTCGCCCTTGGGTTTTAAGGTTTTGGGTTTCTGGGTTTGGATAAGGATTAGGGTTCTAAGGATTGGATGAAGATCTTCAAGATTTTAGGTTTCTTGTGGTGGATTTTGGATTAAGGTGGCGGTGCCCTGGAGCGGACAGCAGCGAATGAAATTTCTGGTTGGCGGCACCTAAGGTGAGGCGATTTCCAGTGATCTCCTTCCTAGAGAGAGGCGAGAGCATCTCTCTAAAAATACAACAATTTTACTCATTTTGTGTTAGAGAGAGAAAGGAAAGAAGAAAGTGAGCCTTGAGCCCGACTGTCTGTTTTTATAAACCCACCTCTAGATCCCATGTATCTCCCTTTATCATGCACCTTCACCCCTAACCCTTGATTTTGATCAAACAAACATAATGTCGCGTACACACGATTACACTATGCACTCGCCCGTACGCGGTCCAAACGGACCTCCCAGTGTTCAAAGCCTTGGGCCTAAGCCCATTCTTAATCGCACCTTCCTCTTTTTTTTTTCAACTACACTGAAAAATACACCCCTCTTGTGCTAGTGGGCCAAGTCCAACATCTGGACTTTGGCCCCTAATACTTGCACCCCCCCACCCCCATACTTATTGTCACGTTCAAATTAACACCCTACGCCACTGGGCCTAAATCCAATATCTAGATTTAAGGTCATGTTATTCACACCCCCAGAATTACTTAGTCTGAATAAATTACACCCCCTTGTGTTTTTAAATAAAACTAATTTATTTTTACAATTTCATTTATTTATTTATTTATTTACTTTCTATTATTTTGCATGATTAATATTTTTTATATTTAATATATTTTGTTAATAAACTATAATAATATTAATTAAAATTTTTAGTACTAGCCCCTTTTTAACTATTTCAATTGCATTAAAATATTTTTTCACGCATTAAAACTATTTTAATCATATTGCATAATATATTCGAAAACATCTAACCAATCAATTATCAACCTTTTTTACTAACCTAATTTCAAACTTATATATATTTTCAAAAAGGATTATGGAAATTTTTTCTATCAACTACGAACTTCGTCTACAACTCCACAATTTACAAACCCAGACTTGGTTCAAGGAGAATTCGAGATATTTCTATAATCCATAAAAAAAACTAATCAATACTACAAACTACGAATTGAGACTCTAATTACTTATAAGAAGATACGTAGGCATACGACTTAAAAACCATTACGATTTCCCCTAATTAAAAATTAAAACCTTATCCCTAAACCTTAAACCTAAACCCTAGTATCCTTGTGAACAAGGTAGATGAGGGGTGCCTAACACCTTCCCTTCATCTAAAGTGAGTCAACAACTTAGAATATCTTATCCAAATTAGGGTTATCCGTTATATTCCCTTCCTTAAGATAAAAATTAATGGTGGAGACTCTATAATTTTCAGCCGGTTATTACAAATTGATACAGTTTAATCAAACAATAGGAACTGATGTAGACACCAGACAAAATGTTTGCTACTAGTCATACATACCTTAGGTTCGAACAATGATTTAAAATATTAAACAAAATCAAAATCAAGAAAATGAATATATTTGTAAATATTAGAATATATATTATCTTAATAGAATTTTTATTTTTGGACTTAAGTTCCCAATTGGTACAATTTAATCGAACAATGGAAACTAGTATCGACAATGAACAAAATGTTTTGTCAGACTTGTAACTAGTATCCTATTGAACTTAATGAAATGGGATGCTTATTAAGTCTAATATGTAGTAAATTTTATCTATTTTCTTATAATATAAAAGTTTACTCTTAAAGGGCTTACGAAAATTAAGTTATGCGCAAAACAAGAAAACCAACACATGACTAAAATTTGACTATGCTTCTGGTATAAAAACCAGAGAATTGCTACTGTTATAGTGCTCTTAGATCCAATCTCTCCACTTCAACAAAAATATTGTTGCGTTAGCTTTCTAACACAACTGACAACACCTCATACAGACTAATCAAACTCAAGTTACATATGAAATAAGACAGTCAATCTTCTTCAATTCTACCTGCAATTTTCTTCTTTTTTTCACTCATTATAACAGTTCCAAAAACTCGTCTATTTTGCCTACTTGAGTCTTAACCTCCCTAATACACATTGTTAACCCTGAACAATATGACTCAACATCACAAATTCAACATCTTATTATATCAACATCACATATTTAACATTTCATTAAAGATTAAACATTCTAACTCTCGACTTATCATAAGGCATCATCATAAAATATCAATTCAAATCTCGTCTAATCACAAGGCATCAACATAATATATCATCAATTCAAATGCTACGATCAACGTGCTATAAAATAAAATCATATTATATTAAATTCCTTAGAAAGATTTTTCACAAACCTTCTTCGGCCTCAAACATTGCCAAAGAGGAAAAGAAAAGGAAGAAGGAATGAGGGTAAGGAACCCTCACTATCCATCTGCTTAAACACCCATACATACATAATTTCCCCTTATCTCGAATTTGAAGAAACTTGAAGCTTTGTCTATGGAACTCATTTCTCTTACTCTTACTCTCCTAGGGTTTTCTCTTCTCTCCCTTGCCTTTTTCACAACTTTTTAACGTACTGACCAACTCTCCCTATTTTTATTTCTTAAATAAATAAAACCTAATTCTCCTCTATTTTAATTAATTTCTAAAAACTCCCATCAACTCTATAACTCTATCCACCTTCCTAGTTTATTTAAAAGTCTATCTTATTGCCCCAAAACTAGTATTATCATATTTTCTTATTATTTAAATGAATAAAAATCTAATCAAATATATTTTACTACTAAACCATAAATTCTCACTTCTACACTAATTCTACCCAAAGTTCACCAACTTAAATAATTAAAGTAAAAACACTCCAAAACTCGATTAACAATAAATATAAAAATTTAGGGTGTTACACATAGAAGAATAATTGTACTAATTCTAAGTAGTGAATTTCTTTTCTTGGGTTGAGTTCCCTTCAAACGTAGGTGTTGCTTGCACCGAACTAGGTTACCAATCTCTTGTGTTCTCTTTATCCCTTTTCTGCTCCATCATCTTGTATAAGCTAAGACATTATTCATTATTGTCATACTGGTTTATATCGTTGGACAAGTTATCATAAAATTGTGTCCAACATTTGTCCTGTAAGGAACAAAATTACAAGTTTACACGAAGTCTAGAGCTCCACACTCAAGATAATTCAGATATACCTCAGACAGGTAAAAAGAGAACTCCATACAAATATTCACACTTTAATATGGTGGGAGAACTGACTTTTTTGGTTTTATCACAAATGTTGCGGTTAGCAAGAGTCGCCACTGACTTTTCTTTTATCCAACAATTAGGAAAGGTGAAAAGAACAGGAAAGACCTTTGATAGATTTTGAGTTCGGGGGGTAAGTTATGAAAAGAGAAGGTTTTAGCACCCTTTTCATTTGTAGTTATCTACGGGATCTTAATTGCTTAGCTCACTTTAAAAACTTGCTTTGTGCATGTGTGATTTGTTTAGAAATATTTTTGAAATTCTAATGTAAGGCTAACTTTGTAATAATCCTTGTGTCGGTCTTCAAGAATGTATACAAAGTGTTTTTTTGAAAATATTTGTTTGAAAGTGATTTGTAAAAATGTGTTGTTTGTGAAAAAGGTTGTGAGCAAGCATTCAAGAGTTATTACCCACTAAAGTCTTTCTTGTTATTTTCCTTCTCCTTTGGAACTAGTATTATCCATACCATTAGTTGGTAGGTAATCATATCTATTGGATGTAAAGAGATAAGTGTATGATCATCGCATGGTCATCGAAGGCAATATGTAAGGATACTTTAGCAATTATATCAAAGGGACTATAATCATTTTGCTCGTAGGGTCATCGAGGTATTATGATCTTTATTCGAAAGGGACCATGATGATATTGTTTATCGAGGGTCTTTTGCTAATTTTGAGGGACGTGACCAATTGTATCGTAAGGCAACAAGAGAGGTTACCCTAGAGGTGCAAAGTGTGCAAAGTGTGTTAGTTTCAGTTATTTAGTCTTGAAAATTAGGTTTTCTACGTCCAATTGTTAGTCTTTCCATGCAAACCCTAATTACTAATAATTATATAATGTGCAGAAAGTAAGACCTAAGATATTACATCATGTGAGAAGTTACATAATTAGAAGAAAAGAAGCGAGAAAAGATAAATCTACACTATTACAATTGGTAATACGACCTATACAGTTTTCTAGGAAATTAAATAACACTAAGAAATAAGAAAAAGATGTTAGAAAAATGTTTTAATGTTTTTGGTGTTTTTTGTAGAAAATAATATTAATTAAACCTAACTCTGATTAATTTTAATATTAAGAAAAGGCTAATTAACTTAATTAATAAATAAATAAAAATATTTCAAAAAATTTATTACTAACTAAAAAAACCTAATCCTAATTTGTTATGGTTTTTTTAAAAAGTTTAAGATTTGTTAATGGTTAATTAGAAAATAAATTAATTAAGAAAATGGAATAAGAATTAGGGTTAGTAAAATAGAACAAAAAATGCATGGGGTGGGAGTTAAACCCACGCCCTTAGCCTTAAAGGATGCGCTGATATCCACTGTGCCATGGTGTTGTTTGGTATTGAGAATAGGAACCAATCAACATATGATGAACCTGCGTATTATCCTGAAAAACAAAAGAAATTGACAAAAGATGGGATCGAACCCGTGCCTCTTTGCAATACTATACATCGCCCTTATCAATTGTGTCATTGTTGTTTTGAGTTCATATAACTACCATCAATAAACAAATAATAAAATTAAATCATAAACTAAATAAAACAAACATGCACGCTTGATATGGGGTCAGTTTTTTTTAATGGACTAATAGGAGAATGCCACGCCTAGGTTGCTTGAGTCAGGAGAGTCAAACCACTGTGGAGGGTGGTCAACTTCATCTTCTCTGGTGAGGATATTTTGAGAACCTGCGAATTATGCAAAATAGAAACACAAGATGAACCTTATCCCCCTAATTTGACCCTTGTGAATCCAATGGTAGCATTGATTTGACCTGAAAGTGTTTATAGAGTGAGTTTCGAAGAAAATATTTCAAACTGCCCTAACAATGGCAGATCTCTATTCTTGCATCAAAACTTACAAGTAATACGTCAAAACAGTTCCACACATTAATATGAACATGAATGTATGCATCAAATTCATTTAAATTGCATGAACTAAAAGTTTGAAATCGAAAAAAGTTATCAAACCGGAGCAACTTGGTTGGCACATTCTGGGATTGCTTGATCTTGAATGATGGTTGTATGAACTTATGGGACCTTCAAGAGGCTAGTGTGATGCTTGAAATCGATTGAGAATGGTTGGAGATAAGGGTTTGTATTTTCCCTAGTTCTTGAAAAATTTGAGATTTTTAGCGTTTATTCTTAAGGCAACCTTGTGTGTCCTGCTTGGTCTGAATATGTTGTGTATTTATAGTGGAAGAATTAGGTCAAAAAAAGTGAGATGGATCTTTGTATTTCATGATGAAGAGATTTGATTTAAATTTTGCATGAAAAGTTTATTTTTTAAGCTCAATCTTGTGCCAATCACCATCACACGGTTTTGCTAGTTGGCTGTGAGCTTTTTGGGCTTCAAATCTGATCCAAAACAAAATCCTTGTGCCTTAATCCATTAGTTTTATATTTTTTTTGATTTATTTTGAATTTAATTGAATAAAATCAAAATAAAAGGAAATAAAAATCACAAAATTATATGAATGGATTTAGAGGTCTAATATGAGGTCATGAACACGTTTGAATCTAAAAACTTAGGCCCATTAGCCCAAAAATTCAACTTTGCTCAAAGTGGACTTCATGCATTTTCTCAAAATTTCTCAACTTGCACCAATCATAACTCTCTCATTTTTTGTCATATGAAGATGATCTTTGACTTTTTGGAAACCTCAAGATGTCTCCTACAACTTTCGTGTTGGTCATTTTTTTAATTTTAAGCATTTATCTCTATGTAAATTTCTTTGAAAAAATATGTCTTTTTGTTGACTTTTAAAATGACCTATACAATTTTGGCTCATATCTTTCAAATGAAGAATTTTTGGCCTTGAGATTAGAGAGACAAAGTTGTAAAGAATTGAATTTCCTTCAAAATGAGTTTTTTTAAGGAACTTCTGATGAAGTATGTGAAAGTTGTGCTTGGTCAAAGTTCAATTGACTTCTCCTTAAGAAATGGTCAAAACCCCTAATTTGGTAACTTTTTGAATTTGTGCCTATCTTAACTTTCTTGATAAAATGATGAATGTGACTTCAAAATGTTGATGTTGACAAAAAATCTTGAAGTTTTTGACTGTAGATTGGTCAAAGTTGACTTTTTGTCCAATACAGTTGATTTTCAATCATCTGGCTAATTGACTAAGCAAACTTGTACTGCAAGGCTTGAAATTTGGTATGAGGATTCTTTGAAGCATGTGGGAAACCACGAAGTCCAATTTAGGCATTAGAAACTCAATTTATTTTTTAGAAAAGAAAAACCCTAGTTGTAGGTCAATTGCTTAGGAGGAGAGTTCATCTGATCAATCCTTGATAAGTCTTGAGCAATTGAGACCTTAATTTGTCTTAAAAATGAGAGGGAAAATTTTGGGGTACAACAGTTGCCCATGTTCAATCTTCTTAAACCTAAAGAGTTATATTGGCATGCTTTCCATTTGTGATTGGAAGGTGGAAGAGGATTGAAGACTTAGGTGCCCAGAAATTTGCACTCAAATGTGCACGAAGTAACACTGTTGGTTGACTGTGCTGCTTGAACGGGATTAAAGATGCCATTCGGAGAGGTAATAGAGTGTCATCAAATATGGGCTTATAGATGCCATCCAAATTAAATGTTGATAGGAGTATCAGAATGAGTCTATGCCCGACTATATCTGAAAAGTATACTAGAATGAGTCTGTATCCGACTATATCTTGCAGATGTGCTGAGAAGTGTCAAAATGAATCTTATATCTCGATTGTATATGAATGATTTTCTAGAAAGAGTCTATGTATTGACTATATCTATGAGAGGATCAGAATGAGTCTTTTCCCAACTGTATCTGAACAATCTATTGGAATGAGTCTACGCCCGACTGTATCCAGAAGTGGGTCGGAATGAGTCTTCGTCCGACTCTATCTGAAAAATGTTTGGAATGAGTCTAAGCCCGGCTGTATCTAGAAGTGGATCAGAATGAGTCTTCACCCAACTGTATATGAAAAATGAAATTAGTTTTATGCAATGTCATGATGTATGTAATGCGTTGCGTAATGATGCTCTCAAAATATATGAGAATGGTATATGCATTTCGAATGCATATGTTATGATGTTTTGTAAATGATGTATGGATGAAATATGCTATTGGAGCGTATCAATAGTTTCTTGCAACAACGTCTAGCTAGGGAAAATAAATCCTTGGCTGTTGTTGGGGATGAAGAAAGTAATTCTTCAATTTTTTTTGTTTAGGATGACTTTACTTGGGATTCCCGCTTTCTGCTTGAGGATACTCCACTGGGGATGTTCGACTTCTACTTGGGGATAGAAGCATTCAAGGAGATTTGGTCGTTCGACATTATTTTTATTGAAGGATTTGATTCTTATGTACCCTCACTAGGGATAAAAGAGAATTTTGTCAGGGAATTTGCAATATTGGATAAATAAACTCTGTTAGGGAATTAAATCATGTAGACTGCATTGAGGAAATAATCTCTAATGGGGATTGGAAATTCATATGCTGCGGTGAGGAAGTTTCCACTATATACTGGGGAAATGGTCACACTTCCTTATCCTCTAGGGGACCTATTAGGGAAGATGATCATGTTAAGCTATCCCTTAGGGATATGGAGGTGAACTATTAGAAGATGCCCCAATTTCTGTCTGAAGGAATATTGGACTTGTTGGGGAATATATCTTTGTTGGGGATGAGCTTGTGAAGATAGCTCTGTAGAGATAGTTCCATGGAGATTGCTCTGAGGGAACTTATGGACAACTTTTGAACATTACCCTAACTCCTAGGGTCTTTGGTAAATGTTAATCCTGTTTTTATGCATACATTTTGTAAACAGTAATCATATTCAAATGCATATGTTCATTCAACATAATCATTGGACGTTTTTGCAAACAAAACAGAGAAAGTAAAAACAATTTTGAATTTTGAAATATATTTAATTGCATTGATTCTGAAAGTTTGCCTATAAATAGACAGTTTTATACAAGAAGACAAAAATCCTAGTAAGAGAAAATCATCATGAAAATTGAAGAAAAGGGTACAAACTGATAAACAAAGAAAAACAGTTATGTGGAAATTATCCCATCGAGTTTCAAATCTGCTATTGCCCATATATCTTCAAGTATATCATCACTTACTTTCGGAAGAAGATGATTGAATTGATTTGTATCGTTTGAACTTGATGCTAGTAATAAATTTGGTTGTAAGTAGATGGGTGATCCAATGGGACACAGTCGTACGCTTTAATCCCTAACTTTTTCCTGGACCGTCCTTTCGGGTTTTCAGTCCACCAGGATATCATTTTTTGCCCAAGCCGCCTTTTTAGGTTTTTCGACTTGCCGGATGTACAATTATATATATATATATATATATATATATATATATATATATATATATATATATATATATATATATATATATATATATATATATATATATATATATATATATATATATATATATATATATATATATATCCCTAATTTTTTCCCGGACCCTTTTGGTTCGCCGGGATGCCCTTATTTTTGCCTAAGACTGTCAACTTAACGGGTCTCTTTTACGCGTAGTATTTTTTTACTATGTTCACGTTCACAGGGTGCGGAAAATCTTCACCGTCCATGGTGGTAAGTATCATAGCACCGCCAAAAAATATCTTTTGGATCATAATGGACCTTCGTATGTGGGAGTCCATTTGCCCCTGAGATTACCTTGTGGTAGGATGACGCGCTTTATAACCAAATCACCAGCCTGGTACACTTGATGTCCGACTTTCTTGTTAAAAGCCTTGATCATACATTTCTGATATATCTGACCACGACAAACAGCTGTAAGCCTTTTTTCATCAATCAAATTTATCTGGTCAAGTCGAGTCTGAATTCATTCGTCTTCATCTAAACACACGTCTTTCATAATCCTTAGGGAAGGAATCCGGACTTCAACAGGTAAGACAACCTCCATACCTTAGACGAGAGAGAATGGGGTCTCCCCAGTTGATGTACATGCTAAAGTGCGGTAACCATGAAGAGCAAATGGTATCATCTCATGCCAATTTTTGTATGTCACCATTATCTTCTGCAAGATCTTCTTGATGTTCTTGTTGGCGGCTCCTACTGCACCATTCATCTTTGTTTGGTACAAAGAAGAACTGCGATGCTTAATCTTGAATTGCATGCAGAGCTCTGTGATCATAGTATTGTTAATACTAGTATAATTTTCCGTGATGATCCTTTCAGGGATGCCATACCGACAGATAAGGTTATACTTAATGAACCGAACCACCACATTCTTGGTAACGGAAGCAAACGAGGCTGCCTGTACCCACTTCGTGAAGTAATCAATAGCGACAAGGATGAAAAGATGCCCATTGGAAGCAGTAGGCTTAATCTCTCCAATCATATCAATGCCCCACATTGCAAATGGCCAAGGAGCAGTCAAGACATTCAAAGGAACTGGAGGCACATGTACTTTGTTAGCCTAAATCTGGCATTTGTGGCAAGTTCGGGAGTGATGATGGTAATCGGTTTCCATGGTAGACCAATAATAACCTGCTCTCAGAATCTTCTTAGCCATTGCATGTCCATTGGAGTGAGTACCAAAGACACCTTCATGCATATCTTCCATAATTTTCTCAACTTCCTTCTTGTCTACACAATGAAGCAAAGTCAAATCATGGTTGTGCTTGTATAAGATTTCGTTACTCAGAAAGAACTTGGCAGAGAACTTCCTTAGAAATTTCTTATCATTGGTAGATGCCCCTTCAGGATACTCTTGAGTTCTGAGGTATCTTTTTACTTTATGGTACCAAGGAATTTCCTCTACTCCATCAGTATCAACTTCGTAGCAATGTACCAGTTCGTCTAGTCTCTCAATAGTAATTTAAGGAGCTTTATCATCCCATCTGAATTTGAACATAGATGACATGGTAGCTAGTGCGTCTGTCAATTGATTCTCTTCTCGTGGAATATGCTCAAAAGTGATTTCTTTGAAGTACATAATTAATGTCAACACATGCTCTCGATAAGGAATGCGATTTGGATGCTTCGTGACCCATTCTCCCTTAATCTGACTGATCATTAAGGTTGAGTCGCCATATACATTTAAGAATTTAATTCTCATACTGATGGTAGCTTTGATACCCATGATGCATGCTTCGTACTCGGCCATATTATTGGTACATTCAAAACATAATATGGAAGTGAAGGGCGTATGGAAACCCTTGGGAGAGACAACCACATCACTAGTTCCATTATGAAGCGTGTTTGAAGCCCCATCAAAAACTATAGTCCATCTAGATCCTGGTTTAGGTCATTCATATGGTTCAGGTTCTTCATAATCAGTAACTAACATGATATTCTCATCTGGGAACTCAAAATTCATATATTGATAGTCATCTACAGCTTGATGGGCCAAATAACCTGCCAGTACACTTCCTTCAATTGCCTTCTGAGTAGTGTACTGAATTTCGTGTTATGTCAAGACCATTTGCCATCTTTCTATTCTTCCAAAGAGAGTGGGTTTCTCGAATATGTATTTTATTGGATACATCTTAGAGATCAACAAAGTAGTATGAGTCAACATATACTGACTTAGTCGGCAAGCAGCCCATGCCAAAGCGCATCAGGTTTTCTCGAGCAGTGAGTATCTTGTTTCACAATCGGTAAACTTTTTTCTAAGGTAGCATATTGCATGCTCTTTTTGACCAGACTCATCATGTTTCCCCAATGCACACCCCATTGAGTTTTCTAATATTGTCAAGTACATGATCATAGGTCTTCCTTCAACTGGTGGCATCAGAATTGAAGGTTCCTGGAGGTAATCCCTTATTTTGTCGAAGGTTATCTGACAATCGTCGTTCCATTTCACTACTTGATCTTTCTTCAGTAACTTGAAGATTGGCTCACAAGTAGAGATCAAATAGGAAATAAATATGGTAATGTAGTTCAATTATCCCAAGAAACCTCTGACTTCCTTCTCAGCACGGGGAGATGGAATTTCTTAAATGGATTTAACCTTGGTAGGATCAACTTCAATGTGTTTACTACTAACTACGAAACCTAGGAGTTTACCGGATCTTACCCCAAAGGTGCACTTGTTTGGATCCAAATTCAACATGTACTTCTTTAGTATCTCAAACAACTTGTGCAGCTTGTGGAGATGTTCTTCTTCAGTCTGAGACCTGGCTATCATGTCATCAACATAAACCTCTATCTCATGATGGATCATATCATGGAAGAAAGCTATCATAGCACACTGATATGTTGCAATGGCATTCTTTAAACCAAAAGGCATAACTTTGTAATAGAAAGTGCCTCACTGTGTGACAAAAGTAGTCTTTTCCATGTCTTCAGGTTCCATATTAATTTGATTATAACCAGAGAAACCATCCATGAAGGAAAATACTTTGTGTTGAGCGGTGTTGTCAACCAGAACATCAATATGCAGAAGCGGAAAGTCATATTTGGGGCTTTCCCTATTCAAATCCTTGTAGTCTATACACATACATACCTTACTGTCCTTCTTAGGTACCGTCACCACATTTGTAACCCACTGAGGATAGGACGTAACAACTAAGAAACCTGCATTGAATTGCTTCATGACCTCCGCTTTGATCTTTTCAGACATCTCGGGATGCATACGACGAACCTTCTGCTTGATAGGAGGACAACCTTCCTTCATTGGTAGATGGTGAACCACAATGTCAGTATCAAGCCCTGGCATGTCTTTATAAGACCAAGCAAAGATCTCAACATAGTCACGTAACATCTGGATTAGCCTCTTTTTGACACTGTCTTCCAGGTCGGCACCTATCTTGATTTCTTTCTTGTCCTCTCCAATACCCAAGTTCACAACCTCGACTGGCTCTTCATGCGGTTGTATGGCTCTTTCTTCCTGCTCTAATAGTCTAACAAGCTCTCTAGGTACTTCACAATCTTCCTCGCCTTCGTCCTCGACTTGGTAGATCGTATTTTCAAAGTCATAATTGGCAATAGAAGAATTGTTATCAATGGGACCCAGAGTGGATGTGGATATGCAATTTTTTATGTGTGTGTGTGTAAGAAAACATAGCTATTTTAAAAGCAATAAAGTAAAAGAAAGACAAAGAGCGCAAAATTTAAATACAAACATCCAATAATTTATTAAATGAAAATATGTGGATGAAAAATGACAACCCTGAAAATGGACCATTGTTCCCTGGGTAAGGCACAAGGCTTAAAGTTATTGTTCAAATTACATAACCAAAAACTTGAAAGCAAGAAAACAGAAAATAGAATTTACTCCTGACTAAAGGAGATTGGTATAAATTCTTCAGCCTTCCAATTGTTAAACCCATTTTAGGTAGTAGGTAAGATCCAAATGTCTATGTCACGGTCGTTATCAGCGTCTTCCATAGTGTTGACTTGATTTTTGTGAAATCCATTGTTTTTTATGCGGAATTGCGGTCTCCCAGAATTAGCACGAGCACGAAGGACAACCCTCTGAGCCTCTAAGGTGAAACCCAAACCAAATTTGTCATACTTGTAAGGAATGTCGGGAAGTTGACCCCAAATAGTGCCACCACCTTCTTCTACCACAACCTTGGCGTCTTTTAGATAATCCATTCTTGGTGGAATAATGGTAACCTTAGGAACAGTAGAAGCAGCTTTAGCATCATGGGTTGTCTGAGGAATAACTTCAAAGGTCTGGCAAGGAGTCTCGAGGAATTCACTATCCATCTCAACATACTTGAAGGAGTTTAAATGGCTCACCATGTATTCTTCTTCGCCATAAACTGTAATGATTTTTCCTTTCACAGGATACTTCAACTTTTGGTGTAAAGTAGAAGTAACAGCGCCTGCCCCATGAATCCAAGGGCATCCAAGCAAACAAGAATAGGATGGATGAATGTCCATCACATAGAAAGTAGAGACGAAAACCTGGAAACCCACTTTGATTGGAAGATCAACCTCTTTATGCACCATTTTGTTTGAACCATCAAAATCTCTCACCACAAATTCACTGGGTTTTAGCACAACCCCTTCATAGTCAAGTTTGTCTAAAACAGTTTTCGGCAATACATTCAATGAGGAACCTGTGTCCACCAATACATGTGATAAGGTAGTACCCTAACACTCAATGGAGACATGCAAGGCCTTATTATGGTTCCTTCCTGCGGGAGTTAAATCAGCATCAGAAAAGCCTAGCCCATTATCAATTGTCAGGTTAGCAACACAATTTTTGAACTGATCAACAGAGATTTCCTACGATACATGAGCGAATTTCAAAAACTTTACCAAAGTATGATCATGGGCTTCAAAGCACAACAACAGAGATAGCATATATATTTTGGAGGGGGTCTGCCCTAACTGTTCAACAATCTTATAGTCACTCTTTTGAATAATTTTCAGTACCTCTTCCATCTCTTGGTTGGAGGTATCTTCAACATTAACTTCTTTCGATGCCTCAATCTGGGCAGGCTCAGTCATCTATTCTACATTGACTCTTTGTGTCAAGTGTTGGCTCCTTATTGGTTAGACGGTTATTTTCCCTAGATTTTACCTTATGCTTTAGGATAGTCCCTTCATCTCCTCCGATCTTCTTTAATTTCAAAAATCGTCTCTCTCCTTTTCAAAATTATTCTTGTTTTCCAAACTTGAACTACTTTCACAATAAACTTGGACTTAGGTCCATGCATTTTCAAAAATCATTTTCTTAATCAAACTTTAAACAACTTAATAATACTTGACATGTTTGTGAGAAGTCTAAAAGTCAATCAATCTCATTCAAACCATTTTTCCACTTTGGCTCTTTTTCTTTAAATTTTTTTCAAAAGATTAGACTCTTGTCAATCCTTGTAGTGATGCAAGCTACTGTACTTCTACGATATGTAGTGAAGTGAGATATTTTCCACTTGGGTGTTGAGCGAGACTTTGTTGATTTTAAAATCTAAGTCATATCCTCCACTTTTAGATGATGCAAATTCTCTTTTCTCATAATCGTGGGTAGTAAGTACGTTTTCCACTCGGATACGACGATGATGTCTTGTTTCTTAAAATTAACCAACACACTCGTGTTTTAAATTTTTAAAGGTGAACTACGAGTACCCTGATCCACTATTGCACGGAAGTTGGCACGTAGGCACTAAAGGTTCGCAATTGCGGCGGGTGCAAAAATTGTAATAAATACTTCTTTTCTCATCTCCACCATCTATTTTTGTATACAACACTTATAGCCAAAATACACAAATTTTTAAAGAGGTTCATACGGAGTACCATAGATGTTTAGGGTGCTAATACTTTCCCTTTGCATAACCAACCCCCGTACCTAGATTCTTTCCCCCTCTTTTTTGGGTTATTCGCTCTGGGGAAATATCAACCAATTGCTTGTCCATCTCTAAGTGGGTTGAGCCTATCTTTGCTTATTTGTGTATGTGTTATTATTTGTTGTATATATGTTTTTCTGGATATTCCTGGTTTTCAGGGGTGCTTGGTGATTTCTCATAAGTCCTCTACCCGGGCTTGGGCAAACTTAAGATAGTATGGGTGGTATAATCATGTTAACTTTGAGGTAGTAATCCCAAAAAAGGAGACATGAGATCCCCCATTCAGTGGAGGTCCCTTTTACTGAAGTATCGTTTACCGAGTAATCGGGAAGACGTGTTGCTTTCGACCTGGGAGCCTGCTGAAACTGAGGACCGTAGAACCCTTAACCAATCTTGTATTTTTAGGTGTAGTACGGAAATTATGATAGAGTAATCCGGAAATGGTTATCACGCGATACTACACTGAGACGAGTTTTTCCTGAGAATATTACTAATTACCGAGTCAATCGGTACATTGGTAATATCCGAAGGAAGGATGTAGACTATGAGAACCTCTTAGAACCTTGTTCGTCAGGTGATAAACTATTAGTCCATACCTTATGGGTAGTACCTTTGACCTCATGCCCGTGACGTCGAACCTATGAACCCCATGTTTGTGATCTTGTGTGTGATAGTTGCATCATGCATTCATGCACCCATGATCATCCTTTAAAAACATTTGTGTCAAGGGACTTAAAAGTTGACTTTTGTAAATATCTCAGGTACGTTTTGACCATGGATTCTGGAAAAAGAAAGACTTGGAAGTACAGTTTCAAGGATCCTAAGATAGATGAATTGATGAGTCTGATTCTCGAGATCGAGAGTTCTACAGATTTTCTAAAGAAGTATGGATCCATTGTGTCTCTTATGAAGCTCAGGATGAATGAGGGTATTCTCTCTACTTTGGTCCAGTTCTATGACCCGTTGTATTGGTGTTTTACTTTCCTTGATTATCAGTTGATGCCTACATTAGAGGAGTATTCTTACCTACTGGGTTTACTTGTTATCGATCGTGTTCCTTTCACCAGTTTGGAGGGAGAGCCCAAGTCTCATGTGATTGCTGCCATGATTCATTTGGGGAAGTCTAGGATTGAGGCTAACATGACTACTAAAGGGGGAATCAGAGGATTACCCGCTCAGTTTTTATTAGAGAAAGCTTGCTACTTTGCTAGGATGAAGAGTATGGTTGCTTTTGAGGCCATATTTGCTCTACTTGCCTATGGGTTGTTCTTATTTCCTAACATCGACAAATTTATGGATGTCAATGCCATCAGGATCTTTTTGATTGGGAATCTGGTTCCTACATTATTAGTAGACGCTTATTATTCCATTCACCTTCGAGATTTTCATCATGGGGGGTGATCATTTGTTGCACGCCTTTGTTATATCAGTGGTTTATTTCTTACTTACCTCGGTCTTATGCTTTCAAGGATATCAAGAAGGAACCTCGTTGGGATCTAAAGATTATGGCTCTCACTCATTCCGACATTGTTTGGTATCGTCAGGCTTACTATGTTGTGGAGATTGTCGATAGTTGTGTTAGTTTCCCTAATGTACCTCTTCTTGGTACAAAGAGAGGAATTAACTACAACCCCGTTCTTGCATGTCGTCAGCTTGGATATCCAATGAGAGACAAGCCAAATATTATTCATCTAAGTAGTTTCTTTCTCAAAGAAGGATAGGATCATAAGGAAGCTAAGGAGGAGATTGCGAAGGCTTGGCGCCATATTCACAGGAAGAGTAGAAAAGACTTGGGACCAAAAGGAGCTATTTCTTTAGAGCCTTATCTCTGGTGGGTACAAGCAAGGGAGATTCAGTTGAAGATGCCACATTCCCGAGAAGAACCTATACCTGATATGTTTGTGAAGACCACTCCTCCCCTTTTAGATGATGTAAAAGAACTTCAGCTTGCCCTAGTTAGGATGTAGCAGGAGAAGGAAGCATGGAAGAACAAGTGTCACACTTTAGAGATGTCCTAATGAGCATACTTGAAAGAAAATTATGACTTGATCGAAATTCTTGAGAGTCGTGTTATGGAGGCGATGGAGAGGCAAGAGGGTTTATTTTTCTTTAGAGATCAATCAGGACTTAGTTACTCACTTCCTGACTCTGGTGATTGGAAAGGGGTCCCCGACAGGTATGTAGAAGAGAATAAGCAGTTGAAGGCTCGGATTGCAAGACTCACGAGAAATTGCCAGTGTGTGGAGAGATCTTTATCAAGCTTTGCCTCCTTAGGATTTTAGATTCTATCTTCTATTGTAATTAGGATTGTTGAAACTTGTACTAAAAGTTGTAATCCATTTTGAAATTATTATAATGATATTTTCAGGATTTCAAAATGTGTTAATACTTTAGTATTTGCAAATTTTCTATAAACCTTTAAGTTCCCTGAAATATTAATGGTAAATAAATCATGTGCATTGCATATCATGCATCATTTTGCATATATTTCTTGCATTTCTGTTTATATCCAGGTGTCTTACTGTGTTTCTATGACTTTGTTCAGAAGCAAGTTGTCTCACCGATATAATACTCGAGCTAATTCCAGGAAGAAAATGGAGAATCTTGAACAAGAAAATCGCGAGTTGCGCATAGAGGTTACTGCTTTGAAGGCCGGTATGGCTAATCTGACTGCTTTGATGGAATCATTGGTGGCTGCTCAGAATTAGCCACCACTCATTCCTCCTTTTTCTCAGCCACAACAAACAATAATTTCTTCCGAAGGTCCATCAGTTCTCGATTCTTCTACTCCAGTTACTGTTAAACAGAACTGCATGCCTCATGGTTACCCGTGGGAAATGCCTAAAAATTTCATGTCAGAAGGTTATAATCTTGACGCACAAGTTGCTCCATATGCTCAAGCTGCTGCTACTCATGCACCTCTTGTGGTGCATGTTACTCTTGTGGCTAGAAATGAGATTTATTATACCGCACCTCCTACGATGAATGTTATGTCGTTTGATAATGATGAGGTTTATCGTTTTGTTCCTACACCGAGTGAAAGTGTGGGTTTCTTTGATGGATTGGATGATTTTCAGGATCAATTCAATGAGATGCAGAATGAAATGAAGGCTCTTCAAGGAAAATAATTATTCAGACAGAATGTTAGTGAACTCTGCTTAGTTCCTAATGTAAAGGTTCCAGCAAAGTTTAAAGTGCTGGAATTTGAGAGGTACAAGGGAAACTCTTGTCCTCGTGACCACCCGGTGATGTATATCATAAATATATCCACCCATACTGATGATCATCGTTTGCTTATTCATTTCTTCCATGATAGTTTAATCGGTGCCTCTTTGAAGTGGTATATGAGTTTGGACAGTAGCAATATTCGCACATTCAATGATCTAGGTGAAGCCTTCATCAAGCAGTATAAGTATAATATGTTAATGGCGTCTGATCGTGACCAATTGAGGGTGATGGCTCAGAGAGACGAGGAGTCGCTCAAAGAATATGCGCATCGTTGGCGCGAGATAGCTGCTCGGGTGGTACCACTGATGGGAGAACAAGAAATGACTAAGGTCTTCTTGAAAACCCTTGGATCATTTTATTAGGAAAAGATGGTCTCCAGTGCACCGATTGATTTCACTGAAATGGTGAACATGGGTGTTCGTTTATAAGAAGCTGTCAGGGAAGGACGCTTGACGAAAGACGAAGGGACAAAGAAGTCATCATACAGGTTCTCTCGAAAGAAATAAAGTGAAATGAATACTGCTATTAGGGAAAGGAAGATTAAACCACCTATAAGACATCATCGATACTAACAACAGGTTGCTTCCGTGACTCCAGTTGTCAATGTAGCTCCAACCACTGTTGCCTATCAGAGACCACCTCCATAGGGAAATCAAGGGAAAATTCAGAAGAGGGATGCCTTTGACTCTATTCCAATGAGCTATGTAGAGTTATTCTCGGCTTTGATTCAGAAGAAGTTGGTCCAAACTAGGCCTCCCCCTGCTATAACTTCACCTTTGCCCTGGTATTATATGGCAGATCAAACATGTGATTTTCATCAAGGAGCCTCAGGGCACAACATCAAGAACCGTTATCCTTTGAAATCTGAAGTACAAAATATGGTAAGATCTGGCCTCCTATCCTTTAAAGATGTTGGCCCTAACGTGAAAGATAATCTTTTTCCTAAACATGGAGGTCCAAATGCTGTAAATATGGTTTCTGGTTGTCCTGAGGACTTCCAGATTTTTTATATCAACCTGGTTAGAGGGGATCTGGTGAAGATGCATGCTGACCTCTGTGAATTCAGCTATTATATACACGACCATGTTGGTTGTAGTATTTGCAGTACAGATGTCCAGGGATGTGATAAAATAAAAGCTGATCTTCAAGAAATAATGGACGAAGGTCTCATTCATATAATCGGGCCTAAGGCTGAGTATGAAGAATACGTGAATATGGTCTATGGATGTCCAGGTGAATTCCTGATTTTTTATGTGAATTATATGAATGATGATTTGGTGCAGCTGCACGCTACATTTTGTCACATGGATGGCCAAGAAGAACACCATTGTGGGTCTTGTCGGATCTGCTACAGAGATTATCGTGGTTGTTCCATTGTAATAAGGGGCGTTTGGTTGTTATTAGATAATGGTACTATCAAAGTATCAGGAAATAAAGATAATTACAATGGAATTAATGTGATTGAATATTGATTGGTTGGGACCATGTCAGACGATGAGTATGTTTCTGCAGATGAGTTCTCTTCTTCTAGTGAAGATATGTCCTCCAACAATGGTTCTGTGATGTCTAATTATTCTGAAGAAGGGGTGAATGTTATTGTGCCGTGTTTTGGTGTTCCCGCCTCTATAAAGTTGAGTACCATAGTAAGCCAGCTGCTGCTCCAGTGGTTATTTGCCAGCCGGATCCTGTCCCATATAAATTAGACAAAGCCATGACATATAAATACAATGCGACAATCCTGGAAGATGGTGTGGAAATTACTATCCAACCTTTGTCTGATGTCAAGAATATTGTCGAAGCCAGTCGAGTGACCCGCAGTGGCCAGGTTTTCGCTCCCGTCATTCGAGAGAATGTTAATGCTGATAAAAGGGTTGTTGAAAGTACTGATCCTAAGAAAATGGTGGGGGAATCTAGTGGCACCGCTGTGGAAAAAGATGTTGATGACTTATTGAAGATTATCAAAATGAGTGACTACAAGATTGTAGATCAGTTGTTGCAAAATCCATCTAAGATATCCATTCTAGCATTGCTAATGAACTCTTCTGTCCATAAGGAATCTTTGATGAGAGTATTAAATCAAGATTTTATGGAAAGTGATATGTCTCTGGACCAATTCAGCAGTGTTGTAGGGAATACTATATCTTGTAATAACCTGAGTTTTTATGATATTGAACTTCCCGATGAGGGAAGAAACCATAACCTGGCTCTCCATATCTCTATGAATTGTAAGAATGACTCGTTGTCCAATGTGCTTATTGACAATGGGTCTACTTTGAATGTCATACCACGGAGCACACTCATGAAGCTAAAGTATCAAGGAACTCCTATGCGCCTGAGTGACATAATTGTGAAAGCTTTTGACGGCTCGAAGAAGTCCGTCATCAGAGAAGTAGATTTGCCTATTCACATAGGCCCGCACTTATTTCAGATTACTTTCTAGGTTATGGATATTGTTCCCACCTACAGTTGATTATTAGGACGACGATGCACCCACGAGGCAGGAGCTGTTACTTCAACTTTGCACCAGAAGCTGAAATTCGTTTGTGAAGGAAAGGTGGTCATCATGAATGGAGAGCAGGCTTTATTAATATCTCATTTGTCCTCTTTCAGTGTTGTAGAAGTTGACGAAGCCGATGTTGGAACTCAGTTCCAAGCTTTGTCCATTGATAATGTAAGGGAGAATGAGAATTTTATAGCTTCGTTTAAGGATGCTCAACAAGTAATGCATAATGGCCCTAGCAAGGCGTGTGGGCTGATTGTCGATCCACCTATGAATAAGAATAGAGCTAATTTGGGTTTCTCTGTGAAGAATAATAAAGGGGAAGTTGTGAAGCTGAAGTCTGCTTTGGGCAAATATCAAGACATCTTTCACAGTGGAGGTTATCTTCATCCAACTACTCCTAAGATCAATGATGTTCTGGAAGGTGAATCAGAGCAAGAGATGTCGAACTACGTAACGCATGGAGTCAGAGTCCAGAATTGGATCACTGTTGATGTTCCTTCTTGCATTCATATTTCAAAGTAATTTGTTTTTGTTAACTTTTTCAAAAATCTTTGACTCTGCCCAAGGTGAAAGTACTGATATTGTATGGGCATGTTTGTTTTTTATCTTTAAAATCATTAATAAAAGTTGCTTTGATTCCTAAATTGTGTTTTTTCTCTTCTTTTTCTTGGAAAATGGTAATCAAAAAAATCCTTTCAAAATAAATAATAAATGTAAATCAATCTGAATAATCACTTGCTATATGTGTCAGTTTCTAAAATCAATCATAAATCATATGTGCGGATTAATTAAAAAACCCGTTGAGTACAATGACCCTGCACCCTCTCCCAACTTTGAATATTCTGTGTATATGGCCGAAGAAGAATATGATGAAATTCCAGAAGAGGTTTCACTGTTGCTTGAGCGCGAGGAAAGTACCATTCAGTCATATAAAGAGCCATTGGAGATGATCAATTTGGGATGAGAGGAAGATCCAAAAGAAGTCAAGATTGAAGCATTGCTTCATCCCAATGTGAAGTGAAGGTTCATTGAATTATTGAAAGAGTATGTGGATATCTTTTCCCGGTCTTACCAAGACATGTCGGGGTTGGATACTGCTATTGTGGAACACCATTTGCCGCTAAAGCCAGAATTCCCACCAATCAAGTAGAAGTTGCAAAGAACTCACCCTGATATGGTAGTAAAAATTAAAGAAGAAGTTCTAAAATAGATTAATGCTAGTTTTCTTGTGACATCAGTGTACCCTCAATGGATTGCCAATATTGTCCCAGTACCAAAGAAATACGGAAAAGTTCGCATATGCGTAGATATAGAGATCTAAACAAAGCTAGTCTAAAATATGACTTTGCATTGCCACACATTGATATGTGGGTTGACAGTATAACAAAATTTAAAGTATTCTCGTTCATGGACGGATTTTCTGGATACAATCAAATTAGAAGGGCTCTTAAGGACATGGAAAAAACAACGTTTATGACACCCTGGGGAACATTCTGTTACAGAGTGATGCCTTTCGGGTTGAAGAACGCTGGTGCAACGTACCAGAGGGCTACGTCAACCTTATTCCATGATATGATGCATAAGGAAATAGAGGTATATGTTAATCATATGATTTCCAAATCCCAGACCAAAGAAGGGCATATAAAAGATTTGTTGAATTTATTTCAGCGTTTGAGGAAGTATTGTCTCCGCTTGAATCCAAATAAATGCACCTTTGGTGTTCGATTAGGAAAATTGTTAGGTTTCATTGTCATCCAAAAAGGAATTGACGTTGATCCTGACCAAGTTAAGGTAATTCAAGAAATGCTTCCACCAAGAACTGAAAAGCAAGTTAGAGGCTTTCTCAGACGGTTAAATTACATTTCCAGATTTATCTCCCATATGACTACAACATGTGAACCGATCTTTAAGTTGTTAAAGAAAGATCAAGGTTGTGTGTGGATAGATGATTTCCAAAAGGAATTTGAAAGCATTAAAGAGTATCTTCTCAAACCTCCTATCTTGCTCCCTCTTGTTGAAGGAAGACTATTGATTATGTATCTGACAGTGTTAGATAATTCTATGGGCTGTATTTAGGGACAACAATATGAAACAGGAAGAAAAGAATATGCCATTTATCATCTCAGCAAGAAGTTTACTGACTGTGAGTTGCAGTATTTTATGCTGGAAAAACATGTTGTGCATTGGCCTGGGCGACAAAACGGTTGCGGCAATATATGTTGAATCATACTACATGGTTGATTTCCAAAATGGATTTGATTAAGTATATTTTTTAAAAGCCTGCCCTCACTGGGAGAATTTCCAGTTGGCAGATGTTTTTGTCTAAATATGATATCAAATACCGTACTCAAAAGGCTATAAAAGACAGTGTGTTGGCGGACTATCTTGCTCATCAACTAGTTGATGGTTATCAGTCTGTTAAATATGATTTCCCTGATGAGGGTGTAATGTATTTGAAAGTAAAGGATTGTGATGAACCTTTACCTGGGGAAGGTATTGGTCCCGAATCTCGGTGAGGTATGGTGTTTGATGGAGCTATGAATGCTTATGGGAAAGGAATTGGTGTTGTGATTATCACTCCTCATGGGTCATATATCCCTTTTATGGAAACATTGCCATTTGATTGTACCAATAATATGGCAGAGTATGAAGCTTGTATCATGGGTCTCGAAGAGGCTATAGATCTCAGAATCAAAATTCTAGATGTATATGGCGATTCAGCTTTGGTAATAAATCATATTAAAGGAGAATGGGATACTCGTCATGTTGGCTTGATTCCCTACAAAGACTATGCTAGAAGATTATTACCCTTTTTTAATAAAGTTGAATTCCTTCATATACCTAGAGACGAGAATCTTATGGAAGATGCTTTAGTCAATTTGGCTTATATGTATCAAGTAAATACTTGGAACAGTGTGCCTTGTGTTGTACCCCAAAATTTGCCCTCCCATATTTCTCAAGACATTTCAAGAAAAATTCACAAGTCCAACCCGGCGCGTCATATTCAGGTGTTCTTTCACCAAGATATCTCTGATAACATATTCTCAAATTCAGTTTCAGCTCAAGAGTCAATTCTTTAAAGAAGGTATCCGAATGTGTGAGTTTTCTTGAAGAAACATGGTGAAAAAGTGTGCTGAAAGTGCAGTTTTTTACGCGCTAAAAGATTCATAACTTGAAGATCATGGCTCATTTTGAACCCGTTCCGGTGGCCAAAATTCCATCTTAACATCATCTACGTTTTCATCTCTCACGGATGGAAGCCAATTTCGATCAGAAGGTCTTCAAAAATGTGGATTTATCAAGTATTTTCGTGCAGAAAATTTGTGACAGAAGTTTATTTGTGTCATGTTCAAAAAATCATAACTTGGTCGATTTTCATCGTATCGAGCTGGTTCCGGTGCCAAAATTTCACAAATTGAGTTGGCTACATTTTCACAGAAGGTATTGAGTTCAAACGGTATTCAAAAGGCCTTCGTTTTTTGCTCAGAGTGCGTGATACGCTGAAAATCCTGAATGCTGAATATTATTTCATCTGGGCCGAAACTTCGAAAATTCATAACTCGGTCAATTTTTATCGGATTGGGATCATATTTTTACACAAGGTCACTGACTCAGATATTTACAACTTTTCTTCAAAAGTCGAGACCAAATTATGCACCGATCAATACAAGTTTTTTATTGAAGAACGTGTCAGAGTCGACACTGGAGCCCAAAATAAGTTTGTTTGAGCTGAAACTTCAAAAATTCATAACTAATTCATCGTTTATCCGATTGAGCCGATTTTCGGACAGGAGTTAGTTCTCAATATAGGCTACATTTTGTTTTCACATTTCAACTTCAAAAATTGCACTTAAGTCTCTGCGATTTAGCCTGGAAAGTGACGAACTCAAGTGAACATTGGAGGCTCAATTGCACATTCAAAGCTCATTTTCTTTACCCTAATTTCCATTATATAATCACCTTCTTTTCACACAAACCAGAGAGGAGAAAAAAGAGAAAAAAACTTTTCCACAACACTGTTAGAATATCAAATTCTTTCAAGAACCCTAAAACCTTGAAATCCTTATTACAAATCACTCTCTCACTACAAACAAGTCATCTCAGTTACAAACCAACATATCACTACTTCTTCAGTAAGGGTAAGGCTGACTTGATCTCCATGATCAAAAGGGAATAAAAGCATTCATGTCACTACTTTTCTAGTAAGGGTAAGATTGATTTGATCTCCATGATCAAAAGGGTATAATCATTCATACATGTCATATTGTGCCTAAATATTAAATTTCTTCATATATTGGCTTTATTTGCATTTTATGATTTTATTTAATGTGTTCATGAGATTCATCACTGCAGATTTTAGACAGGATCCCATGCAGGTTCATTAAGGAACGTTGAGGCCAAAACACAAATGGCAAAAAGCCAAAAGCCAAATGGCCAAAATAGAACAGCTTGCACATGACACCAATACATGGTGAGACAGATATCTTGAGAAGGTTAAGGAACGTGGAGGCCAGAACACAAATGGCCAAAAGCCAAAACACAAATGGCCAAAACAAAACAGTTTACACATGACGCCAATTCACCCCTCCAATCAGGCCCGTATACTCCTAAACTCTCTCTCTATTTGTATTATGTTCATTTAATTAATTAATCGTTATTATTTTCATTAATCACTAACCAATTAACATTTTTTCCTAATAAAATCAAAAACACAAAAAATATTTTATTTATTAAAATTAACTTCATCACTTTTATTTTTGTAAATAAATACTAATAATTAACTTAGCTTAATTTAGGTTTTAATTTTAATCTTTTTCTCAATAAATAAAAATTATATAGGTTTTGACATTTTTAATCATTTTCTTATTATCATTATTAATTATTATTATTTTTTGTACATACAAATGTAAATTAATTAATTAGTTTAAACTAAGTTAACTTTAACATTTTATTAATAATTAAAATAAACTTAGAACTAGGGTTATTGACCTTTAATTTCCTTTTTCTTTATTTTCATTAAATACAAAAACACAAAAAATATCTTTCTTTAATTAATTAAATAATTAGGTTTAATTTTAATTAAAAGCAAAGGACAAAAAACTCATAATTGCTCAAAAGGGTCAAAACCCCTAAGGACGTCCAATTTAATTCTTTCGCGCGTTATTATTTATTTTGATTATTATGTAACTGTTTCCGGAATGTAATAGTAATTAGGTTTATTGCTTTCTTTACTTTCCGCACTTTATCAAAATGGGTCTTTGTTTTTGGCGATGTATAGACCTGCGCCTTGTAATAGCGTAGCTTTACATTCCCGTATTTTATTTTCCGCACTCCTAACTGCTAAATTGCATGAAAGAATGTATGATAATTAAAAACAACTCGTAGCTCACAATTGCATGATCAAAGATAAACATAACATGAAAACAACACACAAAGCACATGTCACTCCTAGGGTACGCCTCACTGGTTGCCTCGAACGTGGTCGTCAAGTATAGGGTGTCTTAGAGGTCGCCCTCCTATCTAAAGATCCAGTCGCCTCGAAACGGTTGCCTCGGATAAAAGGATCTAGGACATTAGGGTTACTTCTAAGGTGTCCTACTATTGCTTCGGTGACCACACTGTCCCTCAATCGAATTGACCCGAACAACTCCAACAACGGTGCTACCTACTTCTCAATAGTGGGATAGTACTGTCTAAAGGACTCTTACACAGCCTAATTCCTTAGAGTAGGTAGATTTCTCCTGGGTACTTGCTCTTTCAAAAAACAAAAAATATTTTTTCACACTTACACTTTCTAAAAGTTTTCAAACAAATTTTTCATAGACTCTTGAGGACAGATATAAGAGTTACTTAGAAATTTTTCAAACGAAACTTTTTCAAAACCCACACACATTTGAAAAGAAAACATTTTTGAAAACATAAGAGCAAGTACCTAAGAGCCCGTGGATAACCACGGATAGAAAGGGTGCTAACACCTTCCCTTTCTATAAATCTACCTCCGGAACCGAGAAACATTCTCAAAGAAGGAATTTTGCTGTGCTTTTGTCCTTTCCATGTTGGAGAACATAAAAGACGATGGCGACTCTTGCTTACCGCGACATTTCGCGAACCAGCTTTAAACAGTCAGTTCTATTTCCACCGATCACAGAACTGGCGACTCTGCTGGGGAATACTATAAAAGTGAGGTGTACCTTAGGATTAGACCACTCTTATGTTTTCAATTGTATGTCTTGATTGCTTTATATTTGTGGGCATTGCATCGGAGTTTCATTGATCCTAACCCGGATCTGGGGATACCCTTTTAGGTAGCATAAGCTGTGAGGGACCTGTCCGGCGTAGACCGACACGGGTGAAGCAGTGGCTACGTTGGTGTGACACCTTGGTCTGTACCGATATCCCTTGTGTTGCAACGAGGAGAATATGGGTCTTCTGAGGAGTCATTAAGCACCAACCGACCTTAGAACCCTAATTTGACCCAACTTGGCCATAGAACAGTAGCAGTATGCTACACCCATTGAGGCTAAACTCTCGCGATGGTTCTGGCTGCAAGAAAAGATTGCGACGCTGGAGTTATGACCGATTGAGGGTAGTCAGTGATATTGGGATTCTCTAAAACCCGGTTACTCTTGATAGGACAGGTCTTAACCAACGAAATTGAAAGAGGGTAGTACCTGAACTTCATGCTGGCCTAAACTCTAAGGGTTGTCTTGTATGACTTGTGTGCCTTCAAACTTGAACTACTTGCATATTCTTGTTATCTGACAACACGGGTTCCTTGCAGGTTTTGTTTACAGTCCTTAATCTGGACTCATAACAGGGTTCACTTACATCACTCCACGTATAGCATAACATCATACCATCATACCATTGCATACATCTTGCATAAGGACTAACCCATTTCAAGGATCTCAAGGGTTTGTGATGCAGGTCATGATGAACCAACTGTCTAGCAAGGGGCAAAGGGGATTTATTTTCCTCTAGCCAAGGTTGATAACTTGAGTCAGGGGCTATGACCCACTCGATATGGTGAGCCTTGACTCTTGAAGAAGGACTCTCAACAACATGAAGTTCCCTCAATCAAGCTACCAGATTCTAACAATTTTCTTGTTTACCCCGCGAGATCCTTGAAAACATTGCATGCATACATACATATCATTGCATAACAGGTACCCTTGTTACAGGTCACTTACCTTCTCCGCTATTTATTTCAACAATGGCTTCCCAACAAGACAACCAGGATCTTCAGGCTCAAGAGACTCGGTTCAGGGAAATCCTCCTAAACCTATCCAAGGGGAAGGAAGAGCTGAGAACACTCCTCACGGGGACTTTGGTCAGGAACAGTCCAGAAGACGATAAAGACGAACGGCTGAAACGTCTGCAAGCTGAGGTAGATACAATAAGAACCCAGATGCTAGGGCAGATGGCTCTCATCCAAGACTTAGCTCAAAGACAAGAAGAGCTCAGGGTTCTCGTCAACCAACTGCTTCGGGATAACCAACTGGGGCAAACATCTAAGGTTGAAGAGCCAGTCATCATTAAATTCCCTTTGAGACAAGAAGACAAGGGAAAAGCTCCTCAACTTGCTTCAGGGTCACAACTTCAGCATCAACCCCACCAGCTTCAGCAAGACAGTATGAAGCGAGTAGTCAGGGCTGGGGACCAAACCGGTAATCAGCCTCCAAGAAGTCAAAGGTTTGGTTCAATGAATAGGCCTCTCCAAGCTGCTGCTACTTCACAGGTCCAACAACGACCTCGCCGAGAACAACGGGTTGATCAGACCAAACCAGACAAGCCTAAGAGGCAATTTACCCAACTCAACATGTCGCTGTTTCAAGCCTTACAACGCCTGTTGAGATTGAATCTGATCACACTCAGGGACCCTCCTAAGAATCCCAACAAGACACCTTTAAGGTACAACCCCAACGCCCGCTGCGCTTATCATTCTGACAACCCGGGGCATGCCACAAATGACTGCTGGTCTCTGAAGAACAAGATCCAGTACCTGATTGATGGAGGAGCAGTGGAATTCACCCCAGATGGTCAGGTCTAGTTCTTCTACTATCCCTAGACGAGAAGACCTTTTGTTCATTGGAATGTTCAAGTTGTATTTTTCTTTGATTTTTCAAACAATTATTGTCATAGCAAACTTTATTACATTATCAATGCATCACAAATGTCTGTTTTGAATCAATATATTCGCATTCGCTATGTTTAAACTACTTTCATATGTTTGTGATGATCAACTCTTGATTGAAAAATTCTAAGCCTCTTGAGGGAGGATGACGAAAACGATACCATAATCTACAGTATGCTTTTGAACAGACCCCGCTGATGAGGTACAGGCATTGTTTCAATTCCTAAACACTGGAGTTATAAGGAAGATAATCCCTCGTCAACCCCTTCGAGCCAAAGAAGTAGGAGTTTTTCTTTTCACAAAAAAATTAAAACCCTTAATCATAACCTGGGGCAGGGTGGTCTTCTCAGTTGATCCAGGTGCACAATGAATGGCATCAAAGGAGTCCTTCCAAAGCAAAAGACAGTGATGGTTCCCTATAATCGTCAAGATAGGCAGTCATTATCCCTCAAAATAAAAGCCCAATAAAGTCAAAACCTATGAAGGAGACTTACAAAAACTGGGGCATCCCGCTGACTGTAATCACCAAAGAAACAGTTCAGGCAAAAACAGGGATAACAAAATCAAAAAAGAAAGAGGTCCTACAAACCCTCAACCAAAAAAGAAATGACTGCCTGTTCAAAATAAATTGTCAATATCCGAACCATCACCGGTATATCAGAGCAAAAGACTCAAACAAGATCTAACGCATGATTAGCTGAGTTTAGGATTGAAGAACATCACGAAGAACGGGTGGGTACAAATAAATTTTGAGCCTTTATCCTTTGTTTCTTAAACCGTGAACCAGGCCACGTTATAACCCTTAAAAGTCCTAGTTGAAGCATGGGTTAGTTCGAAAGCATACTGTTACAAAAGGTATCCTGACTCCTTAAGGCTTGCGATAAAATAACGAGTTGACATCACATTTTACAAAAAAAAAATTCACTTGTTTTTATGAAAAAAAAACTGCATTTTCAAAAAAATTCAAGACAGACATAAGCTTTGCATTTTTAATATAACTTTGTTTGCATATGACTATTTGTTCGAACAGCAGAGAAATTCGCACGACGAATATCTAGTGAACAAAAAGCTTCTCAAAAGGATCACCTTAAGTGGAGGAAACACTTCCAACCAAGGGGCACGACATGATCATTGTCCGTCATCTGGGGCAGTTAAGTCAAGATTCAGAGAATCTCTCAAAAGCCAAATAGCAGGGGCAAATCTCTGCCTGAGTCACTTGGGACATTGGGTATGAATTCTGGCAACAAATCTTGCCTGATCAAACATCTTCTGGTGGTATGACAACACTACCGACGGTGACAACTCCCTGCACTCTGAGAGCATGGACATAGTCGAAAAAATACTATGCACAATCAAAGACCCGCTATGTGGACACACCTAGGCAAAAATAAGGGCTTCCCGGCGAACCAAAAGGGTTCGGGAAAAAATAAGGGATGAAAATAAAAAAATCTGTACACCCGGCAAGTCGAAAACCTGAAAAGGCGGCTTGGGCAAGAATGGGTATCCCGATGGACTGAAAACCCGAAAGGGCGGTCCAGGCAAAAGTTAGGGATCAAAGCGTACGACTATGTCTCGTCATCTTGTCACTTGTCTACCAGAAGAAGATCTGTCAATCGGTAGTTATCAAGCACCTCCACAGGTACCTTCTCCGGCAGAAACTGGGGCAATAAAATTGTCCAAACTGTACAGCTGCTTTGCTCACTAGGTACAAAGGTAGGTTCAGTTGAAGAACGTAACCAGGATACCTTCACTCCCCACAGAGTAAGACAAGATTCAGCCATACTCTCCCCAAGCAGAGTTGGTCTCCAATCAGCCCTAAAAAGGCACAACATTCCCTAGCAAGTCAGCAATACTCTCCCCCGAGCAGAGTTAGCCTATTGTCAGCCTTATGGAAGTTGGGTATTCCCAGAAGATCTCAATATTCCCCAGCGGAGTATACAGATATTCCTCTACAAGCATCCCCGACAGTCTTAATCTAAGATTGTTCCCCGGTGGAATACCAGACACCCTAGTGGAGCACTTCCCCAGTACAGTTCGAAAGTTTCCCCAGGAGAGTTGAACCATCTCCCCAGTAGATTCTGGAAGCTTATCCCCAGTAGATTCTGGAAGCTGGTTCCCTGCAGAGTACAAATATCTCTCCCTGACCATGTTCGGAGGTTATTCCCCACTAGAGCTTCTAACTGGGTTATCCTCAGCTAATTACCACGGAAAGATCGTCCTCGGCGAAGTTCTTCCTATCCTCCAGCGGAGTTCATCAAATCTTCCAACATAACTTATCAACGGAATCCCCAGCGGAGTTATCATCAAATCTCAGCGAAGTATCTCTTCCCACAGAGTAATCTCTTCACCAAGTTTGTTTCCCAACGGAGTCATCTTCTCCTACCGGTTTATTCTTGCAATCATCATCCCCAACGGAAGCGAAGAACTCTACTCTTCAAACATCAGCCCAGGATTTAACAAGCTCCCGGCATTCGTCAAGGATTTATTTTCCTAGACGAAAATACATTCATAAACATCACATCTTCATACATTATAGCATGCATACGCATCATACAACACAAATCTCATTATTTTTTAGAACATCTTAAAATCATGCAGTTCATGCATCATGACATTGCATACAACTGATGTTTTGCCTTTTCAGGAAAAAGGTCAATCTAAAGATGATTACTATCAACTGTCTCAATTCCAGATTCGATACCTGTATCTAGCAAGGGCATATCTGTGAGCGAATGATTGTGGATTCGATACCTGTATCTAGCCAGGGCATATCTACATTAAAGAGATTTCAGAGATAGCTTGGAAATGCTCCCGACGCGGATGATATTCTATTGCTTATTCAGATTTCCTTTCAGAGATAGCTTAGAGATGCTCCGGATGTGGATATTATTCTATTGCTTATTCAGACTTCCTTCTAGAGATAGCTTAGATATGCTCCAGATTCGGATGTGATTCTATTGCTTATTCAGAGATTTCTTCTAGATATAGTTCAGATACAACCCAGACATGGCGACATTCTGATACTTATTCCAGATTCCCTTTCAGAGATAGCTTGGAAATGCTCCAGACATGGATGCTATTCTTTTGCTTATTCAAACTTCCTTCTAGAGATGGCTTAGAGATGCTCCAGATATGGATGTTGTTCTATTGCTTATTCAGATGTCCTTCTAGAGATGGTTCAGATGTGACCCAAGATTTGGCGACATTCTGATACTTATTCCAGATTCCCTTTCAGAGATAGCTTAGAGATGCTCCAGGCATGGATGCTATTCTTCTGCTTATTCAAGAGTTTCTTTTCGGAGATAGCTTGGAAATGCTCCAGATATGGATGTTATTCTTTTGCTTATTCAAAGTTTCTTCTCAGAGATAGTTCAGATATGCTCCAGAACCGGATGCTATTCTGTTGCTTATTCAGAGTTACTTATTCAGAGATAGCTGGGAAATGCTCCAGATATGGATGCTATTCTTTTGCTTATTCAAAGTTTCTTCTCAGAGATAGTTCAGATATGCTCCAGAACCGGATGCTATTCTGTTGCTTATTCAGAGTTGCTTATTCAGAAATAGCTTGGAAATGCTCCAGACATGGATGCTATTCTTTTTCTTATTCAAAGTTTCTTCCAGAAATGGCTTAGAGATGCTCCTGACCCGGATGCTATTATATCGCTTATTCAGAGTTTCTTCCTAGAAATGGCTTGGAAATGCTCCAGACATGGACGCTATTCTTTTGCTTATTCAGAGTTTCCTGTCAGAGATGGCTTAGAGATACTCCAGATCCGGATGTTATTCTTTTGCCTATTCAGATTTCTCTCCAGAGATGGCCTAGAGATGCTCTAGATCCGGATGCTATTCTATTGCTTATTCAGAGTTTCCTTCTAGAGATAGTTCAGTTGCGACCCAGGCATGGAGACTTTCTGATACTTATTCCAGAGTTCCTTTCAGATATAGCTTAGAGATGCTCCTGACCCAGATGTTATTCTACTGCTTATTCAGATTCAAACTTCTAAAGACAACTTAGAGATGCTCCAGACCCGGATGCTATTCTATTGTTTAGTCCAGATTCATTCAAAAGATATTCCAGATACGATCCAGATCCGGATAACATTCTGTCACTTATTCAGATGCAGTATGGATATACCCCAGACACGGCGGTCATTCTACTACTCGTTCAGACATCAGCAATTAGACACAGACTAGATATGCTCCAGACACGGAAGCTATTCTATTTTTTACTCAGATTCAACCATCCCTTACATTTCCAAATGGCATCTATAACCCCATTCCCGACAAGGTTCGGTCATATCTCCAGATGGCATCTATAAGCCCATCCTCCTATCCACCATCTCTCCAAATGGCATCTGTAAGCCCATTCCCGCCATCACACTGCTGATACTCTACTATGTGAGTGCAAATTTCTGGGCACTCTAGTGTTCAATCATCTTCCACCTTCGGATCACGAAAGGCACGCAAGCCAATCTACATCCTCAGGTCTAAGAAGATTAAACAGGGGCAACTGTTGTACCCCAAAATTTGTCCTCCCATATTTCTCAAGACATTTCAAGAAAAATTCACAAGTCCAACCCGGCGCGTCATATTCAGGTGTTCTTTCACCAAGATATCTCTGATAACGTATTCTCAAATTCAGGTTCGGCTCAAGAGTCAATTCTTTAAAGAAGGTATCCGAATGTGTGAGTTTTCTTGAAGAAATAGGGTGAAAAAGTGTGTTGAAAGTGCAGTTTTTTACGCGCTAAAAGATTCATAACTTGAAGATCGTGGCTCGTTTTGAACCCGTTCCAGTGGCCAAAATTCCATCTTAATGTCATCTACGTTTTCATCTCTCACAGATGGAAGCCAATTTCGATCATAAGGTCTTCAAAAATGTGGATTTATCAAGTATTTTCGTATAGAAAATTTGTGACAGAAGTTTATTTGCGTCATGTTCAGAAAATCATAACTTGGTCGATTTTCATTGTATCGAGCTGGTTCTGGCGCCAAAATTTCATAAATTGAGTTGGCTACATTTTCACAGAAGGTATTGAGTTCAAACGGCATTCAAAAGGCCTTCGTTTTTTGCTCAGAGTGCGTGACGCGCCGAAAATCCTGAATGCTGAATACTATTTCATCTGGGCCGAAACTTCGAAAATTCATAACTCGGTCAATTTTTATCGGATTGGGCTCATATTTTTACACAAGGTTACTGACTCAGAGATTTAAAACTTTTCTTCAAAAGTCGAGACCAAATTATGCACCGATCAATACCAGTTTTTTATTGAAGAACGTGTCATAGTCGACACTGGAGCCCAAAATAAGTTTGTCTGAGCTGAAACTTCAAAAATTCATAACTAATTCACCGTTTATCCGATTGAGCCGATTTTCGGACAGGAGTTAGTTCTCGATATAGGCTACATTTTGTTTTCACATTTCAACTTCAAAAATTGCACTTAAATCCCTGCGATTTAGCCTGGAAAGTGACGAACTCAAGTGAACATTGGAGGCCCAATTGCACATTCAAAGCCCATTTTCTTTACCCTAATTTCCATTATATAATCACCTTCTTTTCACACAAACCAGAGAGGAGAAAAAAGAGAAAAAAACTTTGCCACAACACTGTTAGAATATCAAATTCTTTCAAGAACCCTAAAACCTTGAAATCCTTATTACAAATCCCTCTCTCACTACAAACAAGTCATCTCAGTTACAAACCAACATCTCACTACTTCTTCAGTAAGGGTAAGGCTGACTTGATCTCCATGATCAAAAGGGCATAAAAGCATTCATGTCACTACTTTTCCAGTAAGGGTAAGATTGATTTGATCTCCATGATCAAAAGGGTATAATCATTCATACATGCCATATTGTGCCTAAACATTAAATTTCTTCATATATTGACTTTATTTGCATTTTATGATTTTATTTAATGTGTTCATGAGATTCAACACTGCAGATTTTAGACAGGATCCCATGCAGGTTCATTAAGGAACGTTGAGGCCAAAACATTAATGGCCAAAAGCCAAAAGCCAAATGGCCAAAACAGAACAGCTTGCACATGACACCAATACATGGTGAGACAGATATCTTTGAGAAGGTTAAGGAACGTGGAGGCCAGAACACAAATGGCCAAAAGCCAAAACACAAATGGCCAAAAGCCAAATTGCCAAAACAAAACAGTTTACACATGACGCCAATTCACCCCTCCAATCAGGCCCGTATACTCCTAAACTCTCTCTATTTGTATTATGTTCCTTTAATTAATTAATCGTTATTATTTTCATTAATCACTAACCAATTAACATTTTTTCCTAATAAAATCAAAAACACAAAAAATATTTTATTTATTAAAATTAACTTCATCACTTTTATTTTTGTAAATAAAGACTAATAATTAACTTAGCTTAATTTAGATTTTAATTTTAATCTTTTTCTCAATAAATAAAAATTATATAGGTTTTGACATTTTTAATCATTTTCTTATTATCATCATTATTAATTATTATTATTTTTTGTACATACAAATGTAAATTAATTAATTAGTTTAAACTAAGTTAACTTTAATATTTTATTAATAATTAAAATAAACTTAGAACTAGGGTTATTGACCTTTAATTTCCTTTTTCTTTATTTTCATTAAATACAAAAAACACAAAAAATATCTTTCTTTAATTAATTAAATAATTAGGTTTAATTTTAATTAAAAGCAAAGGACAAAAAACTCATAATTGCTCAAAAGGGTCAAAACCCCTAAGGACGTCCAATTTAATTCTTTCGCGCGTTATTATTTATTTTGATTATTATGTAACTGTTTCCGGAATGTAATAGTAATTAGGTTTATTGCTTTCTTTACTTTTTGCACTTTATCAAAACGGGTCTTTGTTTTTGGCGATGTATAGACCCGCGCCTTGTAATAACGTAGCTTTACATTCCCGTCTTTTATTTTCCGCACTCCTAACTGCTAAATTGCATGAAAGAATGTATGATAATTAAAAACAACTCGTAGCTCACAATTGCATGATCAAAGATAAACATAACATGAAAACAACACATAAAGCACATGCCACTCCTAGGGTACGCCTCACTGGTTGCCTCGAACGTGGTCGTCAAGTATAGGGTGTCTTAGAGGTCGCCCTCATGTCTAAAGATCCAGTAGCCTCGAAACGGTTGCCTCGGATAAAATGATCTAGGACATTAGGGTTACTTCTAAGGTGTCCTACTATTGCTTCAGTGACCACACTGTCCCTCAATCGAATTGACCCGAACAACTCCAACGACGGTGCTACCTACTTCTCAACAGTGGGATAGTACTGTCTAAAGGACTCTTACACAGCCTAATTCCTTAGAGTAGGTAGATTTCTCCTGGGTACTTTCTCTTTCAAAAAACAAAAAATATTTTTTCACACTTACACTTTCTAAAAGTTTTCAAACAAATTTTTCATACACTCTTGAGGACAGATACAAGAGTTACTTAGAAATTTTTCAAACGAAACTTTTTCAAAACCCACACACATTTGAAAAGCAAACATTTTTGAAAACATAAGAGCAAGTACCTAAGAGCCCGTGGATAACCACGGATAGAAAGGGTGCTAACACCTTCCCTTTCTATAAATCTACCTCCGGAACCGAGAAACATTCTCAAAGAAGGAATTTTGATGTGCTTTTGTCCTTTCCATGTTGGAGAACATAAAAGACGGTGGCGACTCTTGCTTACCGCGACATTTCGCGAACCAGCTTTAAACAGTCAGTTCTATTTCCACCGATCACACCTTGTATCACAGTTCGACGTTTGGATAGACCAGCTCATGTATTTGCAACAGAGGGAACGTCAGACAAAAAACCTTGGTATCACGATATCAAACACTTTCTCCAGACTCAGGAATACCCGGCTGGTGCGTCAAACAAAGATAGAAAGACATTGAGAAGGTTGGCGTGTAGTTTTTCCTTAATGAAGATGTGTTATACAAAAGAAAATATGACATGGTCTTGCTCAGATGCGTGGATAGACACAAAGAATACATGTTGATGCAGGAAATCCATGAAGGTTACTTTCGTACCCATGCCAATGGACATTCAATGGCAAAGAAGATGCTTAGGGCAGGTTACTATTGGATGATAATGGAATCTAACTGTTACAAATTTTCAAAGAAGTTCCATAAGTGCCAGATTTATGCTGATAAAACTCATGTGCCTCCGACGCTTCTCAATGTTATTTCTTCCCCCATGGCCTTTTTCTATGTGGGCCATTGACATAAATTAGAATGATTGAACCCAAGGCGTCGAATGGACATCGTTTTATCTTGGTGGCAATAGACTTCTTCACCAAATGGGTGGAAGCAGCTTCGTATTCTAATGTCACTAAGCAGGTGGTAGTACGCTTTATCAAGAACAATCTTATATGTCGGTATGGTGTGCCGAGCAGGATTATCACCGATAATGGCTCGAATCTAAATAACAAGATGATGACAGGACTTTGTGAAGAATTCAAAATTGTCCATCACAATTCATCTCCTTACAGGCCAAAGATGAATGGGGTTGTTGAAGCTGCTAATAAAGATATCAAGAAGATCGTTCAAAAAATGGTTATTACTTATAAAGATTGGCATGAGATGCTCCCTTTTGCTTTGCATGAGTGTCGTACATCCGTCCGCACTTCGACAGGAGCAACTTTGTTCTCTCTTGTGTATGGTATGGAAGAAGTGCTCCCTATTGAGGTTGAGATTCCCACTTTACGTGTGATAATGGAAACCAAATTGTCAGAGGTTGAATGGGTCCAGAACAGGTTTAACCAATTAAATTTGATTGAAGAAAAGAGAATGACGTCCTTGTGTCATGGTCAGTTACACTAGAAGAGAATCAAGAAAGTTTTTGATAAGAAGGTCAAGCCTCGTGAATTCGGAGAAGGCGACCTCATGCTCAGAAAAATAATGTCTTTTAACACTAATTCTAGGGGTAAATGGACTCCCAATTTTGAAGGCTCATATGTTGTCAAGAAAGCCTTCTCTGGTGGTGCATTAATTCTTGAAACTATGGATAGAGAGGAGTTCCCATATCCTATGAATGATGAAGAAGTCAAGAAATACTTTTCCTAAAGAAATAAAAAGAACAACTTGCTAAGTCGAAAACCCAAAAGGGCGGCTTAGGCAAAAAAGAGCGTCTCGGTAGGCTGAAAACCTGAAAGGGAAGTTTAGGAAAAAATAAGAGACACAAACAGAATAAATTTTCCCGCTAGGTTGAAAACCCGCAAGGGCAACCTAGGAAAAAGTTAGGGATTTCTTGGCAAGTAATTACATTAGACAAGACTTGATCATTGAAGCAACAATCTTCTCAGATCCTTACCACACTTCAACAAAAGTCGCTGCTCAGGAATTCAAATTTGTTAGGGAGAATAGTGGTCATTGTATTTCAATGTATCTTTTCCAATATATTACCATTTTCCAAAATTTGTAATCATCCATGTAGTCTTGCCATTTGCAGACTACCATTCTATTAATAAAGTTTGAGCCTTTATCCAATTCTTTGTAATTCTTATTTTATTTTTTTTTGCAAAGATTCCATTTATTATTGATAGTAATTTTCAAAACAAAGAGATTTAATAATAAAAATGTTTTTAAAAATAATTTACAAATTACTCTTTACTTCAGATTTTGTGATTCAAGTAAAACAAAAACAGTGATTCCGAGGATGGACGAACTCTGAAGTTTTGAAAAATATTCCCCAGGAAAGTTCTCCTAGACCACTCTCGCTGATATGTGCATGATCTTCTTGTGTTTCTCAAATAGTTGGAGTTGATACCAATTGATGTATGGTGCGGTGTTGGGTTTATAATCCCATTTTCCCCAGTCAAGTCTTGGTCCAGCTCTTCTACAGGTTAATTATTTGGTTTCAGGTTTGCATGGTTTGAGACCTCTATCCCAGTTCCCCAGTGAAGCCTTCTCTCATATGACGGAAGTTCCTTCTCCATTTGTATATTGAGGAAGGATCATTTGCAAAATATCTCTCTTTGCAGTGATGACGTTATTGTTATTGTTTGTTTCCCAGGCAACTAGACAAAGGCATCATCTTTTCTAAGAAGTGTGGAGACAACTGTCAACTTTTTGGGTTTTCTCTCGCCAAGTTTTGGGTTTGATTTAAAATCCCCATAATTTTGATTTCTTGTAGTATTGTTTAACTTCTTGGATCCCCAATTTAAAACTGAGATAATGTTTCTCTCTGAAAGTTGTTATTCCCTGTGTGATTTCATAATTTCTCCCCAAAGAAGTTGGTGTAATCATCATTCTTGGTATTGAAGAATGTATTTTGGGCTCCTCCAGGTCATCTAGTGTTGAACTCCTTGATGAAGTCAGCACGAGATCCCCACTTGATGTCTCGAAGATGTGGTTTTCATCTTCCCTAGTGAAGTCAGTATTATAATCTCCAATGGAAGTTTAGACATTAAGACATTGTTTTCCCCTTTGAAGTTTGTGTGATACTCCTCGATGAAGCCTGAAGGAGGATTTTATATCCCTACATTTGTACTGATTTATTTTGTTGTGATTATTTTCAAGCTATGTATCTTCCCAGCGGACTTAAGCCGTGAAATAGGAATTTGTTTCCTCAATTGGTGCTTACTTTCTTATGAAATTTTCCTCCTGGATGTGATTTAGCCGAGTATTGACTTTACCCAAGCTGGTTTTGTCTGGTTATTCCCAGTACTGTATGTCTATTTTATTAGTATTTACATGATAGCATTCATGCATCCACACTTACATGATGCATAGCTGAATTAAAATTCATTTCTCATTTGCATTCATTATTGTTTTTGTTGACACATTACCCTATTTTGCAGATTTATGTTACCCTTTCTCCAATAGATTGTCAACCTTAAGCAGAAAGTGTATATTCTTTCAATTCCCCACTGAGTTATCCCCCATGGAAGAATTTTGGCTTTAGCCTTCCTTTTCAGCTCATTATCTGGTTAGATCTGTGGTCCCCTTTTGAGTTTATTTCTCATCAGGTGCTATCTTGGTTGACTGTTTCACTCCGGTTTATTTCTGGTTTGAATTTGTGATCCTTGGCGACGTTATTATTATGTTTTATGCATGCTTTGAGCCCTGGTTTGAGCATGTGCATTTATTTTACACGAGAAGACTTTATCTCCTCAGCAGGACTGTGTTGGCATTTCCCATAGAAGCCAAAACTCATTTCTCAGCAGCATTATTGCATTTCCTTCTCATAATAGCAAGTGGCAGTCTCTTTATTTGAGCAACCTGTTCCTCCCCAGTAAGTCTGTTAGTTCCCCGAGAAGATTCATTGTTGTTACTCTGGTGAATGGTAGTCTCATCATTATGGGAGATAGTTCGTTGTTGATATTTGTTACTCCGATGGATGGTAGTCTCGTCATTATGGGAGATAGTTTGTTGTGGAGATTTGTTACTCCGATGAATGGTAGTCTCATCATTATGAGAGATAGTTCGTCATTGAGATTCACTTTGCTCTAAGGAAGTTCATATGTTCCAGTCATAAGTATTGATGCTAATCATTTGTTTCCTACCCTAATATTGGTATTTACCAGTATTACCTTACCACTTCTTTTCTCAGTGGGTCGATGTTACTTTTTTACTATCTTCTTAGTGAGTGGATAGTTTGCAGTTATCTGTCGATCGTTATCCTCCTTTACTTCTCTCCTCAATATTTGAGTTGATGATGTTTTATCTCCTCTTTGGGCTTTACCCCAATAGAGTCGAGTCTTTTGTTCACCTGTGATTTATTTTCCCTGGTCGGATTTTCTTTTGATTCTTTATTTTCTGCTTCCCTGATGGTGTTCTGTGTCACCTTTGGATTTGTTTGTTTACATTCATAATCATAAGCATTGCGTGGCATCTTAGGGACAAAAATAGGGCTTGTTTTATATTTAAGTTTCTTCAATCGTGTCGACACGAAGATTTTAATCTTCGTTTCTCCAGATAGAAGACACTTAAATAAGGGAAGCTGTTATACCCTAATTTTTGCCCCTGAGATTACTCTATCATCTCATATTAACCCAATCATATTAAGATCACACTAAGTTTTAGTTCTTCTCCCTATCTGTAGGTTTACTTATGAGGGATCACCAAGCACTTTGATTTGTACATTGTGATCATATATGTCTTGTGTTGATTAACATTTAACTAACAAATACAATGAATGTTTTCTCTAAATGATGATACTATAGGTGAAGGCACAACACACTTAATCAGGTTGATTCATAGGTTCATGAGTTTATTTCCATGCCTTCATCAACAAAGCTTCATTGATATTTAAGCTTCACCATTGAGATTTCTTTAAAGAAATATCATGATAAGGTATACTATGATTCATCATGCCTCAATTTATCAAAGGAAGTCAAAAGATGCAAGAATTGATTGAAGAAGTTTGACCTAATTGGACAAGTTCTTGATTCCTGGATCACAAGTGCATAAATATCTCAATTATTAATATTTGGAAGTGGTTATTATTGCTATAGGTTCTTATTATCATCTACAACAACATCTCTTCACATGTAAAAAAGTATTTGTACAAGAAAGATTCTCAAAATTGGAAGGGGTTCCCAAGCCATTTTGATGCTCTAGGAGTTAGGGTTTTGGACTTCTAAGGGCTATATCTTGACCATATTTTGAGATTTTTGATTTATTCCAAATACATGCTTCTCCTTAAAGGTTTATCAACAAATAACTTCAAAAGTTTCAAGCAAATTTTGTGTGAAAGATTCCTAATGATGGAGAAAGATTACAAGTCCTCTAGATAGGCCATCAAATTCCCTTATGTGACTTAAAAAAGTCATAACTTGATCAATTTTTATCTCATTGAGCCTATTATTTTTCCACAATGATCTTATGAATGTGAAATTCAACTTTTATTTTATGTGTAAAGCTTGAAAATGGTTAGAAGATGCCTCAAAAACCCAAAAGATTATAGGTCTCCTCATGGATTTTCACCAAATTCAAAGGATTATAACTTGTTCAATATTTGAAATTTTTGAGTGAAACAAGTTTCACAATACTCTTTAAGGAGTCCAATTCAATCTAGAATCAACTATCAAAGCTCAATTTTGAAGGAAGACCTTGTTTGAAGTCAAAACATTATAGGACATTTTTTAAGAAAAACTTAGATTTTTTCTAAGTACAAAAAGTCAGCATTTTTTTAATGATTTTGACCAAACACAACTTCTAACTCAAGCATCCAAATGATATCTCTCTTTGCACATTGTAAATATTGTGACCTTACCTTTCAAAGGCTTCAAGAATTATGCCCCAAGACCTCTTGAGTTGTGAACACCATGGATTCAAAGTTCGTACCTTGGAACTGAAATTTCACTTGCAGTCAGATTATAATTTCCATAATGTGACTTCTAATCACCAAATTTCCACATGGTTTTCACTTAAACATGATTATAAAATATATTTGGATTACTTAGAGTGACAAAACGCATCATTTAGATGAGTTTTAATGTACATGTGAGCATACTTTGCTCGTGAACATAGGCGTGCACGAATTCAATTGAAAATGCATTATTCACCCCTCATCTTGATTCTATTCACTTCTCCTATGATACAGACTCTATTCCGCTCATTTTCACAAGCTTGAACAGCCAAAATCACCCTGTCAAACTCCATCCATAACTCACTTTTCTGAATTTTCGAATTCATCTTTTCTCCACTTTTTAATCCAATTTCTTCGTTGATTCTTCATCCTTGAACTTCACTGAAGCTAACAGAAGAAGAACCAAGCCTTGACGTGCCCTAAATCGTTCTAGCCAAGTCCAATTGTAGAGAAAATTCATCTGACTTCGTTCAAGTAGTTTAAGGCACCAAATCTTCTAACTCAAATTACTGGGATAGTCTATGATGTTCACTGATGCTTGCTATCAACTCAATTTTGGTGAATCAATGCATTTGATGCTTCTGATTTTTATTTCAACATTTTCAATACTCTCTGGTTTTTTTCAAACCGACTACATTGTAATTTATATAAATTTTCGCGAGCATATGGCTGTGATCGTCTCAAGTAGATGCGTCTGATGGCACCACTATGAACGCGTAGATTTACAGATTTAAGGATTTGAGTTTTGCCCTATTTGCAGGAGGCTAGAGGTTGAAGACGACATACATGTCGTTCTTCAACCAATGATACTCAAACAATTATTTTATTTTGATTGGTTGGACTTTTTTGTGTTACATACGTGTGCATTGACTTGGGTTCATGATACTCCCTCACCTGAGATCCATTAGATCTGCCAGCGTGTATAAGTGAGCTAGATCCAACGCGTGTGGATTTTTCTGATTTATTTTATTTTACAAAACTATTTTTAAAAATTCATTTATCTTTAAAAATTCATAACTCTCTTATTTTTTATCTAAAAATTATGAGAAAAAAAATACAAAAATAATTTGATTTATTTCTGACTTTATGAATATTTTTTCATATTTTTATTTTGATGTTTGATATTTTTCATAATTTTTGTTTTGTTTTCCTTATTTTAATTGTTTTTAAAAATAATTTCTGGTCTTTTTAAATTCTAAAAAAATTATGGTAGGATCCAATGATCTCTTGATAAATATTGGTAACCTCATTTTATTTTTATTTCTGATTTTACTTTTTTTTTACAAATTTTGGTTTATTTTTCTTATTTCTTTAAATTTTATGAAAATAGTTTCTGACTTTAAAAAACTCTGAAAATTTTTGTCAACTATTATTGACTCATGTTTGACCTCTGACTATTTTTTAGGATTTTTATTTGGTATTTTAATATACTTTGTGTATTTCACCAATTATTTTCCTTTTTTATTAACCATTTAATTATTTTTTTATTAAATGTTATTTTATTATTTTTTATTTGGTCCTGACTTGGATTTCATTTGCTGACAAATTCCTCAACCTCATTGGATCTTGAGTGTTGATAGGTTAAAAAACCAAATCCACCAAAATGGATGAATGATGTTGACGATATTTAAAACCCTAATTTCATTTAATACATCCCCTCCATCTTCATCTTATCCCTTTCTTACTTTTACTACATGTTGTTAGAGAATGGTCTACATATCATTTCTCTAAACATGTGATATATAAATTGCTATTGACCGACCTCAAAATAGGTGCAACTTCTACATAAGCCCACTTATGATTACTTAACATAGTGCTAAATTTTGTCCCAATTCGAGAAATGATCATTTATGGCCCAAACATATGTTTGCAAGTCCAAGTATGTTTAATTTGAAATCTTTGATTCAATAACCTTGAGGTTCATTGTTAGGAGGCTTTGGTCTTATTAATCCTCTATGAATCATCATAAATTTTGGTCTAAGTGAATCATTTAAATATCATTGATCATTTTTTATTGCCTCGAGAATTTGAAATGAATGATATACTTGACAAAAAGCAAATGAAACTTGTTGTTGAGAGGCTTTGATTTTATCAATCTTATAATGAGTTTCCAAATGCAAGATTCAAGATGGTCATTCAAATAACCTCTAATTTATAACCCATTAAAATTTGACTTTTGTTTTTATGCTTTTACTTTACGCCTTTACTTTTACGAACCACTTATCTTAGAATTTACATTTCATGATATTTTCATCTTTGCTCACTTGAGCATTTATCTTTATGTCATTTTTATTTTGCTCACTTAAGCTTTAATTTTCTTTTTGAAGATACCTAATAACCAACTTGAACAATAAAAAACTTTAAGGTTGCTTGGACTATTTGGTTACTATCCTTGGCATTTTAGAGTTATGGATTTCTTGGACTTAGGAGTAGAGACCTTGACCACCCTTGAGATCTTGGTGACTTCTGTTGTTATTTTGTTTGGAGTTCTTGGGGTTTACCCAGAGACATTGGGTTATTTTTTTCTTTGTGTGCAGGTTATTCTGATTATATGCTTTGTTTGCAATTGGGAATTCATCTGTATACAACTGTTATTATGTCCAATTTTTGTGAAGACTTAATGCATTTGAAGTTTGGTATTCTTAAGAGGTTTATTATCTTTGCTTGTTTGGTTTCAAATCCAAAGGATGGGAATTTTACATTGACTCTTTGTTTCAAGTGTGGGCTCCTTGTTGATCATACGATTATTTTCCCTAGTTTTTACCTTATGCTTTAGGATAGTCCCTTCATCTCCTCCAATCTTCTTTAATTTCAAAAATCTTCTCCCTCCTTTTAAAAATTATTCTTGTTTTCCAAACTTGAACCGCTTTCACAATAAACTTGGACTTAGGTCCATGCATTTTCAAAAATTATTTTCTTAATCAAACTTTAAACAACTTAATAATACTTTGACATGTTTGTGAGAAGACTAAAAGTCAATCAATCTCATTCAAACCATTTTTCCACTTTGGCTCTTTTACTTTAAAAAAATTTCAAAATATTAGACTCTTGTCAATCCTTGTAGTGATGCAAGCTACTATACTTCTACAATATATAGTGAAGTGAGATATTTTCCACTTGGATGTTGAGAGAGACTTTGTTTATTTTAAAATCCAAGTCATATCCTCCACTTTAAGATGACGCAAATTCTCCTTTCTCATAATCGTGGGTAGTAAGTACGTTTTCCACTCGGATACGATGATGATGTCTTGTCTCTTAAAATTAACCAACACACGTATATTTTAAATTTTTAAAGGTAAACTACGAGTACCCTTATCCCCTATTGCACAGAAGATGATACATAGGCACTAAAGGTTCGTAACCGCGGTGGATGCAAAAATTGTAAAAAATACTTCTTTTCTCATCTCCACCATCTATTTTTGTATACAACACTTATAGCCAAAATTCATAAATTTTTAAAGAGGTTCCTGCAGAGTACCATAGATGTTTAGGGTGTTAATATCTTCCTTTTGCATAACCTATCCCCGTACCTAGATTCTCTCCCCCTCTTTTTTGGGTTATTCGCTCTTTTCCCATTCCTTTGGAAACAATAAAGCGCAGTGGCGATTTTTATTTGATTTGTGCAAGTTAAGTCAATCCAATGGCTTTGTCTCAACATTTCTACCGCTACACAAACCAAAGTGTCACACTAATTGTAGATATCATGTTAACCATATCGGTATACGCCATATAGTCTTTATGAGCTATGTCTACTTACCTAAGGAATCATTAGATCCGGGTGTGGGATCTTTCACGCAAGCAAGAATACCCAAGCATGAACCCTTAAAGTAAATCAGATAAAGAATACAATAAAAGCGAGTAAATTTATATAACTCTTAAGGTAACCCCTCTTTTAAATTTGTCCCCAGTAGAGTCGCCATTTCTGTAATACGGCAGGAGAACTGACTTTTTTGGTTTTATCGCAAATGCTGCGGTTAGCAAGAGTCGCCAATGACTTTTCTTTTATCCAACAATTAGGAAAGGTGAAAAGAACAGGAAAGACCTTTGATAAATTTTGAGTTCGGGGGGTAAGTTATGAAAATGGAAGGTGTTAACACCTTTTTCATCTGTAGTTATCTACGAGCTCTTAATTACTTAGCTCACTTTAAAAACTTGCTTTATGCATGTGTGATTTGTTTGAAAATATTTTGAAATGCCAATGTAAGGCTAACTTTGTAATAATCCTTGTGACGGACCTCAAAAATGTATACAAAGTTTTTTTTTGAAAATATTTGTTTGAAAGTGATTTGTAAAAATGTATTTGTTTGTTAAAAAGGTTGTGAGCAAGCATTCAAGAGTTCTTACCCACTAAAGTATTTCTTGTTATTTTCCTTCTCCTTTGGAGATAGTATTATCCATACCATTAGTTGGTAGGTAATCCTATCTATTAGATGTGAAAGGACGGGCGTATGATCATCGTATGGTCATCGAAGGCAACATGTAAGGATACTTTAGCAGTTGTATCAAAGGGACTATCATCATTTTGCTCATAGGGTCATCGAGGGACTAGATCATTTTGTAGGAAACTCGGAGGGTCATTGAGGGATTATGATCTTTATTCGAAAGGGACCATGATGATATTGTTTATCGAGGGTCTTTTGTTAAAGTATCCATACTTCGAGGGACGTTACCAATTGTATCGTAAGGCAACAAGAAAGGTTACCCTAGAGGTGCAGAGTGTGTGAAGTGTATTAGTTTCAATTATTTAGTCTTGAAAATTAGGTTTTCTACGTCAAATTATTAGTCTTTCCATGCAAACCCTAATTACTAACAATTATATAATGTGTGTGTTGTACCCCAAAATTTTCCCTCTCTTTTTCAAGAATTCTCAAGGAATTGATCAGACAAAATCATCTCCGAAGCACTGGGACTCCAAATTAGGGTTTTGACTGAGAGTGACAAATCTTTGATTTTTGATCTATCACGTGACTTATTGGTTCGAAATATGATCTCAAGGGTTCAAATACATTATTTTTGACCTAATTGCATATTTCAATTCATCTCCCGAAATCAGTGAATTGATAGATGAAATTTGGTCAACTAATGAAAAAGTCAATTGTACACTGAAAAGTCAAACTTTGACTTTTTGGTCAAATTTGAGTTTCGAAAATCACATTTCATCAAGGCATTCAAAATATGAAATTTGATCATCAAAAATCAATAAGGTAAAAAAAATCAAACTTGGCAAGATTGGAAAATTTCTCTAAGTATTTTCTATACATGATTAATTATCTCATGACATCTTTCTCCACTACAATTCAAAATAATTCAAGATATTCAAGTTATTACAAGACTGCATTTTTTTAAGTTAGAATTGTTAAGTTACAAATTCTAAAATCTTGTTTTGTTTGAAATTTTCTCTTTGACTCAAATCCATAAAAATAACCTTGCTATGTTGTCAAAGTCTGCTCCAAAACCTGCAATGTTGCCCTGAAAATCTGCATCATATCAGTCCCATGGTTGCAACAAGTTAGCATGTAAAGGGTTGCACCCAAAAAGGCAATGTTACAACATACCTAAATTGTTCAAAAGCTTATTTATTCCCCTCCCCCCCCCCCCCCCCAAACCTCAACCAAACTTCATCTATAAAACAAACGGTTCTCACATCATGCAAGGAGGGGCTTTTAGAAAGAGAATAGAGAGTTTTGAACAAAAATCTAACATAACTTTTCTTGTAACTTCTGCTCATTTTTAGTTCTATCTTCATTCAAAAAACAGAAAAAATCCTCAAACCATTGTTCACATTACAAACTCTCCCATAAACCAGCCATCCAAACACTTCATACCACATAGAGATTGTTCAAGCACAAGAACAATTTCTATAGTGCCCTTATTTTCACCTTCTAAACAAGAGACAACACTATGCAACTTGACCGGGTTGGAGTTATTTCAGCAACTTTCAATATAAAGGAAGGTTCAAACAGCTTAGAACAACTTCCTGGAGGTTCATTAAGACCCTCACAACTTCTTGAAAATTATTCAGCCTTAAAACATTAAGTGCAGTCTCAAGGTAACTCTTCTTGAATTTGCATTTTTCATACATCATTGATGATTTATTCTTGAAGATAAAATATAGTAATCATTATCCATTTGAGCTAGACATTTGCTTACTAATCATTTTTTATCAATAATATACTATGAGTTGACCTGTAAACACAATAGAATGATGATATAGGTGAAAAACTGCAACATGAGTTGACACATACCCACACGAGTCAACTCATTCTAGTGAAAAAACAGGGTATGAGTCGACGCACGACCTTATGCATTGACTCATACTATTATGCAGGCCCTAAAGCAGAAGGATGAAAGGTGTATGAGTCGACACAAAACGCGTATGTGTCGACAAAAATAGGTGCATGAGTCGACACAACCCATTATGCATCGACTCATACTGAGTTGATTTGGGATTTTCATAAACAGGAAGCAGAATGAGTCTACATGTCCCATTATGCATGGACTCATACCGAGTTGATTTGGGATTTCTTAGAAACATAAAGCATAATAAGTCGACACATCCCATTATGCGTCGACTCATACTGGGTTGACTTGGTTTGGCAGGGGCAAGGAAAGTTATGTGTCAATACATAACAGCATGTGTTGACACATAATAGTTCAAAATGCAATTTTTCCTTCTTTTTACACTATTTTTACATTTCCTTCATTGTTATTCGATATGGTTGTAATATTTAAATTTCCACCTCATCTCCATTTGTAAGTTGTACCCCCAATCCCCTAATGATGTAATAGCTTAGGATTTTAATTTCTGCAATTTACCGCTTTAATATAAATTTTTAGTAATTAGGTTGTGTATGGCAAGATAAAATCAACCTCTAGAAAACCCTAATCTCAAAGACAAAAATGCATGCAATCAAACACACTTCACACATGTACACCTCTAGGGTAACCTCGCTTGTTGCCTCGGAAAATAGTCATGTCCCTCGAATATGGGCGTTTTAGCACAGACCCTCGATAAAAAATATTGTAGTCCCTCGATGTTGCCTTCGGTAAACAATGTAGTCTCTTACGAAAATTGTTAAAGCGTCTCATAAGTTGCCTTCTATGACTATATGATTGACCCGCGCTTGTCCCTTCACATCCAATGATGAGGCTTTCTACCAATCAATGGTAAGATAGTAACATCTAAAGGAAGAGGAAAAGAACAAATACCTTTTGAGTAGGTAGGACGCTCGTAGTTGCTTGCTCACAAATCAAAACCATTTTCACACTTACAATTTCAAAACATCTTCAAAAACAAACATCTCTTTGAACTATTTTCAAAACCAACACCTTGTGTTGTACCCCAAAATTTGCCCTCTCATTTTTTCAAAAGTCTTCCCTTACATGGGTGGTCACAAACATTTGCCTAACAAAAATAAGGTTTTTTGAAGATGAACAAAGTGTCTTTCGATTGGCATCTGGGAAAAGTCTTCGATTGGGTATCCAAAATACTTCAATACAGGCTTGACTCACCAGTCTTTGATTGGGCATTTGGCACTCTTCGATCGGGCTTTGATTAGTAAGCTTCGATTAGGTGTTTGGAACCCTTCGATCAAGCTTTGGTTCGTAAGTCTTCGATTGGCATTTTAATAAGCACCTTTCGATTGCCATTATAAAAGTGTCCTTCGATTGGCACTGTAACAGTGTCCTTCGATTGGCAGGATAACAAGTATCTTTCGATTGGTATTATAGCAGTGTCTTTCGATTGGAATTATAACAAATACCCTTTAATTGGCATTTCAAAAGGTCCTTGGACTGGAACTTCAGAGTGTCCTTCGACTGGAACTTCAGAGTTTCCCTTAATAAGAACATCAGAACGAAATGACCTTCGAATGGCATTTCAGTGCAGAGTTTCTCTTAATCTAAGATGCTCTGATGAAGGAAGTTCTGAACACTTCGAATCAGAACTTAGACTCATCACAAGGCCAAGGGCTGGTCAAAGTTGTCTAATAGGGAATGTTCTAAATAGATTCGGATTGAACTTTGAAGCTGGCAAAGAAGGCAGATTCGAAGGAATGAAGTAGGCTGGCATGACTAAGCAAAAACACATATCCTAACCTATCCAGGTTCACCCAAAGTTCACAATGGCATGTGTCCCTTGCAAATATAGAAATAATTAAATTCTGATTGTGGACTCAATTATTTGAATTAAAGGCCAGATTCTTGCCTTGTTTGCTTCCAACCCTACAAGAGCTGATTCGACCAGGGTGATCCTTTTCGAATCAAGCAATCGAAGCAGAGGGAAGCTCAATCGAAGGGGCTATGCAATTGAAGCTGGAGTAATTCGATTTGGGACTTTGAAGCTATCAAAGAGAGCAAATTCGAAGGGAAGTGGATCTGAAGGGGCAGGTCAGCTTTTGATTTCCATCATATTGGAGGCCCAAACAACTCATGACAGGCTGGCAGTAACGCATGAAAATAGATTGGCACGTGATTGAATCAAATATAGTAAGTCTTTATGGAGAAATCAAATCAAATTTCTTCATCATAACGGACCAAGATTTGATAAACAAATGTTGACTTAAATTCCTTTGTCTATACAAACCTCATGCTCACAAAGAAAAAAGAAAGAAAACGCACAAAAACTCTGTGGAAACGGCCAGAACAGTTTTGCAAAAAACCTTGAAAAAGTGGTGATCGAATTTTGATTTAGAGGTGAATTCAGACCAAAAGAAAAACGCAACTCTCTTCCTCGCCATCCAGTGGAGCTATACCCATCAAAAGGAAGCCTTTTCATTGCCCATAACGCATTGTAAGTCTCCATGAACATTGCTCTGCACATAGAATCGTAACTCAGTTTTTTCTGCATCCTTGTGCCAAATCTCTTGCATATTCATACCGACCATTAAATTTCTAAGAAAAATGCATTATTTATTTTGATTTTTGTGGCCTCTAACCCCCTATCCAGAACCTAGGGTTCTTGTGTATGTTTTTAGGCGTTTCATGTGCAAGTTAAATTAAGGCCAATAATGGCCATGGATGAGTTCAGGGGAGTGAGACGAGTACATTGGTACTCTTGGATTCCATTTTTGTGACCTAGGGAGGATTTTGGAAAGATCCTAGGAACCTTCCTGCGGATAAAAATCCGCAGGTAATCGAACCGAGTTTCGGCGAAGAAGATGATATTGTGTCCTAATGTGATTGGCTCATTTGAATATTAGCGCGTTTTTCAGGGAATAATTGCTAGTTTGTTTTATAATATTTAATTGATATCCCACTAACAGGTTAACATCATGGCTCAGTTGGTAGCGCATCGGTTGAATTTTCCAATGGGACCTGGGTTCGAATCCCAGGTCCCCCAAAACTTTGTTATCATTTTATTTCAGGCGTTCACATGCAGCACTTCAGGCAGGGAGCACCATATACCTCAAGATCTCAAAGGCTACATGGTTACCAAGGCAGATCCAATGGCTAAGGATGGAGGTTCACCATGACCCTTAGTCAACAAACACCCAGGCAATCTGAAAGTCAAACAAGGCTGATTGAATCTGGGCCTGGAATTGTTGAATCAACCTCCCTTCTAGGCCCAAACCCCCATTTGGTTTATTCTTTCTCTTTTCTATATTTCTTTTGTTTAATTTGCGTTATTTTTACTTTTTAACCAATTAACAAATTAACCTTTTTTTATATAAAAAACCAGAAATCAAAAAAATATCATTTTCATCATTAATTTTATTATTTTTGTAAATAAACCATTAACCAATTAATTTAGTTTTTAATTAGGTTTAATTTTAACGTATTTTTGCATTAAATTAAAATTGATTTAGAATTAGGGTTTTGATATATTTCTACCTTTCTAATTTTATTTTCTTAATTAAAATAAAACTCAAAAAAATATTTTCTTTTTAATTAATTAATTATTAGTTAGACTTAATTCTTAAATCAAAAATGACAAAAAAATATACTTTATTTAATGAAAAAAGGGTCAAAACCCTAGGACGTTCCGATTCAATTTTCTCGTGCGCATATTATTTTTTATCCATATAATTGTAATTGCTCCGAGGATGTAATAGTTTTAACTTAGGATTTTATTTACCGCTTTTATTTACTTTTTCGCATTTAATTTTAAGGGTTTGTTTTTGGCGATGTAAATACCCGACGCCTTGTAATAGCTTAGTTTTATTTTCCACAATTTATTTTCCGCAACCATTAACTGCTAGATGTTTGAATAATAGGCTATGCATGACAAGATTAACCTTTAATTTAAAATCAACCGTAGCTCACCATAACATGTACAAAGATAATATAAACTGAAAATTGACACACTCGCACATGCCACTCTTAGGGTACGCCTCACTTGGTTTCCTCGAACGTGGTCATTGAGTATAGGAAGTTTTAGAGGTCGTCCTTTTGTCCAAAGATCATAAGTTGCCTCGAAAAAATGATCTAAGACATTAGGGTTACCGCTAAGGCGTCCTAACATTGCTTTAGTGACCACATGTCCCTTAATCGAATTGACCCGAAAACTCCAACGACGACGCTACCTACTCATCAATAGTGGGATAGCATTGTCTAAAGGAAGATAGCATAGAACGATTCCTTTTTCGAGTAGGTAGATGGTTCTTAAGTACTTGCTCTTTCAAAACAAAACAAATTTTCACACTTACACTCCTTTTTAAACAAAGACTTTTTCAAGCCCACAAACACAAAGAAAAGCAAACTTTTGAAAACACAATGAGCAAGTACCTAAGAGCCCGTGGATAACCACGGATAGAAAGGGTGCTAACACCTTCCCTTTCTATAATCTACCTCCCGAACCCGAGAAACATCTCAAAAAGGAATTTTTCTGTGCTTTTGTCCTTTCCTTGTTGGATAAAATAAAAGACGTTGGCGACTCTTGCTTACCGCGACATTTTGCAAAAACAAACGCAAACGCGAACCAGCATTCCAAAATAGTCAGTTCTATTCCCACCGATCACAGAACTAGCGACTCTGCTGGGGATTCTTATAAGTGAGGTGTACCTTAGGATTAGATCACTTGTGTTTTCAATTGTATGCTTTGTATGCTTTAAATTTTGTGGGCTTGTATCGGAGTTCTATAGATCCTAACCCGGATCTGGGGATACCCTTTAGGTAAGTAGCAATAAACTGTGAGGGATATGTCCGGCGTAGACCGACACGGATGAAGCAGTAGCTACGTTGGTGTGACACCTTAGTCTGTACTGATATCCCTTGTGTTGGAACGAGGAGAATATGGGTCTTCTAAGGAGTCATTAAGCACCAACTACCTTAGAACCTTAAATTGACCAACTTGGCCATAGAACAGTAGCAGTATGCTACACTCATTGAGACTAAACTCTCGCGATGATTCCGGTCGCAAGAAAAGGTTGCTAAACTGGAATTATGACCGGTTGAGGGTAGTCAGTGATATTGAGATCCTCTAGAACTCGGTTACTATTTTTTAGGATAGGTCTTAACCAACTGAAACTGAAAGAGGGTAATACCTAAACTCCATGCCAGCCTAAACTTAAGGTTGTTTGTGTGACTTGTGTGCCTTCAAACTTGAACTACTTGCACATTCTTGTTATCTGACAACATGAGTTCCTTTCAAGTTTTGTTTACAGTCCTTATCCGATAATTTGGATTTATTGTAGGGTTTACTTACATCACTTCACACTTTTGCTTAAACGCATAGCATACACATCATAACATCATGCCTTAACATTTCCTTAACCATTTCAAGGATCTCAAGGGTTTGTGATGCAGGTTATGGTAAATCAAATGTCTAGAAAGGGGCAAGGGGATTTATTTTCCTCTAGCCAATGCCGTATAGAGTTCAAAACATGATAACTTGAGTCAGGGGCTATGACCCACTCGATATGGTGAGCTTGACTCTTGAAGAAGGACTCTTAACGACACGAAGTTTCTTCTAACAAATTCTAACAAGTTTCTTGTTTACCCCGCGAGATCCTTAAAAACATTGCATACATATATCATACATATCATTGCATAACAGGTCATCCGATACAGGTCTCTCATGTTCTCGCTGTTTATTTCAGCAATGGCTTTCCAACCAGACAACCAAGATCTCCGGGCTCAAAACGCCCAACTTCAAGAAATGTTCTTGAACCTATCCCAGGGGAAAGAAGAAATAAAAGCTCTCCTCACAAGAGGATTGATCCTAGGGAATCCAGGAGGCATCAGGAATGATCAGCTGGAAGGGCTACAAATTGAGTTGGCAACAATGAAGATCCAGATGATGGGACAGTTGGTGGGCCAGATGGCTCTCATTCAAGACTTAGCTCAAAGACAAGAAGAGCTCGGGGTCCTCGTCAACAAGCTGCTTCAAAATAACCAAGTGGGGCAAACAACTAGGCTTGAAGATCAAGTCATCATTCAACCACCTTTGGGGCAAGAAGACAAGGGAAAAGCTCCACAGCTTGCTTCAGGGTCACAAGCCCAGCATCAACCTCGCCAGCATCAACGGGGTAATCGGCATAAGCAAAATACGTCTGGAAGACATTTCTCTGAGACTGATATACCATCATCTCTAATACTGAAACGCTTGTTGGAGGTCAATCTGATTCCTTTAAGGGACCCTCCTCAGAATCCCAGCACAGCCTCCCCAAACTATAATCCTGAGGCAAGGTGTGCATACCATTCCAACAGCCCGGGGCATGATACTGATGGCTATTGGGCATTGAAAAACAAAATTCAAGACCTGATTGACGAAGGAGCTTTGGAATTCACACAAGATGGTCAGGCTGAGTTCTTCTACCAATCCTCCAAGGTTCACCATTTGAAGTGACGAGTCCAGACGATAAGACTTTTGTTCATTAGAATTTTCAAGTTGTAATTTTCTTTCGATTGTTAGAACATTTATTCATGTTAAACTTTATTACTTTATCAATGCATTGCATATGTCTGTTTTGAATCAATCCATTCGTATTTCACTATATTCAAATTGCTTTCATTCTTTGTGATGATCAACTCTCAATTAAAAAATTCTAAGCCTTTAGAGGGAGGATGACGAAAATGATATCAAAATCTCTACAGTATGCTTTTGAACAGACCCCGCTGACGAGGTACAGGCATTGTTTCAAATCCTAAACAGTGGAGTTATAAGAAAGATAATCCCTAGTTAACCCTTTTGAGCCAAAGAAGTTGGAGTTTTTCTTTTCATGAATTAAAACCCTTAATTATAACCTGGGGCAGGGTAGTTCTCTCAGTTGATCCAGGTGCACAATGAATGGCATCAAAGAAGTCCTTCCGTAACAAAAGACGGTGTTGGTTTCGTATAATCGTAAGGACAGACAGTTATTATCTCTCAAAATAAAAGCCCAATAAGTCAAAACCTGTGAAGGAGACTTAAGGAAAACTGGGGCATCCCGCTGACTGTAATCACAAAAAGAAACAATTCAGGCAAAAGATGGGGATAATAAAATCAAAAAGAAAGAGATCCTGCAAACTCTTAACAAAATGAATGCCTGTTCAAAATAAATTGTCAGTATCAGAACCATCACTGGAATATCAGAGCAAAGACTCAAACGGGATCTAAATGCACAATTAGCTGAGTTTAGGATCGAAGAACATCACGAAGAGCGGGTGGGTATAAATAAAATTTGAGCCTTTATCCTTTGTTTCTTAAACCGTGAACTAGGCCACGTTATAACCCTTAAAAAGTCCTAGCTGAAGCATGGGTTAGTCCGAAAGCATACTGTTACAAAAGGTATCCTGACTCCTGTAGAGCTTACTGTAAATCCTGAGTTGACGTCACATTTTACAAAATTTTCCTATCTTACTGAAAAAATGCATTTTCAAAAACTTCAAGACAGACATAAGCTTTGCATTCTTAAAATAACATTGTTTGCATATGACTATTTGTTCAAATAGCAGAGAAATTCGCACGACAAATATCTAGTGAACAAAAACCTTTTCAATAAAAAAGGATCACCTCAAGTGGAAAAACACTTCCAATCAAGGGGCACGGCATGATCATTGTCCATCATCTGGGGCAGTCAAGATTCAAGGAATCTCTCAAAATGCCAAATAGCCAGGGGCAAATCTCCATCATAATCAATTGGGCATTGGACATGGATTCCAGCAACGAATCTTGCATGATCAAACGAAGATCTTCTGGTAGTATGGCAACACAACACTGACAGTGACACCTCTCTACATCCTGAGGGAATGGACATAGTCAAAAAATACCGCGTGTGAATCAAAGACCCGCTAGGTTGACTGGCCTAGGCAAAAATAAGGGCTTCCCGGCGAACCAAAAGGGTTCGGGCAAAAATAAGGGATGAAAATGAAAAAGTCTGTACACCCGGAAATTCGAAAACCTGAAAAGGCGGCTTGGGCAAAAAAGGGTATCCCGGTGAACTGAAAACTCAAAAGGGCGGTCCAGGAAAAAATTAGGGATCAAAGCGTACGACTATGTCTCGTCATCTCGTCACTGGCCTACCAGAAGAAGACTTGTCATTTTGACCGAAAGATACCAAGCACCTCATAGGTGGGGATAATACTCGATCCACAGGGCCTCCGCAGGCACCTTCTCCCGCAAAAAATAGGGGCAAATAAGAATTGTCTGAACTGTACAAGTTGCTCTGTCCACTAGGTACCAAGGTATATATTCAGCTGAAGAATATGGCTAAGATACTTTCACTCCCCGCAGAGTAAGACATTAATGATAGCTCTCTCAACTGAGACTTGCAGCTATGAACGAATCATTAATACTCTCCCCAAGAAGAGTTGGTCTACCATCAGCCCTAAAAAGGTTGGGTATCCCCAGAAGGTCTTAATATTCCCCAGTGGAGTATAAGGATATTCCCCAGCAAGCATAAGAGTATCCCTGGCAGTCTTAATATTCCTCAACAGAATATAAGAATGTTCCCTGGCAGAATGCAAGATACCCCCAGTGGAGCCATTTCCCCAGCGCAGTCTAAAAAAAGTTTCCCCAATGGAGTTGAATCATCTTCCCCAGTTGATTATGGAAGCTTATCCCCTGCGAAGCACAAATAAGTCTCCCCAGCCAAATTCAGAGGTTATCCTCACAAGAGTCTAACCGGGTTATCCTTAGCAAGTTGCAACTGAAAGATCATCCCCAGTGAAGTTCTTTCTATCCCCAGCGGAGTTCATCATCAAAATCCCCAACAGAGATTATCAACGGAATCCCTAGCGGAGTTTATCATTAAAATCTCAACAAAGTATCTCTTCCCCACAGAGTAATTCCCCGCAGAGTAATCTCTTCACCATGTTTATTCCCCAACGGAGTTATTTTCTCCTACAGGTTTATTCTCACAACCATCTTCGTTCGTCATCCCCATCAGAAACATTCTAAACAAAGTTTGAAGACACACATACTCTTCAACAGCAGTCCAGGATTTAACAAACTCCCCGACATTTGTCAAGGATTTATTTTCCCAGACGAAAATACATTCATAAACATTTCACATTTCATACCTCCTATTTACATACATGGTAAAGTGCATACAACACGATCTCATTTATTTTTGAGAACATCATGACATCATGCATTTCATACATCATGACATTGCATACAGCTAACGTTTTACCTTTTTCAGGAAAAGGTCAATCAAAAGATGGATACCATCAACCTTTTCAAGTCCCAGTTTAATACCTGTAGCAAGCCAGGAAAACTATCTGTGGACGACTGATTGTAGATTAATACCTGTAACAAGCCAGGAAAACCATCTACACGAAGAGATTGAAAATTAATACCTGTAACAAGCCAGGAAGGCTATCTTTCTTTCTCAGGTCAGAGATTAATACCTGAAACCAGCCAGGACAGCTATCTCCTCAACCAACCTTTTCAAGTTCCAGATTAATACCTGTAACAAGCCAGGAAAACTATCTGTGAACGACTGATTGTAGATTAATACCTGTAACAAGCCATGAAAATTATCTACATGAAGATATTGAAGATTAATACATGTAACAAGCCAGGAAAACTATCTTTCTTTCTCAGGTCAGAGATTAATACCTGAAACCAGCCAGGATAGCTATCTCCTCGACCAAACTTTTCAAGTCCCAGTTTAATACTTGTAGCAAGCCAGGAAAACTATCTGTAGACGACTGATTGTAGATTAATACATGTAACAAGCCAGGAAAATTATCTACATGAAGATATTGTAGATTAATACCTATAACAAGCCAGGAAAACTATCTGTGGACGACTGATTGTAGATTAATACCTGTAGCAAGCTAGGAAAACTATCTACATGAAGAGATTGAAGATTAATACCCGTAACAAGCCAGGAAAACTATCTGTGGACGACTGATTGTAGATTAATACCTGTAGCAAGCCAGGAAAACTATCTACATGAAGAGATTGAAGATTAATACCCGTAACAAGCCAGGAAAACTATCTTTCTTTCTCAGGTCAGAGATTAATACCTGAAACCAGCCAGGACAGCTATCTCCTCGACCAACCTTTTCAAGTCCCAGTTTAATACTTGTAGTAAGCCAGGAAAACTATCTGTGGACGACTGATTGTAGATTAATACCTGTAACAAGCTAGGAAAATTATTTACATGAAGATATTGAAGATTAATACCTGTAACAAGCCAGGAAGGCTATATTTCTTTCTCAGGTCAGAGATTAATACCTGAAACCAGTCAGGACAGCTATCTCCTCGACCAACCTTTTCAAGTTCCAGATTAATACCTGTAACAAGCCAGGAAAACTATCTGTGAACGACTGATTGTAGATTAATACCTGTAACAAGCCAGGAAAACCATCTACACAAAGAGATTGAAGATTAATACTTGGAACCATACAGGACAAGTTCTATAACCTCAACGGTATACTCCCGGTGAGCACGAGTCAGTTCCTAAATCTCAACAAAAGTTAGACTTCCCCAGCGGAATCTTCTACAAACAACAGGTATGCAAGTTCTCGCTAAGGAATCTCTTATGCGATCGACACTCCTGCAGATGGCATCTATAAGCCCATCCTCCTACCAACAATCTCCAAATGGCATCTATAAGCCCATTCCCGACGTCACAATCCTGATACTACACCATGTGAGTGCAAATTTCTGGGCACTCTAGTGTTCAATTATCTTCCACCTTCGGATCACGAAAGGCTCGAAAGTCAATCTATATCCTCATGTTTAAGAAAATTGAACAGGGGCAACTGTTTTACCCCAAAATTTGCCCTCTCATGTTTTCAAAAGTCTTCCCTTACATGGTTGGTCACAAACATTTGCCTAACGAAAATAAGGTTTTTTGAAGATGAACAAAGTGTCTTTCGATTGGCATCTAGGAAAAGTCTTCGATTGAGTATCCAAAATACTTTGATACAGGCTTGACTCACCAGTCTTCGATTGGGCATTTGGCACTCTTCGATCGGGCTTTGATTAGTAAGCTTCGATTAGGTGTTTGGAACCCTTCGATCAAGCTTTGGTTCGCAAGTCTTCGATTGGCATTTTAATAAGCACCTTTCGATTGCCATTATAAAAGTGTCCTTCGATTGGCACTGTAACAGTGTCCTTCGATTGGCAGGATAACAAGTATCTTTCGATTGGTATTATAGTAGTGTCTTTCGATTGGAATTATAAAAAATACCCTTCAATTGGCATTTCAAAAGGTCCTTGGACTGGAACTTCAGAGTGTCCTTCGACTGGAACTTCAGAGTTTACCTTAATAAGAACATCAGAACGAAATGACCTTCGAATGGCATTTCAGTGCAGAGTTTCTCTTAATCTAAGATGCTCTGATGAAGGAAGTTCTGAACACTTCGAATCAGAACTTAGACTCGTCACAAGGCCAAGGGCTGGTCAAAGTTGTCTAATAGGGAATGTTCTAAATAGATTCGAATTGAACTTTGAAGCTGGCAAAGAAGGCAGATTCGAAGGAATGAAGTAGGTTGGCATGACTAAGCAAAAACACATATCCTAACCTGTCCAGGTTCACCCAAAGTTCACAATGGCATGTGTCCCTTGCAAATATAGAAATAATTAAATGCTGATTGTGGACTCAATTATTTGAATTAAAGGCCAGATTCTTGCCTTGTTTGCTCCCAACCCTACAAGAGCTGATTCGACCAGGGTGATCCTTTTCGAATCAAGAAATCGAAGAAGAGGGAGGCTCAATCAAAGGGGCTATGCAATTGAAGCTGGAGTAATTCGATTTGGGACTTTGAAGCTATCAAAGAGAGAAAATTCGAAGGGAAGTGGATCTGAAGGGGCAGGTCAGCTTTTGATGTCCATCATATTGGAGGCCCAAACAACTCATGACAGGCTGGCAGTAACGCATGAAAATAGATTGGCACGTGATTGAATCAAATATAGAAAGTCTTTATGAAGAAATCAAATCAAATATCTTCATCATAAAGGACCAAGATTTGATACACAAATGTTGACCTAAATTCCTTTGTTTATATAAACCTCATGCTCACAAAGAAAAAAGAAAGAAAACACATAAAAACTTTGTGGAAACGGCCAGAACAGTTTTGCAAAAAACCTTGAAAAAGTGGTGATCGAATTTTGATTTAGAGGTGAATTCAGACCAAAAGCAAAACGCAACTCTCTTCCTCGCCATCTAGTGGAGCTATACCCATCAAAAGGAAGCCTTTTCATTGCCCATAACGCATTGTAAGTCTCCATGAACATTGCTCTGCACATAGAATCGTAACTCAGTTTTTTCTGCATCCTTGTGCCAAATCTCTTGCATATTCATACCGACCATTAAATTTCTAAGCAAACTGCATTATTTATTTTGATTTTTGTGGCCTCTAACCCCCTATCCAGAACCTAGGGTTCTTGTGTATGTTTTTAGGCGTTTCGTGTGCAGGTTAAATTAAGGCCAATAATGGCCATGGATGAGTTCAGGGGAGAGAGACGAGTACATTGGTACTCTTGGATTCCATTTTTGTGACCTAGGGAGGATTTTGGAAAGATCCTAGGAACCTTCCTGCGGATAAAAATCCGCAGGTAATCGAACCAGAGTTTCGGCGAAGAAGATGATATCGTGTCCTAATGTGATTGGCTCATTTGAATATTAGCGCGTTTTCAGGGAATAATTGCTAGTTTGTTTTATAATATTTAATTGATATCCAACTAATAGGTTAACATCATGGCTCAGTTGGTAGTGCATCGGTTGAATTGTCCAATGGGACCTGGGTTCGAATCCCAGGTCCCCCAAAACTTTGTTATCATTTTATTTCAGGCGTTCGCATGCAGCACTTCAGGCAGGGAGCACCATATACCTCCAGATCTCAAAGGCTACGTGGTTACCAAGGCAGATCCAATGGCTAAGGATGGAGGTTCACCATGAACCTTGGTCAACAAACGCCCATGCAATCTGAAAGTCAAACAAGGTTGATTGAATCTGGGCCTGGAATTGCTGAATCAACCTCCCTTCTAGGCCCAAACCCCCCTTTGGTTTATTCTTTCTCTTTTCTATATTTCTTTTGTTTAATTTGCGTTATTTTTACTTTTTAACCAATTAACAAATTAACCTTTTTTTATATGAAAAACCAGAAATAAAAAAATATATCATTTTCATCATTAATTTTATTATTTTTGTAAATAAACCATTAACCAATTAATTTAGTTTTTAATTAGGTTTAATTTTAACGTATTTTTGCATTAAATTAAAATTGATTCAGAATTAGGGTTTTGATATATTTCTACCTTTCTAATTTTATTTTCTTAATTTAAAACTCAAAAAAATATTTTCTTTTTAATTAATTAATTATTAGTTAGACTTAATTCTTAAATCAAAAATGACAAAAAAATATACTTTATTTAATGAAAAAAGGGTCAAAACCCTAGGACGTTCCGATTCAATTTTCTCGTGCGCATATTATTTTTTATCCATATAATTGTAATTGCTCCGAGGATGTAATAGTTTTAACTTAGGATTTTATTTACCGCTTTTATTTACTTTTTCGCATTTAATTTTAAGGGTTTGTTTTTGGCGATGTAAATACCCGACGCCTTGTAATAGCTTAGTTTTATTTTCCACAATTTATTTTCCGCAACCATTAACTGCTAGATGTTTGAATAATAGGCTATGCATGACAAGATTAACCTTTAATTTAAAATCAACCGTAGCTCACCATAACATGTACAAAGATAATATAAACTGAAAATGACACACTCACGCATGCCACTCTTAGGGTACGCCTCACTTGGTTGCCTCGAACGTGGTCATTAAGTATAGGAAGTTTTAGAGGTCGTCCTTTTATCCAAATATCATAAGTTGCCTCGAAACGGTTGCCTCGAAAAAATGATCTAAGACATTAGGGTTACCGCTAAGGCGTCCTAACATTGCTTTAGTGACCACATGTCCCTTAATCGAATTGACCCGAAAACTCCAACGACGACGCTACCTACTCATCAATAGTGGGATAGCATTGTCTAAAGGAAGATATCATAGAACGATTCCTTTTTCAAGTAGGTAGATGGTTCTTATGTACTTGCTCTTTCAAAACAAAACAAATTTTCACACTTACACTCCTTTTCAAACAAAGACTTTTTCAAACCCACAAACACAAAGAAAAGCAAACTTTTGAAAACACAATGAGCAAGTACCTAAGAGCTCGTGGATAACCACGGATAGAAAGGGTGCTAACACCTTCCCTTTCTATAATCTACCTCCCGAACCCAAGAAACATCTCAAAAAGGAATTTTTTTGTGCTTTTGTCCTTTCCTTGTTGGATAAAATAAAAGACGGTGGCGACTCTTGCTTACCGCGACATTTTGCGAAAACAAACGTAAACACGAACCAGCATTCCAAAACAGTCAGTTCTATTCCCACTGATCACACCTTGTATACATTATTATAGAGACGAGAATCATTATAAAGTTTTCCGAAACAAAGGAGTTTTCAAAATACTTTCAAAAACCCACCACAAACACATTTCAAACAAAGCATTTTTCAAAGTGATCTAGCAAGCAACTAAGAGCCCGTAGATAACTACAGATGAAAAGGGTGCTAACACCTTCCCTTTTCATAACCTACCCCCCGAACTCAAGAAGATATCTCAAAAGGTCTTTCATGTTCCTTTCACCCTTTCCTTTATTGGATAAAAGAAAAGTCGATGGCGACTCTTGCTATCTATAACAATTGCGATCAAACGCAAAACAACCAAGTCAGTTCTCCCACCGTATTACAGAACTGGCGAATCTGCTGGGGATTATTAAAGGTGGGGTTACCTTAGAGCTAGATCACCTTTAAATGCTTTCAATTTTTGACTTGCTTGCTTTAAATTATGGGTCCTTGTTTGGGTTTGTATTGATCCTCTACCCGGATCATGGAACATTATTAGGTAAGTAGCAATAGATCATGGAGAATGTGTAGGGTGTATCGACATGGTTGAAGCAATGGATACGTTAGTGTGACACATTTGTTGGTACCGGTAGCCCTTGATTCTAGTCAAGGAGAATACGGGGCCGTTGTATGGTTTCATGAAGCACTAACTAACCTTAGAACCTTTAATTGAACAACTTAGCCCTTAGGAAGTAGTGAGATAGCCGGCTTTGGTGCAGTTCAAAGTTGGTTGATACTCGATACTACGCTCATTGAGATCGGACTTTCGGGATATTTCGGTCGCCAATAAAGAGGCTTGCGCTGAAACAATGTCCGATGAACAAAGATCAGTGATATTGAGATTCCCTAGAACCCGATTACTTTCTAGGACAGGTTGAACCAACTAAACTTCAAGAGGGTACTTACCTATGAACCTCATGCAAGCCTAAACCTAAGGACTTGTTTGCTTTATGTTTATATGTTTGATTGTACATAACATCATGACATCATACCATGGAATTTTGCACTAACCATTTCAAGGACCTAGAGATTTATCTTTGTCTTATTTTGTAGGACATGGATCCCACTCGTAGGAATACTGTCCAAATCAACCTCTTCAAAATGCCTCCTCAACTTAAGGAGGTCCCCAATGATTCTCCCATCACCAAGAAATACGGTTGTCTCGTCGACTTGATTACAACAAGCTTTGAAGAGGATATGGTGAAAGTGTTATTCCAATTCTTTGACCCTAAACATCATTGCTTTACCTTTCCTGATTACCAACTTGTGCCTACTATAGAAGAATTCTCTCAACTATTGAGAATTCCTATTATTGATCAACTACCCTTCAACAGTATTAAAAGAGACTTGAGGCCTGAAGAGATTGCTCGAGCTCTACATTTACCTCGGTACAATGTTGTGGCTAATTGGGAAACAAGAAGTGGTGTCAAAGGTTTTTTAGCTAAGGTTTTATTTGAGAGGGCTCAATATTTTTGGGATGCTCTGGATTTACAAGCCTTTGAATAAGTGTTGGCTCTTCTCATCTATGGGGTGGTTTTATTTCCCAATCCTAACCAACTCATAGATGTGAATGCAATAAAAAAAATTCTATCTCACAATCCGGTGCCTATTTTACTTGGGGATATCTTGCATTCTCTTCACACTTGCACCATGAAGAGAATATGACTTCTTATGTGTTGCACTCCTCTGTTGGATAGGTGGTTTATTTCGCACCTACCCCAATCTGTTGTGAAGAATGAGCAAGGCTTAAGATGGTCTAGTAGGTTGATGTCACTTACACATTCTAATATTTATTGGTGTGCTCGATCTATGGAGGACATTACTATTATTGACCATTGTGGGGAATTCCCTAATGTCCCTCTACCTGGCATTAGGGGAGGTATTACCTACAATCCTTGTTTGGATCTACGACACTTTGGATATGCTATGAGGGATGGCCCTCATGATGCACTTGTCCAAGGAATTGCATTCGACTATAAGAGCAATCGCCAAGGTTATCATCAGAGATTCATATGAGCTTGGGGCATGGTTAACAAGGTTGATAACAAGACGTTGGGGCATAAGAACTCCATTCCTTTGGAGCCTTATCTCAAGTGGGTGCGAACTTACGCCCAAAACCTCATGATGCCTTATGAATCCATCTTACCTATCATCATGGAGCCTATTGCCGAAGGAGATGTTCCATATACTATCCTTTATCCTGATATGCCTACTTATCTTGAAGATTTACAAAGAGCTTGGATTCAGCTAAAGAGGGAGCGAGACACCTTTAAAGCCCAGTTTTATGCAAGCGAGAAGAGGGCATTGGAGCTCACGAGACAACCTCACGAGGAGAAGAACCTGAATACCTATATCGCTCCAAAGAGGAAGCATCCCTAGGAAATTTGAGCTATTGTTATTGTATTGTAATTCATTTTGTTTATTTTGTTTCAATGTAAACCCAAGAGGCATGTTGTAATCAATTTGAACTTATTAATACAATTAATGTTTGTTCCCTTTTGTCTAAACAAATTTAAGTCTTCTAAGTCCTCGAAATCATTTGCATACGCATTTTCATGCATTATAACATAAACAGGTTTTTCACAACAGGTTTCCTTATCTTTCTACTATTTATTTCAGTAAGATGGATATCGAACAAACAATGAAGGACTTGCAAGTGCAGAATTCCCAGTTCCAAGAGACCTTGTTGACCCTGGCTAAGGGGAAAAAAGAGCTGATGGCTATGCTAGTAGCCAAGAAGAAAACCAAAAAGAAGGTCTTTATCAACATGGGTAAGAGATTCAAAGGTTCGGTTCATCAGGTACAGATAGTCGAAGAATTGTCTGAGGAGGACGAAAATCAAGACGAATAGGCAAGGAGCACCCGTGCTAGGGGTGCCAATAATCAAGCTTCTGATGAAGAAGATTATTTTGATGAGCAATATCCTCCGACTGAGGACAAATACAAGCAGTTGTAGGATAGACTAATGGCTATTGAAATTCAAGTTGTGCCTGGCTTGGATTTTTGTGAGTTGGGCTTAGTACCTGGGGTCGTCATCCCCCATAAGTTCAAAATACCGGTCTTCGCCAAGTATGACGGGGTTTCCTTCCCGAAACTTCATCTAAGGTCTTACGTGCGTAAGATACAACCGCACACTATCGAAAAAAAGCTCTGGATCCATTTCTTCCAAGAGAGTATGGCTGGGACTCAACTAGAATGGTTCTATAAATTGGAGGGTTCCCGCGTCCACCCATGAGAAGATCTAGCCACTAATTTTTATCATCGGTATCAATATAATGCTGACCTCGCTCCAACCCGTACACAACTTCAAAGCATGTCTATGGGTTCCAGTGAGGGCTTCAAAGATTATCCCCAGAAGTGGAGAGATCTTGCAGGAAGAGTCCAGCCTCCTCTGTCTGATAAAGAGCTGGTAGATATGTTCTTGGATACTTTGTCAGGCCCATTTTTCAACCATCTGATCGGAAACTCTTTAGCTGGGTTCACCGAGCTGATATTGACAGGTAAAAGAGTAGAAGCTGGTATCAAGAGCGGTAAGATTCAAAGGGATGCGTCTTCAAGTACTGTAAAGAAGCCTTTCCCTGGAAAGAAGGAAACAAATGATGTGTATGGGGAAAGGGCCTATACCAAGAAGGATCATTGATCCTCTATTAATATTGTGTTAATATCCAACCCCCCATCTGCTCAAAGGCAATCATCCAACAATCAACAATCCGAAGTTCCTCAAAGATAGTTCACGAGAACAAGCATGTCATTGTCCCAAGCCTTACAACATATGTTGAAGGCCAACTTAGTGACATTGTGCAATCCATCATCCAATCCAGACATTTCATCACTGTTGTACCCCAAAATTTGCCCTCCCTTCTTCACAAGAAATCACGACCCTAGGGTTTTTCTCTGATTTTTAAGATTGGCTCAAGAATCGATCAAACAGACTTTTCTTTAGCAGTCAATCCAGAATTAGGGTTTTCTCTGATTTGTTAAGATTGACCCAGGAATCGATCAAACAGATCTTTCTTTGGCAGTAAATCAAGAATCAGGTTTTCTCTCGCATTTCTCAGAAGAAATTAAATCCTCAGAAATTCAGTTAACTGTTACATTGTTTTCACGCTTGTTCAAGTTTACTGGTTGTTTCTCAAGGCCTGATTATCTGGGATAAGAAATGAGACTCTTATTTGGAATATTAAGGCATTTGTTTGTTAATAGAACGAAATGTTTGTTTGTTAATGGAATGTTTGCTTGCTTATTGAAATACACAACGCGTGTGTTGATTGGAATGCTGTCGCAAGTTATGAGAGTGCAGAGTTTTTAAAGATTACTTGGATTTTAAGTTATTTGTATTGGAAATGCTGGAATACAATTTCAGTTATTTTAAATCGGGAATCTTAAATAAAAAAAGTGAAGAGGCAAAATTGAAAGATAGCTGACAGTAGAAATAATTCTTTTGGATAAAGATTTTTTATTCATTTCAAATGTTGTTACAAAATTATTTGAAAATTGTAAGTTTACAACTTATAATATTTACAATAATAATTGTTTACAACAAATGAAAAAGTCTATCTATTTCTAAGCCTAAATCTCCTAAGCTTCAAGTGCTCCCATGCTCAAGATCTTTGGCTTCTACTGCTTCCTCCATCGTCCAAGTTGCATTCATCTGAAAAAAAGAAGAAAGAAAGGAGATTAGTACAGTTAATTTTTTCAAGCAGAAAAGAAAGAAAAGAAAATCATCATTAAAGTTTGTCGGCCGGAATCAGAATTCTATTTATTCATCATGTTTTTACTTTTCTCTTTGCAAATCACAAGAAGATCGCTCTTCTTGGTTCACAAATAGAAAATTAAAAGATAAAAAAATGCAAGCATACAATTGGTTCAAATGCAAAAACATAGGCATTGCAAAGGCAAACCAAGGCGCCAAAATTCAAATATGATGGGCACCCATTGTACTGCAAAGCAAACTGTACTACAAACTAAACCAAACTGCAGTAATCAAACTAAATGCAACAAGGTGCCAAGCATGTCAAACTGAGTTGCAAAACAAGTCAAGAAGCATAGCAACTAAAGCAACCAAGTACAATGCAGAAAATATGCAATCAAAAGTACACAATGCAGCAGGTAATATAATGCAGAGGAAAACCAAATTACAAGCCAAAGAGGCTTGTAATAGCCATCATCATTTTCCAGCCTAGACAAACTTTTCAGAAAAATATAATAAACAAAGAAAAAGTTCTTATTGGAGAGAGAGAGAGAGAGAGAGAGAGAGAGAGAGAGAGAGAGGACCTTTAGTGAAAAGTTTTGCAGTTTGGCTAAAGCAGACTGTCTCAAGTTAACAAAAAAAAAGATATATAACAGTCTAGAATCAGACACGGAAGGAAGGGAAAAATACTTAGCCAATACCAAAACAGTTTAAAACAAAGAGCTTGAAAACACAAAAGCTCAAAAACCATAGCAAAACTGTTAAGCCAAGCTTGCTCAAACTCCAAACCTGCAGTCCAAAACTGCAAATCAAACCTTCTAAACACACAACCTGTAACCAAACTGCAAGCTTCACAAGCTCAACACAAACAGCCAAGCTTGCCCAAACCAATATCCATAAACCTGCATAACCACAAGATGGCCCAAAACAAAAAGACAACTAAACAGTTTCAACCTGCAAACCTGTTTTAGCAAAACTGCTCAACACCACAAACTCAAGCTTGCTCAAACCTGTTAACAAAACTACAACAAAATCCAAACTGAACATAACAAACAGCCAGGCTAAACAAGTAGCCAAAAACCTTTCAAACATAGCATACAAACTTAGTTCAAATCATCAAAAACCTTCAAGCCTACCAACTCAGGATTATCTAAAATAATCCAAGTAACAAGTTTCAGAATTTCTTCATCATTAACCTTAACAAGCCAGAAAGAAGAAGAAGAGGTTCAGAAGCAACCAAAACAGTTTCAGAAGTATATTCATCATCAACAACAGAAATCAACAGTTCTCAGAACAATTTCATCATCAATATTGAGCATTCAAAGAGAAAGAGAGAGTTTTCAAAAGCAAAACACCAGAAGTTTCAGAGATACTCTCATCATCATTCTTTAGCAAAACAAAGAGAAAGGAAGAGGTTCAGAGAATCAAATTCATCATCAACACATTCAAAAGCCAAATCAGTTTTAGAAAATACATCATCAACAAAAGTCAGAAGCAAGCAAGTTCTCAGAAAATCATCATCATCAAACATTCAAAATCTTAAAGGGACAAACAACAAAGGTTACCAGTAAAGCAAGCGCGCAACCATCATCTCCATCCTCCGCCTAGCCTCCAAGGAGTGCCATCGGCCGGTCTCACATCTCCCTCCTTCCATTTTACAAAAAAAATGCTCAAGGTAAGTTTTTCTCAACTCCTTTTACTGCATATCAAACACATAAAAGCCATGGATTAAAACATGCAAGCAACAATCAAACAAACATTGAAACTGTAAAATCAATAAACGAACATTGAAACTGTAAAACCCAAAGGATAACAATTCTTACCGTTCAAACAAAAAAACGTGGGCCACTGTGAGAAGGAAGATAGTGAGAGAGGGCGGCGCTCCAGCGACTTAAGGCTTAAGAGAATCACTGTGCATCGTGACTAAGAGAGACGAAGAGGAGAAGAAGAACGAGAGCGGCGCCGTTGTAACACAAAGTACCCTAATCCTTTCAAACCCTAATTCTGAGAACAAAAAAAACGTTGTGCAACTTTGCTTTGGGCCTGACCTGCCCCAACACTTCCATAAGCCCAATTAATTTTATGCCTGCACCCCCCCCCCCTCTTCTCTCCATTCTGGCTTTTTGTTCTTCTTCCCTTTGGGACTACTCCTTAACAATAACCTTAAGCCCATCTTCTTTTTTAATTTCTTTAAACTAATACTTTTTTTAATTAATATCATTTAAACTAATTTATTTTCTTTCTTTTAGTTAATAAAAACACTAATTAAATTTTGTTTTACTTTCATTTAAGTTAATTTTATTTTTCTTTATTAATCTTGTTTAAAAAAAATACAAAAAAAGAATAGTTAGTTTGATTTAAATAATTTTGGTTTTTTCTTTAACCTTTTTTTTATTGATTAATAAAATATAGGAATAATAGAAGCATTAATTTAGGTAATTTCTTTTCATAATTAACAAAACACAAAGAATAATATTAATTTTTAATCTTTCTTTTTTAGAATAGATTTTTTTATTTGTTTATTTGTAAATTTATACATACATCCCATAATTTATTGATTTTCTTTATCTTATAAATTGTTATAATTATATTTGAATTGCGACAGTTCGATCTGGTTGTAACACATAATATTTGGACTTTATTATTCTTGAGAGACTCATCCCCATTTGTAAATAATTGTACCCCCATCCCCGGATACTTTTTTTGTAATAACTTAGACTTTAAATTCCCGCAATTTATTGCTTTCAATATACTGTATAGTAATTAGGCGTGTATGGCAAGATTCAAAATCAATCACTAGATGACCTAATCCAAGAATAAATGTATGGAAATCAAACACAATGCACACTTGCACCTCTAGGGTAACCTCGCTTGTTGCTTCGAAAATGAAATCATGTCCCTCGAATATGAGACACTCTAGCAAATACCCCTTCGACAAACAAAGATCCTAGTACCTCGATGACCCTCGATGTTGTCTTCGATAAAACGATCTCGTCCCTTACAAAATTGCTAGAGCGTCTCACAAGTAGCTTTCAATGATTGTATGTGATGACCCGCGCCTGTCCCGTTTAACATCCTAATACAAGGTTGTTCACCAAATACAATGGTGAAATAACATTGTCAAAAGGGTTAAAAACATAAGAATGATCTTTGAGTAAAATAGGGTAGACAGCTCTTAGTTACTTGATCAAAAGCTTGCAAAACATCCTTGCCATTTTCAAACACACATCACAACACAATTCCAAAAACAACTTTCAAAACATTGAAATATATTTTCAAAAAGACAAACACCTTTGTATATATTCAAACAAGAAATCATTACAAAGGTTGCCTAGACAAGGACTCTTTTTCAAAGCATTTTCAAAAACCACACACAAAGCACCATTTCAAACAATTTGAAAAGCAAAGGCAAGTGATCTAAAACAAGTAACTAAGAGCCCATGGAAAACCATGGATGAAAAGGGTGCTAGCACCTTCCCTTTTCATAATCTACCCCCCGAACCTAAGAAAACATCTCAAAGGTCTTTCCTGTGCTTTTTGACCTTTCCTTTGGATAAAATAAAAAGTCGGTGGCGACTCTTGATAAACCGAAAAATTTGCGAACACAAACGCAAAACCTCAAGTCAGTTCTCCCACCGTATCACAGAACTGGAGACTCTGCTGGGGAAATCTAAAAGTGGGGTTACCTTAGGGTTTTAGATCACCCTTTACATGCTTATCTTGTTTGACTTGTATGCTTTACTTTTTGGTTCTTTATTTGGGTTTGTTTTAAATCCTACACCCGGATTTGGGGGCACCTTTTTAGGTAAGTAGCAATAAACTGTGAGGGAACTGTGCGGGGTATACCGACATGGTTGAAGCAGTAGCTACGTTAATGTGACATATTTATGGGTACCGGTAGCCTTTGAGTCAATCAAAGAGAATACGGGGCCGCTGAGTGATGTCATGAAGCACTAACGAACTCTTAGAACCTTTCTTGACCATCTTGGCCTTATTAGGCGTAGTGAGATGATTGGCTTTGGTGCAGTCCGAAGTTGGTAGATACTCGATACTACACTCATTGAGGGTTGTTTTCTTGGAATATTTCGGTCGCCAGTAAAGTGGCTAAACTGAAACAATGAACACAGAAAATAATCCAGTGATATTGAGCTCCTTAGAACCTGGTTACTATTTATAGGACAGGTTGAGCCAACTAACTTCAAGAGGGTACTTACCTACGAACCCCATGCAAGCCTAAACCTAAGGACTTGTCTGCTTTGTGTGAATATGATTACTTGTATATACACTTGCTTACTTTTGCATACTTGTACATAACATCATAACATCATACCATAGCATTTTCAATAACCATTTCAAGGATCTCAAGGGTCTTTGATGCAGGGTCACGTTGAACCAGACGTCTACCAAAGGGCAAGAGGATTCATCTTCCTCTAAATAAACACCGTCAAAGATCAAGTACAACAACTTGAATCAAGGTCTATGACCCACTTGACATGGTGAGCTCGATTCTCGTGCAAAGACATCCACCGATACAAAGTTCTCCAATCAAAGATGTTGATCAAAGTTCAACCTCTAATATTCTCTTGTGTTTACCCCACAAGATCCTTGAAAACATGCATCCACATATCATGCATTGTATCATAACAGGTTTTCTCTTTCAGGTTTCCTTATTCTCCTACTGTTTATTTCAGTAGAGATGGCTCTAAAGAGGACTGTCAAAGATATCCAGGATCAAAACGCTCAACTTCAAGAGATGTTCTTGAACCTGTCCCAGGGACAAGAAGAAGTGAAAGCTCTCCTCACAAGAGGCATGGTCCAAGGAAATCCAGGGGGCATCAGGAATGATCAGTTGGAAGAGCTACAGATTGAGTTGGCAACAATGAAAATCCAGATGATGGGACAACTGGTGGGCCAGATGGCTCTCATTCAAAACCTGGCTCAAAGACAAGAAGAGCTAAGTGTCCTCATCAATAAATTGCTTCAAGATAACCAAGTGGGGCAAACAACTAGGGTTGAAGATCAAGTCACCATTCAGCCTCCTGTGAGACAAGAAGACAAAGGAAAGGCTCCCCACCTTTCTTCAGGGTCACAAGACCAGCAACAACCTCGCCAGCGTCAACGGGGTAATCTGCGTAAGCAAAATACATCTGGAAGACATTTCACTGAGACTGACATACCATTATCTCTAATACTGGAACGCTTGTTAGAGGTCAATCTGACTGCTTTAAAGGATCCTCTTTGGAATCCGAATACCTCTGCTCCTGGCTATAACCCCAACGCATTTTATGTATACAACTCCTATAGTCCTGGACATGACACCGACGACTGTTGGGCTTTGAAAAACAAAATCCAAGATTTGATTGACAGAGGAGTGCTGAAATTCATGCTGGATGGCGAGATGAAAATCTTCTGCTGAGGGTTCTCCACCTGAAATGACAAGTTCGAACTAAGAGGCTTTTGTTTCATTTAAATTTTCAAGTTGTAATTTCTTTTGTTATTCAAACAATTATCTGTTGATGTCAAACTCTGTTTCATTAATGCATTGCATATGTTTGTCTTGAATTCATCCATTCGTTTTCACTATTCTTGAATTATGCTTCCTACTTTCTTTATGATATTTAACTCTTGATAAAAGTTACAAGTCTTTAGAGGGAGGATGACGAAAACAATGCCATAATCTCATACAGTATGCTTTTGGACAGACATTGCTGACGATGTACAGGCGTTTCTTTCAAATCCTAAACACTGGAGTTATAAGGAAGATAATCCCTAGTCAACCCCTTCGAGCCAAAAAAGTTAGAAGTTTTTTGTTTTAAACACAAATTGAAACCTTTAAACCTGGGGCAGGGTAGTCTCTCAGTTAATTCGAAATGTGCGTTTAGTCGCAAACTCTCAGTTCGTAATACAGCAAATGACATCAAAAACATTCCTTTGGAACCAAAAGACAGTGATGGTTCCTTATCTCATAGGCATTCATTATCTCTCAAAAATAAAAAGCCCACTGAGCCAAAATCTACAAAGGAGGCTTAAGAAAGTTGGGGCATCTCGCTGACTGTAATCTCAAAAATAAGAACAGTCAGGCAAAAATTAGGGATAATGAATCAAAAGAACGAGGCCACTACAAATCCTCAACAACATGAAAAATGTTGCAAAAATGATGATGACTGCCTTCCAACAAATTCAACTTGTGTGAACCATCACCAAAAAATGGCGTTCCAAACTCGAATAGAGTTCGACGCACAATTAACTGAGTTTAGGATTGAAGAACATCACGAAGAGCGGGGGGGTACAAATATACTTTGAGCCTTTATCCTTTGTTTCTTAAACCGTGAACCAAGCCACGTTACAACCCTTCAAAAGTCCTAATTGAATCATGGGTTCATCCGAAAGCATACTGTTACAAAAGGTATCCTAACTCCTGTAAGGCTTTGCTCTAAATCTTGAGCTGAATTTTTCTTATAAAAAAAGTTTTCTGCTAAAAAACTCATTTTTCAAAACTTCAAGACAAGCATGAACTTTGTATTATTTGAATATCGTTGTTTGCACATGGTTATTTGTTTGACAGCGAAGAAATTCACACAGTGAATGTTCGGATGAGTGAAAGCTCTCTCAATGAACAAAATCACTTCAAGTGGGATGACACTCCCGTTGCAAAAATCTCCTATAAAAAAAGGGGGGGACCTGGTATGGTATTGTCCAGTAAATCTGGGGCAGTCCAGTCAAGATTTCAACAAATCTCTCAAAGTCCAGTAAACTTGGGGCAGTCCAATCAAGATTTCAAGAAATCTCTCAATTACAGAATAACCTGGGGCAAGTCTCCTCCACCATCACTTGGGGCATTGAACGTCAAAGAGTTGCGTACAGTCCAAATTTCCTGGCAGTGTCACAAATATTTGATACTGGGGGCAGTGACGAATCTCTCCAAAATCTTCCTGAAAGGAAATTCAAGCATCCTCGAGAAGTTCATCACCTCTCTAGCAGACCAACAGTCATGGGTTTATTTCCCCAACACTTGTCAAGGATTTATTCTCCAAAGCAAATTACATTTCAATAACATTCATAACATACACAGATTGATCGGCAGGTAAAGATTCCTTCATCACCTGTTGGAGTTACGGTCATCAAAGATTCCTTCATCACCTGTTAGAGTTACGGTCGTCAAAGATTCCTGTATCACCTATTGAAGTTACGGTCGTCCAAAATTTCTCCATCATTCGGTTGAATCAAAGTTAATCCAAGACCCTCTCTGCTTTGGTCAGATCGACAATAAGATCTCCCTGATTCTTATTCTAGTGGAAGACATTCCAGGTTTTTACTGTTTCAGATAAATATCTCAACAATTTATTCTGATTTTTTCCACTATCAGAGAGGAAAAATCCAACTCTTTTCTCCTTCACCAGTTCGGGATTTATTTTCCCCAGCGAAAGGTCGTCTTGAAAAACATTACATCAAGACATCATGCAACGCAATCTCATTTATTTTGAGAACATCATTGTTTGATATATGCCACTAACCTCTACCTTCCAGGAAAGGTACAATAAAATTCAAGCGACAAAGTTTTACTTCAGTTGAGTTACGGACAAGTTCCTAAATCTCAGCAGAAACAGCCCACCAGCAGAATGACGGACAAATGAAGCTCCTGAAATTCTTTTTCTCTCAAGAATGAAGATTCTCATCCTTGAAACCTCAGAAGATTGGTATACTCCCAAGCTCTTGATACCATTAACAGAATGAAGATTCTCATCCTTGAAACCTCAGAAGATTGGCATGCTCCCAAGCTCCTGATACCATTAACAGAATGAAGATTCTCATCCTTGAAACCTCAGAAGATTGGCATACTCCCAAGCTCCTGATACCATTAACAGAATGAAGATTCTCATCCTTGAAACCTCGGAAGATTGGCATACTCCCAAGCTCCTGATACCATTAACAGAATGAAGATTCTCATCCTTGAAACCTCAGAAGATTGGTATACTCCCAAGCTCCTGATACCATTAACAGAATGAAGATTCTCATCCTTGAAACCTCAGAAGATTGGCATACTCCCAAGCTCCTGATACCATTAACAGAATGAAGATTCTCATCGTTGAAACCTCATAAGATTGGCATACTCCCAAGCTCCTGATACTATTAACAGAATGAAGATTCTCATCCTTGAAACCTCAGAAGATTGGTATTCCCAAGCTCCTGATACCATTAACAGAATGAAGATTCTCATCCTTGAAACCTCATAAGATTGGCATACTCTCAAGCTCTTGATACCATTAACAGAATGAAGATTCTCATCCTTGAAACCTCAGAAGATTGGTATACTCCCAAGCTCCTGATACGATTAACAGAATGAAGATTCTCATCCTTGAAACCTCAGAAGATTGGCATACTCCCAAGCTCCTGATACCATTAACAGAATGAAGATTCTCATCCTTAAAACCCCATTAGATTGGCATACACCCAACCTTCTGACCCAAACACCTGAATGAAGATTCTCATTTTTGCTTCCCCAGTAGATTGGCATACACCCAACCTTCTGACCCAAACGCCTGAATGAAGATTCTCATTTTTGCTTCCCCAGTAGATTGGCATACACCCAACCTTCTGACCCAAATGCCTGAATGAAGATTCTCATTTTTGCTTCCCCAGTAGATTGGAATACACCCAACCTTCTGACCCAAACGCCTGAATGAAGATTCTCATTTTTGCTTCCCCAGTAGATTGGCATACACCCAACCTCCTGATATTCCCGACAGATTGAAGATTCTCATTCTCAAAGTGGTATATAACCTGAATTCCTGATATTCCCAACAGAATGAAGATTCTCATTCTCAAAGTGGAGTATAAGCTGACCTCCTGATATTCCCGACAGAATGAAGATTCTCATTCTCAAAGTGACATATTACTTGAGTTCCTGATATTCCCGACAGAATGAAGATTCTCATTCTCAAAGTGGCATATTACTTAAGTTCCTGATATTCCCGACATAATGAATTATCTCATTCTCAAAGTGGTATATTACTTGAATTACTGATATTCCCGACAGAATGAAGGTTCTCATTCTCAAAGTGGCATATTACCTGAATTACTGATATTCCCGACAAAATGAAGATTCTCATTCTCAAAGTGGTATATAACTTGAATCCCCGATATTCCCGACAGAATGAAGATTCTCATTCTTAAAGTGGCGTATAAATTTAACTCCTGAACTTCTTACAAATGGGAATAAGCTTTTCCCAGAGTCCTGAGTTTTACTCTCTAGCAGGATAGCTACTCTCCAGCAGTACATCTATTCCCCACAGATCAAAGATTCTCGTTCTCGGCTCCTCAGTACAAATTCCCCTAGCAGAATGAAGACTCTCATTCTCAATTCCTCACAGAGTTTTCATATATTCACCAGCGAAGTTCCCCTCAAAACAGGAATCCCCAGTAGATTGGCATACAATCCAAACTCCTGACTTTCCCCAGCAGTGGTCCTAAGACTTCTCATTCTCAACGATCAAAGGATTTTCAATCCCCAGCAGCAATCAAGGATTTATTTTCCCCGACAGCGGTCAAAGATTTTATTATCTCCAGCTATCCAGGATTTATCTTCCTCGACAAGACAGCTCATCAGCTCACATACGCATACATTGCATTCATACATCATAAACATTGATAGAACACATATAGTGCATCACACATTTCATGCAACATAACCTTGTGTTTCAGCTAATATTTTACCCTTCGCAGGATAAGTTTAGCAAGCTTCAAACTTCAAGGAATCATGAAAACAGTTTACGGATGCTTCCCAATACGGATGTTAATCCATCGCTTATTCAGATTCAACTTTTGAAAATAGTTTACGGATTCACCAAACACGGATGCTAATCTATTGCTTATTCAGGCCCCCAGCTCAGAGATGTTCCAGACCTGGATACCTTTCTGATACTCATTCTTTCACCCACAACAACAGTTCAACAAACATTCTTGGATGGCATCTTTAAGCCCATCTCCGACAAGGTTCTGTCACATCCCCAAATGGCATCTTTAAGCCCATTCCCTCAACTATGCTTTGACGAGTGCAAATTTATGGGCACTCTAGTGTCCAATCCTCTTTTACCTTCGAGTCGCGAAAGGAAAACTTGCCAATCTAACTCTTCAGGTTCAAGAAGATTGAACAGGGGCAACTGTTGTACCCCAAAATTTGCCCTCCCTTCTTCACAAGAAATCACGACCCTAGGGTTTTCTCTGATTTTTAAGATTGGCTCAAGAATCGATCAAACAGACTTTTCTTTAGCAGTCAATCCAGAATTAAGGTTTTCTCTGATTTGTTAAGATTGACTCAGGAATCGATCAAACAGGTCTTTCTTTGGCAGTAAATCAAGAATCAGGTTTTCTCTCGCATTTCTCAGAAGAAATTGAATCCTCAGAAATTCAGTTAACGGTTACATTGTTTTCACGCTTGTTCAAGTTTACTGGTTGTTTCTCAAGGCCTGATTATCTGGGATAAGAACTGAGACTCTTATTTGGAATATTAAGGCATCTGTTTGTTAATAGAACGAAACGTTTGTTTGTTAATGGAATGCTTGCTTGCTTATTGAAATACACAACACGTGTGTTGATTGGAATGTTGTCGCAAGTTATGAGAGTGCAGAGTTTTTAAAGATTACTTGGATTTTAAGTTATCTGTATTGGAAATGCTGGAATATAATTTCAGTTATTTTAAATCGGGAATCTTAAATAAAAAAAGTGAAGAGGCAAAATTGAAAGATAGCTGACAGTAGAAATAATTCTTTTGGATAAATATTTTTTATTCATTTCAAATGTTGTTACAAAATTATTTGAAAATTGTAAGTTTATAACTTATAATATTTACAATAATAATTGTTTACAACAAATGAAAAAGTCTATCTATTTCTAAGCTTAAATCTCCTAAGCTTCAAGTGCTCCCATGCTCAAGATCTTTGGCTTCTACTGCTTCCTCTATCGTCCAAGTTGCTTCATCTGGAAAAAAGAAGAAAGAAAGGAGATTAGTACAGTTAATTTTTTCAAGCAGAAAAGAAAGAAAAGAAAATCATCATTAAAGTTTGTCGGCCGGAATCAGAATGATATTTGTTCATCATGTTTTTACTTTTCTCTTTGCAAATTACAAGAAGATCGCTCTTCTTGGTTCACAAAGAGAAAAGTAAAAGATAAAAAAATGCAAGCATACAATTGGTTCAAATGCAAAAACATAGGCATTGCAAAGGCAAACCAAGGCGCAAAAATTCAAATATGATGGGCACCCATTGTACTGCAAAGCAAACTGTACTACAAACTAAACCAAACTGCAGTAATCAAACTAAATGCAACAAGTTTCCAAGCATGTCAAACTGAGGTGCAAAACAAGTCAAGAAGCATAACAACTAAAGCAACCAAGTACAAAGCAGAAAATATGCAATCAAAAGTATACAATGCAGCAGGTAATATAATGCAGAGGAAAACCAAATTACAAGCCAAAGAGGCTTGTAATAGCCATCATCATTTTCCAGCCTAGACAAACTTTTCAGAAAAATATAATAAACAAAGCAAAAGTTCTTATTGGAGAGAGAGAGAGAGAGAGAGAGAGAGAGGACCTTTAGTGAAAAGTTTTGCAGTTTGGCTAAAGCAAGTTGTCTGAAGTTAACAAAAAAAAAGATATATAACAGTCTAGAATCAGACACAGAAGGAAGGGAAAAATACTTATCCAATACCAAAACAGTTTCAAACAAAGAGCTTGAAAACACAAAAGCTCAAAAACCATAGCAAAATTGTTAAGCCAAGCTTGCTCAAACTCCATACATGCAGTCCAAAACTACAAATCAAAATTGCTAAACACACAGCCTGTAACCAAACTGCAAGCTTCACAAGCTCAACACAAACAGCCAAGTTTGCCCAAACGAATATCCATAAACCTGCATAACCACAAGATGGCCCAAAACAAAAAGAAAACTAAACAGTTTCAACCTGCAAACCTGTTTTAGCAAAACTGCTCAACACCACAAACTCAAGCTTGCTCAAACCTGTTAACAAAACTACAACAAAATCCAAACTGAACATAACAAACTGCCAGGCCAAACAAGTAGCCAAAAACCTTTCAAACATAGCATACAAACTCGGTTCAAATCATCAAAAACCTTCAAGCCTACCAACTCAGGATTATCTAAAACAATCCAAAAAACAAGTTTCAGAATTTCTTCATCATTAACCTTAACAAGCCAGAAAGAAGAAGAAGAGGTTCAGAAGCAACCAAAACAGTTTCAGAAGTATATTCATCATCAACAACAGAAATCAACAGTTCTCAGAACAATTTCATCATCAATATTCAGCATTCAAAGAGAAAGAGAGAGTTTTCAGAAGCAAAACACCAGAAGTTTCAGAGATACTCTAATCATTAATCTTCAGCAAAACGAAGAGAAAGGAAGAGGTTCATAGAATCACATTCATCATCAACACATTCAAAAGCCAAATCAGTTTCAGAAAATACATCATCAACAAAAGTCAGAAGCAAGCAAGTTCTCAGAAAATCATCATCATCAAACATTCAAAATCTTAAAGGGACAAACAACAAAGGTTGCCAGTAAAGCAAGCGCGCATCCATCATCTCCATCCTCCGCCTAGCCTCCAAGGAGCGCCACCGGCCGGTCTCACATCTCCCTCCTTCCATTTTACAAAAAAAACGCCCAAGGTAAGTTTTTCTCAACTCCTTTTACTGCATATCAAACACATAAAAGCCATGGGTTAAAACATGCAAGCAACAATCAAACAAACATTGAAACTGTAAAATCAATAAACGAACACTGAAACTGTAAAACCCAAAGGATAACAATTCGTACCGTTCAAACAAAAAAACATGGGCCACTATGAGAAGGAAGAGAGTGAGAGAGGGCGGCGCTCCGGCGACTTAAGGCTTAAGAGAATCAGTGTGCATCGTGACTAAGAGAGACGAAGAGGAGAAGAAGAACGAGAGTGGCGCCGTTGTAACACAAAGTACCCTAACCCTTTCAAACCCTAATTCTGAGAACAAAAAAAAACGTTGTGCAACTTTGCTTTGGGCCTGACCCGCCCCAACACTCCCATAAGCCCAATTAATTTTCTGCCTGCACCCCCCCCCCCCTCTTCTCTCCATTCTGGCTTTTTGTTCTTCTTCCATTTGGGCCTACTCCTTAACAATAACCTAAACCCATCTTCTTTTTTAATTTCTTTAAACTAATACTTTTTTTAATTAATATCATTTAAACTAATTTATTTTCTTTCTTTTAGTTAATAAAAACACTAATTAAATTTTGCTTTACTTTCTTTTAAGTTAATTTTATTTTTCTTTATTAATCTTGTTTTAAAAAAATACAAAAAAAGAATAGTTAGTTTGATTTAAATAATTTTGGTTTTTTCTTAAACGTTTTTATTTTTTATTTTTTATTGATTAATAAAATATAGGAATAATAGAAGCATTAATTTAGGTAATTTATTTTCATAATTAACAAAACACAAAGAATAATATTAATTTTTAATCTTTCTTTTTTAGAATAGATTTTTTTATTTTTTTATTTGTAAATTTATACATACATCCCATAATTTATTGATTTTCTTTATCTTATAAATTGTTATAATTATATTTGAATTGCGACAGTTTGATCTGGTTGTAACACATGATATTTGGACTTTATTATTCTTGAGAGACTCATCCCCATTTGTAAATAATTGTACCCCCATCCCCGGATACTTTTTTTGTAATAACTTAGACTTTAAATTCCCGCAATTTATTGCTTTCAATATACGGTATAGTAATTAGGCGTGTATGGCAAGATTCAAAATCAATCGCTAGATGACCTAATCCAAGAATAAATGTATGAAAATCAAACAGAATGCACACTTGCACCTCTAGGGTAACCTCGCTTGTTGCCTCGGAAATGCAATCATGTCCCTCGAATATGAGACACTCTAGCAAATGCCCCTTCGACAAACAAAGATCATAGTCCCTCGATAACCCTCGATGTTGCCTTCGATAAAATGATCTCATCCCTTACAAAATTGCTAGAGCGTCTCACAAGTAGCTTTCAATGATTGTATGCGATGACCCGCGCCTGTCCCGTTTAACATCCTAACACAAGGTTGTTCACCAAATACAATGGTGAAATAACATTGTCAAAAAGGTTAAAAACATAAGAATGATCTTTGAGTAAAATAGGGTAGACAGCTATTACTTACTTGCAAAACATCCTTGCCATTTTCAAACACACATCACAACACAATTCCAAAAACAACTTTCAAAACATTGAAATATCTTTTCAAAAAGACAAACACCTTTGTATATATTCAAACAAGAAATCATTACAAAGGTTGCCTAGACAAGGCCTCTTTTTCAATGCATTTTCAAAAACCACACACAAAGCACCATTTCAAACAATTTGAAAAGCAAAGGCAAGTGATCTAAAACAAGTAACTAAGAGCCCATGGAGAACCATGGGTGAAAAGGGTTCTAGCACCTTCCCTTTTCATAATCTACCCCCCGAATCCAAGAAAACATCTCAAAGGTCTTTCCTGTGCTTTTTGACCTTTCCTTTGGATAAAATAAAAAATCGGTGACGACTCTTGCTAAACCGAAACATTTGCGAACACAAACGCAAAACCTCAAGTCAGTTCTCCCACTATATCACAATCACCTAAGTACAATCCAAATTCCAAGTGCGCATATCATTCCAATAGCCCCGGGCATGGAACTGATCAATGATGGGCTCTGAAGAATAAGATTCAAGATCTGATAGACAATAAAACAATTGAATTTGATCCACCTGCTACTCCAAATATGGTAACTACACCAATGTCGAATCATGGCAAAGGTGTTAATGCAATTGATGATACTACTTTTGTCTCCTCCATTGAAGAGTTAACAACTTCATTAACTACAGTGAAGGATAATTTTCTGAGAGCCGGGATGTTCCCTAGTTGTTATAAAGATTGTGTTTGTTGTGATCAACAAGTAAATAGGTGCAAGAGGCTGAAGGAAGGTGTGAAACACCTGATAGATAGCTGTAAGATTCTGTTTGAGGAGATTCCTACCATCAAAAGTTTAACCAACAAAGCTGAAGACTTATCCATAATAACCATATCCAACAAGCCTCTTAGGATCCCCTCAAAGGGTCCTATTAGGATTTCAAGTGAACCATCCTTTGCTCCATTAATAATCACTGCCGCTGGGCCTATTCCCTACTCCTCTAACAGAGCGGTTCCATGGAACTATGGTGCCGAGGTTTATTATTATGAAATAAAACAAGATTCTTGGATCAACAAAGAGGAAGCTCATGTTACTAATATTGAAGTTTCTAGTAAAGTAACAAGAACAGGGAGGATCTTTTCCCATGATATTTCACTGCCCACTACTACAACAACTCCCATCCACATAACCAATGACAAGTCTAGTGCTAACACTAGAGGCAAAGAGAAATAAGGTGGGCCTGGTTGGATAGAGGCGCCTACCAAAGATGTTGATGCTGAAGAACCCTCCACTCGAGAGATGGAGGAAATCCTAAAAATCATAAAGAACTTCAAAATAGTTGGGCAACTGGGGCAAACCCCCTCCAAAATTTCAATGTTGTCATTCTTACTCTGTTCAGACGTTCATACCCAGGCTCTGATCAAGTTCTTGAGAAAAGCCAATTTTCCCCCAAGAAACCACAGCTGACCAGTTCGAGAACTGTGTAGCAAGTTTAACAGCTGACAATGGATTAGGTTTCTTCGACGCTGATTTGACTCCTATGGGGAAGAACCACAACAAAGCCTTGCATGTCTCTATTGAATGTAAGTGGGCCACCCTGGCTCATGTCCTAATTAATATTGGTTCATCTTTAAATGTGTTACCCAAAGGTGCTTTGGACTGGATAGATTATGAAGGACTGGTATTGAAGCCAAGCGATATTGTCGTAAGGGCTTTCGATGGGTCTAAAAGGATGGTTTATGGAGAGGTGGATCTCCCAATTAAAGTTGACTCACATATTTTCAACTCTACCTTTTACATAATGTACATCCGTCCTGCCTACTCATGTTTACTTGGGCGCCCTTGGATACATGGGCAGAGGCAGTAACATCCACCCTTCATCAAAAGTTAAAATACCCAGTCAAAGGGAAGATTGTCACTGTTTGTGGTGAAGAGGAATTCATGGTAAGCCACCTCAATTTCTTCAAGTTTGTGGAAATGGATGGTGAGTTCATAGAGACTCCATGCCAGGATTTCGAAGTTATTCCTCATATGGTTGCCTTCACCAAAATCTCCTCTGACATAGCAAAAGCTGATAAAGTTGTGCCAAGAATGGTTTCGCTTAAGGATGCTCGTGTCGTAGTCGAAGATGGAAGTTATACTAATTGGGGGAAACTCCCTGAGATTCCATTTAAAGCAAACAAATTTGGGTTAGGTTTCACCATTAAAGCTCAGAAAGAGGTCAAGTGCGCTCGCATGGGAAAGTCACCTCTCCGTATCAGAAATCATGAAGTAAACATTGTGGAAGACTCTGATGATGAATGCGCTTTTGAAGAATGGATCTACCATACTGCTGAAGGAAAGCTGAACAACTAGCATGCAAAGGATTTCACTCCCATCTCCTTCATTGAGGAGTAATCATTGTTTACTATTTTCTGTCAATTCAAGAACTTTTGTCTATAATCTTAATCCCAAACAATGACTTTTAAGCCATGTGCCTTGCCCGGGGCACTATGGTCCATTTGTTAAGGGTTTTGTTCATATTCATTTATCATATGATCATTTAATGTAAACCATTGGACCTTTTGCTTTCAAATTTTGTGTTCATTATCTTTCTTTTTCTTTATTGCGTTTTTTTCAATAGCCATGTGTGATACGGTGGCAGAACCGACTGTTATACTGGTTTGTGTTTTTTGTTCGCAAATGTTGCGGTAAGCAAGAGTCGCCATCGACTTTTATTTTATCCAATCAAGAAAAGGAAAAAGAACAGAAAAAAGCTTTTTCGAGATGTTTCTGAGTACGGGGGGTAGATTATAGAAAGGGAAGGTGTCAGCACCCTTTCTATCAGTGGTTTTCCAAGGGCTCTTAGGTACTTGCTCATTTTTAAATTGCTTGTGTGTGCTTGTTTTGAAAAGTTTTGTTTTACTTCGTTTTAACCCTTGTTTCTGCCCTCAAGAGTGTTACGAAGTTATTTTTTTATTTTAAAAAACCTTGTTTGAAAAGTGTTTGGTGTGAAAAGTTAGTTTATTTGAGCAAGTATGTAGGAACTAATCTACCTACTCGAAAAAGTTTGTTCATTTTCCTTTTAGACAATGTTATCCCATTATTGAGAAATAGGTAGCATCGTCGTTGGAGTTTTTTAGGGACATTCGAAGGGACATGTACGATCACAAAAGCAATGTTAGGAAATGTTAGTAATCATCCTAAAGCCTTAAAGATCTTTTTCTGAGGCAACATCCGAATGGGTCATTTTAGATCTTTCGGGGCTAGAGGACAACCACTAACAAACCCTATACTTCATGACCGTTTAACCGAAGGCAACCGGAGTGGAGTAAACCCTAGGAGTGAGCATGTGCAAGTGTTTGATTTCAGTTATTTAATCTTTGCACAATTGGGGTTTGCTACCGTTTTAATTTTCAGTTAGTCTTTCCATACAATCCTATTAACATACATCTAAACAGTTTATAGTTTGTGAAAATTAAAGTGCGGGAAAGTTTAAAGATCCTAGCTATTACAGGGCTTTTACAGATACATAATTATCTTGACTGTAAATAAAAATGCAGAAGTTTAAAACCCTAATTAAATCTATTACAACCCGAAGCAGATACAATAATAGGAAAAGAATTAAAATGCGCGCGGCGATTTAAATGCGAGAATTAAATAACCCTAAAAATCTAATTGAAAAATATTTAGGTTATTATTTTTTTTTTACAAAAATTCGTTAAGTTATGTACACAGTTAGACCCAGTTCTAATTATTTTAAATTATATATATAAAAATATTAAATTACCCTAATTTAATTAATACTAATTAATTAATAAAATATTTTTACAAAAAAAGAATTTTTGATGTTTTTTATGATTTTGATTAAAATAAAAAATGATATATTTTGGTCTTATTAAAAAACATAATTAATAAATAATAAAAAAGGAATTAAAATAAAATTAAAAAAGTGAGAAATTGGGCCTGTAGAGGCAACCCAGGGGGGTGCATTCTGGAATTTTTGTCCAGGCCCACTATTCTAAGCCCAAACATGCGCCAGATCTAGTGTGCTGGTCTCCTGATGATCTATGGTATGACAGCGCGTATGAGACGTTGGATCTGGATGTGATGAGATCTTGGGGGTTAGATCTGAGGCCGTATGATGCTCTTGTGAAGGTGAGGCGCATGGAATCTGAAAAGAAATATTTAGAAAACAAGAAAATGTCTGGACCTGGGATCGAACCCAGGTCCTCCCACTTACACACATGCTTCGTTGCCAGCTGCACTAGGATGTTAACTTGTTAATATAATAACAATAATATGTTTTATATGAAACCAAGTGATTAACTGGAAAGAAAAAAAAGTGCGCACTTATTCAAAACACCCAATGGGATCAAGCCACGTATCTTCTTCTTCCTTCCTCTGTCATGTTAGATAACGACCCTTTACCTACAGACAATGTCCGTAGCTACAATCCTCCGTCATTCAAAAATTAAATACAAGCAATATAAATTCCCATGGAGACCATGAATCGACTGAGGTTGAAGACCTGAACACCATGGTACCCATGTCTAGACTTAATTTTTCCTGCATTAGGAAACCCTAAAATGGAGCTTGAAACCCTAGAAATGGCATTTCGTGATTCTTGTACCTATACCCAAATTAAACAATCCAGATACGTTACATACATGATTATAAACATGAATATGTATTTAGTACATGTTTATGATGCCAAAATCAATGAAAACAATTTTTTTTTAAAAGCAAACCGTGAGACTTGATGAGCGCGATTCTGAATGTTTCAGGCCTTAAGGATGCTTGCTATTGCTTCAATGATTGCCCAGGAACACGATTTGACCTTCAGCATGCCTTGAATTGGTCTATGATTAAAAATTTGATTCTCACTTTTTTTGCAAAAATTGAAAACTTGGTTCTTGCTCTTGGAGGCAGCTGCGCGTCTGAATTCTCTTTCTTAGGGTTCACAATGATCTTGTATATGTATGGAATCAAATTAGGTCATTTGTTTTGGCAAGAATCCAAGATATGAATGTGTTTTCAATTTGCTTCCATTCTTTCCAATTGTGAAGATTCTCTCCTTTCATGGCATGGCACGATCTTGCTTGGCTACTGACAGTGCAGGAGATCTTCATTCAATGCAAAAAATATCCCAAAAACAAATTATGTGATTTGTTTTGATTTTATTTGATTTTATTTCAATTTTAAATGAATTAAATCACAATAAATTAAATAAATAAGTAGATGAGGCATGGAGTGGTTCATGGGTCATGGACCATGTTAGGAACAAGCTCCAAACTTGAAAAGATAGGCCCATGTGGAAAAAATGCAATTTTGGGCATTGTTGACTTTTGGCAATTTTGCTAAAATGGTCAACTTTGACAAGGCATATCTCTTCCAATTTTAACCCTAGAGAGGTGTTCTTGTACTTTTTAGAAAGCTTAGGATGTACGCTAAACAACCCTTTTGGTCCCATCTCAATTGGGTCTTCCATGTTCATGTAAAAAGTTTTGACCCAAAAGGTGTTTTTGTTGACTTTTCAAAAGGACCTATAATGTAGAAATTCATATCTTTTGATGAGTGCACATTTTGAACTTATGGGATGAATATTAATTGTAGGGAATTGCATCCTCTTCAAAATGAGCCTTGGATGGAAAATTTCTGATAAAGTATGAAGAATTTATGCTTGGTCAAAGTTTGGTTGACTTTTCCTCAAAAACTCTAATTTAGCAACTTTTGGGTTTTGATGAATTTGGGGCATTCCTTGAGGAATAATGATCAACCCTTGATCAAATGATGGATGTTAATTCAAAATGTTGATGTTGACCAAAAATCTTTAAGTTTGACTGTATGTGGGCCACAGTTGACTTTTGACCTAGTGTAGTTGACTTTCAGGCATCTGAGCAGTTGACTGAGCAAACTTCTTGTGCAAGGCATGAAACTTGACATGGATGATCTTGAGAACATATTAGTACCATGGAAATCATTTGGGACCTTTGGAGTTCCCACCCCCTGATGAAAATGGAAACCCTAATTTGAGGCACATTGCCTTAGGAGATTGTTTGTCTGGTCAACTCTTAGGCATCCTTGAGCAAATTGAGGACCTCAATGGACATGTGTTGAGTAAAATGAGAGGGAAAATTTTGGGGTACAACAGCTGCCCATGTTCAATCTTCTTAAACATGAGGATGTAGATTGGTTGTCTGCCTTTCATAGTCTGAAGGTGGAAGATGATTGAACACTAAGTGCCCAGAAATTTGCACTCGTCTAAGATGGTGCTAGACTGTGTAGGTAGTATCGAGAATGGGCTTACAGATGCCATTTGGAAAGGATGATGGAAGATCATCGGAGATGGGCTTAAAGATGCCATCCAGGATGATGTTGATTTTATGAGATATTCCTTCGATGAGAATTCATGTTCCTATCGTCGAGGAGGAATCTATTGAGGAATGTTGGTCCCTGTCTTGGGAGAAATAGAATTTTAGGAGCTTCAGTTGTCTGTTACTCTACTGGGGAATCATCTCTTAATCGACGAGGTGAAAGTGAACTTCTATCTGGTCATGCTCCAGGCTTTACAAAGATTTGCTGAGGATAATAAGATTAACTGCTATCTGGTCGTGCTCCAGGTTTCACAGCAACTTATTGGGGAGATGAGATTAAACTTGCTATCTGGTGTTCTCCAGGCTTTGCAATTTCTCAATTCTTATTTGGTCGTGTTCGAGGCTTCAGAAGGAAATTAAGTGGTTATCCGGTCGTGTCCGGGTTTCAACTTGAATTTAAGGCATACTAATATCCGGTCGATTTCCGGGCTTTATAGTAATTGGATGAGTAAACTGCTATTTGGTTGAATTTCAAGCTTCACATTACCCCATACTGTTATTTGGTCGTGCTCCAGGTTTCACAGTGTCTCTTGCCGTTATCTGGTCGTGCTCCAGTCTTCACAGTGTCTTCTACCACTATTTGGTCGATTCCAAGCTTCATAGTATCTTGTACCGTTATCCAGTCGATTTCCAGGCTTCACAGTATGATGGGGATTAAGCTATTATCCGGTTGATTTTCGGGCTTCCAAGCTTGAATTTAAGATATACCACTATCTATTCGATTTCAGGCTTCATAGTATTTTGGAGAAATCAAGATATTATCCGATCAATTTCTGGGCTTCATAGCTTGAACTAGAATAGAAATCTTAGTATTGATTTGACTAAACCAGGGAAAACTTGTGATAACTTCAACTGGGAGAGAAATGTTAGTATCGATTTGACTGATCCCGGGAGAGGTCTTGGATTAACTTTGACTAGCATAGAAATCAGGGGAATCTTAGCAGCGATTCGGCTGACCCAGACGAAAGTCTTAAAACATCTTCGACTAGAATAGAAACCTTAGTGTCGGTTTGACTGAACCAGAAAAAATGTTGGAGAATCTTCAACTGGAATAGAAACCTTGGTGTCGGTTTGACTAAGAGAACTCGTGAGAACTTGATTTCACCGTTCCCTGGAAGGTAAAGAGTTAGTCGTATGCAATGTCATGATGCATGAAATGCATTGAGTAATGATGTTCTCAAAATAAATGAGATTATGCTGTATAATATGTATGTGCATGCCATGATGTATAGATATGTAATACCATTGTGATATTCTCTAGGTGGGGAAAATAAATCCTAGATTGTTGTTGGAGAGTATAAGGAGTTGAGTTCTTCGTTTCTGCAGGGGATAGTGACCGAATATGATTAGCTGGAGATTTACATCCATTCTGCTTGAGAATATTCTGTCGGAGTGACTCTGTCTGAGAATAATCCTGTGGGAGAATGACTCCGTGGGGAAGAGATACTCTATTGGAAGATCTGCTGATTTAGAGAAATAAACTCAGCTGGGGATGAACTTCCATTGTTGGAGAGAAGAGCTCTGTTGGAGATTGAGCTTCCGCTGTCAGAGAAATAAACTCTGCTCGGGAGAAAAACTTTACAAACTGTTTATGGTTATAAAGCTCGGCTGAGGAATGCAGACATTAGCTTTCTGAAAGAGCCTGCTGGGGATACGGAGGTCGGGCCTGAGTAGTCTCGACTCTGTGGAGAGTATAGGTATCACTGGCTTGTATGCGATAATGACTTCGCTTCCAACTGTCTTTGCCCCCTTGTACCATGATGGACAGGGTAACTGTCGATATTTAGGTTTTGTACCAGTTTCTTTGAGTTCTTAATAACTGTCTTTCTATTTTATATGCAGATATTTGTGAACAGTAATCATACTCAAATGCATATGTCCAGAATAAAACATTGGACGTTTTTGTAAACAAAACAGAAAATAGAAAAACAAACACACGGTTTTGTACTTAAAAGACGCTTTATATTGATTTGAAATTTTCCTATAACAGACGTTTTTTACAAGGAGGTTGACGCTCTAGTAAGAGAATACCGTCGTAAAAAATGGAAATTATTACAGAAATTGTGTACAAAAAGAAAACAGCTATGTGTAGTGATCCCATTGGGTTTTAATTCTGCTATTGCCCCTATGTTTTCGAGCATCTCATCACTTTGCTGCTTGTCCGAAGCTGACTGGATTAATCGGCACCGTTTGAGCTTGATATCTGATTACGGAAGTCTGATCGCAAGGTGATCCAATGGGACATAGTGATATGCTTTAATCCCTAACTTTTGCTTGGACCTCCCTTTCGGGATTTTAGTCCACCGAGATACCCTTTTTACCCAAGCCTCCTGTTGTACCCCAAAATTTGCCCTCTCATTTATTAAGATTTTTCTCACAAGACTTCTTGGACTCAAGACAAGATTAGGGTTTGGTCAGCTCAAGACATCTCATCTTGCACTGATCACCCAAAATTAGGGTTTGAGTTTGCACAAGGATTTTTGGACCATCAATGCTTCATGTGACTTTCATAGATCATTTTGGACCGCTAAGATTGTTCATGTTAAGTTTCAAGCCTTGAACCACATTTTTTATCAGTCAATTGGACAATTGAATTAAAAATCAGCTCTATTAGGGAAAAAGTCAACTATGGCTAATTTACAGTCAAGCTTCATAATTTTTGATCCACATCAACATTCTAGACTCCTATGTACCATTTGATCAAGTTTGGATCACAACTCCTCAAGAAATTTGATCAAACCATCAAAAGGGCAAAATGGTCAAAATTAGGGTTTTGACTGAGAAAGGGAAATTTCTGATTTTTAACCTAGCCAATAGCCAATTGAGTTCAAACATGATTTCAAGGGTTCAATAGAATCATCTTGAGCTAATTACATGGTTCAAAAGATCTCAAGTTCATTGGATTGACAGATGAATTTTGCAGTCAACTGATCAAAAGTCAACTGTACACTGAAAAGTCAAACTTTGACTTTTTGGTCAAAATCAAGTGCCAAGGGTCATAATTCATCAAGATTTTTCAAAATATGAAACTTATTCACTTAGAAAACCAATTTTGAAAATTAGGGTTTTGAATTTGAAAATTTTCATAACTTAGAATTTTTCTAAGTATGAAAATTTTCTTATTTTTTCCCAAATTTTCACCACTTTTTCACCATGATGAATTTTGATTCAAAGAAAACTTACAACATGAAAGTTATAGTCCTCCGTGAAATCTACAACTTTGCTTCACAAACTTTTCCCAAAAGATGCTTGGATCTCAAGTTATGAATTTGTGAATATAGGTCCATGAACTTCTTAACTTAGTAATATTTTGCCCTAATTTAGGCAGTTTTTGGACCCAACTTCCTGGACATTTTTCACCTAGTTCCAAGAGGTATCTCAAATTTAATTTCAAATATGGATTATATAGCACATTGCAAGCTTTCCAAAATGTCCAAGAACTCTCCAAGATCATTTTTGAGTAGGGAGAATCGAAGAAGGGAAGTTGGCATTTTATCACTTTTGATCAAGCCATTTTTACAAAGCATCAAGTTGCAAATCCAATCCATGCTGTTTGAATCTTGCTTTACAGGTCCTAAACTCACTCTACACTCCATAATTAAATGCAAACTCAGATTCTAAAGACATTATTTTTTCTTTTGGAGCTTTGTACAAGAGATAATTCCATTTTTGGCCAAAAGTTCACAATGCCATTTTCATAAAGTGCAACTTTTACAACTTTGTCAATCTTGAGCCTTGGACCTGTCCCTTTGGTGCAAGCAATTCACACAGGTCTTAAGCAATTTGTACAAGCTCTTTGCAGCCCTCAAGCTAGCCAGTACAAGCATGTAGCATTGGTCACTTCACTTTGCTTAAAATGCAAGAAAGGTTGCCAAAAGGTCAGAACTTGTACAGCTAGTAAGGAGTGGACTTTGTATCATTTCTTTACAAATATACAAAGTTGTGGCAAGGCTTAGCATGATGGGATTGAAGCAAAAACTCCCCAAAACTCAAAAACACCATTTGTCTGTCCAAACACAGCATTTCTGCAAAACCCAAGCCAACTAATTTTTGACTCGTGCGTTTTGTATTTTAACACTTCAAACACCCTCTACATATCATACCAAAGCAAGCCAAGCCCTTACCCTAGTTCTGTAAGCCCTGTTTCAGCATCCACCATTTTCACTTTTGAAGCTTGCAACTTGACTTGTTCAGAGAGTTCCAGCTATCCTCAAAGCAAAGTAAGCATTGGAATAGCTTGAAGGAAGTTCCAGGAAGCTCACACAATCCTCAAGCCTCCATTAAAGTCCCTACATTGCTCTACTAGAATCCAACTGAAGGAGGTATTTTCTTGAACTCTATCTCTCTGAATAGGCATCCTCAAGCCACGATTTGTGAAGAAAAAATATAGTCCATAACATGGTGAAGCTGTACATATGCATACTTTTCATTTATATTAACTATGCTAAGAGAATTTGAAGGTTGAATATGCTGAAATTTTTAGGTCACGAATTAGGGCTACTAAAATTCTCTTTGATCTTTTAGAGTTAGGTCACATAATTTATTTTGTTGGAATCGTGAGCTCAAATGCCACATGTTTCATGTTATGAGATTTTGTTTTTGTGCAAGCATATGAGAGTTACAGTTTGAATGGAAGAACACGCGCAAGGAAGTCTGGCTAGAGGACAAGGATGAAGTCTGGGCTTTTTGGCGCCTTGGGCTTTTTGTTTTTGATATTTGCACCTCCTAACCCACTATTTGCACCCCTTGGCTTTATTTGTTACATTTTTCATATTTCTTCATATTTTTATATTTATTGCTTTTGATTATTTTTTCTGAACAATAAAAAAAATCCTAAAAATAATTAAATAAATTTTTGCAATTTTTTTTTTACTTGAAAAAATAGTTTATTTTAATAAATAGAACTTATTGTCTTAAATAACTTGTAAATATATTTAAAAATACTTATTATTTTTATTATATTATTTATACTCATAAAATATTTATTTTTTGTACATATTTAATTTTTAATATTTACTTATAATATTATTTATTATTTTCTTGTACAAAAAATGGACAAAATAATAACATAAAGCATTATTTTCTTTTAATTAAAAAATTAGGGTTTCACCCCTCCAAAAATAATATTATTTTTTCCTTATTTTTTTAGGGTTTAAATTAAATTATTTTCTCATACAAAAAACAAATACCAAAACATTTTTCATATAAATACATTGCATTGCATTTTAAATACTTGTATATTTATTTAATTCGCGCAATATTCGATCGGGTTGTAATAATATTTTTAGGTTTATATTTGTGAAAAATCCCCATTCAAAACTTGTATCCCCCCTCCTATAATAATTGTTGTAATAGCTTAGTTTATTTTACGCAATTTATTGATTTATATATTATGCTTAATAACTAGGGTTTGCATGACAAGAACAAAAACAAAGAAAAATAGAAAACCCTAAATACAAGACAAAAGCATGAAAAATGACACACTTTGCACACAAGCATACTTAGGGTTTCTCCCACTTGGTTGCCTAAAATAAAAATGGCCATGTTACGCACACGAAGTATCTTGGCAAAACAAAACGAATATAAGATCATAGACCCTCGATGACGCTATTCAAGGTTGCCTAAAACAAAATGATCTTGGTCCCTAAAAAATTGCTAAGATACTTGGCAATATTGCTATCATGGTTATACGATGACCCACACCCATCCCGTTTACATCCAAAGATAGGGTTGGTTACCAAATCAATGGTAAGTCAACAATGTCAAAGGAATAAAAATGCACAAGAAAGACATTTGAGTAGGTAGATAGCTTCTAGTTACTTGTTCCATTTCAAAACAATCCTTGCTATTTTCAAAAACAAACACACATATTTCAAAACATCTTGCAAAACATTGAAAACATTTTTAAAAGACAAACATCTTTGTATACGTTCTTACGAACTAGAATCATTACAAAGATTGCTTAAACGAATGGCCTCTTTTACAAAATACTTTCAAAAACACACTAAACACCATTTCAAACAAAACAAAGCAAGTGATCTAAACAAGTAACTAAGAGCCCATGGAAAACCATGGATGAAAAGGGTGCTAGCACCTTCCCTTTTCATAATCTACCCCCCTAACTCAAGAAAACATCTCAAAGGTCTTTCCTATTCTTTTTTACCTTTCCTTTTGGATAAAAGAAAAGTCGGTGGCGACTCTTGCTAACCGCAACATTTGCGAACACAAACGCAAAACCTCAGGTCAGTTCTCCCACCGCATCACAGAACTGGCGACTCTGCTGGGGAATATTATAAAAGTGGGGTTACCTTAGGGTTTAGATCACATTTATTTGCTTACCTTGTTTGACTTGTTTGCTTTACAATTATGGTTCTTTGTTTGGGTTTGAATCCTCCACCCGGATTTGGGAAACATTATAGGTAAATAGAAATACATTGTGGAAACTGTGCGGGGTATAACGACATGGTCTAAGCAATAGCTATATTAGTGTGACATATTTGTGGGTACCGGTAGCCTTTGAGTTAATCAAAGAGAATACGGGGCCGCTGAGTGATGTCATGAAGCACTAATGAACTTCTAGAACCTTTACTTGACCAACTTGGCCTTTTAGGATGTAGTGAGATTACCGGCTTTGGTGCAGTCCGAAGTTGGTAGATACTCGATACTACACTCATTGAGGGTTGGTTTCTTGGAATATTTCGGTCGCCAGTAAAGAGGCTTGAACTGAAACAATGAACAAGGAAATAATCCAGTGATATTGAGCTCCTTAGAACCCGGTTACTATTACTAGGACATGTTGAGCTAACTAAACTTCAAGAGGGTACTTACCTATGAAACCCCTTGCAAGCCTAAACTAGGAACTTGTTTGATTTACTTGTACATATATACTTGTGCATAACATCATGGACATCATGATCATCATATGCATTCACTAACCATTTCAAGGATTTTTGGAGATTCATCTTTGTTCTTGTTTTGTAGGTTATGGATTCACTTCGCAGGAAAACTATCCAAATCAACCTTGTAAGGATTCCTCCACAACTCAAGGAGCTAGCTTCAAGGATCCTTGAGAACTCTCCATTCACCGAGAGACATGGTCGTCTACTCAACTTGGTCACTTCCAACACAGAGGAGGATATGATGAAAGTTCTCTTCCAGTTCTTTGACCCTTTGCATCATTGCTTCACATTTCCTGGCTATCAACTTGTGCCAACTTTGGAAGAATTCTCCCAAGTTCTGAAGATTCCTATTCTCAATCAACTACCCTTCAACGGTACGGAAAGAGATCCAAAGCCAGAAGAGATTGCTCAAGCCCTACACTTGCACTCATCTGATGTCACAACTCATTGGGAAACTAGAAGTGGTGTCAAAGGCTTCTTGGCAAAGTTTCTGTTTTAGAAGGCCCAAAGTTGTTGGAATTCCTTAGACTTGCAAGCTTTTAAGGAGATTGTAGCTCTTCTTATCTATGGGATGGTCTTGTTCCCTAATCCTGACCAACTCATAGATGTAAGTGCTGTCAAAATCTTCATGTCTCGCAACCCATTGCCTACATTTGTTGGGGATATCCTCCAGTCTTTTCACACTCGTACAATGAGGAAAAGAGGTGTTCTTATGTGTTGTACTCCTATCCTGGAAAGATGGTTTATTTCTCATCTTCCCCAATCAGTCTTGAAGAATGAGCAAGGTTTGAGGTGGTCACAAAGGTTAATGACACTTAAACATTCAGACATCCATTGGTGTTCTCGATCCAAAGAGAATGTTACCATTGTTGACCGTTGTGGGGAATTCCCTAATGTCCCTCTACTTGGAATTAGGGGAGGCATCACCTATAACTCGTGCTTAGCTCTAAGACAGTTTGGTTACACTCGAAGGGATGGCCCACATGATATGTTGATTCAAGGATTGGTTTTCGACTACGACAACGACGATTAAGGACTCTGCCAGAGATTCATCCGAGCTTGGAGGATGCTAAACAAGGTGGATAGCAAGACTTTGGGACACAAGAATCTCATCCCTCTTGAGCCTTACCTCAAGTGGGTACGAACCCGCGCTCAAAGTCTTATGATGCCTTATCTCTCCATTCTCCCAGTGATTATAGAGCCTGTTAAGGAAGGATAAGTTCCATACACTATCCTACATCCTGACATGCCGACATCACTCAAAGATCTACAAAGGGGTTGGATACAGCTCAAGGGAGAGCGCGATACTTTCTAAGCCCAATTCTACGCAAGCGAGAAGAAGGTTTTGGAACTCACTTGGCTACTTCATGAAGAGCAGACTCTCAACACCTACATTGCACCAAAGAGGATGCGCAACGTGTTTTTACCTTAGAGTTCTGTATTATTTTGCCCAAGGGGCATTGATGTACTCACAATTCTATCTCATTAATATGACGTGTGTTTTCTTTTTTGTTTAAAACAAATTTGAATTTTTGAATCCTTGAAAGCATTGCATGAATACATATCATTCATCATAAGCATAAACAGGTCTTTGCAACAAGTTTCCTCTTCTCTCTACTGTTTATTTCAGTATGATGGATATCGAACAAACGGTCAAAGATCTGCAAGCTCAGAATTCACAATTTCAATAGTTACTCATGACCTTAGCCAAGGGGCAAGAGGAGCTGAAGACTCTGCTAGAAAAAGAGAAAGAGAAAGAGAAAAATAAGAAGAAGCCAGCTGGTGTGGTTATCATGGGCAGAAGATTTCAGGGACAAGCCAGAAGGACCTTAAAATTTCCAACAACATCTGAAGAAGGGGGAAGAAAAGGAAAAGAAATGGCAGTACCATCAAATTCTGAAGAAGAAGAAGAAGAAGAGGAAGAGGAAGACTACTCTGAACAACAATACCCTCCGGCTGATGACAAGTACAAACACCTTGAAGAGCGACTAAGCGCTATGGAAATCCATAGAGTACCAGGGCTAGATTTTTAAGAGTTGGGGCTGGTATCAGGAATTGTAATCCCTCCAAAGTTTAAAGTGCCACTATTTTCCAAGTATGATGGGGTGTCTTTCCCTAAAATGCACCTCAGATCATATGTCAGGAAGATTCAACCACACTCTGCCGACAAAGACTTATGGGTCCACTTTTTCCAAGACAGTTTATCAGGAATGCAACTTGATTGGTTCTACCAATTAGAAAGGGCTGATGTCTACAATTGGGAAGAGTTGGAAGTATCTTTCTATAAACAGTATCAGTACAACACCAACTTGGAGCCTACCCATACTCAACTTCAGAGTATGGCCATGGCTTCCAATGAAGGCTTCAAAGATTACGCCCAAAAGTGGAGGGATCTAGCCGGAAGGGTGCAACCCCCTCTATATGAGAGGGAGTTGGTGGACATGTTCTTGGGAACCCTATCAGATCCTTTCTTCAATCACCTGATTGGAAGTTCCTCTGCAGGGTTTACTGAATTGATTTTAACCGGCGAAAGAGTGGAGGCTGGTATAAGAAATGGGAAGATTTAGAAGGACGCGCCTGCCTCAACAACTGTAAAGAAACCCTTCACTGGAAGGAAGGAAGTATCTGCTGTCTATTCACAGAGGAATCAGGGAAGAACTGAGCGCCGACCAACGGTGGGGGCTGTTATGATCCCGAAGCCTGCATCAGACCAGCTAAGAACTAACCAACAAAGGGTGGAAAGGCCAGTTCGGCAATTCACCAAGATTAACATGACTCCAGCCCAAGTTCTACCATATCTTCTGAAGTTGAATTTGGCCACTCTAAAAGAGGCCCCAAAAAATCCCAATATTGCGTCTCCATATTACCATCCCAACGCCAGATGCGCGTACCATTCTGAAAGTCCAGGGCACGACACCAACAACTGTTGGGCTCTGAAGAACAAAATCCAAGACCTGATAGATGCAAAGGAAGTTGAGTTTGAAGCGCCTGAGAAGCCGAATGTTATTTCCGCTCCAATGCCTAGGCATGGTCACAATGCCAACGCTATTGAAGAAGATCTGTTTGTTGCTACCATGAATGAATTATTGACTCCGCTCCCGATAATTAAGTTGAATTTGTTGAAAGTCGGCATATTTCCAGGTTGTGACAAAGACTGCCATGTTTGCCTGTCCTCATCATTTGACTGCCCTCTGTTGAAGAAAGGTATCCAATGACTGATGGATAACCAAGAAATTTTGTTTGAGAATGCTCCTGTTTCACCCATTCCAGTTAAAGAAGTTTCAATTATAACCATCTACGCCAATCCTTCCAGTTCCCCTAAAAGACCCGTTAGGATTACACCTGCTCCAAAGACTACTCCACTCAAGATTACAATGCCCGGGCCTGCCCCATACAAATCGGGTAAATCAATACCATGGAACTACGGTAGAGAAATCTACTACCATGGTATTAAATAGGATGAACTGACTGCCGAAGAAGAGATCTCCAAAGAGGATAATTCCGACATTAGCAATATTGTCGGAACTAGCAAGATTACCCGTAGTGGTAGGATCTTCTCTCCAGAGATTTCCCCTCCAACGGCAGTCTTTGGACCCGTGGCCGTTCCGAAGATTACCTTTGTACCAGTGATTGTACCCGTAAGCGTACCTATCGACAAAAACAATGCAATTCCTATCCCACTTCCACTGCTGAGAATAAAGGAAAGAATGTTCAAGAGGAGCCTGTCCAGACGAAGGCTCAATCACTAGTTATTCTTGAAACATCCAAGAAGGAGATGGAAGAAATCCTGAGGATAATTAAGAAGAGTGATTATGATATGGTCGAACAGTTGGGGCAAACCCCTTCTAAGATCTCTATGCTAGCCCTGCTGCTGTGCTCTGAAGCACATGCCAAAGCTCTGGTAAAATTTCTGAAGACAGCTCATGTGCCGCAAGAGACGTCTGCTGACCATATCCAGGACTGTGTGGCCAGTTTGACAGCTGATAATGGCCTGGGTTTCTCTGATGCTGACTTGACACCCAGAGGGAGAAAACACAACGAGGCATTAAGTGTCTCAATGGAGTGCAGAGGAACAACCCTAGCTCATGTCTAGGTTGATACTGGGTCATCTTTGAACGTCTTGCCAAAAAAAGCCCTTGATAGATTGGATTGCGAGGGGTTGACTTTAAAACCCAGCAACATAGTGGTGAGAGATTTTGATGGTTCGAAGAGGATGGTCCACGAGGAGGTGGACATCCCAATCAGGGTGAGAACTAAGGTTTTCAACTCGACCTTCTATGTGATGGACATCCGTCCTTCTTATTCCTGTCTGTTGGGGAGCCCCTGGATCCACAATGTTGGTGCTGTCACCTCCAATTTGCATCAGATGCTAAAATACCCGGTCCAAGGGAAGATCATAATTGTCCATGGGGAGGAGGAGTATATGATTAGTCATCTGAATTCTTTCTGATATGTAGAGTTGGATGGCGAATTCATAGAGACCCCTTTCCAACATTTTGAAGAAGTCTCTCCAGAATTAGCAGTGACCAAGGCGGTATCCTCGATTCCTAAGATCACAAGACCTCCTCTTCGGATGTCATCTCTAAAGGATGCAAAGGCAGTAGTGGAAGAAGGGGGTGCACCATTTGGGGGCAGCTTCCAAACATTCCGTACAAATCAGACAAGTTTGGCTTGGGGTTTACTTCGAATGCTCAAAAGGCTGTGTGTCATGCCCGTGCTAGGGGGCCACCTATGAAGATTACCAACCAAAGCGTCAATGCGGTAGAAGACAATGAATAGGATGGCATCTTGGAAGATTGGATATTTCCTACTGTCAGCGGAGGACTTTGCAACTGGGAAGCCAAAGACTTTGTCCCGATAACTTTCATATCTCAGTAATTTATCTTTTACATTTCTGTTGGACTTGTAATAATTCACAAACAATTCGCACTTTAAAAACCTTGTGTCTTACCCGAGACACAGTGGTCCATTTGTAAGGGTTTTTATTTCATCTACATATGTCATTCAATGAATCATGGACGCTTTTTCATATATAAACCTTTTGTGCTCATTGTCTTTCTTTTACATTTTGTTGTTTTAAGATGGCTATACCCTTACACACACCCACACTCAAAAATGCAGGTACCCTTCCATTCCGGATCCCATGGGTAACGATACTGCTATAGCCTTCAGTAACTCTGAAGATCTGATCTACCAAGCCGAATACGAAGGTGAGGAAGATTGTTAGGTGCCAGGGAAATTAGCCAGACTATTACAACAAGAGGAAAGAGCTACTCAGCCTCATGAGGAGTTGTTGGATACAATCAACTTGGGTACCGAGGAGGATAAAAAGGAAATCAAAGTGGGTGCCAATCTAGAGCCGAGTGTTAAGTAGCGTTTGATTCAACTACTGCATGATTATGTTGAGATCTTTGGCTGGTCATACGAAGACATGCCGGGACTTGATACAGACATTGTGGTACATCGTCTACCCACAAGAGAAGACTGTCCATCGGTGAAACAAAAAGTCAGTCGCATGAGACCAGACATGTCAGAGAAGATCAAAGCAGAAGTTATGAAATAGTTCAATGCCGGATTTTTGGCTGTTACTTCCTATCCTCAATGGGTGGTCAACATTGTTCCCGTGCCTAAAAAAGACAGAAAAGTGACAATATGCGTGGATTATAGAGATTTAAACAGGGCCAGCCCTAAAGATGATTTTCCATTTCCACACATCGACATCCTGGTCAACAATACATCCCAGCACAAAGTATTTTCTTTCATGGACGGATTCTCAGGCTATAACCAGATCAAAATGGCACCTGAGGACATGGAGAAAACTACTTTTGTCACACAGTGGAGTACATTCTGCTACAAAGTGATGCCATTCGGACTGAAGAATGCCGGGGCAACCTATCAACGCGCCATGGTAGCTTTGTTTCATGATATGATACATCATGAGATAGAGGTCTACGTAGATGACATGATAGCCTGATCACAAACTGAAGAAGAACACCTTGATCACCTGCATAAGTTGTTTGTCAGATTGAAGGAGTACAAGTTAAGATTGAATCCAAACAAGTGCACATTCGGAGTCCGATCCGGTAAACTCTTAGGTTTCAATGTCAGCAACAAAGGCATCGAGGTTGATCCTGCCAAAGTTAAAGCGATACAAGAAATTCCTGCTCCTCGCACTGAGAAGGAAGTCAGTGGTTTTTTGGGACGCCTAAACTATATTGCCAGATTCATTTCTCACCTAACGTCTACTTGTGAACTAATCTTCAAGTTGTTGAAGAAAGATCAGGTAGTCAGATGGAATGATGAATGTCAGGTTGCTTTCGATAAAATCAAGGAGTATTTGCTAAAGCCTCCTGTCTTGATGCCACCAGTCGAAGAAAGACCAGTAATCATGTATCTGACCGTCTTAGAGAATTCAATGGGGTGCGTATTGGGGCAGCATGACGAGTTTGGCCAAAAAGAGCATGCCATTTATTACCTAAGCAAAAAGTTTACCGACTGTGAAACCAGATATTCACTGCTCGAGAAAACTTGATGCGCTTTGGTATGGGCTGCTCGCCGGCTAAGACAGTATATGTTGACTCATACCACTTTGCTGATATCTAAGATGGATCCGATAAAGTACATCTTTGAGAAGCTTGCTCTGTCTGGGAGGATAGCTAGATGGCAGATGATCCTAACAGAATATGACATACAGTACACAATCCAAAAAGCTATAAAGGGAAGTGTGCTAGCTGATCATTTGGCCCATCAAGCTGTAGAAGATTATCAATCTATGAAGTTCGACTTCCCTGACGAAGACATCATGACAGTAGATAACTGTGAAGAAATCAGGCCATATGACGGACCTGAACAAGGATCCCGATGGACTCTGTACTTTTATGGGGCATCCAATGCACTTGGTAACGGTATCGGTGCTGTACTCATATCCCCAGAAGGTTGCCATACTCCTTTTACTGCCAGACTTTGCTTTAACTGTATGAACAACATGGCAGAATACGAAGCATGCATCTTTGGTCTCAAGGCTACCATAGACTTGGGAATCAAATCTTTAGATGTGTTTGGAGATTCAGCTTTGGTCATCAGTCAGATCAAAGGAGAGTGGGACACTAAGCATCCAAACCTCTTCCCTTACAAAGAACATGTTTTGACATTGTTACCATATTTCGAGCAGATTATCTTCGAGCATTTCCCGCGAGAAGAAAATTAGCTAGCAGATGCTCTAGCTACAATGTCATCTATGTTTAAACTTAATTGGGATAATGAAGCTCCCCAGATCACCATTGAACGGATGGACGAACCAGCACACTGTCACGAGATTAATACCGAAGAAGTAGTGGACCAGCCATGGTTTCATGAAGTCAAAAGGTATCTCGAGGCTCAAGAATATCCAGAAGGAGCTTCAGTCAATGACAAAGAGTTCTTAAGGAGATTCTCAGCTAAGTTCTTCCTAAGTAATGGCATCATGTACAAGCGTAATCATGATTCTATTCTGCTCCGTTATGTGGGCAAGATTGAAGCTGAAAAGATCATGGTTGAATTGCATGAAGGTACCTTTGGCACTCACTCTAGAGGGTATACAATGGCAAAGAAAATCCTACGGGCAGGCTATTATTGGTCTACCATGGAAGCTGACTGCTATCAACACTCCCGTAGCTGTCATAAATGCCAAATCTATGCAGACAAGGTGCACGTACCTCCGGTTCCTCTAAATGTCTTAACAGCTCCTTGGCCCTTCGCTATGTGGGGAATCGATATGATTGGGAAATCAAGCCTACAGCCTCCAATGGACACCGCTTCATTCTAATGGCCATTGATTATTTCACAAAGTGGGTCGAAGCAGCTTCCTTCGCATCCGTTACTAAGAATGTCGTTGCCCGCTTCATCAAGCAGAATCTTATTTGTCGGTACGGTATCCCAGAAAGGATCATCACTGATAACGGTACAAACCTTAACAATACTATAATCACCGCCTTGTGCAAGCAGTTCAAGATTCAACATCACAATTTATCCCCCTATCGGCCAAAGATGAATGGTGCAGTCAAAGCTGCTAATAAAAACATTAAAAAGATCATACAGAAGATGACAGTCACCTACAAGGACTGGCATGAAATGCTACCGATTTCTCTCCACGGGTACCGTACCACGGCTCGCACATCAACTGGGGCAACACCATATTCTTTGGTTTATGGTATGGAGGTTGTTATACCTATCGAGGTTCAGATCCCCTCTTTAAGAATCATGAAGGATGCAGGTTTGAGTGAAGACGATTGGATTCAGACCCGACTTGATCAACTAAACTTAATTAATGAAAAAAAGACTTACTGTTGTTTGCCACGGTCAGACATATCAAAAACGGATGATCAAGGCCTTCAACAAGAAAGTCAGACGCCAGGTATATCAAGTTGGAGATCTAGTGATCAAGCACATCATCTTGCCACAAAGTGATCCCAGGGGCAAATGGACTCCTACCTATGAAGGACCATTTGTAATCAAGAATATCTTTTCTGGTGGGGCAATGATCTTAACCACCATAGACGGTGACGACCTGCCACACCCTGCGAACGCAGACATAGTCAAAAGATACTACGCATAAGAGACCCGCTAGGTTGACACACCTAGGCAAAAAAGGGAATCCCTGCGAACCAAAAGGTTCGGGAAAAAATTAGGGATAAAATGAAAAAAAATCTGTACACCAGGCAAGTTGAAAACCCGGAAGGGTGACTTGGGCAAAAAAGAGTTTCCCGGTGGACTGAAAACCCGAAAGGGCGGTCCAGGCAAAAGTTAGGGAATTAAAGCGTATGACTGTATCTCGTCATATCACTTTAAGGACAATCTCTTCACTAACAAACCTGGAGCTTTTGATCAATTCCATCATCTTCAGACGAAGCAACGAATGGACAAGATATTCAGGGATGCGAAGGCTATAGCAGAATGGGAACCCCATGGGATTATCACGTATAGCTATCTTTCTTTGTATAAATTTTTCTTACTTTTATGACACCATCCTCTTACTAGGATATATGTATCCTTTGTACAAAATACTTATTCAAAGTAAATACAAAGATATCTCTTTCAAAGTACAGAAAACTATTTTTCCTTTTTCTTTACACTTGTGTTTTTATTTGCAAAAACGTCCAATGATTCATTAATGAACATATGCATTTGAACATAATTACTGTTTACAAATAAACAAAATGAAAAAGAACAATTACTAACAGGTTGAAAGAATAGGAAAACGTCTTTAGGCTATTCCATGAGCAATCCCTACAGTACATCATTAAGATCCCCAGCGGAGCTAAAACTTTCAAACCCTCAATCCCCAGTGGAGTTAAAACTTCAAACTATCAATCCCCGGTGAAAACCATTCAGTTTCTCCAAATTCCTCAGCAAGTTGTCTTGAAGTCTGAAAATCAACCAGATAACAGCTAACTTTTGTCTCCCCAACCTAGGATAATTCCCCAGTAGAGTGGTAGACGACCGAAACTCCTGAACTTTTTCCAAACAAGAATAAGTTTTCTTCCCCACAGAGTTTTCTTTATTTCCCAGCAGAACAAGGGATTCCCATTGTGTAATCCCCAGTAGAAGTCATCAAAATTCTCTGGATTCCCCAAGCAGATTACTCAAGCAGTATATGGCATTGCTCACAACAAAATTTTTGTCAATACTCCAACTTCAAGACATGAAGAATCCACTTATCCTCAACAATCAAGGATGTATTGTCCCCAGTAGCAGTCAAGGATTTATTTTCCTCAGCAATACAGCAAATCAGCTTACATGCGCATACATTACATCCATATATCATAAACATTGATAAAACATATATATTGCATCATACATTTCATGCAACATAACTTTGTGTTTCAGCTAACATTTTACCCTTTTCAGGATAAGATTAATGGCTACCATTAACAATGTTCAAAGATTCTAGATACAGTACAGATACACTCCAGACACGGAAGTCATTATGTTACTTATTCAGATTCGTCTTTCAGATACAGTTCAGATACACTCCAGACACGGAAGTCATTCTGATACTCATTCAGATTCAGCTTTCAGATATAACTCAGATACACTCCAGACACGGAAGTCATTTTGTTACTCATTCAGATCCAGATCTCAGATACAGTTCAGATACACTCTAAACACGGAAGTCATTATGTTACTCATTCAGATCTAGATCTCAGATACAATTCAGATATACTCCAGACATGGAAGTCATTCTATTACTCATTCAGATTCTAGTTCAGATACATTACGGATATGCTCTAGACACGGAAGCCATTCTGTTACTAATTCAGATTCCAAGTCCATGATACGGTTCAGATACGCTCCAGACACGGTTGCCATTCTGTTACTTAGTCAGACTTTAGCATTCAGATAACAGTTCAGATACGCTCCAGACCCAGATGCCATTCTGATACTCATTCAAATTTCAAGATTCAGATACGCTCTAGACACGGATGCCATTCTGGCCCTTATTCAGGTTTCAAATTCAGATACATTACAGATACGCTCCAGACACGGATGCTATTATGTTTCTCATTCAGATTTCAAGTCTCCAGATACAGTTCAGATACGTTCCAGATACGGACACCATTTTGATACTTATTCTTCTGACTTACAACTTACAATTCAACAAACATTCTTCGATGGCATCTACAAGCCCATATCCAACAAGATTATATCACCTCTCCAAATGGCATCTTTAAGCCCATTCCCTCAACTACACCTTATCAAGTGCAATTTTATGGGCACTCTAGTGTCCAATCATCTTTTACCTTCGAGTCACGAACGGCAAAACTCGCCAATCTAACTCTTCAGGTTCAAGAAGATTGAACAGGGGCAGATGTTGTACCCCAAAATTTTCCCTCTCATTTATTAAGATTTTTCTCACAAGACTTCTTGGACTCAAGACAAGATTAGGGTTTGCTCAGCTCAAGACATCTCATCTTGCACTGATCACCCAAAATTAGGATTTGAGTTTGCACAAGGATTTTTGGACCATCAATGATTCATGTGACTTTCATACATCATTTTGGACCGCTAAGATTGTTCATGTTAAGTTTCAAGCCTTGAACCATATTTTTTATCAGTCAATTGGACAGTTGACCTAAAAATCAGTTGTATTAGGGAAAAAGTCAACTATGGCCAATTTACAGTCAAGCTTCATAATTTTTTATCCACATCAACATTATAGACTCCTATGTACCATTTGATCAAGTTTGGATCACAACCCCTCAAGAAATTTGATCAAACCATCAAAAGGGCAAAATGGTCAAAATTAGGGTTTTGACTGAGAAAGGGCAGTTTCTGATTTTTAACCTAGCCAATAACCAATTGAGTTCAAACATGATTTCAAGGGTTCAATAGTATCATCTTGAGCTAATTACATGGTTCAAAAGATCTCAAGTTCATTGGATTGACAGATGAATTTTGCAGTCAACTAATCAAAAGTCAATTGTACAATAAAAAGTCAAACATTGACTTTTTGGCCAAAATCAAGTGCCAAGGGTCATAATTCATCAAGATTTGTCAAAATATGAAACTTGTTCACCAAGAAAACCAATTTTGAAAATTAGGGTTTTGAATTTGAAAATTTTCATAACTTAGAATTTTTCTAAGTATGAAAATTTTCTTATTTTTTCCCAACTTTTCACCACTTTTTCACCATGATGCATTTTGATTCAAAGAAAACTTCCAACATGAAAGTTATATTCCTCCATGAAATCTAGAACTTTTCTTCACAAACTATTCCCAAAAGATGTTTGGATCTCAAGTTATGAATTTGTGAATATAGGTCCATGAACTTCTTAACTTAGTGAAATGTTGCCCTAATTTAGGAAGTTTTTGGACCCAACTTCCTGGACATTTTTCACCTAGTTCCAAGAGGTATCTAAAATTTCATTTTAAAGATGGATTATAGATCACATTGCAAGCTTTCCAAAATGTCCAAGAACTCTCCAAGATCATTTTTGAGTAGGGAGAATCGAGGAAGGAAAGTTGGCATTTTATCACTTTTGATCAAGCCATTTTTACAAAGCATCAAGTTGCAAATCCAATCCATGTTGTTTGAATCTTGATTTACAGGTCCTAAACTCACTCTACATTCTATAATTAAATGAAAACTCATATGCTAAAGGAATTATTTTTTCTTTTAGAGCTTTGTACAAGAGATAATTCCATTTTTGGCCAAAAGTTCACAATGCCATTTTCATAAAGTGCAACTTTTGCAACTTTGTCAATCTTGAGCCTTGGACCTGTCCCTTTGGTGCAAGAAATTCACACAGGTCTTAAGCAATTTGTACAAGCTCTTTGCAGCCCTCAAGCTAGTCAGTACAAGCATGTAGCCTTGGTCACTTCACTTTGCTTAAAATGCAAGAAAGGTTGCCAAAAGGTCAGAACTTGTACAACTAGTAAGGAGTGGACTTTGTATCATTTCTTTACAAATATACAAAGTTGTGGCAAGGCTTAGCACGATGGGATTGAAGCAAAAACTCCCCAAAACTCAAAATCACCATTTTTCTGTCCAAACACAACATTTCTGTAAAACCCAAGCCAACTAATTTTCGACTCGTGCGTTTTGTATTTTAACACTTCAAACACCCTCTACATATCATACCAAAGCAAGCCAAGCCCTTACCCTGGTTCTGTAAGCTCTGTTTCAGCATCCACCATTTTCACTTTTGAAGCTTGCAACTTGACTTGTCCAGAGAGTTCCAGCTATCCTCAAAGCAAAGTAAGCATTGGAATAGCTTGAAGGAAGTTCAAGGAAGCTCACACAATCCTCAGGCCTCCATTAAAGTCCCTACATTGCTCTACTAGAATCCAACTGAAGGAGGTATTTTCTTGAACTCTATATCTCTGAATAGGCATCCTCAAGCCACGATTTGTGAAGAAAAAATGTAGTCCATAACATGGTGAAGCTGTACATATGCATACTTTTTATTTATATTAACTATGCTGAGAGAATTTGAAGGTTGAATATGCTGAAATTTTTAGGTCATAATTAGGGTTGCTAAAATTCTCTTTGATCTTTTAGAGTTAGGTCACATAATTTATATTGTTGGAATCGTGAGCTCAAATGCCACATGTTTCATGTTATGAGATTTTGTTTTTGTGCAAGCATATGAGAGTTACAGTTTGAATGGAAGAACGCGCGCAAGGAAGACTGGCTAGAGGACAGGGATGAAGTCTGGGCTTTTTGGCGCCTTGGGCTTTTTGTTTTTGATATTTGCACCTCCTGACCCACTATTTGCACCCCCTGGCTTTATTTGTTACATTTTTCATATTTCTTCATATTTTTATATTTATTGCTTTTGATTATTTTTTCTGAACAATAAAAAAAATCCTAAAAATAATTAAATAATTTTTTGCAATTTTTTTTTATTTTATTTTTTTTTTACTTGAAAAAATAGTTTATTTTAATAAATAGAACTTATTGTCTTAAATAACTTGTAAATATATTTAAAAATACTTATTATTTTTATTATATTATTTATACTCATAAAATATTTATTTTTGTACATATTTAATTTTTAATATTTACATATAATATTATTTATTATTTTCTTGTACAAAAAATGGACAAAATAATAACATAAAGCATTATTTTCTTTTAATTAAAAAATTAGGGTTTCACCCCTCCAAAAATAATATTATTTTTTCCTTATTTCTTTAGGGTTTAAATTAAATTATTTTCTCATACAAAAAACAAATACCAAAACATTTTTCATATAAATACATTGCATTGCATTTTAAATACTTGTACATTTATTTAATCCGCGCAATATTCGATCGGGTTGTAATAATATTTTTAGGTTTATATTTGTGCAAAATATCCATTCAAAACTTGTATCCCCCCTCCCATAATAATTGTTGTAATAGCTTAGTTTATTTTACGCAATTTATTGCTTTATATACTATGCTTAGTAACTAGGGTTTGCATGACAAGAACAAAAACAAAGCAAAATAGAAAACCCTAAATACAAGACAAAAGCATGAAAAATGACACACTTTGCACACAAGCATCCTTAGGGTTTCTCCCACTTGGTTGCCTAAAATAAAAATGGCCATGTTACGCACGCGAAGTATCTTGGCAAAACAAAACGAATATAAGATCATAGACCCTCGATGACGCTATTCAAGGTTGCCTAAAACAAAATGATCTTGGTCCCTCAAAAATTGCTAAGATACTTGCCAATATTGCTATCATGGTTATACGATGACCCACGCCTGTCCTGTTTACATCCAAAGATAGGGTTGGTTACCAAATCAATGGTAAGTCAACAATGTCAAAGGAATAAAAATGCACAAGAAAGACATTTGAGTAGGTAGATAGCTTCTAGTTACTTGTTCTATTTCAAAACAATCCTTGCTATTTTAAAAAACAAACACACAGATATTTCAAAACATCTTGCAAAACATTGAAAACATTTTTAAAAGACAGACGTCTTTGTATACATTCTTACGAACGAGAATCATTACAAAGATTGCCTAAACGAATGGCCTCTTTTACACAATACTTTCAAAAACACACCAAACACCATTTCAAACAAAACAAAGCAAGTGATCTAAACAAGTAACTAAGAGCCCATGGAAAACCATGGATGAAAAGGGTGCTAGCACCTTCCCTTTTCATAATCTACCCCCCGAACTCAAGAAAACATCTCAAAGGTCTTTCCTGTGCTTTTTTACCTTTCCTTTTGGATAAAAGAAAAGTCGATGGCGACTCTTGCTAACTGCAACATTTGCAAACACAAATGCAAAACCTCAAGTCAGTTCTCCCACCGCATCACACCTCCTTTTCAAGTTTTCGACTTGCCGGGTGTACAAATTTTTCATTTTTTATCCCTAATTTTTGCCTGAACCCTTTTGGTTCGCCGGGATGCCCTTATTTTTGCCTAGGTATGTCAACCTAGCGGGTCTTTATTATGCATAGTATCTTTTCACTATGTCCGCATTGACAGGGTGTGGAAGGTCGTCACCATTCATGGTGGTCAGAATCATGGCTCCACCGGAAAATATGTTCTTGACTACAAATGGTCCCTCAAAGGTGGGAGTCTATTTTCCCCTGGGATCACCTTGCGGAAGTATAATGCGCTTGATTACCAGATCCCCTACTTGATACACTTGTTGTCTGACTTTCTTAATGAAGGCCTTGATCATCTGTTTCTTATACATTTGACCATGGCAGACAGCAGTAAGTCTTTTATCGTCGATTAAGTTCAATTGATCAAGTCGAGTCTGGATCCAATCGTCTTCGCTCAAACCCGCATCCTTCATAATCCTTAGAGAAGGGATCTGGACCTCTATGGGTAGGACAACCTCCATGCCATATACCAAAGAATAGGGTGTTGCCCCTGTCGACGTACGTGCTGAAGTACGGTACCCGTGAAGAGCAAACGGTAACATCTTGTGCCAGTCTTTGTATGTCACTGTCATCTTCTATATGATCTTTTTGATATTCTTGTTAGCAGCTTTAACAACCCCATTCATCTTAATCCGGTAAGGAGAAGAGTTGTGATGCTGAATCTTGAACTATTTACAGAGTTCAGTGATCAATGAGTTGTTGAGATTGGTACCGTTGTCCGTGATGATTCTATCAGGGATACCATAACGACAAACCAAGTTATGCTTGATGAACCATGCCACCACATTCTTAGTAACCGTAGCAAAGGAGGTAGCCTCAGCCCACTTTGTAAAGTAATCAATGGCCACTAGGATAAAGCGATGCCCGTTGGACGCGGTAGGTCTGATTTCGCCGATCATGTCAATTCCCCACATTGTGAAGGGCCAGGGAGCCGTCAAAACATTCAAGGGAATTGGAGGTACATGCACCTTATCAGCGTAGATTTGGAACTTGTGATAGGTTCGAGAGTGCTGATAACAGTCGGCTTCCATAGTGGACCAGTAGTATCCTGCCTGTAGGATCTTCTTTGCCATGGTATGTCCACTGGAGTGAGTGCCAAAGGTACCTTCATGTAGGTCTGCCATGATCCTCTCTGCTTCGCTCTTGTCTACACACGACAGTAAGGTAGAGTCATGATTGTGCTTATAGAGGATTCCATTGCTGAGGAAGAACTTTGCAGCAAACCTTCTCAAAAATTTCTTGTCATTGACAGATGCCCCCTCGGGGTATTCTTAAGCCTCGAGATACCTTTTCACCTCATGAAACCAAGGTTTTTCGGCTACCTCCTCAGTATCGATCTCATAGCAGTATGCCGATTCATCCAACCTCTCAATAGTGAATTGGGGAGCTTCACTATCCCACCTGACCTTGAACATTGACGACATACTAGCTAGCGCGTCCGCTAACTGATTCTCTTCTCGTGGGAAATGTTCAAAGGTGATCTCTTCAAAATGCGGCAGCAGTGTCAGTACATACTCTTTATAAGGAATAAGGTTCGGACGCTTCGTATCCCACTCACCTTTGATCTGACTTATCACCAAAACGGAATCTCTGAATACAATCAAGAACTTGATCCTTAGGTCGATAGCAGCTCGAAGACCCATAATACATGCTTCATACTCCACCATGTTGTTGGTACAGTTGAAACATGATCGGGCAATGAAAGGAGTATGAGAGCCCTCGGGAGATATGATTACAGGCCGATGCCGTTACCTAGTGCATTTGAGGCTCCACCAAAATGCATAGACCATCGGGATCCTTCCTCAGGTCCTTCATCCGGTCCAGGTTCTTCACAGTCGGTTACCAACATGATATTCTCATCTAGGAACTCGAAATTCATGGACTGGTAGTCGTCCACGGCCTGATGTGCCAAATGATCAGCTAACACACTTCCCTTGATTGCTTTTTGGGTTGTGTATTATATGTCGTACTCGGTTAAGATCATTTGCCACCTTTCTATCCTTATGGAGAGAGCGGGCTTCTCGAAAACGTACTTGATTGGACCCATCTTAGATATCAACAAAGTAGTGTGGGTCAACATATATTGTCTCAATCAACGAGTAGCCCATGCCAAAGCGCAACAAGTTTTCTCGAGCAGTGAGTATCGTGTTTCACAGTCGGTAAACTTTTTGCTAAGGTAGTATATTGCATTCTCTTTTTGACCAGACTCGTCATGTTGCCCCAGCACACACCCCATTGAATTATCTAGCACTGTTAAGTACATTATCAAAGGTTTTCCTTCAGTCGAAGGCATCAGAATAGGAGGCTCTTGGAGATATTTATTGATTCTATCAAAGGCGACCTGGCATTCGTCATTCCACTTTACCACTTGATCTTTCTTCAGAAGCTTGAAGATTGGCTCATAAGTAGCAGTCAGATGTGAAATGAATCGGGCAATGTAATTTAGGCGTCCCAAGAAACCTCTAACTTCCTTATCAGTACGGGGAGCCGGCATCTCTTGTATGGCCTTCACCTTTGCAAGGTCTGCTTGAATACCTTTGTCAATGACGATGAATCCCAGAAGCTTACCAGACCTTACCCCGAAGGTGCACTTGTTCGTATTTAACCTCAGCTTGTACATCTTCAACCTATCAAACAACTTTTGTAGATGATCAAGGTGTTCTTCTTCAGTTTGAGACCTGGCTATCATGTCATCAACGTAAACCTCTATCTCATGGTGAATCATGTCGTGGAACAGAGCTACCATAGCTCGCTGATAAGTTGCCCCAACATTCTTCAACCCAAACAGCATCTCTTGTAATAGAAGGTGCCCCACTGTGTAACAAAGGTTGTCTTCTCCATGTCTTCAAGAGACATATTTATCTGATTATAGCCATAGAAACCGTCCATGAAGGAAAAGACTTTGTGTTGTGCGGTGTTATCAACCAGAACATCGATGTGGGGAAGCGGGAAGTCATCCTTGGGGCTTGCCCTGTTCAGGTCTCTGTAATCCACACATATTCGTACTTTACCATCTTTCTTGGGTACTGGAACCACATTAGCAACCCACTATGGATAGGAGGTGACATCTAAGAACCCTGCGTTGAACTGCTTCATAACCTCTACTTTAATCTTCTCTGACATCTCGGGGCGCATACGACGGACCTTTTGCTTTACCGAAGGGCAGTCTTCTTTAGTCGGCAGACGATGAACCACTATATCCATGTCTAGTCTCGGCATGTCTTCATATGACCAGGCGAAGATTTCGATATATTCATGCAACATTTGTACCAACTGCTGTTTGACACTAGGCTCCAGATTTTCACTGATCTTGACTTCTTTTCTGTCTATCTTTGTACCCAAGTTCACTGTCTCGACCGGCTCTTCATGAGGCTGTATGGCTCTTTCTTCCTGTTGCAATAGTCTAGCAAGTTCTCCGGGTACCTCACAATCTTCCTCACCTTCGTCCTCGGCTTGGTTGATCGGATTTTCAAAGTCATAATGAGCAGTAGCAGAATTGTTATCAATGGGATCCATAGTGGATATAGATCTGCATTTGGATACGTGAGTGTGTGTAAGAGCATAGTTGTATAGACAGAATAAAAGAAAAGAAAGACAAAGAGCGCAAAATTTGTATGCAAACGTCCAATGCTTTATTAATGTCATGTGAAAATGAAACATGATAACCCTCACAAATGGAACCATTGTGCCCTGGGTAAAACACATGGCTATAGAGTTTATATTGTTTTTAAATTACATATCCGAAAAAATCAAAAGACAATTACTCCTGAACAAAAGTAATCGGTACAAAGTCTTTGGCAGTCCAGTTACTGAGTCCACCATTGGTAGTCGGGAAGATCCAGCTGTTAATGTCGGAATCACCATCACTGTATTCAAGTGCATTGACCCCAGAATTGCTGATGCATAGGGGAGGTCCTTCAGCCCGAGCACGATGAACAACCCTTTGAGCACCTATAGTAAAGCCTAAACCAGATTTGTCAGACTTGTAATGAATAACCGGGAGCTGACCCCAAATGGTAGACCCACCTTCTTCAACCACTGCTCATGCATCCTTGAGATAAGCCATCTTCGAGGGAGGTATGGTGAGCTTCGGAGGACTGTTGGTAGTTTCTACTGTAGTCATAATCTGAGGAACCTCTTCAAAGTTCTGGCAAGGAGTCTCGATGAACTCGTCATCTATGTCTACGTACCTGAAGGAGTTCAAGTGACTAATCATATACTCTTCTTCACCATGCATAGTGACAATCTTTCCTCTTACTGGGTACTTCAACATCTGGTGGAGGGTAGAGGTAACAGCCCCAGCCCCATGTATCCAAGGGTGTCCCAACAAGAAAGAATATGATGGTTTGATATCCATTACGTATAAAGTGGATTCGAAGGTTTGGGAACCAACTTTGATAGGGACATTCACTTCCCTGTGTACCATCCTCTTCGAACCATCGAAAGCTCTCACTACTATATTGCTAGGATTCAAGGTCAAGCCTTCGCAGTCCAATCTGTCCAGAGCTTTTTTAGGTAGCAAATTCAACGAGGAGCCAGTATCTACCAAAACATGGGCCAGAGTCGTGCTCCTGCATTTAACGGAAACATGAAGAGAATCATTATGCTTTCTCCCTTTTGGTGTCAGATCCGCATCAGAAAAATCCAAACCATTATCAGCAGTCAGACTAGCCACACAATCTTTAAACTGATCAGCAGATGTCTCTTGTGGTATGTGAGTTGTCTTCAGAAACTTAACCAAAGCCTTCGCATGGGCCTCGGAACGCAACAACAAAGCCAACATAGAAATTTTGGGTGGGGTCTGCCCCAGTTTCTCGACCATATTGTAGTCACTCTTCTTTATTATCTTCAAAATTTCTTCCATTTATTTCTTGGAAGCTTCTGCTATGGTTACTGAATTAGCCCTTGTTAGGACAGGCTCAATCAATATGTCTTTTCCTCGAGTCTCGGCCGACTCGGTGGTGGGAGGGTCAACGGGAGTGATTATTATAACTGTAGTAGTAGTTTTGGGTGGGACCGCAGCAGGAATGATCACAGGCCCGGTAGCAGTCTTTAGAGGAGAAATCTCATGGGAAAACACTCTTCCACTTCTTGTTATTTTACTGGCTCCGACAATATTGATGATGTCGGAATCAGTATTTTCAGCAATCTTGTCTTCAATGGCTAGCATGTCCTGCTTTACGCCATAGTAATAGACGCCGGCCCCATAGTTCCAAGGAACAACTTTGTCCGAGGAGTATGGGATTGGACCTGGCATGGTTATGATCAGTGGAGTCACTTTCGGAATTGATGTAATCCTGACGGGTCTCTTAGTGGAGGCCTTGGGAGGATTGGCGGAAATGGTTATGATAGCAATGTCTTCATAGGAAACAGTCGGAACAGTGGTCTTCTCAAACAGAATCTCTTTGTCATCCATCAGGCGCTGAACACCTGCCTTTAACAAAGGGCAACCAGTCGGTAGGTATGAACAAAAATGGTAACCTTTGCCACATCTCGGAAATAAACCAGCCTTCAACAAACTTTCTTTGATAGTCATGAGTGGGGTCTCCAATTATTCCACTGAAGTCACAAACACATCTTCTTCAACGGTATTAACACCCCGACCATGTTTCGGCATAGGAGCAGTGATAACGTTGGGAGTCTCTGGGGAATCAAATTCAATCTCCTTAGCATAAATCAGATCTTGCACTTTGTTCTTCAAAGTCCAGCAGTCATTGGTGTCATGGCCTGGACTCTCCGAGTGGTAAGCACAATGAGCATTTGGTTTATAGTAGGGAGAGGTGGTGTTCGGATTCTTCGGAGCTTCCCTCAGAGTAACCAGATTGGACTTCAGCAACTGAGGTAAAACCTGAGACAGCATCATGTTGATTCGAGTGAACTGTCTAGCTGGCCTTTCTGCTCTCAGCTGATTATTTCTTTGTTGAGTAGGTGCAGGGTTGGGAATCATAACAGCCCCTACCGCTGGACAGCGCTCGGTTCGATACTGATTCTTTTGGTTATAGACAGCACAAACTTCCTTTTTACATGCAAACGGCTTCCTTGCAGTACTAGAAGAGGCATCCTTCTGAATTTTTCCACTTCGGATTCCAGCTTCCACTCTTTCTCCTGGTAAGATTAGTTCAGTAAAACCCACCAATGAACTTTCAATCAGATGGTTGAAGAACGACCCAGTCAAAGTTCCCAGAAACAAATCCATGAGCTCCCTGTCAGCCAAGAGAGGTTGAACTCTTCCAGCCAAATCTCTCCACTTCTGAGCATAATCCTTGAAACTCTTGTTCGAACCCATAGACCAATTTTGGAGTTGCGTACGGGTGGGAGCGAGGTCTGCATTATACTGATATTGCTTATAAAATGCAACAGCAAGGTCTTCCCAGTTACGAACATTGGCTCTTTCCAACTGATAGAATCAATCTAGTTGTGTTCCAGACAGACTGTCTTAGAAGAAGTGAACCCATAAGTCTTTGTCAGCAGTATGAGGCTGTATCTTTCTCACATAAGAACGGAGATGCATTTTGGGACAAGACACCCCATCATACTTGGAAAATACCGGTGCCTTGAATTTGGGGGGGGGGGGTGACAACCCCAGAGACCAGACCCAACTCTTCAAAATCCAACCCAGGAACCTTCTGGATTTCCATAGCGCTCAGACGCTCTTCTAACTACTTATACCTTTCATCAGCAGAAGGGTACTTCTCCTCATTGTAATCAGTTTCATTGTCAGACTCTTTAGGACTAGGGTCCTCTTCTCTGGCTTCGACTTCTTGATTCTCTCCCTCTTTAGATGAAGAAGCTAAATCAACAACCCATCTTGGCGGCCCTCTGAACCTTCTGCTCATATGTGCCACACCGGCTGTCTTCTTGGTCTTCTTGTTCTTCTTAACAATCAGAGCCTTCATCTCTTCCTGTCCTTTGGCCAGAGCCACAATCATTTGCTAGAATTGCGTGTTCTGAGTCTGAATATCTTTCACAGTTTGTTCAAGAGCCATTGCTGAAATAAACAGCGGAGGAGATGAGAAACCTGTTATGAATCCTGTACATGCAATGCTATGAATGGGATGCGTATGCGATGATTTCAAAGACTTTGGAAATTTTAAATTTGCGAACCAAAATGAAACAAAAATTTTATTAGTTGAATTCAAAGTTCAGTTTCCTTTTAGGCGTTACAATTAAAACAAATCTAAAAACTAGAAAAAATCAAAAATCCCATGGATGCTTCCTCTTTGTGCCGAGATAGACATTAAGTCCTCTTTCCTCATGGAGCTGATTTGTGAGCTCTAAAAACTTCCTCTCCTGGGCATAGAACTGATCCCTGTAAGTACCCCTCTCTTTCTTCAACTGAATCCAAGACCTCTGTAATTCTCCAAGATCAGTGGGCATATCAGGATGGAGAATCGTGTAAGGAATACCCCCCTTCAGTAGTGGGTTCAACAATCACTGGTAGAACGGCCATATAGGGCATCATAAGTTTCTGGGCGTGAGCTCGTACCCATTGGAGATAAGGTTCCATAGGAATGGAAGCCTTTGGCCCCAAAGCCTTGACGCCAGATCTGTTTACCATGCTCCAAGCTCGTATGAACCTCTGGAGATACCCTTGAACATCATCCTCATAGTTGAATACAATGCCCTCGATAAGTAACTCACGGGGACCATCCCTTCGAGCGTAAACAAATTGTCGCAGAGCTAAACAAGGATTGTAGGTTATGCCCCATCTGATGCCAAGTAATGGGACATTAGGGTACTCCCCACAGTGGTCAATAATAGCAGTGTTTTCCATAGCTCGGGAACACCAGAGAATATTCGTGTGAGCGAGTGACATTATCCTTTGTGACCAACCCAAACCTTCTTCATTCTTCAGTATGGACTTAGGGAGGTGAGAAATAAACCACCTCGACAGCAACGACATGCAACACATAAGAACCCCTTTTCTCTTCATGGTACGAGTATGGAGAGCATGCAAAATATCTCCGAGCAAGGTAGGCACGGGGTTGCGAGAGAGGAAGATTTTGATGGCATTCAAATCTATGAATGAGTCTGGATTAGGGAATAGTACTAACCCATAGATTAGAAGAACCAAGACCTCCTCAAAAGCCTGAAAATCCATATCATCCCAAAACAGTTGGGCCTTATCTATCAGGAACTTGGCTAGAAAACCCTTGACTCCGCTTCTTATTTCCCAATTGGATACCACGTCGACCCGTTTCAGATGCAAGGCTGAGGCAATGACTTCTGGCTTAGGAACTTCTTCCAGACTTGTGAAAGGCAACTGTTCAAGAATGGGTATATCCAACAGCTGAGAGAATTCTTCCATGGTAGGAACCAACTAATAGTCTGGAAAGGTGAAGCAGTGGTGCTTGGGATCAAAGAACTGAAAGAATACACTCGTCATATTTTCATCAAAGTTTAAAGTAACCAGGTTGAGAAGTCGACCATGTCTCTTAGTGAATGCAGAAGTTTCACGGACCTTTAATACTAGCTCCTTGAGTTGGGAAGGTATTTTCACAAAGCTGATTCGGATATTTTTTCTACGAGCGGAAGCCATGATCTGCAAAACTGAACAAAGATAAATTCCCTTGGTCCTTGAAATTATTAGTGCAATAAGAATGGATGCCATGTTATGATGCATGATGTCATGATAAATCACAGGTATAGCAAACATAGACAAATCACACTAAGTCCTTGGGTTTAAAGGCTTGCTTGAGTTTTAAGGTCATACCCCCTTGAAGTTTAGTTGGTTTCAAACATGTCTTAAAAAAGTAACCAGGTTCTAAGGATTCTCAATATCACTGATTATCATTTATCGGGCATTGTTTCAGCTCAGGAAATCTTTTCTTGCGTTCGAAATATCCCAAAAGTCTGATCTCAATGAGTGTAGCATCGAGTATCAACCAATCCTCAGCTTTATACCAATGTCGACTATCTCACTACTTTCTAATGGCCAAGTTTGTTCAACTAAGGTTCTAAGGTCCATTAGTGCTTCACGACATCACGTGGTGGCCCCGTATTCTCCTTATTTCCACACGAAGGATACCAGTACCAACCAAAGTGTCACACCAACACAGCCATCGCTTAAACCATATCGGTCTATGCCGTACAGTCTCCACGATCTATTGTTGTTTACCTAAAAAGTGTCTCCAGATCCGGGTGTAGGATCTTTAATAATACCCAAACAAAACCCTTTAAGAATAAAGCATACAAAACAAACAACAAAGCAATTATAAAAATGACCTAGATCCTAAGGTATATCCCACTTATATATGTCCCCAGTAGAGTCGCCAGTTCTGTGATACAGTGGCAGAACCGACTGTTATACTGGTTTGCGTTTTTTGTTTGCAAATGTCGCTGTAAGCAAGAGTCGCCACCGACTTTTATTTTATCCAATCAGGAAAAGGAAAAAGAACAGAAAAAACCTTTTTCGAGATGTTTTTGAGTACGGGGGGTAGATTATAGAAAGGGAAGGTGTTAGCACCCTTTCTATCCGTGGTTTTCCACGGGCTCTTAGGTACTTGATCATTTTTAAATTGATTGTGTGTGCTTGTTTTGAAAAGTTTTGTTTTACTTTGTTTTAACCCTTGTTTATGTCCTCAAAAGTGTTACGGAGTTATTTTTTTATAAAAAAAACCTTGTTTGAAAAGTGTTTGGTTTGAAAAAGTTTGTTTGTTTGTTTGAGCAAGTACTTAGGAACTAATCTACCTACTCAAAAAAGTTTGTTTGTTTTCCTTTTAGACAATGCTATCCCATTATTGAGAAATAGATAGCGTCGTCGTTGGAGTTTTTTAGGGACATTCGAAGGGACATGTACGATCATAAAAGCAATGTTAGGAAATGTTAGTAATCATCCTAAAGCCTTAAAGATCTTTTTCCGAGGCAACATCTGAATGGGTCATTTTAGATCTTTTGGGGCTAGAGGACAACCACTAACAAACCCTATACTTCATGACCGTTTAACTGAAGGCAACCAGAGTGGAGTAAACCCTCGGAGTGAGCATGTGCGAGTGTTTGATTTCAGTTATTTAATCTTTGCACAATTAGGGTTTGCTACCGTTTTAACTTTCAGTTAGTCTTTCCATACAATCCTATTAACATACATCTAAACAGTTTATAGTTTTCGAAAATTAAAGTGCGGGAAAGTTTAAAGATCCTAGCTATTACAGGGATTTTGCAGATACATAATTATCTTGACTGTAAATAAAATGCAGAAGTTTAAAACCATAATTAAATATATTACAACCCGAAGCAGATACAATAATAGAAAAAGAATTAAAATGCGCGCGGCGATTTAAATGAGAGAATTAAAGAACCCTAAAAATCTAATTGAAAAATATTTAGGTTATTATTATTTTTTGAGAAAAATTTGTTAAGTTATATACACAATAGACCTAGTTCTAATTATTTTGAATTATATACATAAAAACATTAAATTGCCCTAATTTAATTAATACTAATTAATTAATAAAATATTTTTACAAAAAAAGAATTTTCGATGTTTTTTATGATTTTGATTAAAATAAAAAATGATATATTTTTGGTGTTATTAAAAAACATAATTAATAAATAATAAAAAAGGAATTAAAATAAAATAAAATAAAAAGTGAGAAATTGGGCCTGTAGAGGCAACCCAGGGGGGTGCATTCTGGAATTTTTGTCCAGGCCCACTATTCTAAGCCCAAACATGCGCCAGATCTAATGTGCTGGTCTCCTGATGATCTATGGTATGATTGCGCGTATGGGACGTTGGATCTGGATGTGATGAGATCTTGGGGATTAGATCTGAGGCCGTATGATGCTCTTGTGAAGGTGAGGCGCATGGGATCTGAAAAGAAGTATTTAGAAAACAAGAAAATGTCTGGACCTGGGATCGAACCCAGGTCCTCCCACTTACACACATGCTTCGTTGCCAGTTGCACTAGGATGTTAACTTGTTAATATAATAACAATAATATGTTTTATATGAAACCAAGTGTGATCGGTGGAAATAGAACTGATTGTTTTGAAATGCTGGTTCGCGTTTGCGTTTCGCAAAATGTCGCGGTAAGCAAGAGTCGCCACTGTCTTTTATTTTCTCCAACAAGGAAAGGACAAAAGCACAGCAAAATTCCTTTTCGAGATGTTTCTCGGTTCGGGAGGTAGATTATAGAAAGGGAAGGTGTTAGCACCCTTTCTATCCGTGGTTATCCACGGGCTCTTAGGTATTTTCTCACTATGTTTTCAAAAGATGTTTGCTTTTCTTGTGTATGTGGGTTTTGAAAAAGTTTAGTTTGAAAACTTCTAGGTAACTCTTGTATCAGTCCTCAAGAGTGTATGAAGTGTTTGTTTGAAAAGTTTTGAAAGTGTAGGTGCGAAAAGTTGTTTTTGTTTTTTTGAAAGATCAAGTACCCAAGAGAAATCTACCTACTCTAAGGAATTAGGTTGTGTAAGAGTCCTTTAGACAGTACTATCCCACTATTGAGAAGTAGGTAGCACCGTCGTTGGAGTTATTCGGGTCAATTTGATTATCGGGATATGTGTGGTCACCAAAGCAATAGTAGGATGCCTTAGCGGTAACCCTAATATCCTAGATCCTTTTTATCCGAGGCAACTGGATCTTTAGACAGGAGGGCGACCTCTAAAACACCCTATACTCGATGACCACCTCAAGGCAACCAAGTGAGGCGTACCCTAGGAGTGGCATGTGAATGTGTGTCAGGTTTCATGTTAAATTATCTTTGCACATGTATTATGGTGAGCTATGTTTTGATTTTATTTGTCAGGCAAGTGTCTTGTCATGCATAGTTAACAGTTAATAATTGTGCAAAAAGTAAATTGCGGAAAATTGAATCTACGCTATTACAAGGCGTCGGGTATTTACATCGCCAAAAACATAACCCTTTGTAAAATAAATGCGAGAAAATAAAGAAAGCGATAAAAGAGGTCCTAATTATCTATTACATTCTCGGAGCAGATACATAAATATAATCAAAATAAATATGCGCGAATAGAAATTTAATCGGGGACGTCCTTAGAGTTGTGACCCTTTTCGAGAAAAGAATGGAATTATGGTCCTTTTTGCAATTAATTAATATTAAACCTAATTTACTAATTAATTAATTAATTAAAAGAAAAAGTATTTTTTATGTTTTTTATGTTTTTAGTGGAAATAAAAATAAAAGAAATTAAAATTGTCAAAACCCTAATTCTATGTTAATTTTATTTATTGTGAAAAAGATTAAAGTTAACCTAATTAAACTAAATTAATTAATTTACATTTATTTACAAAATAATTAATAGTGAAATTACTAAATAATAATAATGATAAAAATATTTACATTTTTTAATTGTCTGAATTTATTATGAAAAATAATTATTTGTTAGTTAAATAATAATAATAGTAATTAATAATAATAATTAGAAAGAAAATATAAAAGAGAAAAAAAGGAAAAGAAAAGAAGAACCCAGGGGGGTGTGCTGGTGTTTACATTTATTTCTGGTAAACAACCGCTAGTCCTCCAAACTATCGAATAATCTTACTGACTGTTATTCAATCTCTCTGGTAACTCGCAGGATCGACTAGATTGATCCTAGGATGTGTTGGTCATTAGGATAACTCTCATGATAGAACTGGTATTCATGGTTGGTATTTAGAATGTTGTGTAGGTGTTTAACTTACTTCGATTTCTCTATTAAAGATCTAAAGGCGTGATCAAGTAAATGTGCGCGAAACTAAATTGCATGAATAAAGTTCAATTGTAAAGACATGTAAAAACTGCATAAAAGACCAGTAAACGACTTCGAAGCATAAAAACGTGCAATGTAAAAGATTCTCTGGAATGTAAAAGATCCGAAATATGAAGAAAGCGTTTAAATGAAAGAAAAGAGTAAAATGACTTTAAGTAAAAAAGGTGTTCGAATGATAAAAGCTTGAAGATAAAGGCATGAAATGTATAACAGTTTCTGAAATGTAAAGTATTTGAAATGGAAAGAAAGCATTTAAATGTAAGGCATCAGTAAAAAGACTTCGAATGAAAACATTTTAGTGCAAAAGCTTTTGAATGGTATTGACATGAAAATAAAGGAAAATACTGGAAATGATAAAGAGTTTTTATTAAATCATAAACACTTGGTGTTATCATACGTACATTGCTCGTGCATTCATTTCCCTAGCCATGTGGTATTTTGAATGTTTACTGAGTTTTTTGTACAATAGATATGACACACAAAATCCTAATGCTAAGACTTCTATTTATACTACTTCGACCATAACGGTCTTGCTATAAGATTCTGCCACGTTCAGAACATGCAGAGCAATGTCTCTCTCTTGCTTCCACGCGTCTTCGAATGCTCCAGCGCATATATTTCAAATTTCGAACATCCCGCTTGCATTTGAATTTCAAATGTTTTGGCACTTCTTCGCTTCGAACGCATTTCTTGGACACAGCCTTGTTAACATTTCGAGACTTCTTTGAATATATTCTCATAACTGTCACTCGAAGCTCCAAGTTTTGATATGCCCATTCGAAGCACTGCTTCTACCATTTCGAAACATGACATCTTGCTTTATTCCAATCGAAACGTTCAATTTGCTTCGCTTCTAATAATATCATCAAAATCTTCAGCCAACAAAATTCCCCTTTAAAATATGTATTTCGATTCCTTTGAGAAATACTTATTTTAAACATATATACAAGATTTTGATGCGACCTTCGAATCATCGTAACATTTATTGCATATGACTCCAGTCACGTCAATCACAACGCTTTTCAGATTCCTTAACCGCCTTGAACCATTTCACAGCATGGTGCAGTTACAAAACAATGATTATTATTTAATCACGCCTATTACCAATATTAACTTTACGCCACCTCCTTTTCAAACCAACCCACGACTACCACGTATCACAATCTTACTCAGTGGATGCTTAAACTTCCACATTATAAAAACCCATCAACTTAGTCTTTTCTTTTCTTCCTCTTTTCTCACCGAAACCCTAAAATTCCAACATTCTTCTAACAATGTCTTCTTCAACTTCATCTCAACTAAAAAAGGCTTCCAAAAAGAAAGGAAAGACCACAGGAACCATAATGGAAAGCAAGGTTGGCACCTACCAAGGTCAATCTGTTCTTGTTCCCCAGATGATCTCAAAAGAGAAAGAAATGCTTTATGCATCCCAGGTACTAATTCCTACTAACGCCGCTGGCAAGAGGTTAGCTTTAATGGGCCCTCTTACAGTTTTTGAAATTTTAAAAGACACCAGAAAAATTTTCCCAGTTTGTTACAATTTCAAACCTCTGTTCAATAAAATGGATGCCCCTAAGACAATAGAGTCTTCTGATTCAAACATCGTGGAACATCCAATCGTTCCCCCTAAGGACCCTTTTGTACTAGATTATGTAAAGAGTAACTTCAAACCATTTCGATCTTGCCCCACCTCCGACACAGCTTATCACAACTAGTTTAATAAGGTAGAAGCTAAGAAATCCCAGCAATGGGAAGAGTTAGGCATTTACAACTTGATCAAACTATCGAAACCAGGTTTTACTTATAGCCACCCATTGTTATTCGCGTCCCTATATTTCTGGGACAGTACTTACAATACTTTCCATCTCCCTGGTGGAATGATTACACCTACCTTTTTTGACATAGCAGCCATTATTGGGTTATCACCAATAGGTGAAACCTATATTCCTGACAATGAAGAGCATTCGAGTATTATTGACTTCGAAGTCAAACTAGCTAGCTTTTCAAAGTTTATCAGCCACTATCACACTGAAGGAGACAGTGTGTCGGATGTGGAACACATTGCTTTCCTTACCTTATGGTTGTCAAGGTATGTCTTTTGCAGCAGATCCCTACAGGTAGCCAGTAGGTTTATTCCTCTAGCTAGAGATTTGCATGAGAATCGGAGGGTGTGTTTAAGCGAACTGCTATTAGTTGATCTTTACGAAAGTCTAAGGTCAGTTGTTTCGAGTCTGAAATCTCACACCTCCAAGAACATCCTGCTAGCTGGCCCTTTCTGGTTACTCCAGTTATGGCTAAATGCCATGTTCGAACCTTCACTATCAACTGCCCATACTATTGCTGAACAAGACCCTGAAATAGCGGATAGAATCATCGAAGGCACTAGGCTGCGAAGACTAACCCCAAATGATGATAAGGATGACTTCAAAGTTCTCTTCTCAAAATATATCATGATATTCTCCAAGAGGCATAAATTCAAAGAGACCATGGCGCCTTTTTCTTCAAGGGCTCATGGGCCCTCATGGTTCACCATGGCTCTCTCAGAAGCTGTCAAAAGCAAAGAAATTCAAGATGTATGGAGAGCCTTTTTGCTACCCAGGCTAATCTCTTCAAGAATTACCCCTGCTAAGAATCAAATTTTCCTTTTTGCTTATCAACCCAACTTCGTTTCGAGACAATTTGGCTTGTGCCAACTAATTCCTGAACCCTTATTCCAAATGGAAAATGCCATCACTTATGGGCGAACCTTCAAGGCAAGAGAAGCCAAACTACAGCAGGAACAATACCAAGGCTTCGCCCATTTTGAACTAATAACTTTCGAACCTATACACCTTACAGCAAAGGGGTTTCTGGAATGGTGGACAAAGTTCTATCAGACTTATATGTTCGATACTCTTACTATTCAGCAGAAACTAACTGATGCATTCGATGTGCAGGTACCATCCAAGAAAGGTATGTTCACTCATGCCAAAGAGATTAAGGCTTTTCAAAATTATTTCGAAACTACTTATGATCCCACACACTTGGAATCCACTGTGCATCAAGCGGCTGAGACCTTGAAGGAAAAATTCAAAGCAAAAGTTTCTAAGTTAAAACTTCCTTCAGGGTTGTCACCTGAGGATAGGTATAGGTTGGCATTCGAAATGCATCCACCTAAATTTCCTAGATTACCTACCTCAGAACTGGCTCTGGCTTGGTTTCCTCCATACCCTTGGTGGTTCACTTGCAAAGAAATGTTCAAATATCTTCAAAAGAAACCAAAGCCATCTGAGACTGTGACATGGGCTCGACATTGGCTCCACGATTTCCCAGGACATCTTCGCTATGACCTTTCTGCCATGTCGATTAAATCTGATCAAGGCACAGGTGCGAATGCTTGGGAAAATCCCAAACGTTTCTCATTTTCTATATTTTTAACTTTTTCCTTAATTGTTTCGATTTTCAGCCATCAGGATAAAGACTGCTGCTTCAAAGTCAAAAGAAGGGAGCGCCTCTCATGCCTCTGTCGAAACCACTGACAATGTGACTCTATCCGAACCAACAACAATTGCTGCAACAACAACAACAACAACACCAGTAATAACCAATGCTCCAACTCCACAGGTAATCACTTAGCCTTGATGTTTCGAATACACTAATGTTTCATGATTTGCATCTAACTTATTGTTTAAATCTTTTCAGACCAACAAACTTCCGCCAACCACTCCAAAGAAGCGAAAAACAAACACCACTGGGGAAGACCCCAAGGCTGGAGGGAATTTACCAGCTGCTTCGAAGAAGAAGCAGAAGAAGGAAATTTCCAAAAGTACTGTACCAACTAGTGTCTCTGGACTCGATTCCAGGGATGCTGCTCCCTCACCTAAATCCAAAATTCCATCTTCGACCTCCAACGTAATGTTGGAACGCATAGCTAGCAACCTCTCTTCTGAGAGTCCACAGGTAAATTGAACTTTAAATCTTTGACAAAATAATTTCTCATTACCTTGGTGCATGCTTTTAATATTCTTTTTCCTCTTGCAGGATATTTTGAATCCAGCTCTTACCACTTCGACCTCACCATCAAAAGCTGCTGCCCCGATCAACTCTTCTCCTCAAGGGGATTCCAGCAATCTTGTACAGAACAAGGGTTCCTCCAATATGGCGGTTCTGGCTAGGGCTTCTGAGCAGCAAGATGATCAGAGTACTTCTCCTCCTCTGAAAGAAACAAATGAAGCAACGCTTCATGAATCTGCAGAGACTTTACAACGAACTTCTCTTTAAAAGTCCCCTCTTGAAACCCTTCAAGAGGATCCAAAGGACACTCACGCTGAAGAAGAGAAAGCTGATTCTGATCAAAGAAACGAAGAATCTGCAGAAGAAGGGCCTGAGGAAGGAGATGCCAACGATGGTTCGACTGCTGATTCAGATTCAAATGCAAATAGCAGCGAGAACGAAGATATCGAAGTGGTGGATTTGGATGACGATGAAGAAGATAATGAGCACGAAACGAATGAAGGTGATGGTGACGCGACCAATAAACCCATGGAAGTCGAAATGGACGTGACTCCCCTGCGTGTGGAACTCCCTCAACCGTCTCTGTCCCGAATGAATGACGAGGAGCTTGCTCTCCTGAGACGAAATGACCCTATTGGGTACATGAAGGCGAAGCTGGCTCAAAGGGATATTCCACCTGCTAGGGCTGGCACAAGTTCGACTAGCCATCCGTTGCCCACAGATGACAGAATTGTACTTCTTAACAGGATCAGGAGGATAATTCTTGATGTGGATTTGTTCGAAGTGCTCAAACAAGATAGCACAGCTTGCTACATTATGAAGGAGTTGCTTACAAAAGTCAACCTTGCTACCTGCTCCTTGCCAGTTAGCTCTATCTTGTTCGATCTTCAATCTTTGCTAGACAACGTGACCGGGTACCTTCTCCAAGATGAATTTGCTGCCAGAAAGGTTCAAGAAAAACGAAATGCAATGGATGCTGCTTATGAGCATTCTTCGAAACTCTCTCAAGAAGCTGAGGATCAAGCCATGCATTTAAAGCAAGCAAAAACTGATTATGAGGCTCGAGCTGAGTCCATCCTTCTCTGGGAAAGGCAAATTCAGGAACTTCAACAGAAGGTTAAAGAGGCTCAAGAACAACAATTAGCCTACGAAACCAATACTGCTGGTAACCAATTCGAAGAGCTCCTCAACAAGGGGCTTGCAGAAATGGAAACTGCAGAACAACTCAAAGGAGAAGTGGCTACCTTAGAGGGAGCCAGACGTTTTGCTCAACAAAGGCTTGAGTCTTTTCGAAGTACCTTCAACAGATTGAAGAATAATTCCTATTTCTAAATCTTAGTGTCGATTTGGTTAAATTTTTGTTTTTTGTATGTAACATTCGAACAACGCCATTTTGGCAACCCCATATTGCCATTTTGGCATTTTTATGATATTCTGATTACGTTGTTACTATTCGAATCTCCTGCATGCGTGGCTTATATTTCTTTAAATATTTCCCATTAACCTTTAGGATACGTTTATCATCCATCAGCTCTTCGATTTCATATGCATTGTTTGAAAATACCTTTATTATTCGAAAAGGCCCTTCCCAATGAGGTGACCATTTACCTAACGTTTTATTTTTCTTGTCCATGGGTAATATGACTTTCCAGACTAAGTCATTAATAGTGAATGCTTTCCTTTTCACCCTTTTGTTATATGTCCTGGCCACTCTTTCTTTTTGTCTCATCAAGATTTCCAATGCATGTAATCTAACTTCGTCCAATTCCACTAACTCATTCATCATCATCTCCCAATATAATGCAGCTGGAATTTCGTTTTGTCTTTGAATTCGAACTGATTGTAGATGAATTTCTACTGGCAGAACTGTATCATGACCAAATGTGAGTTGGAAAGGCGTGGTGTTAGTAGCTTCTTTAGGAGATGTTCTACAGGCCCATAGTACTTGGTCCAAAGTTTTGTGCCAGTTCCTTGGCTTTTTACCAATATGTTTCTTAATTAATCCTATTATCACTTTATTAGCTGCTTCGACCTGACCATTTGCTTGAGCATAATATGGCGTTGATGTTAGTAATCTAAACCCCATTTCTTGAGCAAATTCTTGCATCTTTCTACCAGTAAACACAGAGCCTTGGTCTGTGGTTATGCTCTCTGGCAATCCGAACCTATAGATAATTTGTTTCTGTATAAACTCAATAATCGCCTCTTGATCAGCAAATATTAATGGTATTGCTTCGATCCACTTGGTAAAATAATCTATTCCTACCAAGATATATTTATGTCCTTTAGACGAAGCGAGATTTATTTCTCCTATTAAATCCAATGCCCATCCTCTAAATGGCCATGGTTTAATGATTGAATGTAACTCACTTGCAGGGGCATGTTGAATCCCTGCATGTTTCTGACATTCTTCACAACCTTTAGCAAAGTCTATACAATCTTTGAGCATGCTGGGCCAATACATGCCATATCGAAATAACAGCCATTTCATTTTATGACCTGCTTGATGTGCCCCACATGCCCCATTGTGGACTTCTGACAATGCTAAGTATGCCTCACTTTCTCCCAGGCACTTCAGTAATACGCCTTCTTGGGTCTTTTTGAACAATTCGTTTCCCATGAGGACATATGACAATGCTCTATATTTTATCTTCCTATCAGCATTCAGAGTTGGGTTTGTTAAATAACTCACCAGTGGACTTCGCCAATCTGCATCTGATAAAGTGTTTATGGCTAATATTTCGAATCCCTGTTTCTCAGCATAACCCAATTTCATACTCTCTAGATCTGATGGTGTGAATCTAGTAGCCATAACTCTACCCCTTAATTCAACTAAATCCTCAAAGTTTCTGGCAGAAACTTTATAACCTGAAGCCAATTGTGCTAAGTCATTTGCTTCTTGGTTTTCTATTCTTGGTATATGTTGAATATCCATGTATTCAAATTTTCTAAGTAGCCTGTTAACTATGACGAAGTATATCATCAGGTTTTCCTTTATGCATTTATACTCCTTTGTTATTTGCTTGACCACTAATTCTGAGTCTCCTTTAATTTCAACTCTAGTTGCCCCCAATTCCAACAAAGCTTCAAGTCCAACAATGAGCGCTTCATACTCAGCTTCGTTGTTCGAGCAATGAGGACCATCTAATTTATACTTGAATTTTGTTGGAATTCCTTCAGGAGAAATTAGAAGGACTTCAACACCACTTCCATTCCTGTGGGTCGAACCATCAAAGTATAATTTCCATGGTTGCATTTCGACATAACTCATGACAGTCTGCTCAACCAATGAATGGTCCACAATGAAATCTGAAATCACTTGGCCTTTCACAGCTTTTAAAGGCATGAAAGTCAAAGAATATTTTGTTAAGGCTAAAGCCCATTTACCAACTCTGCTATGCATTATTGGTTTCGAAAGCATGTGTTTAATGACATCGAAATGAGATGAAACATAAACATCAACAGGCTTTATATAATACTTGAGTTTCATACAAGAGAAGTACAAACAGAGACATAGCTTTTCTAAATTGCTATATCTGGTCTCTGCATCATTCAATACTCTACTTAAATAGTATATGGCTCTTTCGATGCCATTGCTATCTTCTTGTGCTAACATACTACCTATACTAACTTCAGAGGCAGATATGTACAACCTCATGGGCTTTCCCCATGAAGGTGGAGACAAGATGGGAGGCTGAGAGAGGTATCTTTTTATCTTGTCAAATGCCTCCTGGTGAGCTTCGTTCCATTCGAAGGCTTGGCCTCGCTTTAAACGAAGCAACGGAGAGAAAGCTTGGGTTCTTCCACTCAGATTCGAAATGAACCTTCTGAGAAAGTTAATCTTCCCTAGCAAAGATTGCAGCTCCCTTTTTGACGTAGGTGCTTTCGTCTCCATTATGGCTTTGGTTTTGTTCTGGTTGATCTCAATTCCTTTCTTGTGAACCACAAAGCCAAGGAAATCTCCAGCCTGCACAAAAAATGCACATTTAAGGGGATTCATCTTTAAGCCATGTTTTCTCATTCGTTCGAATGATTGGCTCAAATGATGCAAATGGGTTTCTGCAGATATAGATTTGATGACTATATCATCAATATACACCTATATAAAGGTTTCAATGAAATCATGGAAAATTGAATTCATTGCCCTTTGATAAGTTGCCCCAGCGTTTTTTAAACCAAAAGGCATCACCACCCATTCGTAGGTGCCTAAGGCTCCTGGGCAACAAAATGTTGTCTTGGCAACATCCTCTTCAGCAATAAAAATCTGATTATACCCAGAGTATCCATCTAACATACTCAAGTATTAGAATCCTGCAGCAGAGTCTACTAGCATTTCTGCCACAGGCATGGAGTACTCATCCTTAGGGGTTGCAGTGCTTAAATCCCTAAAATCTATGCAGATTCTCAAAGAACCATTTTTCTTAATAACCGGTACTATATTTGCTAACCATTCGACATACCTTGTGGTTCTGATGAATCTGCAACGCAGCAACCTTTCGATCTCAGCTTTAATCTTTGTGAGAACCGCTGGTGCGAATCTTCTAGGAGTTTGCTTGATGGGCTTCTTGCCATCTTTGATTGGAAGTCTGTGTTCGACTAACTCCCTCTTTAAACCAGGCATTTCATCATAATCCCATGCGAAGCAGTCTTTGTTTTTCTTGAGGACTTCAATCACTTCCTACTTGAGGCCTGGGCTAAGTTTTGCACTGATGTAGATTATTCTTTTCGTGTTTTCATCCCCTAAGTTCACTTCTTCGAGTGGATCCTGCGCCAACATTTTGGCACCTGAGTCTATGGGGTCCCTTTCGAAGCCTAAGGGTTCTCTATCATAGATGGCATCCAGCCTTTGATCTATCTCAAGTTCTTTAAAGGGTGAGCCTTTCGAGCCATCCCCACTTATTTCGTTCATCTTCATAGCCAGTTTATTCATTTCAGCCTCTAAGGCCGCCTTTGATTCGTTCTCAGCCATATAGGCCGAAATCCTTTCGAAAAAGAAGGACTCAGTCATGAGTAAGGTTGTCGAAGTCCCAACCTGTTGGCCGTCTTTGTATAGTACTTTTGACTCCCTCGTCTTCACTGATTATTCTTCTATCCCAGTATAGGCCATCATGGCGAAGGGTCATATAGTAGTGGGCGTTTCTGGTTTCGTTGATTTCATCATTTGGGACACAAGGAGCAATCTTTGCCAGATGTTTGTCATAATTCCTCTTGTCAACTAAATTGACTGTTGACATAAAGTAACTCTGGTCTGCTTCAATGTTTTCCACGATCCCATCTTCTCTCCATAGAACTAATCGCTGGTGCATTGACGAAGGAACTGCCCCTACGCCATGGATCCACTCCCTTCCCAGCAACAAGTTGTAGTTGGCCTTGGCTTCGATTACCATGAACATGGTGGGCCTACAGCTTGAGCCTATTGTCAAGTCCAATTGAACCACCCCCAGTGTTTTGCCCACTTTCCCTTCATAATTGGATAGAACCATATTGTGGGGCATATGTCTCCTTCGCGTATTTCTAACTTTTTCAGCATGAAGTGGGGTATCAAGTTGACTGCAGCACCCCCATCCACTAGAACCTTATTCACGCCATGGGCACCAACCTTTGCCCGAATAAATAGTGGCTTAAGATGGTTCTTCATAGCTGGTTCTGGACGTTCGAAGAACGCATTCTGCTCCTCGACAGCCCCATTGTCCATCACATAGTAGCACACAGGCCTATGCTTCATCAGGTCTATGGTATCTTCTTCCTCATATTCATCAATTTCAGTTTCCTGTCCGAACTCACAGGGAAGCACAGATACCACGTTGCAATTGAGGTTGAACGAAGACTCCCCATCTGATTCGAAGTTATCCGTTATCATATCTTCGTCTTCTTCTGGACCTGGAGTGTATTCCTTTGGTTCATCTAGTTGTACTTCAGAAAAGAGCCTCCTATTAACTGGGGGTTTGTCTTCAGTTTGATTTTTTGGTGTGGGTTTGTTGGTGCTAGATTCACCTTGGTTCTTTGTTGAAGTTTCCCCTTTATTCGCCACAGCTTCCCTCTCAGCTTTTCGAATCCTCTGTTGCCTTCACCACTGGGATCTTGACATGGGGTTTCTTCCCTTGTAGTTCTCTAATCTCACCTCTTCCCTCTTTGCTATGTTGAATTGCCTTCTATATGTCATAGCATGGCGTGCGTTTCGTTCAGCGTTTCTCCATTTGTCTTTGCCTTTTTCATTTCTGACTTGCAGCCATCTGTCTGTTGGCACTTCAGCAGGGAGTTTGAATGTCACTCTTCGAGCACCCTTGGGATGAGGACTATCAGGCCTTCGTTGTTTGTACTTGCTATCGAAACGTGGGCCCATCTGAACAGTTTCTTAATGGTTCCAGCAAGGGGCGAAGGGGACTGTTTCGAAGGCTTTGGCCATGCTTTGATCATACACAGCAGAACACCTTGGGCATATCAAGCATTTGGTTGCCCCTTTGTAGCAGCGAAACACAAATTCCAGCAAACTTTCTCCAGCCTTAGGATAACACCTGAATAGCTGGTTATCATGGCGCCAGTTGTTGCCAGTTCACGGCCTCTGTACCCTCTCGAAGTTCGCAGCGATTCTCTGATTGCAGAGGATGTTGCACCTAGGGCATAGCATCATTCCCGTATCTCCCTTGTGGCACATCATGAGGTAATCCTTGAGACTAGCATCTCCAGCATGATTATCCTCCATTTTATACTTCTCTTTTTCTAAGTATCTTTCTACCTCCTCCATCTCAGAGCGAGGTCTCTCCATATCCACCATGTTTACCTCAACATCCTCCCCCTTAGCTTCAACATCTCCCCATCATGTGGGTTTTATATCTTCAATGTGGACCTTTGAACTCTCTGGGGCAGAATATTTGACCAAATAGTCAAATTTTCCACTGGGTTCCCCTAAAGTGTCCCATATTTCTTTCTGAGGGGAGGTTGGCTTCGTGATTTGGACTTTCTCCAATTCCAGCCTCAGGCCTTCAGTGACCTGTGTCAACTCTTGGTTTTGGTTTTCCTGGCCTTCAGTAGCCTGGATTTCTTTTGCAACCGCTAAAGGTGTTGCTTCAATCGAAGTACCTGGTTGCTTGTGGACGTCTTCAGTGACCTCCTTATTGACTTCGACTATCACCCAACTTTCGTTTTCAGTACCTTTCTCTCCTATTGGGGCATCACTCTGGTTAGCTTCCACCATGTTAATTTCTCCAATGCATGCAGGCTCGGAGTAATTGGTGTCTGCGACGTCCAAAGGATCTTCGTCCACTTTCATTTTTGCTTTATCAGCAAACTTCAGTCTTCCATCTTTAATTGCATTCTGAATTAGGTCCCTGAAAAGAAAACACTGTGAGGTTTTGTGGCCTAGGAAACTATGATATTTGCAAAATCCTCTTTTCTTTCTTTGATCTAAAGGAGGTATTTTGACATTTGATGGCACAATGAGTTGGCCATCTTTGACAAGTAAATCAAAAATCTCGTTACATTTAGTGACATCGAAGGTATAAACCTTCTTTGGGAATTTGTCACTTTTCTCATTTTCAACAATTTCTTTCCCTTTTGTGGGAACTAATAATTTGCAGGAGTAAGGTGGTGCTTGTTTTAATTCAGCGAGGTTGATTTCGACCTCTTCGAATTCGAATTCAGGGTAATCTTCTGCTTCCTCAGTTCCAACATAGGAGATCCTTTCCTTCTTGTTATTTCTAAAGACTCTGGCCGTTTCGGCCTTTAGCCTTTCGACCTGTCGAACCCTATCGGCTAATTGAGCCATATCCCTCAAATATTGAGTGTCTAGTTTCTTTCGAATAGAGTAATCCAAGCCGCCAGCGGCCATTTCGACTAACTCATGTTCAGGCACTACTGTGAAACATCTGGATTTCAAAAGCTTGAACCTATTCAGATAATCATCTATGGGTTCAGTGAACTTTCTCTTGACACTGGCTAGTTCCTTCAAACTTATTTTTGACTGTCCCATGTAGAACTGTTCACGGAATAATCTCTCCAAAAAAGCCCAAGTATCAATGGACCCAGGAGGCAAAGTGGTGAACCATGTGAAAGCGTTCTTAGTCAGGGAACTTGGGAAATATTTGATCCTGAGGTCTTCATTATTGGCTATATCTCCCACTTCGGTTAGATACCTGGCTATATGTTCGACTGTTGACTCATTGGTATCCCCAGCAAACTTTGTAAACTTAGGGACTTTATATCCCCTTGGTAAATCAGTGTGCATTATGTAATCCAATATAGGGGAGGCATAATTTGGCCTTCTAATTCCTGTATTGAGGCCATTCTGGGCCATGATTCTCTCTATCATGGTGGTTAAATTATTTTCTGCCAAGATGTTATCGTTTCGAATTCTATGAACGACTGCATCAGCATCTTGATTTCAACCCACCATGACAACCCCTCTAGGTTGTTCTTCTCGAAACTCTGGGATTTCCAGCCTTTCGACCCTTGCCCCTGGTTCCATAATTTCCCTTTGTGGGCCTTGGATCATTGGGGCTTCTAGCCTTTGTGCCCTTGCCCCCACATTAACTTCCTCTCTGGCTGGTCTATAGGTTGGGTCGTTAGCAACTTGTTCTATAATAGGTACGTTCGCTCGAACTCCCGCCTGATTCTGCCTACGCCTCTCTGGGGGAGCAAAGAAATCTGCTATTCGACTCATGTTATCTGCGTTTTCTCTGTTTGTCACAGTCACATTTTGTACTATTGGTGCGAATATTTCCTGCATAGTTTGTGCTAATACCCCTATCATATTATGGTTACTGTCATCCATCAATTGCCTAAAAGCCAACTGGTTCTCTGTGGTTAAAATAGGCATTGCACTATAACCCACTGACCCTTGGTTATTTGTCATAAACTGATTTGCCCCAGACCCAGACCCTAATTGTGGTGATGAATTCGATGTGGAATTGTGTAAGCCTGCCATAAAAGATGTTGGCATTCCATAAGAGGAATTTCTGGTTCTATTACCATCGAAACCGGGTGGTCTAGTTAGTGGGGTGGCGAAATGAGTTTGTGTCCCTGATGGTGGGATGAACCCCCCAGGATAACCAATGGTTCCAGTATTTCCTAGGATCGAACTATTAGTTGATATGCCACTTATTCCATTAGTGGCTATATTACTGGTAGAGGATGCAACAGACTGTGCATTCGAAGGGATCACATTAGATGTTCCCATCAAAGCGGACATATTAGTGCATGTTGTATGTGGGGCATTTTGTTCCCCTTGTTGATTGTCAGAATTAGACATCTTGTTCAAACGTTTTCTTCTGGGTAAGGGTTGGTTGCTATTGGTTATTATACCACTTCTAAGGTTCATAAAACAACAAACTTATCACTCATAGTATTTTTACAATGGTTACGTCTCAACAATTTTTATTTTGTTCTAAATTCCGTAATGGCCAACGACTGGTCCCACCGGGTGTGCCAATTTGTTTACAGTTATTTCTGGTAAACAACCGCTAGCCCTCCAAACTATCGAATAATCTTACTGACTGTTATTCAATCTCTCTGGTAACTCGCAGGATCGACTAGATTGATCCTAGGATGTGTTGGTCATTAGGATAACTCTCATGATAGAACTGGTATTCATGGTTGGTATTTAGAATGTTGTGTAGGTGTTTAACTTACTTCGATTTCTCTATTAAAGATCTAAAGGCGTGATCAAGTAAATGTGCGTGAAACTAAATTGCATGAATAAAGTTCAATTGTAAAGACATGTAAAAATTGCATAAAAGACCAGTAAACGACTTCGAAGCATAAAAACGTGTAATGTAAAAGATTCTCTGGAATGTAAAAGATCCGAAATATGAAGAAAGCGTTTAAATGCAAGAAAACAGTAAAATGACTTTAAGTAAAAAAGGTGTTCGAATGATAAAAGCTTGATGATAAAGGCATGAAATGTATAACAGTTTCTGAAATGTAAAGTATTTGAAATGGAAAGAAAGCATTTAAATGTAAGGCATCAGTAAAAAGACTTCGAATGAAAACATTTTAGTGCAAAAGCTTTTGAATGGTATTGACATGAAAATAAAGGAAAATACTGGAAATGATAAAGAGTTTTTATTAAATCATAAACACTTGGTGTTATCATACGTACATTGCTCGTGCATTCGTTTCCCTAGCCATGTGGTATTTTGAATGTTTACTGAGTTTTTTGTACAATAGATATGACACACGAAATCCTAATGCTAAGACTTCTATTTATACTACATCGACCATAACGGTCTTGCTATAAGATTCTGCCACGTTCAGAACATGCAGAGCAATGCCTCTCTCTTGCTTCCACGCGTCTTCGAATTCTCCAGTGCATATATTTCAAATTTCGAACATCCCGCTTGCATTTGAATTTAAAATGTTTTGGCACTTCTTCGCTTCGAACGCATTTCTTGGACACAGCCTTGTTAACATTTCGAGACTTCTTTGAATATATTCTCATAACTGTCACTCGAAGCTCCAAGTTTTGATATGCCCATTCTAAGCACTACTTCTACCATTTCGAAACATGACATCTTGCTTTATTCCAATCGAAACGTTCAATTTGCTTCGCTTCTAATAATATCATCAAAATCTTCATCCAACAGCTGGCCCAGATGGAGGTTAGAAAGGCAATCTGAAGCCCATTAAGCCACAAAGCCACGTTTGACTTTCTGGATCAGCTGCACATGCTTTGACTAGGAAACATGGTGTTCATCATCTTTTGGCCTTTGGATCTGCCTTGCCAGCCACCTGGCGCTTGGAGGTTTGCAGTGCATGGTGGAATATATTGGAAAGCCTGCATGCAATCATGTTATGAAAAGAAATATCAAATATTTGGGTGGACCTTGGAATCGAACCCAGGTCCCAATGGTTCTTGGACAATGCACTATCCACCAGGCCATCACGCTGCATTTGATATAATGATAATCAATGAATATAATATATAAAAGTCAATGCATATGTTGTAAAACAAATAAAGCGCGCATTTTAATTTGAATGGACTAATCAGAAGCCAGCACGTCTTCATCTTCTTCGTTTCCCTGTAAAAAGAACAAATAGATAGCGGGGGTTTTTAACCCCCACAATTTGGCATGAGGAAAAATAGCGAATAGAATCCTGAGCTACATAAATATTTCGCGAGGATGGTGTTTGATTCGTCTTGTCTCAACGAATTCAACCATGGGTCTCTCAAGGTCTGATTTTTCCTGTACAGCAAAGCCCTAATCTGGAAGCTTGGAAACCCTAGAATTCATCAATGGCAATTTCTGTTTCAGGGCGTTTCAATGCAATTAAACCACACCATTAGCTTCGTATGAGTCCTATTAACACAAAACAATCATAATAGCATGTTAAATATGCATGAATCAAAGTATACGATTATGAAAAAAACTCCAAACCGTGAAACTGTTATCCTTGGATTCTTTGAGCTTTAGCGTGTGGTTTTGATTCCTACACGTTCCTGGGGACCCCTGCAATGTGTTAGAAGCAATTAAAAGCTTTGAATTAGCCTGGAACTAGGAAAATAGCTTTCAAGCTTTCTTGATTTTTTTCAATATTGGCTATGGCTTTCTGCAGAAATTTCACGTCCATGGCATTAGGGTTAGGTTGTGTATATATAGAGGATTGAATTTAGGTTAAATCTTGGCCAAGAAATCCATGGAATGATGGTTTCAATATTTGATTTTCAATCATATCTTTTTGCATCTTTTTGATTGAGAAAACTTGCCAAACACGGAGATTCTTGTCTCCTTGATGTGCACACGAATTTGCCAGCTTGTCTTGAGCTTGTTTGCTTCACCAAAAGATTGAAAAATCAAATCTTTGAATTTCCTACATTTTAAATTAATTAAATGAATTAAAATCAATTAAAAATCCAATTAATTAATAAAAAATAAGAAATTAATTCAATTTAATCTCAATGGGTCGTGCATAGACCTTGGATAAAGTTTCAAGAATAAATTTGAGGCCCATTAGCAAAAACAAAGTGTTTTGAGCAAAGTTGACTTTTGCAAATTCACAAAAATTTCCCAACTTCTCCAATGCATATCTTGCTCAATTTTGATCCTATGAACATGTTCTTGGACATTTTGGAAAGTTCTTGAAGTCCTCTAACCAATTCCTTTGGTCCCATGTCATTTGGATTTACCAATCTCAAGTTATGGTCTTTGACTTAAAGTGCATTTTTGTTGACTTTTGAAATTGACCTATAATGTAGAAATTGATAACTTTTTGTGAGAGCATTTCTTGGACTTGGAATGTGAAGATGAGTTGTAGGAAATGTCATCCCCTTAAAAATGAGCATTGGATGTGATTTTTCTGATGAACCATGAAAAAGTTATGCCTTGGTCAAGATACAGTTGAATTTTCAACTGTCCAAAAATAGTAACTTTTGCATCTTGATGATTTTTGAGCCATGCTTGAGGAATCATGATCAAGGCTTGATCAAATGATGATTGTGGACTCAAAATGAGATGTTGGCCAAAAAATCTGACTTTTGACTATAAAATGACCATTTTACCCCTGTAGTTAACTGTAGGTCAAATGAAGCTTTTGACTATGCAAACTGGCATTGTGAGTCTTGAGACTTGACATATAGATGCTTGAGGATATGTGTAGGCCTATGAGACTTGATTGGACCACTGAAAACCCCAAATTCCTTGAGAGAACCAAAACCCTAATTTTGACTGGCTTAGGAGGCATTTGGACTGTGCAACCCTTGAGAAGTCTTGAACCATTTGAAGATGATTCTTGATAAATCTTGAAGAATATGGGAGGGCAAATTTTGGGGTACAACACCAAGTTATTAACTAGAAAGAAAAAAAGTGGACGCTTATTCAAAACACCCAATGGGATCAAGCCACATATCTTCTTCTTCCTTCCTCTGTCGCGTTAGATAACGACCCTTTTCCTACAGACGATGTTCGTAGCTACAATCCTGCGTCATTCAAAAATTAAATACAAGCAATATAAATTCCCATGGAGACCATGAATCGACTGGGCTTAAAGCCCTGAACACCATGGTTCCCATGTCTAGCCTTGATTTTGCCTGCATTAGGAAACCCTAAAATGGAGCTTGAAACCCTAGGAATGACATTTCGTGATTCTTGTACCTACACTCAAATTAAATAATCCAAATACGTTGCATACATGATGATAAACATGAATATGTATTTAGAACATGTTTATGATGCTAAAGTCAATGAAAACGATTTAAAAAAAAAAAAAGCAAACTGTGAGACTTGATGAGCGCGATTCTGGATGTTTCAGGCCTTGAGGATGCTTGCTATTGCTTTAATGATCGCTTAGGAACACGATTTAACCTTCAGCATGCCTTGAACTGGTCTGTGATTGAAAATCTAATTCTCACTTTTTTTGCAAAAATTGAAAACTTGGTTCTTGCTCTTGGAGGCAGCTGCGCGTCTGAATTCTCTTTCTTAGGGTTCACAATGATCTTGTATATGTATGGAATCAAATTAGGTCATTTGTTTTGGCAAGAATCCAAGATATGAATGTGTTTTCAATTTGCTTCCATTCTTTCCAATTGTGGATATTCTCTCCTTTCATGGCATGGCACGATCTTTCTTGGCTATTGATAGCGTAGGAGATCTTCATTCAATGCAAAAAATATCCCAAAAACAAATTATGTGATTTGTTTTGATTTTATTTGATTTTATTTCAATTTTAAATGAATTAAATCACAATAAATTAAATAAACAAGTGGATTAGGCATGGAGTGGTTTATGGGTCGTGAACCATGGTAGGAACAAGCTCTAAACTTGAAAATATAGGCCCATGTGGAAAAAATGCAATTTTGGGCATTGTTGACTTTTGGCAGTTTTGCAAAAATGGTCAACTTTGACAAGGCATATCTCTTCCAATTTTAACCCTAGAGAGGTGTTCTAGAACTTTTTAGAAATCTTAGGATGTCCCCTAAACAACCCTTTTGGTCCCATCTCAACTGGGTCTTCCGTGTTCATGTAAGAAGTTTTGACCCAAAAGGTGTTTTTGTTGACTTTTTAAAAGGACCTATAATGTAGAAATTCATATCTTTTGATGAGTGAACATTTTTAACTTGTGGGATGAAGATGAATTGTAGGTAATTTCACCCTCTTCAAAATGAGCCTTGGATGGAAAATTTCTGATAAAAGTATGAAGAAGTTATGCTTGGTCAAAGTTTGGTTGACTTTTCCTGAGAAACCCTAATTTAGAAACTTTTGGGTGTTGATGAATTTGGGGCATTCCTTGAGGAATCATGATCAACCCTTGATAAAATGATGGATATTACTTCAAAATGTTGATGTTGACCCAAAATCTTGAAGTTTGACTGTATGTGGGCCACAGTTGACTTTTGACCTTCTGTAGTTGACTTTCAGGCATCTGAGCAGTTGACTGAGCAAACTTCTTGTGCAAGGCATGAAACTTGACATGGATGATCTTGAGAACATATTAGGACCATGGAAATAATTTGGGACCTTTGGAGTTCCCACACCCTGATGAAAATGGAAACCCTAATTTAAGGCACATTGCCTTAGGAGAGAGTTTGTTTGGTCAACTCTTGGGCATCCTTGAGCAAATTGAGGACCTCAATGGGCATGTGCTGAGTAAAATGAGAGGAAAAATTTTGGGGTACAACGCCATGTATCTTACATGCACACACGTACACTTACAGATCTTCATCCACTCCATATCTCATTACCAACGACTTTACTATTGCCAGTTATGACTTCAAACATCCAATTAACCAAGCCGAAGATGAAGGCGAGTAAGATTGTGAAATACCAGAGAAACTAGCCAGACTTCTGATGCAAGATAAGAAAGCTATTCAACTTCATGAAGAGCCATTCAAAGTTATTAACCTAGGTACCGGGACAGACAAGAAAGAAGTCAAGATCGGCACTAACCTAAAAGATGGTATCAAGAGCAGATTGGTTCAGATGTTACATGACTATGTTGAAGTGTTTGATTGGTCATATGAAGATATGCCAGGGTTAGATACCGACATTGTGGTTCATTATCTGCCAATGAAGGAAGATTGTCCTCCTGTTAAGCAAAAGGTTCGTCGTATGCAGCCTGACATGTCTGAAAAGATAAAAGTTGAAGTGATGAAACAATTCGATGCAGGTTTCTAGATGTGAAGGTTCGTATGTGTGTAGACTATAGGGATTTAAATAGGGCAAGCCCCAAATATGATTTCTCTCTACCTCATATTGACGTATTGGTTGACAACACCGCTCAACATAAAGTCTTCGCCTTTATAGATGGGTTTTCTGGCTACAACCAAATCAAGATGGCTCCCTAAGACATGGAAAAGACCACCTTTATTACACAATGGGGCACCATTTGTTACAAGGGCATGCCGTTCGGATTAAAGAATGCAGGGGCAACATATCAAAGAGATATTGTAGCTCTATTTCATGATATGATCCATGATGAAATAGAGGTATATGTGAATGATATGATTGCAAGGTTGCAAACTGAAGAGGAGTATCTCGATCACCTATACAAGCTATTTGAGAGGCTGAAGAAGTACAAGTTGAGGTTGAACCCTAAGAAGTGCACATTCGGAGTAAGGTCTGGAAAACTTCTAGGTTTTGTCGTCAGTGGTAAAGGCATCAAAGTTGATCCTGCAAAGGTAAAAGCCATTCAAGAAATACCAGTCCCCCGTTCTGAAAAGGAGGTTATAGGATTCTTGGGTCGTCTTAATTACATTGTCCGCTTCATATCTCATCTAACTACTACTTGTGAGCCAATCTTCAAACTCCTGAAGAAAGATCAAGTAGTCAAATAGAACGATGACTGCCAAGCTGCCTTTGATAAGATCAAGGAATATTTGCAAGAACCTCATATCCTTATGCCTCCGGTGGAAGGAAGACCATTGATCATATACTTGACAGTGCTAGAGAATTCTATGGGGTGTGTGTTGGACCAACATGACAAGTCTGGCCGAAAAGAGCATGCAATATACTACCCGAGCAAAAAGTTTACCGACTGTGAAACCAGATATTCACTGCTCGAGAAAACTTGTTGTGCTCTGGCATAAGCTGCTCGTTGGATAAGACTGTATATGTTGACTCACACCACTCTATTGACTTCTGAGATGGGCCCTATCAAGTACATCTTTGAGAATCCCGCTCTCTCTAGACGGATAGCTAGATGGAAAATGATTCTGACTGAATATGATATTCAATATACAAAATAAAAGGCCATCAAAGGAAGTGTATTGGCAGATCATTTGGCCTATCAAGTTGTTGATGATTATCAATCTATGAACTTTGACTTCCCGGATGAGAATCTCATGTTAGTGACTGACTGTGCAAAACCCAGACCGTATGATGGACCAGAACAAGGATCCTGATGGACTATGGTTTTCGATGGGGCTTCTAACGCTTTGGGCAATGGAATTGTTGCTGTGATTATTTCTCCTGGGGGTTGCCATACTCCTTTCACTGCTAGATTGTGCTTCAATTGTACGAATAACATGGATGAGTACGAGGCGTGCATCTTGGGTATGAAGGCTGCCATTGACTTAAGGATCAAGCAATTGGATGTATTCAGAGACTCTGCTCTAGTAATTATCCAAGTAAAGGGAGAATGAGACAATGAAGCTCCTATGATTACAATTCAGAAATTTGACGAACCTGCATACTGCTATGAGCTTGACACTGACGAAGAGAAACCATGGTACTATGAGGTGAAGAGATATCTTGAGGCACAAGAATATCCTGAAAGAGCTTCCATCAATGATAAGAAATTCTTGTAAATATTTTCAGCCAAATTCTTTCTAAGCAACAGAATCCTGTACAAGCGCAACCATGATTCTACTCTACTCCGATGTGTGGAGAAGAAGGAGGCAGAGAAAATTATGGAGGACATGCATGATGAGCTTTTTGGGACCCACTCTAGTGGATACACTATGGCCAAGAAAATCCTGAGGGCTGGTTACTATTGGTCCATAATGGAAACAAATTGTCATCATCACTCAAGGACTTTCCACAAGTGTCAAATATATGCTGACAAGGTCCATGTATCTCCTATTCCTCTAAATGTCATGACTTCTCTGTGGTCGTTAGCAATGTGGGGCATTGACAAGATTGGGGAGATCAAACCTACTTCCTTCAATGGACATCGTTTCATCCTTGTCGCCATTGATTACTTTACCAAATGGGTCGAAGCGGCCTCATATGCCTCAGTTACCAAGAACATTATAGCCATGTTTATCAAACATAACCTCATCTGCCGTTACAGTATCCCTGAAAGGATCATCACTGACAATGGAACTAACCTCAACAATGCCATGATTACAGAACTTTGTACTCATTTCAAAATCAAGCATCAAATTCTTCTTCGTACAGACCCAAGATGAATGGCGCAATGGAAGCTGCCAATAAAAATATCAAGAAGATTGTGCAAAAGATGGTGGTAACGTATAAGGACTGGAATGAGATGTTACTGTTTTCTCTTCATGACTACCATACTTCAGCTCGAACATCAACTGGGGAAACCCTGGTCTCTTTGGTCTACAGCATGGAAGCCGTCCTCCCTGTCGAAGTTCAGATTCCTTCTCTAAGGATAATGAAGGAAGCAGATTTAGGTGGAGACGAATGGATTTAGACTAGGTTGGATCAATTGAACTTGATTCACGAGAAGCGACTTGCTGCTGTCTGTCATGGTCAGATGTACTAAAAACGTATGATCAAGGCTTTCAACAAAAGGATCAAGCATCGAGTATATCAGACTGATGACTTGGTAATAAAGCGCATCATTCTTCCATAAGGAGACCCCAGGGATAAATGGACTCCCACTTACGAAGGACCATTTGTTGTAAAAAAAGTTTTCTCTAGTGGTGCCATGATGCTGACTACTATTGATGGTGAAGACTCCCCACATCCTATGAACGCGGACATAGTTAAAAAATACTACATAAAATGACATGTTAGGTTGACACACCTAGGAAAAATAAGGGCAAAAATTAGGGATATATGCAAAAGATTGTACACCCGGTAAGTTGAAAACCCGAAAGGGCGACTTGGGAAAAAATGGGTATCCCGGTGGGCTGAAAACCCGAAAGGGCGGCCCAGGAAAAATTTAAGGATTAAAGCGTATGACTATGTCCCGTGGGATCTTTACAGCTAGCTTTATTACCAAAGTACAAGTTCAAATGGTCCAAGATCAATCCAATCAACTTCTATTCAACGACAGGGGATAATGTTCGAAGACATAGGGGCAATAGTGGGGTTGGAACATAATGAGATCACTTTCGCATGGCTATTATTTTTTACTTTTCACTTTGTATTCTTTCCATTATTTCGACGATTTCCTCCTACTAGGATCTCGGTCTCTTTGTACAAAAACACCTATTCATGGGCAAAACATCAATACAAATATACTTTGAAGTGCAAACTTTCTGCTTTTTCTACTTTGAGTGCAAAAGTGTCTAATGACTAAAATTGAATGAACATATGCATACGAACATAATTAAAATTTTAACAAATGTATGCTTAAAAACAGTGACAAGCATCTCCTTAAATGCATTTTAGATATCCCCACATAGTTATTTCAATAACATTATCCCAACAAATTTGGATTCATAAAAACACCAGCCAGAGTTTCAATCTCCGGAAGATCCTCTCTCCAACTGAATTAGTTTTAAAAGAAGAAACCTTGTGGATTTCTTCCTAAAGATACACCTTCCCTGCAGGTCATCAAATATGCTCTCCAACAAGGTTTATTTCCCCAATAAATGGAAAATTACACCCAGCTTGAGTTGGCCCCTCAGACTATCACAAATTGATGGACAAAACCCATTGATCTCCGTTAGAGTCATTTCAATCCTCAATGGAATCATTACTATCCCAGTAAGTTACTGTGAAGCCTAGAACCCGACCAGATAATAGTTGACTCCATTACTCCAAAGCAAGTTGCTGCAAAGCATGGATTTCGACCAGATAATAGTTCAACTTCATCCTTTCAAGCAAGTTACTCCAAAGCCTGGACCCGACCAAATAACAGTTAAACTTCATCCTTTCAAACAAATTACCGTGAAGCCTGGACCTGATCAGATAACAGTTGATTCAATTTACTGTAAAACCTGGACCCGACTAGATAACAGTTCGAGTTGCTGAAACCTAGACCCGACCAGATACCAGTTAACCTCAAGATCAAATTGTTAAATGGACCCGACCAGATAATAATTCGAGTTGCTGAAACCTGGACCCGACCTGATACTAGTTAACCTCAAGATCAAATTGCTGAAACCTCGACCCGACCAGATAACAGTTAATCTCAATGTTAAGCTACTAAAGCCTGGACCCGACCAGATAATAGTTTAACCTCTTCAATTGCTGAAACCTGGACCCAACCAGATAACAGTTTGAATTGCTGAAACTTGGACCCGACTAGATAATGGTAAATCTCAATGTTAAGTTACTAAAGCCTGGACCCGACCGGATAATAGTTTAACTTCTTCAATTACTGATACCTGAACCTGACCAGATAACAGTTGTTGTACCCCAAAATTTTCCCTCACATATTATCAAGATTTTCCTCACAAGACTCTTTGGACTCCAGACAGGATTAGGGTTTGCTCTGCTCAAGACATCTCCTTGCACTGATGACCTGAAATTAGGTTTTGAGTTTGCACAAGGATTTTTGGACCATCAATGCTTCATGTGACTTTCATACACCAACTTGGACCCCTAAGATTGTTCATACCAAGTTTCAAGCCCTGAATCACATTTTTGCCCAGTCAATTGGACAGTTGACCTAAAAATCAACTATATTGGGGGGAAAAGTCAACCATGGCCAATTTACAGTCAAACTTCACAATTTTTTATCCACAACAACATTCTAGACCCCTATGTACCATTTGATCAAGTTTGGACCACAACTCCTTGAGAAATTTGATCAGATCATCAAAAGGGAAAAATGGTCAAAATTAAGGTTTTGACTGAGAAAGGGCATTTTCTGATTTTTAACCTAGCCAGTGGCCAATTGGGTTCAATCATGGTTTCAAGGAATCCATGGCATCATCTTGACCTAATCACAAGTTTCAAAAGATCTCAAATGCATTGGATTGGTAGATGAATTTTTCCAGTCAACTGATCAAAAATCAATTGTACATTGAAAAGTCAAACTTTGACTTTTTGGTCAAAATCAAGTGCCAAGGGTCATATTACATCAAGATGTGTCAAAACATGAAAATTGTTCACCAAAAAACTTAAATTTGGAAATTAGGGTTTAAGTTTGAAAATTTTCATAACTTAGAATTTTTCTAAGTTATGAAAATTTCTTATTTTTTCCCAACTTTTTCACCATGATGCAATTGGATTCAAAGAAACCTTCCAACATGAAAGTTTTATTCCTACACAAAATTTACAACTTTGATTCACAAAGTTTTCCCAAAAGATGCTTGGATCTCAAGTTATGATTTTGTGAATAGGGGTCCAAAAACTTTTTAACTTAGTGAAATTTTGCCCTATTTTAGCCAGATTTTTGACCTAACTTCATGGACATTTTTCACCTAGTTCCAAGAGGAATATCAAATTTCATTTCAAAGATGGATTGTAGAGCATGTTACAAGATTTCCAAAATGTCCAAGAACTCTCCAAGATCATTTATGGTTAAGGAGAATCGAAGAAATGAAAATGGTAAATTATCACTTTTGTTCAAGGCATCTTTACAATGTTACAAGTTGCAAATCAGCTTCAAGCATGCTTGTACTTGGTTTTACAGGTCCTAATCCCTTCTACACTCATTAATTAAATGCAAACATATTGGATTTTGGCTTTGTTATGATCTATGGAGCTTTGTACATTGAATTAATCCATTCATGGCATAAAGATCACAATACCATTTTCATAAAGCATGCTTTATGCAACTTTCCATATCTTTAGCCATGGACCTAATCACTTTTTGCAAACAAGATCCACAGTTATCAGGCATGTTTACCAACTCTTATCATCTAAGGAACTAGCAAGTACAAGCTTTTGGGCATTGTCATTTCAACTTTTCTTCAAAAGCAAGCAAACTTGTGTATCTGATAAAACCAAGACTTTATATCACTTCAAACAACTTCAGAACATTGTAACAAGCCTAAACACGAATTGTCATCCTCTCAAACACTCCAAAACACAAAAAACACCATTTATGCCCAAAACAGGGCAATCTCTGCAAATCACAAGCCATTTCCATATTGCCTCGTGCGTTTTGCTTTGAATCACTTCAAACACATTCCATACCTCCTACCTAAACTATCCAGGCCCCTGTCTTGCAAATGTAAGCTCAGTTTCACACTTCACCATTTTCATTTTGAAGGTTTGCAGGTTGAGTTCTACAAGGAGATTCAGGCATCTTCAAGGCAAGTTGAGCATTGGAGAAGCTTGAGGGAACTTCAAGCAAGCTCACACGACCTTCAGGCCTCACTCAAAGTTCCCACATTGCCATATCCAAACTCAACTGAACAAGGTATTTGTCAAGTTTCTATCTCTCTATTTAGGCATCCTTAAGCTTAGGTTTGTGAAGTAAAAATGTAGTCCTTAAGTTGCTTGAGTTGTACATATGCTTAGATTCCATTTATATTAACTGAGCTAAGAGTATTTGGATGTTGAACATGCTGAAAATTTTAGGTCAGAAATTAGGGGTGATAAATATCTTCTTGTTCTTTGAGTGTTAGGTTATGTTTTTTATATCATTAGAATCGTGAGTTAACATGCTACAAGTTTCATGTTGCAAGATTTTATTTTTATGCACGTATGCAAGAGATACAGGTTGAAGAAGAACGCGCACGTTTTGGTTGTCTGGAGGTCAGGGACGAAGCTGTCCTGGGCCAGGGCCTTGGGCCTGTTTCTTTTTGCACCCCCCTTTTTTGCTTATGCACCCCCTTTTGCATTTTCTTATATTTTTTATATTTTCTTGCATAATTTATATTTTCTGACTTTATTATCTTTTTTGAACATTGAAAAATCACAAAAAAAAATATTTTCTTTATTTTTTGCATTTTATCATATTTTCTAATTTTATTTTTTGCATAATAAATAGTTTGTTAGGATTTTATACTTTATTTTCTTAAATAAAACTTATAAATAATATAAAGATATCATACATTTTTATTTTTATTATTTATACACTTAAAATAATATTTTCATACAATATTCAATTTTTTAACATTGTGTATATATTATTATTATTTTTTTCTTGAACAAAAAATGAATAAAAGGAATAATATTAGAATATATTTTCTATTAAACAAAAATTAGAGTTTTTCACCCTTTCAAAAATAATCATTTTATTTTCTTATTTTTTAGATATAAATAAATTTATTTTCTCATACATAAAATTAATACAAAAAACATTTCTTGCATATTTACATTTTATTGCCTATTTAAATATTTGTTCATTTATTTATTTGTACAATAAATTCAATTTGGTTGTAATAGTTTTAGGGTTTTATTTTGAGCAATATCCCCCTATTCAAAACTTGTATCCCCCTCCCCATAATATTGTTGTAATAGTTTAGATTTACTTTACGCAATTTATCGCATTATATGCATGTTTAGTAAAAACTAGGGTTTGTATGATAAGACAAAATCAAACAAATAGCATGACCTAATTCAAGACAAAGATGCATGAAAAATGACAACACCTTGCACACAAGCACCCCTAGGGTTTCATCCACTTGGTTGCCTTACAAAATGGCCATGGTATGCATGCTAGGTATCTTGGCAAAACAAAACACCAAAAGATCATAGTCCCTCGATGACGCTAGACAAGGTTGCCTAAAAAATCAAATGATCTTAAGTCCCTCAAAACTTGCTAAGATACTTGGCAATATTGTTATCATGGTCATACGATGACCCACGCCCGTCCCGTTTAACATCCAAAGATAGGTTTGTCTACTAAAACAATAGTAGGTCAACAATGTCAAAGGAATAAAAATGTGTAGGAAAGACTTTTGAGTAGGGTAGACAACTCCTAGTTACTTGATCTCTTTCAAACAAATCCTTACTATTTTCAAACTATCACACACACATTTCAAAACAATTTCCAAACAAACTTTCAAAACATTGAAACATTTTTCAAAAGACAAACATCTTTGTATACATTCTTACAAACAAGAATCATTACAAAGATTGCATAAACGATGACCTCTTTTCAAAATGCTTTCAAAACCACACAAAGCACCATTTCAAACAATTGAAAAATCAAAGCAAGTGATCTAAAACAAGTAACTATGAGCCCATGGAAAACCATGGATGAAAAGGGTGCTAGCACCTTCCCTTTTCATAATCTACCCCCCGAACCCAAAAACAATCTCAAAGGTCTTTCTTGTGCTTTTTTAACTTTTCTTTTGGATAAAATAAAAGTCGGCGGCGACTCTTGCTAAACCGCAACATTTGCAAACACAAACGCAAAACCTCAAGTCAGTTCTCCCACCGCATCATAGAATTGGCGACTCTGCTGGGGACTTATATAAAAGTGGGGTTACCTTAGGGTTTTAGATCACCTTTACATGCTTATCTTGCTTGACTTGTTTGCTTTATACTTTGGTTCTATTGTTTGGGTTTGAATCCTCTACCCGGATTTAGGAAACATTCATAGGTAAATAGCAATACGTTGTGGAAACTGTGCGGGGTATACCAACATGGTCTAAGCAATAGCTATATTAGTGTGACATATTTGTGGGTACCGGTAGCCTTTGAGTTAATCAAAGAGAATACGGGGCCGCTGAGTGATGTCATGAAGCACTAATGGACTTTTATAACCCTTACTTGACCAACTTGGCCTTTTAGGATGTAGTGAGATGATCGGCTTTGGTGCAGTACGAAGTTGGTAGATACTCGATAATACACTCATTGAGGGTTGGTTCCTTGGAATATTTCAGTCGTCAGTGAAGAGACTGAATTGAAACAATGAACAAGGAAACAATCCAGTGATATTGAGCTTATTAGAACCCGATTACTATTTCTAGGATAGGTTGAGCCAACTAAACTTCAAGAGGGTACTTACCTATGAAACCCTATGCAAGCCTAAACTAAGAACTTGTGTGATTTGCTTGTACATATATACTTGTGCATAACATCATGGACATCATGAAGCATCATATGCACTAACTAACCATTTCAAGGATTTTGGATTTTCATCTTTGTTCCTGTTTTGTAGGTTATGGATTCACTTCGCAGGAAAACTATCCAAGTAAAACTTGTAAGAATTCCTCCACAACTCAAGGAGCTAGCTTCAAGGATTCCTGAGAATTCTCCATTCACCGAAAGACATGGTCGTCTTCTCAACTTGGTCACCACCAACACTGAGGAGGATATGCTGAAAGTTCTCTTCCAGTTCTTTGACCCTTTGCATCATTGCTTCACATTTCCTGACTACCAACTTGTGCCTACATTGGAGGAATTTTCTCAACTCTTGAGGATTCCTATTCTCGATCAACTACCCTTCAACGGTACGGAAAGAGATCCAAAGCTAGAAGAGATTGCTCAAGCCTTACACTTGCACTCCTCTGGTGTCACAACACATTGGGAAACTAGAAGTGGTGTCAAAGGCTTCTTGTCAAAGTTTCTGTTTGAGAAGGCCCAAAGCTGCTGGAATTCCTTTAACCTACAAGCTTTTGAGGAGATTGTAGCTCTTCTCATCTATGGTATGGTCTTGTTCCCTAACCCTGATCAACTCATAGATGTGAGTGCTGTCAAAATCTTCATGGCTCGCAACCCGATGCCTACATTGCTTGGGGATATCCTCCACTCTTTTCACACTCGTAGAATGAGGAAAAGAGGTGTTCTCATGTGTTGCACTCCTCTACTGGCAAGATGGTTTATTTCTCATCTTCCCCAATCGGTTTTGAAGAATGAGCAAGGTTTGAGGTGGTCACAACGATTGATGACCCTTACACATTCAGATATCCATTGGTGTTCTCGATCAAAAGAGAATGTTATCATCATTGACCGTTGTGGGGAATTTCCTAATGTCCCTCTACTTGGCATTAGGGGAGGCATCACCTACAACCCTTGCTTGGCTCTGAGACAGTTTGGGTATGCCCGAAGGGATGGCCCACATGACATGTTGATTCAAGGATTGGTTTTCGACTTCGACAACGACAACCAAGGACTCCGACAAAGGTTCATCCGAGCTTGGAGGATGCCCAACAAGGTGGACAGTAAGACCTTGGGACACAAGAATTCCATCCCTCTTGAGCCTTACCTCAAGTGGGTACGAACCCGCGCCCAAAGTCTTATGATGCCTTACCCCTCCATTCTCCCTGTGATTATAGAGCCTGTTATGGAAGGAGAGGTTCCATACACCCTCCTACATCCTGACATGCCAACATCACTAGAAGATTTACAAAGGAGTTGGATACAGCTCAAGGGAGAGTGCGATACTTTCGAAGCCCAATTCTATGCAAGCGAGAAGAAGGTTTTGGAACTCACTCGTCAACTCCATGAAGAGCGGACTCTCAACACCTATATTGCACCAAAGAGGATGCGCAACGTCTTTTTACCTTAGAATTTTGTATTATTTTGCCCATGGGGCATTGATGTACTAACAAATTCTATCTTATTAATATGACGTGTGTTTCTTTTTTGTTTAAAAAAAATTTGAATCTCTGAATCCTTGAATGCATTACATGAATACATATCATTCATCATATGCATAAACAGGTCTTCACACCAAGTTTCCTCATCTCTCTGCTGTTTATTTCAGCAAGATGGATATTGAACAAATGGTCAAAGATTTGCAAGCGCGGAATTTACAATTTCAACAGTTACTTCTGACCTTGGCCAATGGGCAGGAGGAGCTCAAGACTCTGCTAGAGAAAGAGAAAGAGAAAAAGAAGAAGAAGAGAGCTGGTGTGGTTCTCATGGGAAGAAGGTTTGAAGGACAAGCCAGACGGACTTTGGAATTCCCCTCAACATCTGATGAAGGGGTAGGAAAAGGAAAGGGAGAGGCAGTACCATTTAATTCCGAGGAAGAAGAGGAAGAGGAGGATGAAGACTATTCAGAACAGCGGTACCCTCCGGCCAATGACAAATACAAGAACTTGGAAGAATGTCTAGCTGCCATGGAGATAGAGTGTTCCTGGGATAGATTTTGAGGAGTTAGGGCTGGTTTCTGGAATTGTAATCCCTCCTAAGTTTAAAGTGTCGCTGTTTTCTAAGTACGATGGGGTGTCTTGTCCCAAGATGCACCTACTATCTTATCTCAGGATAGTTCAACCATATTATTCTGACAAGGACCTGTGGGTCCACTTTTTCCAGGACAGTCTATCAGGTACGCAGTTGGATTGATTCTACCAGTTGGAGAGGTCTGATGTGCATAATTGGGAGGATTTGGCAGCCGCCTTCTATAAGCAGTATCAATACAATGCCAAGTTGGCGCCAACCCGTGCTCAACTACAGAGTATGGCCATGGCTACCAATGAGGGTTTCAAAGACTACACGCAGAAATGGAGGGATTTGGCCAAAAGGGTGCAACCAACATTATCTGAAAGAGAGCTAGTTGATATGTTCTTGGGGACTCTGTCAGGTCCTTTCTTTAATCACCTGATTGGAAGCTCCTCTGCAGGTTTCACTGAGTTGATTCTAACTGGCGAAAGGGTGGAAGACAGTATTAGAAGCAGGAAAATTCAGAAAGATACATCTACCTCTGCTGCTGCAAAAAAGCCCTTCACTAGAAAGAAGGAAGTGTCTGCTGTCTATGCCCAGAGGAATCAGGGAAGAATCGAAAGACGAACAACGGTGGGGGCCGTAATGATTCAGAAGTCTGCGTCATAGCAACCGAGAAACAATCAGCCGAGAAATGATCAGTCGAGGAATAACCAGTAAAGGGTGGAAAGGCCTGTAAGGCAATTCACCAAGATAAACATTAGTCATGCTCAAGTCTTACCCCATCTCTTGAAGTTGAACCTGGCTATGTTAAAGGAAGCCCCTAAAAACCCTAACACTACCTTTCCACATTACCATCCCAACGCCAGATGCGCGTACCACTCAGAAAGTCCAGGGCACGACACCAACAACTGTTGGGCCCTGAAGAACAAGATCCAGGATTTGATTGACACTAAGGAAGTTGAATTTGAAGCTCCTGAAAAGCCGAATGTAATCTCCGCACCAATGCCTAGGCATGGGCACAATGCCAATGCTGTGGAAGAAGATCTGTTTGTTTCTACTGTGGATGAATTGTCAACTCCTCTTCTAACCATCAAGTTGAATCTGTTGAAGGCTGGGGTGTTCCTGGGATGTGATCAAGATTTCCATGCTTGCCTGTCCTCTCTATTTGACTGTCCTCTTTTGAAGAAAAGAATCCAACAATTGATTGATAACAAGGAAATTTTGTTTGAGAAAGCTACTGTCTCACCCATTCCAGTTCCTGAAGTTTCAATAATAACCATATTCGCCAATCCTTCCAGGGTTCCTAAAAAACCCGTTAGGATTACATCTGCTACTGTGACTACTCCGTTGAAGATAACAATGCCAGGGCCAACCCCTTACAAAACTGATAAAATGGTACCATGGAACTATGGTGGAGAAGTCTACTATCATGGTGTCAAATAGATTGAAGAGACCATTGAAGAAGAAAGCTCTGAGGAAGATAACCTCGACATCAGTAACATTGCTGGAACAAGAAAAATTACTCGTAGTGGGAGAATCTTTTCTCCAGAGATTGCTCCTCCAACAGTAGTCTTTGGACCCGCGGCCATCCCGAAGATTACACCTAAACCAGTAACTGTACCTACAAGTGTACCCACCAACAATGAAAATGCAATTCCCATCCCTGTTTCCGATGCTAAGAAAAAAGGAAAGGATGTTCAAGAGGAGCCTATCCTGACGAAGGCTCAGTCATTAATCATTCCTGAAACATCCCAGAAAGAAGTGGAAGAGATTCTGAGGATTATTAAGAAAAGTGATTACAATGTTGTTGAGCAACTGGGGCAGACCCCCTCCAAAATATCTATGTTAGCCTTGTTGTTATGCTCTGAGGCACATGCTAAGGCTTTGATCAAGTTTTTGAAGACGGCCCACGTGCCACAAGAAACCTCCGCTGATCAATTCCAGAATGTGTGGCCAGCTTAACAGCTGATAATGGCCTAGGGTTCTCCGATGCAGACTTGACCTCCAAGGGGAGAAAACATAATGACGCGCTACATGTCTCGGTGGAGTGTAGGGGAACCACCCTAGCTCATGTTTTAGTTGATAATGGGTCATCTCTAAATGTCTTGCCGAAGAAAGCCTTGGATAGGTTGGATTGTGAAGGCTTAACCCTGAAACCCAGCAACATAATTGTCATAGACTTTGATGTTTCTAAGAGGATGGTCCATGGAGAGGTGGACATCCCGATCAAGGTGGGTACCCAGATGTTAATTCAACATTCTACGTGATGGGCATCCGTCCTTCCTACTCTTGCCTGTTGGGAAGACCTTGGATCCACCATGCTGGAGTTGTTACTTCCACTCTGCATCAAAAGCTCAAGTACCCTGTCCAGGGGAAAATTATAATTGTTCATGGCGAAGAGGAATACATGATCAGTCATCTTAATTCTTTCCGTTATATGGAATTGGATGGCGAATTCATAGAGACCCCTTTCCAACACTTTGAGGAAGTTTCTGAAGAAATAGCAGCGACCAAAGCAGTATCCTCAACTCCTGTGATCACAAGACCTATACCTCGGATGTCGTCTCTCAAGGATGCTAGGGCAGTTGTGGAAGAAGGCGGATCCACAATCTGGGGGCAGCTTCCCGACTTTCCTTTCAAATCATACAAATTCGGCTTGGGTTTCACTTCGGCTAGTCAGAAGGCTGTGTGTCCCTCCCGTGCCTGAGGGCCACCTGTGAAGATCAGCCACTGAGGGGTTAATGCGCTAGAGGACAGTGAAGAAGAGGGCAACTCAGAAGACTGGATTTTCCCTACTGTTGGCGGAGGATTGTGCATCTGGGAAGCAAAAGACTTTGTTCCGATTACTTTCATGAATCAGTAATTTATCTTTTCTGTTTTTGTTGGACTATAATAATTCACAAACAATTCGTACTTTTTTAACCGCGTGTCTTACCCGAGGCACACAGGTCCATTTGTAAGGGTTCTTATTTTCATTTCATATGTCATTTTAATGAATCATGGACACTTTTCATATTTAAACCTTTTGTGCTCACTGTCTTTATTTTACACTTTGTTGTTTTAAGATGGTTATGCCCTTACACACACCCACACTCACAAATGCAGGTACCCTTCCATTCCGGAACCCATGGGTAACGATACTGCTATAGCCTTTAGTGACTCTGAAGATCTGATCAACCAAGCCGAATACGAAGGTGAGGAAGATTGTGAGGTGCCTGGGGAGTTGGCCAGACTTCTACAACAAGAGGAAAGAGAAATTCAGCCTCATGAGGAACAGTTGGATACGATCAACTTGGGTACTGAGGAAGACAGAAAGGAAATCAAGATAGGTGCCAATCTGGAGCCGAGTGTCAAGGAGCGCCTAATTCAGCTACTGCATGATTATGTTGAAATCTTTGCCTGGTCATACGAAGACATGCCGGGACTTGATACAGACATTATGGTACACCGTCTCCCCACAAGAGAAGACTGTCCACTAGTGAAACAGAAGGTTCGCCGCATGAGACCTGACATGTCTGAAAAGATCAAAGCAGAAGTTATGAAGCAGTTCAATGCTGGATTTCTAGCTGTTACTTCCTATCTATAATGGGTTACTAACATTGTGCATGTGCCTAAAAAGGACGGCAAAGTCATAATGTGCGTGGATTATAGAGATTTAAACAGGGCCATCCCTAAAGATGACTTTCCACTTCCGCATATTGACATCCGGGATGATAACACAGCTCAGCACAAAGTATTTTCTTTCATGGACGGATTCTCAGGCTATAACCAGATCAAAATGGCCCCTGAGGACATGGAGAAAACTACTTTTGTTACACAATGGGGTACGTTCTGCTACAAAGTGATGCCATTCGGACTGAAGAATGCTGGGGTAACCTATCAACGCTCCATGGTAGCTTTGTTTCATTACATCATACATCATGAGATAGAGGTCTACGTAGATGACATGATAGCCCGATCACAAACTGAAGAAGAACACCTTGATCACTTGCAAAATTTGTTTGTCAGGTTGAAGGAGTACAAGCTCAGACTGAATCCAAACAAGTGTACATTCGGAGTCCGGTCCGGTAAACTCTTAGGTTTCATTGTCAGCAACAAAGGCATCGAGGTTGATCCTGCCAAAGTCAAAGCTATACAAGAAATGTCTGCCCCTCGCACTGATAAGGAGGTCAGAGGTTTCTTGGGACGCCTAAACTACATTGCAAGGTTCATTTCTCACCTAACAGCTACATGTGAACCAATCTTCAAACTGTTGAAGAAAGATCAGGTAGTTAAATGGAATGATGAATGTCAAATTGCTTTCGATAAGATCAAGGAGTATTTGCTAGAACCTCCTATCTTGATGCCACCCATTGAAGGAAGGCCGATAATCATGTATCTGACCGTCCTAGAGAATTCAATGGGGTGCGTACTGGGCCAACATGACGAATCTGGCCGAAAAGAGCATGCCATTTATTACCTTAGTAAAAAGTTTACCGACTGTGAGACCTGATACTCACTGCTCGAGAAAACTTGTTGTGCTTTGGTATGGGCTGCTCGCCAGCTAAGGAAGTATATGTCGACTCATACCACTTTGTTGATATCTAAGATGGATCCGATCAAGCATATATTTGAAAAGCCTGCTTTATTTGGAAGGATTGCTAGATGGCAGATGATCCTAACAGAATACGATATACAATACACAAACCAAAAATCTATAAAGGGGAGTGTGCTAGCTGACCATCTGGCTCATCAAGCTGTCGAAGATTACCAATCCATGAGGTTCGACTTCCCTGACCAAGACATCATGACATTGGACAATGTTGAAGGCTTTAGACCATATGACGTACCTGAACAAGGATCCCTGTGGACCCTGTACTTTGATGGGGCCTCCAATGCACTTGGCAACGGTATTGGCGCGGTACTCATCTCCCCGGAAGGTTGCCATACACCTTTCACAGCCAGACTTTGCTTCAACTGTACGAACAACATGGCAGAGTATGAAGCTTGCATCTTTGGACTCAAGGCTGCCATAGACTTGGGAATCAAATCCTTAGATGTGTTTAGGGACTCAGCTTTGGTCATCAGTCAGATCAAAGGAGAGTGGGATACTAAACATCCAAACCTCATCCCTTACAAAGAACATGTCTTGACGTTGTTACCACATTTCGAGCAGATTACCTTCGAGCACTTCCCGCGAGAAGAAAATCAGCTAGCAGATGCTCTAGCTACAATGTCATCCATGTTTAAACTTAACTGGGATAAGGAGGCTCCCCAAATTATCATTGAACGGATGGACAAACCTGCACACTGCCACGAGATTAACACCGAAGAAGTAGTGGACCAGCCATGGTTTCATGAAGTTAAAAGGTATCTCGAGGCGCAAGAATACCCTGAAAGAGCTTCAGTCAACGATAAAAAGTTCTTAAGGAGATTCTCGGCAAAGTTCTTCTTGAGTAATGGCATCCTATACAAGCGTAATCATGATTCTATTCTGCTCCGTTGTGTGGACAAAGTTGAAACTGAAAGGATTATGGCTGAATTGCATGAAGGTACCTTCGACACTCACTCTAGCGGGCATACGATGGCTAAGAAGATTCTACGGACAGGCTATTACTGGTCTACCATGGAAGCTGACTGCTATCAACATTCCCGCACATGCCATAAATGTCAAATCTATGCCGACAAGGTACACGTGCCTCCATTTCCTCTAAATGTCTTAACAGCTCCTTGGCCATTCGCTATGTGTGGAATCGACATGATTGGAGAGATCAAGCCTACAACATCCAATGGACACCGTTTCATTCTGGTGGCCATTGACTATTTCACCAAGTGGGTCGAAGCAGCTTCCTTCGCATCCGTTACTAAGAATGTGGTTGCCCGTGTCATCAAGCAGAACCTTATTTGCCAATACGGTATCCCCGAAAGTATCATCACTGATAACGGTACAAACCTTAACAATACTATGATCACCACTTTGTGCGAGCAGTTCAAGATTCAACATCACAATTCATCTCCCTATCAGCCAAAGATGAACGGTGATGTCGAAGCTGCGAACAAAAATATCAAGAAGATCATACAAAAGATGACAGTCACCTACAAGGACTGGCATGAGATGTTACAGTTTGCTCTCCACGGGTACCGTACCACGGCACGCACGTCAACTGGGGCAACACCCTATTCCTTGGTATATGGCATGGAAGTTGTTTTACCTATCGAGGTTCAGATTCCCTCCTTGAGAATCATGAAAGATGCTGGTTTGAGTGAAGACGATTGGATCCAAACCCGGCTTGATCAGTTGAACTTAATTGACGAGAAGAGACTCACTGCTGTTTGTCATGGTCAGACGTATCAAAAACGGATGATCAAGGCTTTCAACAAGAAAGTCAGACGCCATACATATCAAGTCGGGGATCTTGTAATCAAACGCATTATCTTGCCACAAAGTGATCCCAGGGGAAAATGGACTCATACCTATGAAGGACCATTTGTAATCAAGAACATCTTTTCTGGTGGTGCAATGATCCTAACCACCATGGACGACACGATCTGCCGCACCCTGCGAACGCAAACATAGTCAAAAGATACTACGCATAAATGACCCGCTAGGTTGACACACCTAGGAAAAAAAAAGGTATCCCGGTGAATCAAAAACCCGAAAGGGCGGTTCAGGTAAAAATTAGGGATAAATTTGAAAAAATCTGTACACCCGGCAAGTTGAAAACCCGAAAGGGAGACTTGGGCAAAAAAGGGTTTCCCGGTGGACTGAAAACCCGAAAGGGCGGTCCAGGAAAAAGTTAGGGAATTAAAGCGTATGACTATGTCTCGTCGGATCACTTTAAGGATAATCTCTTCACATACAAACTCCGAGCTTCTGATCAATCCAATCATCTTCGGACGAAGCGACGAATGGACAAGATATTTGGAGTTACGAAGGCTATAACAGAATGGGAACCCCATGGGTTTTTATTTTACATACATATCTATCTTCTTTGTATAAAATTTTCTTACTTTTATGACATCATCCTCTTACTAGGATGTCTGTCTCCTTTGTACAAAATACTTATTCAAAGTAAATACAAAGATGTCTCTTTCAAAGTACAAAAACTATTTGTCTTTTTCTTTTTTACACTTATGTTTTTATTTGCAAAAACGTCCAATGATTCATTGATGAACATATGCATTTGAACATAATTACTGTTTACAAATAAACAGGATGGAAAAGAACAATTACTGACAGACTGAAAGGATAGGAAAACGTCTTTAGACTATTCCAGGAGCAATCCCCTGCAGTACATCATCTAGATCCCCATCGGAGCTAAAACCTTGAAATAGATATCCCCAGCGAAGTTATAATTTCAAACCCTTAATTCCCATCAGAGTTAAAACTTCAAACTCCCAGATTCCCCAACAGAGCCAAAACTTTGAGTTACAGATCCCCAGCGGAGCTGAAACCTTCATCCCCAGTCAAGTCAAGATTATCAATCCCCAGCGAAAACCATCCGATTTCCCCAACAAGTTACCTTGAAGCCTGGAAATCTACCGGATAACAGTTAACTTTTGTCTTTCCCCAACCTAGGATAATTCCCCAGTAGTAAGCCTTCTTCCCCACATAGTTTTTACTCCCCAACAGAATGAAGATTCTCATTCTTGACTTCCCAGCATGAAGTCCCTAAGGATTCAAATTCCCCAGCAGATTAAAGATTCTCATTCTTAGTTCCCCGCAGAAATCATCATAGTTTCCCCTATTCCCCAGCCGAGTAAGGATTCTCATTGCCTAATCCCCAGTAGAGGTCATCAAAGTTCTCTGGATTCCCCAAGCAGATTTCTCTGGCAGTTTGGCATTGCTCGCAATAGATTCTGTCAATACTCCAACTTCAAGAAATGAAGGATCCTCACATCCCCACAGAAGTTGTCAAGGATTTTTATCCCCAACAGTCACCAAGGATTTCTCATCCTCAACAATCAAAGATTTTGAATCTCCAGCAGCGGTCAAGGATTTATTTTCCCCGACAGCAGTCAAGAGTTCTTATCCCCAGCCGTCAAGGATTTATTTTCCTCAGCAAGACAGCTAATCAGCTTACATGCGCATACATTACAATCATATATCATAAACATTGATAAAACACATATATATTGCATCATGCATTTCATACAACATAACTTTGTGTTTCAGCTAACATTTTACCATTTTCAGGATAAAATTAACAGCTACAATTTAACGGTATACAATCATGATACAGCTTAGAGATGCTCCAGACATGGATGCTATTCTATTGCTTATTCAGATTCAAAGTTCAGATACAACTCAGAGATGCTCCAGACACGGATGATATTCTATTGCTTATTCAAATACAAAATTCAGATACAGCTCAGAGATGCTCCAGACACGGATGCTATTCTATTGCTTATTCAAATACAAAGTTCAGATACAGCTTAGAGACGCTCCATACAAGATGCTATTCTATTGTTCATTCAGATTCCAACTACCAGATACAGTTCAGAGATGCTCCAGACACGGATGTTATTCTGTTTCTCATTATAAGTCTCCAGATACAGTTCAGATACGTTCCAGACGCGGATACCATTCTGATACTTATTCTCCTGACTTACAACATACAATTCAACAAACATACTTGGATGGAATCTTTAAGCCCATCTCCAACAAGATTCTATCACATCTCTAAATGTCATCTTTAAGCCCATTTCCTTAACTATATTTTGACGAGTGCAAATTTACGGGCACTCTAGTGTCCAATCATCTTTTACCTTTGAGTCACGAACGACAAAATTCGCTAATCTAACTCTTCAGGTTCAAGAAGATTGAACAGGGGCAGCTGTTGTACCCCAAAATTTTCCCTCTTATATTATCAATATTTTCCTCACAAGACTCCTTGGACTCCAGACAGGATTAGGGTTTGCTCTGCTCAAGACATCTCCTTGCACTGATGACCTGTAATTAGGGTTTGAGTTTTCACAAGGATTTTTGGACCATCAATGCTTCTTATGACTTTCATACACCATCTTGGACCCCTAAGATTGTTCATACCAAGTTTCAAGCCCTGCATCACATTTTTGCCTAGTCAATTGGACAGTTGACCTAAAAATCAGTTGTATTGGGGAAAAAGTCAACCATGGCCAATTTACAGTCAAACTTCATAATTTTTTATCCACAACAACATTCTAGGCCCCTATGTACCATTTGATCAAGTTTGGACCACAACTCCTCAAGAAATTTGATCAGATCATCAAAAGGGCAAAATGGTCAAAATTAGGGTTTTGATTGAGAAAGGGCAATTTCTGATTTTTAACCTAGACAGTGGCCAATTGGGTTCAAGCATGGTTTCAAGGACTCCATGGAATCATCTTGACCTAATCACAAGTTTCAAAAGATCTCAAATGCATTGGATTGACAGATGAATTTTTCCAGTCAACTGATCAAAAATCAACTGTCCACTGAAAAGTCAAACTTTGACTTTTTGGTCATAATCAAGTGCCAAGGGTAATATTGCATCAATATGTGTCAAAACATGAAACTTGTTCACCAATAAACTTAAATTTGGAAATTAGGGTTTATTTTTGAAAATTTTCATAACTTAGAATTTTTTTAAGTTATGAAAATTTCTAATTTTTTCCCAACTTTTCCTAACTTTTTCACCATGATGCAATTGGATTCAAAGAAAACTTCCAACATGAAAGTTGTAGTCCTCCACAAAATCTACAACTTTTATTCACTAAGTTTTCCCAAAATATGCTTGTATCTCAAGTTATGATTTTGTGAATAGGGGTCCAAAAACTTTTTAACTTAGTGAAATTTTGCCCTAGTTTAGGCAGAATTTTGACCTAACTTCATGGACATTTTTCACCTAGTTCCAAGAGGAATCTAAAAATTCAATTCAAATATGGATTGTAGAGCATGTTACAAGATTTCCAAAATGTCGAAGAACTCTCCAAGATCATTTATGGTTAAGGAGAATCGAAGAAATGAAAATGGAAAATTATCACTTTCGTTCAAGGCATCTTTACAATGCTACAAGTTGCAAATCAGCTTCAAGCATGCTTGTACTTGGTTTTACAGGTCCTAATCCCTTCTACACTCATTAATTAAATGCAAACACATTGGATTTTGGCTTTGTTCTGATCTATGGAGCTTTGTACATTGAATTAATCCATTTATGGCATAAAGATCACAATACCATTTTCATAAAGCATGCTTTATGCAACTTTCCATATCTTGAGCCATGGACCTAATATCTTTTTGCAAACAAGATCCACAGTTATCAGGCATGTTTACCAACTATTATCAGCTAAGGAACTAGCAAGTACAAGCTTTTGGGCATTGTCATTTCAACTTTTCTTCAAAAGCAAGCAAACTTGCAAAAGTCAAGCAAGCTTGTGTATCTGATAAAACCAAGACTTTGTATCACTTCAAACAACTTCAGAACATTGTAACAAGCCTAAACATGAATCGCCAACCTCTTAAACACTCCAAAACATAAAAAAAAAAAACACCATTTCTGCCCAAAACAAGGCAATCTCTGCAAATCACAAGCCATTTCCATATTGCCTCGTGTGTTTTGCTTTGAATCACTTCAAACACATTCCATACCTCCTACCTAAACTATCCAAGCCCCTGTCTTGCAACTGTAAGCTCAGTTTTACACTTCACCATTTTCATTTTGAAGGTTTACAGGTTGAGTTCTACAAGGAGATTCAGGCATCTTCAAGGCAAGTTGAGCATTGGAGAAGCTTGAGGGAACTTCAAGCAAGCTCACACGACCTTCAGGCCTCACTCAAAGTTCCCACATTGCCATATCCAAACTCAACTGAACAAGGTATTTGTCAAGTTTCTATCTCTCTATTTAGGCATCCTTAAGCTTAGGTCTGTGAAGCAAAAATACAGTCCTTAAGTTGCTTGAGTTGTACATATGCTTAGATTCCATTTATATTAGCTGAGCTAAGAGTATTTGGATGTTGAACATGCTAAACAATTTAGGTCAAAAATTAGGGGTGATAAAATTCTCCTTGGTCTTTGAGAGTTAGGTCATGTTTTTTATATTATTAGAATCGTGAGTTAACATGCTACAAGTTTCATGTTGCAAGATTTTATTTTTATGCATGTATGCAAGAGATACAGGTTGAAGAAGAACGCGCACGCTTTGGTTGTCTGGAGGTCAGGGACGAAGCTGTCCTGGGCCAGGGCCTTGGGCCTGTTTCTTTTTGCACCCCCCTTTTTTTGCTTCTGCACCCCCTTTTGCATTTTCTTATATTTTTTATATTTTCTTGCATAATTTATATTTTCTGACTTTATTATCTTTTTTGAACATTGAAAAATCACAAAAAAAATATTTTCTTTATTTTTTGCATTTTATCATATTTTCTTATTTTATTTTTTGCATAATAAATAGTTTGTTAGGATTTTATACTTTATTTTCTTAAATAAAACTTGTAAATAATATAAAGATATCATACATTTTTATTTTTATTATTTATACACTTAAAATAATATTTTCATACAATATTCAATTTTTTAACATTGTGTATATATTATTATTTTTTTTCTTGAACAAAAAATTAATAAAAGGAATAATATTAGAATATATTTTCTATTAAACAAAAATTAGGGTTTTTCACCCTTTCAAAAATAATCATTTTATTTTCTTATTTTTTAGATATAAATAAATTTATTTTCTCATACATAAAATTAATACAAAAAACATTTCTTGCATATTTACACTTTATTGCCTATTTAAATATTTGTTCATTTATTTATTTGTACAATAAATTCAATTTGGTTGTAATAGTTTTAGGGTTTTATTTTGAGCAATATCCCCCTATTCAAAACTTGTATCCCCCTCCCCATAATATTGTTGTAATAGTTTAGATTTACTTTACGCAATTTATCGCATTATATGCATGTTTAGTAAAAACTAGGGTTTGTATGATAAGACAAAATCAAACAAATAGAATGACCTAATTCAAGACAAAGATGCATGAAAAATGACAACACCTTGCACACAAGCACCCCTAGGGTTTCATCCACTTGGTTGCCTTACAAAATGGCCATGGTATGCATGCTAGGTATCTTGGCAAAACAAAACACCAAAAGATCATAGTCCCTCGATGACGCTAGACAAGGTTTCCTAAAAAAACAAATGATCTTAAGCCCCTAAAAACTTGCTAAGATACTTGGCAATATTGTTATCATGGTCATACGATAACCCACGCCCGTCCCGTTTAACATCCAAAGATAGGTTTGTCTACTAAAACAATAGTAGGTCAACAATGTCAAAGGAATAAAAATGTGTAGGAAAGACTTTTGAGTAGGGTAGACAACTCCTAGTTACTTGATCTCTTTCAAACAAATCCTTACTATTTTCAAACTATCACACACACATTTCAAAACAATTTCCAAACAAACTTTCAAAACATTGAAACATTTTTCAAAAGACAAACATCTTTGTATACATTCTTACAAACAAGAATCATTACAAAGATTGCGTAAACGATGACCTCTTTTCAAAATACTTTTAAAACCACACAAAGCACCATTTCAAACAATTGAAAAAGCAAAGCAAGTGATCTAAAACAAGTAACTAAGAGCCCATGGAAAACCATGGATGAAAAGGGTGCTAGCACCTTCCCTTTTCATAATCTACCCCCCGAACCCAAAAACAATCTCAAAGGTCTTTCCTGTGCTTTTTTACCTTTTCTTTTGGATAAAATAAAAGTCGGTGGCGACTCTTGCTAAACCGTGACATTTGCAAACACAAACGCAAAACCTCAAGTCAGTTCTCCCACCGCATCACAGAATTGGCGACTTTGCTGGGGACTTATATAAAAGTGGGGTTACCTTAGGGTTTTAGATCACCTTTACATGCTTATCTTGCTTGACTTGTTTGCTTTATACTTTGGTTCTATTGTTTGGGTTTGAATCCTCTACCCGGATTTGGGAAACATTCATAGGTAAATGGCAATACGTTGTGGAAACTGTGCGGGGTATATCGACATGGTCTAAGCAATAGCTATATTAGTGTGACATATTTGTGGGTACCGGTAGCCTTTGAGTCAATAAAAGAGAATGCGGGGCCGCTGAGTGATGTCATGAAGCACTAATGGACTTTTATAACCCTTACTTGACCAACTTGGCCTTTTAGGATGTAGTGAGATGACCGGCTTTGGTGCAGTCTGAAGTTGGTAGATACTCGATACTACACTCATTGAGGGTTGGTTCCTTGGAATATTTCAGTCGTCAGTGAAGAGACTGAATTGAAACAATGAACAAGGAAACAGTCCAGTGATATTGAGCTTATTAGAACCCGATTACTATTTCTAGGACAGGTTGAGCCAACTAAACTTCAAGAGGGTACTTACCTATGAAACCCCATGCAAGCCTAAACTAAGAACTTGTGTGATTTGCTTGTACATATATACTTGTGCATAACATCATGGACATCATGAAGCATCATATGCATCAACTAACCATTTCAAGGATTTTGGATTTTCATCTTTGTTCCTGTTTTGTAGGTTATGGATTCACTTCGCAGGAAAACTATCCAAGTCAAACTTGTAAGAATTCCTCCACAACTCAAGGAGCTAGCTTCAAGGATTCCTAAGAATTCTCCATTCACCGAAAGACATGGTCGTCTTCTCAACTTGGTCACCACCAACACTGAGGAGGATATGCTGAAAGTTCTCTTCCAGTTCTTTGACCCTTTGCATCATTGCTTCACATTTCCTGACTACCAACTTGTGCCTACATTGGAGGAATTTTCTCAACTCTTGAGGATTCCTATTCTCAATCAACTACCCTTCAACGGTACGGAAATAGATCCAAAGCTAGAAGAGATTGCTCAAGCCTTACACTTGCACTCCTCTGGTGTCACAACACATTGGGAAACTAGAAGTGGTGTCAAAGGCTTCTTGTCAAAGTTTCTGTTTGAGAAGGCCCAAAGCTGCTGGAATTCCTTTGACCTACAAGCTTTTGAGGAGATTGTAGCTCTTCTCATCTATGGTATGGTCTTGTTCCCTAACCCTGATCAACTCATAGATGTGAGTGCTGTCAAAATCTTCATGGCTCGTAACCCGATGCCTACATTGCTTGGGGATATCCTCCATTCTTTTCACACTCGTAGAATGAGGAAAAGAGGTGTTCTCATGTGTTGCACTCCTCTACTGGCAAGATGGTTTATTTCTCATCTTCCCCAATAGGTTTTGAAGAATGAGCAAGGTTTGAGGTGGTCACAATGATTGATGACCCTTACACATTCAGATATCCATTGGTGTTCTCGATCAAAAGAGAATGTTATCATCATTGACCATTATGGGGAATTTCCTAATGTCCCTCTACTTGGCATTAGGGGAGGCATCACCTACAACCCTTGCTTGGCTCTGAGACAGTTTGGGTATGCCTGAAGGGATGGCCCACATGACATGCTGATTCAAGGATTGGTTTTCGACTTCGACAACGACAACCAAAGACTCCGACAAAGGTTCATCCGAGCTTGGAGGATGCCCAACAAGGTGGACAGTAAGACCTTGGGACACAAGAATTCCATCCCTCTTGAGCCTTACCTCAAGTGGGTACGAACCCGCGCCCAAAGTCTTATGATGCCTTACCCCTCCATTCTCCCTGTGATTATAGAGCCTGTTATGGAAGGAGAGGTTCCATACACCCTCCTACATCATGACATGCCAACATCACTAGAAGATTTACAAAGGAGTTGGATACAGCTCAAGGGAGAGTGCGATACTTTCGAAGCCCAATTCTACGCAAGCGAGAAGAAGGTTTTGGAACTCACTCGTCAACTCCACGAAGAGAAGACTCTCAACACCTGCATTGCACCAAAGAGGATGTGCAACGTCTTTTTACCTTAGAATTTTGTATTATTTTGCCCATGGGGCATTGATGTACTAACAAATTATATCTTATTAATATGACGTGTGTTTCTTTTTTGTTTAAAACAAATTTGAATCTCTGAATCCTTGAATGCATTACATGAATACATATCATTCATCATATGCATAAACAGGTCTTCACACCAAGTTTCCTCATCTCTCTGTTGTTTATTTCAGCAAGATGGATATTGAACAAATGGTCAAAGATTTGCAAGCGCACAATTCACAATTTCAACAGTTACTTCTGACCTTGGCCAAGGGGCAGGAGGAGCTCAAGACTCTTCTAGAGAAAGAGAAAAAGAATAAGAAGAGAGCTGGTGTGGTTCTCATGGGAAGAAGGTTTGAAGGACAAGCCAGACGGACTTTAGAATTCCCCTCAACATCTGATGAAGGGGTAGGAAAAGGAAAGGGAGAGGCAGTACCATCTGATTCTGAGGAAGAAGAGGAAGAGGAGGATGAAGACTATTTAGAACAGCGGTACCCTCCGGCCAATGACAAATACAAGAACTTGGAAGAACGTCTAGCTGCCATGGAGATACAGAGAGTTCCTGGGCTAGATTTTGAGGAGTTAGGGCTGGTTTATGGAATTGTAATCCCTCCTAAGTTTAAAGTGTCGTTGTTTTCTAAGTACGATGGGGTGTCTTGTCCCAAGATGCACCTACTATCTTATCTCAAGATAATTCAACCATATTATTATGACAAGGACATGTGGGTCCACTTTTTCCAGGACAGTCTATCAGGTACGCAGCTGGATTGGTTCTACCAGTTGGAGAGGTCTGATGTGCATAATTGGGAGGATTTGGCAGCCGCCTTCTATAAGCAGTATCAATACAACGCCGACTTGGAGCCAACTCGTACTCAGCTACAGAGTATGGCCATGGCTACCAATGAGGGTTTCAAAGACTACGCGCAGAAATGGAGGGGTTTGGCCGGAAGGGTGCAACCAACATTATCTGAAAGAGAGCTAGTTGATATGTTCTTGGGGACTCTATCAGGTCCTTTCTTTAATCACCTGATTGAAAGCTCCTCTACAGGTTTCACTGAGTTGATTCTAACTGGAGAGAGGGTGGAAGCCGGTATTAGAAGCGGGAAAATTCAGAAAGATACATCTACCTCTGCTGCTGCAAAAAAGCCCTTCACTAGAAAGAAGGAAGTGTCTGCTGTTTATGCCCAGAGGAATCAGGGAAGAATCGAAAGACGAACAATAGTGGGGGCCGTCATGATTCAGAAGTCTGCGTCAGAGCAACCGAGAAACAATCAGCCGAGAAATGATCAGTCGAGGAATAACCAGTAAAGGGTGGAAAGGCCTGTAAGGTAATTCACCAAGATAAACATTAGTCATGCTCAAGTCTTACCCCATCTCTTGAAGTTGAACCTGGCTATGTTAAAGGAAGCCCCTAAAAACCCTAACACTACCTCTCCACATTACCATCCCAACGCCAGATGCGCGTACCACTCAGAAAGTCCAGGGCACGACACCAACAACTATTGGGCCCTGAAGAACAAGATCCAGGATTTGATTGACACTAAGGAAGTTGAATTTGAAGCTCCTGAAAAGCCGAATGTAATCTCCGCACCAATGCCTAGGCATGGGCACAATGCCAATGCTGTGGAAGAAGATCTGTTTGTTTCTACTGTGGATGAATTGTCAACTCCTCTTCTAACCATCAAGTTGAATCTGTTGAAGGCTGGGGTGTTCCCAGGATGTGACCAAGATTTCCATGCTTGCCTGTCCTCTCTATTTGACTATCCTCTTTTGAAGAAAAGAATCCAACAATTGATTGATAACAAGGAAATTTTGTTTGAGAAAGCTACTGTCTCACCCATTCCAGCTCCCGAAGTTTCAATAATAACCATATTCGCCAATCCTTCCAGGGTTCCTAAAAAACCCGTTAGAATTACATCTGCTACTGTGACTACTCCGTTGAAGATAACAATGCCAGGGCCAACCCCTTACAAAACTGATAAAATGGTACCATGGAATTATGGTGGAGAAGTCTACTATCATGGTGTCAAACAGATTGAAGAGACCATTGAAGAAGAAAGCTCTAAGGAAGATAACCTCGACATCAGTAACATTGCTGGAACAAGCAAAATTACTCGTAGTGGGAGAATCTTTTCTCCAGAGATTTCTCCTCCAACAACAGTCTTTGGACCCACGGCCATCCCGAAGATTACACCTAAACCAGTAACTGTACCTACAAGTGTACCCACCAACAATGAAAATGCAATTCCCATCCCTGTTTCCGATGCTGAGAAAAAAGGAAAGGATGTTCAAGAGGAGCCTATCCTGACGAAGGCTCAGTCATTAATCATTCCTGAAACATCCCAGAAAGAAGTGGAAGAGATTCTGAGGATTATTAAGAAAAGTGATTACAATGTTGTTGAGCAACTGGGGCAGACCCCCTCCAAAATATCTATGTTAGACTTGTTGTTATGCTCTGAGGCACATGCTAAGGCTTTGATCAAGTTTTTGAAGACGGCCCACGTGCCACAAGAAACTTCTGCTGATCAATTCTAGGAATGTGTGGCCAGCTTAACAGCTGACAATGGCCTAGGGTTCTCCGATGCAGACTTGACCTCCAAGGGGAGAAAACATAATGACGCGCTACATGTCTCGGAGTGTAGGGGAACCACCCTAACTCATGTTTTGGTTGATAATGGGTCGTCTCTAAATGTCTTGCCGAAGAAAGCCTTGAATAGGTTGGATTGTGAAGGCTTAACCCTGAAACCCAGCAACATAATTGTCATAGACTTTGATGTTTCTAAGAGGATGGTCCATGGAGAGGTGGACATCCCGATCAAGGTGGGTACCCAGACGTTTAATTCAACATTCTACGTGATGGACATCCGTCCTTCCTACTCTTTCCTGTTGGGAAGACCTTGGATCCACCATGCTGGAGTTGTTACTTCCACTCTGCATCAAAAGCTCAAGTACCCTGTCCAGGGGAAAATTATAATTGTTCATGGCAAAGAGGAATACATGATCAGTCATCTTAATTCTTTCCGTTATGTGGAATTGAATGGCGAATTCATAGAGACCCCTTTCCAACACTTTGAGGAAGTTTCTGAAGAAATAGCAGCGACCAAAGCAGTATCCTCAACTCCTGTGATCACAAGACCTGTACCTCGGATGTCGTCTCTCAAGGATGCTAGGGCAGTTGTGGAAGAAGGCGGATCCATAATCTGGGGGCAGCTTCCCGACTTTCCTTTCAAATCAGACAAATTCGGCTTGGGTTTCACTTCGGCTAGTCAGAAGGCTGTGTGTCGCTCCCGTGCCTAAGGGCCACCTGTGAAGATCAGCCATCGAGGGGTTAATGCGCTAGAGGACAGTGAAGAAGAGGGCAACTCAGAAGACTGGATTTTCCCTACTGTTGGCGGAGGATTGTGCATCTGGGAAGCAAAAGACTTTGTTCCGATTACTTTCATGAATCAGTAATTTATCTTTTCTGTTTTTGTTGGACTATAATAATTCACAAACAATTCGTACTTTTTTAACCGCGTGTCTTACCCGAGGCACACAGGTCCATTTGTAAGGGTTCTTATTTTCATTTCATATGTCATTTTAATGAATCATGGACACTTTTCATATTTAAACCTTTTGTGCTCACTGTCTTTCTTTTACATTTTGTTGTTTTAAGATGGCTATGCCCTTACACACACCCACACTCACAAATGCAGGTACCCTTCCATTCCGGAACCCATGGGTAACGATATTGTTATAGCCTTTAGTGATTCTGAAGATCTGATCAACCAAGCCGAATACGAAGGTGAGGAAGATTGTGAGGTGCCTGGGGAGTTGGCCAGACTTCTATAACAAGAGGAAAGAGCAATTCAGCCTCATGAGGAACAATTGGATACGATCAACTTTGGTACTGAGGAAGACATAAAGGAAATCAAGATAGGTGCCAATCTGGAGCCGAGTGTCAAGGAGCGCCTAATTCAGCTACTGCATGATTATGTTGAAATCTTTGCCTGGTCATACGAAGACATGTCGGGACTTGATACAAACATTATGGTACACCGTCTCCCCACAAGAGAAGACTGTCCACCAGTGAAACAGAAGGTTCGCCGCATGAGACCTGACATGTCTGAAAAGATCAAAGCAGAAGTTATGAAGCAGTTCAATGCTGTATTTCTAGCTGTTACTTCCTATCCATAATGGGTTGCTAACATTGTGCATGTGCCTAAAAAGGACGGCAAAGTCAGAATGTGTGTGGATTATAGAGATTTAAACAGGGCCAGCCCTAAAGATGACTTTCCACTTCCGCACATTGACATCCTGGTTGATAACACAGCTCAGCATAAAGTATTTTCTTTCATGGACAGATTCTCAGGCTATAACCAGATCAAAATGGCCCCTGAGGACATGGAGAAAACTACTTTTGTTACACAATGGGGTACGTTCTGCTACAAAGTGATGCCATTCGGACTGAAGAATGCCGGGGTAACCTATCAACGCGCCATGGTAGCTTTGTTTCATGACATCATACATCATGAGATAGAGGTCTACGTAGATGACATGATAGCCCGATCACAAACTGAAGAAGAACACCTTGATCACTTGCAAAAGTTATTTGTCAGGTTGAAGGAGTACAAGCTCAGACTAAATCCAAACAAGTGTACATTCGGAGTCCGGTCCGGTAAACTCTTAGGTTTCATTGTCAGCAACAAAGGCATCGAGGTTGATCTGCCAAAGTCAAAGTTATACAAGAAATGCCTGCCCCTCGCACTGATAAGGAGGTCAGAGGTTTCTTGGGACGCCTAAACTACATTGCAAGGTTCATTTCTCACCTAACATCTACCTGTGAACCAATCTTCAAACTGTTGAAGAAAGATCAGGTAGTTAAATGGAATGATGAATGTCAAATTGCTTTCGATAAGATCAAGGAGTATTTGCTAGAACCTTCTATCTTGATGCCACCCGTTGAAGGAAGGCCGATAATCATGTATCTGACCGTCCTAGAGAATTCAATGGGGTGCGTACTGGGCCAACATGACGAGTCTGGCCGAAAAGAGTATGCCATTTATTACCTTAGTAAAAAGTTTACCGACTGTGAGACCTGATACTCACTGCTCGAGAAAACTTATTGTGCTTTGGTATGGGCTGCTCGCCGGCTAAGGAAGTATATGTCGACTCATACCACTTTGCTGATATCTAAGATGGATCTGATCAAGTATATATTTGAGAAGCCTGCTTTATCTGGAAGGATTGCTAGATGGCAGATGATCCTAACGGAATACGATATACAGTACACAACCCAAAAATCTATAAAGGGGAGTGTGCTAGCTGACCATCTGGCTCATCAAGCTGTCGAAGATTACCAATCCATGAGGTTCGACTTCCCTGACGAAGACATCATGACATTGGACAACGTTGAAGGCTTTAGACCATATGACGGACCTGAACAAGGATCCCTATGGACCCTGTACTTTGATGGGGCCTCCAATGCACTTGGCAACGGTATTGGCGCGGTACTCATCTCCCTGGAAGGTTGCCATACACCTTTCACAGCCAGACTTTGCTTCAACTGTACGAACAACATGGCAGAGTATGAAGCTTGCATCTTTGGACTCAAGGCTGCCATAGACTTGGGAATCAAATCCTTAGATGTGTTTAGGGACTCAGCTTTGGTCATCAGTCAGATCAAAGGAGAGTGGGATACTAAACATCCAAACCTCATCCCTTACAAAGAACATGTCTTGACGTTGTTACCACATTTCGAGCAGATTACCTTCGAGCACTTCCCGCGAGAAGAAAATCAGCTAGCAGATGCTCTAGCTACAATGTCATCCATGTTTAAACTTAACTGGGATAAGGAGGCTCCCCAAATTATCATTGAACGGATGGACAAACCTGCACACTGCCACGAGATTAACACCGAAGAAGTAGTGGACCAGCCATGGTTTCATGAAGTTAAAAGGTATCTCGAGGCGCAAGAATACCCTGAAAGAGCTTCAGTCAACGACAAAAAGTTCTTAAGGAGATTCTCGGCAAAGTTCTTCTTGAGTAATGGCATCCTGTACAAGCGTAATCATGATTCTATTCTGCTCCGTTGTGTGGACAAAGCTGAAACTGAAAGGATTATGGCTGGATTGCATGAAGGTACCTTCGGCACTCACTCTAGCAGGCATACGATAGCTAAGAAGATTCTACGGGCAGGCTATTACTGGTCTACCATGGAAGCTGACTGCTATCAACATTCCCGCACATTCCATAAATGTCAAATCTATGCCGACAAGGTACACGTGCCTCCAGTTCCTCTAAATGTCTTAACAGCTCATTGGCCATTCGCTATGTGGGGAATCAACATGATTGGAGAGATCAAGCCTACAATATCCAATGGACACCGTTTCATTCTGGTGGCCATTGACTATTTCACCAAGTGGGTCGAAGCAGCTTCCTTCGCATCTGTTACTAAGAATGTGGTTGCCCGCGTCATCAAGCAGAACCTTATTTGCCGATACGGTATCCCCGAAAGTATCATCACTGATAATGGTACAAACCTTAACAATACTATGATCACCACTTTGTGCGAGCAGTTCAAGATTCAACATCACAATTCATCTCCCTATCGGCCAAAGATGAACGGTGATGTCGAAGCTGCGAACAAAAATATCAAGAAGATCATACAAAAGATGACAGTCACCTACAAGGACTGGCATGAGATGTTACAGTTTGCTCTCCACGGGTACCGTACCACGGCACGCACGTCAACTGGGGCAACACCCTATTCCTTGGTATATGGCATGGAAGTTGTTTTACCTATCGAGGTTCAGATTCCCTCCTTGAGAATCATGAAAGATGCTGGTTTGAGTGAAGACGATTGGATCCAAACCCGGCTTGATCAGTTGAACTTAATTGACGAGAAGAGACTTACTGCTGTTTGTCATGGTCAGACATATCAAAAACGGATGATCAAGGCTTTCAACAAGAAAGTCAGACGCCATACATATCAAGTCGGGGATCTTGTAATCAAACACATTATCTTGCCACAAAGTAATCCCAGGGGAAAATGGACTCATACCTATGAAGGACCATTTGTAATCAAGAACATCTTTTCTGGTGGTGCAATGATCCTAACCACCATGGACGGCACGATCTGCCGCACCCTGCGAACGCAAACATAGTCAAAAGATACTACGCATAAATGACCCGCTAGGTTGACACACCTAGGAAAAAAAAAGGTATCCCGGTGAATCAAAAACCCGAAAGGGCGGTTCAGGTAAAAATTAGGGATAAATTTGAAAAAATCTGTACACCCGGCAAGTTGAAAACCCGAAAGGGAGACTTGGGCAAAAAAGGGTTTCCCGGTAGACTGAAAACCCGAAAGGGCGGTCCAGGAAAAAGTTAGGGAATTAAAGCGTATGACTATGTCTCGTCGGATCACTTTAAGGACAATCTCTTCACAGACAAACTCCGAGCTTCTGATCAATCCAATCATCTTCGGACGAAGCGACGAATGGACAAGATATTTGGAGTTACGAAGGCTATAACAGAATGGGAACCCCATGGGTTTTTATTTTACACACATATCTATCTTCTTTGTATAAAATTTTCTTACTTTTATGACATCATCCTCTTACTAGGATGTCTGTCTCCTTTGTACAAAACACTTATTCAAAGTAAATACAAAGATGTCTCTTTCAAAGTACAAAAACTATTTGTCTTTTTCTTTTTTACACTTATGTTTTTATTTGCAAAAACGTCCAATGATTCGTTGATGAACATATGCATTTGAACATAATTACTGTTTACAAATAAACAGGATGGAAAAGAACAATTACTGACAGACTGAAAGGATAGGAAAACGTCTTTAGACTATTCCAGGAGCAATCCCCTGCAGTACATCATCTAGATCCCCATCGGAGCTAAAACCTTGAAATACATATCCCCAGCGGAGTTATAATTTCAAACCCTTAATTCCCATCAGAGTTAAAACTTCAAACTCCCAGATTCCCCAGCAGAGCTAAAACTTTGAGTTACAGATCCCCAGCGGAGCTGAAACCTTCATCCCCAGTCAAGTCAAGACTATCAATCCCCAGCGGAAACCATCCGATTTCCCCAGCAAGTTACCTTGAAGCCTGAAAATCTATCGGATAACAGTTAACTTTTGTCTCTCCCCAACCTAGGATAATTCCCCAGTAGTAAGCCTTCTTCCCCACAGAGTTTTTACTCCCCAACAGAATGAAGATTCTCATTCTTGACTCCCCAGCATGAAGTCCCTAAGGATTCAAATTCCCCAGCAGATTAAAGATTCTCATTCTTAGTTCCCCGCATAAATCATCATAGTTTCCCCTATTCCCCATTCGAGTAAGGATTCTCATTGCCTAATCCCCAGTAGAGGTCATCAAAGTTCTCTGGATTCCCCAAGCAGATTTCTCTGGCAGTTTGGCATTGCTCGCAATAGATTCTGTCAATACTCCAACTTCAAGAAATGAAGGATCCTCACATCCCCACAGAAGTTGTCAAGGATTTTTATCCCCAACAGTCACCAAGGATTTCTCATCCTCAACAATCAAAGATTTTGAATCTCCAGCAGCGGTCAAGGATTTATTTTCCCCGACAGCAGTCAAGAGTTCTTATCCCCAGCCGTCAAGGATTTATTTTCCTCAGCAAGACAACTAATCAGCTTACATGCGCATACATTACAATCATATATCATAAACATTGATAAAACACATATATATTGCATCATGCATTTCATACAACATAACTTTGTGTTTCAGCTAACATTTTACCATTTTCAGGATAAAATTAACAGCTACAATTTAACGGTATACAATCATGATACAATTTAGAGATGCTCCAGACACAGATGTTATTCTATTGCTTATTCAGATTCAAAGTTCAGATACAACTCAGAGATGCTCCAGACACAGATGATATTCTATTGCTTATTCAAATACAAAATTCAGATACAGCTCAGAGATGCTCCAGACACAGATGCTATTCTATTGCTTATTCAAATACAAAGTTCAGATAGAGCTTAGAGACGCTCCATACACTGATGTTATTCTATTGCTCATTCAGATTCCAACTACCAGATACAGTTCAGAGATGCTCCAGACACAGATGTTATTCTGTTTCTCATTACAAGTCTCCAGATACAGTTCAGATACGTTCTAGACGCGGATACCATTCTGATACTTATTCTCCTAACTTACAACATACAATTCAACAAACATACTTGGATGACATCTTTAAGCCAATCTCCAACAAGATTCTATCACATCTCTAAATGGCATCTTTAAGCCCATTTCCTTAACTACATTTTGACGAGTGCAAATTTATGGGCACTCTAGTGTCCAATCATCTTTTACTTTTGAGTCACGAACGACAAAATTCGCCAATCTAACTCTTCAGGTTCAAGAAGATTGAACAGGGGCGGCTGTTGTACCCCAAAATTTGCCCTCTTATATTATCAATATTTTCCTCATAAGACTCCTTGGACTCCAGACAGGATTAGGATTTGCTCTGCTCAAGACATCTCCTTGCACTAATGACCTGGAATTAGGGTTTGAGTTTGCACAAGGAGCTACAGGAACTACAATCCTTCAAGAACCTTCTCAACACACGAGAACTACTCCACAAATAAATACAGGTGATAGAAACTCAAATATATCAAACGACTTTATGTGTTCATGCTTGAAAAATAATAATTTGTTATTTCCCATATATATATATATATATATATATATATATATATATATATATATATATATATATATATATATATATATATATATATATATATATATATATATATATATATATATATATATATATATATATATATATATATATATATATATATATATATATATATATATATATATATATATATATATATATATTTGAATTCAATAAAATAAATAATAACTTGTATATAATATTATTTTTTATCTCATAATACATTGTATAATGCATATCATTTTAGAAGAGGAAAAACAAAGTCTATCATATCATAAAATGATGATAATTTTATATAATATTAATAATTAATACATATTAAAAGAGAAAAAAAAATAAGTATACCATATTATAAAATAAATGGTAATTTCACAGAATAGTAATATTTTTATACCATACAATGCATATTATTTTAGGAGGAAAAATAAAATACATCATATATAAAATTGAAAAATTACTTATATTAAAAATAATTTTGAAAAAGTAAGGAAGGTTGGTTTTCTAACTTTGCCCACTAAAAAATCACAAGTATTAATATTACAGCTAGTTTTATAAAAATTATAATGATTAATTAGACTATAACCAAATATAAAGATATTAATTTTTTAATTATTAAGAGATTAAAATTTAAAACATACAATCATTTTATTATAATAATTAAATATAAGTAGTTTATAAAGAAATCTTTTTGATAAAAATACAAATTTGAGGTAAATGACAGGGTATCTATGAACATTTCATCCCCTCTCTAAAAGGATGGATGGACCCATAACTTTAATTCGAGGCGGTCAAGAATAAAGTATAATTTATTTATTTTACTTTCACGTATGTAAAAATATTAAAGCTTAATATTTTTTATTTACTCAATTGACGTCACTTAGTAGGATACCTAATGCAATAAATAAAATCGAAATTTTTGTGCAATAGAACATAGATTAATCTTAACCATAGTTTTAATACAAGGGTGGATAATTAGGGTGAAAATAAGTTTAGATTGAAATAGGTTTTGGCAAATTTAAGTCTGATTTATTTAAAATATAAAAATTTAAATATGTTCTATAGTCAATTTAATTTTTGGTTTGAATCTTATCTTTTCAAATTTTAATTAGTAATCGTTTTATAATTTTAATAAATAATAATAATATTTTTTTATTATATCTTTAAATATTTATTTTTTTTCTTCTTTTTAATTATATTAAATTATCTTTCATATATTGATAATTTTGTAAAAACTTTTATAATTTTTTATTTTTATATAACAATAATTATTTTTTTTAATACGTATAAAAAGTTTAAAAACGACCTATAATAAAAAACAGAAATAGTATTTATTTAAATATACACAAATAAACAATTAAATTAATACTTATATAAGTTAAAAAACGAAAAGATCAATAATACTAAAAAGTTTATTTGTATTTACTTATTTAAACTTATTTAATAGTATAAATTTTATGAAATTAAAGAAAAATTTATTAAAACAATTTATATTGTTAATAAGGTATTTTTATTTTTTATAAATTCTTTAATATAATTAAGTTTTATTTTTATATTTTAATTTAAAATAAAATATAAAATATAAAAATTATATAATTATTTATATTTATTTAAGTAAATCAATTTAATAAATTTAAAAAAGTTTATTTTATAGTCTGATACTTAATCTTTTCAGCTAAATACATTTATAAAAAAATCCAAATCTTTTCTATTAAAAAAAACCTTACCTAATATAAACCTATGTATACTAGACTGTAAACTAATATTTTTTGGTCTAACCTTTTCCCAAGCCAATTGATAGGAAACATACACCTTAGATTAAAAATCGTATTTAAATAGTGGAATTTGAAATACACATAATAACATGTGAGTCTCAAATATTGAATTCCTCAAATTACCCAATAAAATAATAAAACAAGTAAAATCTATTTTAAATCTCCAACAACAACAAAGATCCAAATCAAGTACTTTGCATTCCATGCACAAACACTTTCTACAAGGTACTTATACTAAATTAGACAAAACCATGCATTCTAAGTTTTTTTTTTCCACACATCCTCAATTCTCAACCAAACTACTACATAAAACAGCAACGTTAGTTCCCTCATAAACCAACAAATAAACCGACCCAAAAAAAAGTGACAAACGACATTAGTTATTCAATCTTCAAAACAATAATAATTATAGCAAAATTTATATTTTATATTTGTATTTATTATACATATATGTAAAAACCAACGTGGGTCAAACTTTTTTAATACCGAATATTAAATAAAATTAAATTTTGTTGTTATTTTATTTTTTCTTCTCCTTCTCTAGAAAAAAACATAAAACGCCACATACATATGTGTTATTACAAACACAATAAAAACCCTAATATTAACTCCAATAACAAATCTCTAATCACTGAATCAATCTCAACCGTTCGATATAAGATCCAACGGTTAAAAAGTATAGTTCATTAGTGCTTATCACACTTCCCACTTCTCACACCATCTTCACTCCCCTCACTGTTTCTGTTTCTCTCCTAACATGAACCAAAACATCATCGATCTTCAAACGTTGTTGTCATCATTCACTTCCAACAACATTAATCGAACTTTCAATTTCGACCCATTAACATAATCGAAACACCCATTTAATAAAAACACTTTTTTCAGCTTAAGCTCGTAATTCTCAGCTGGGTTGTTAAAAAAATCGAACTTTGATTCTTAAAGGTGCCATTTTTATTTGGTTCTTTGTTCAAAGATTGTTTTTTTTCATCTGGGTTGTGTTTTTTTTTGTGTCTGTTGAACTTTGTTGAGTGAAGTTTTTTGTGTGTGTTTATCTAATGGTAATTGATAATCACCAGAAGATGATGTCTGATGTTGCGATGAGATCGTTGATGAAGAAAGGTGATTACGGTGAAGATGTTGGTGTTTTACGGCGGCAGCAACAAGAGGCGAATTACGGTGAAGATGTAGGCGTTTTGAGGCGGCGGCAACAAGAGGAAAATGACAGAGAGAATGAGGTTTTAAGGTTGAGAAGTGGGTCTGCGCCGCCTACGGTGGATGGTTCTTCGACTGCGTTTAAGGGTTTGTGTGGTGGTTCTCCGGTGAGTTATAGAGGTGGAAGAGGTTTGGGGAGTGAGGAGGAGCTTCGGGCTGATCCAGGTTATGCGAATTATTATTACATGAATGCGAATCTGAACCCGAGGTTGCCTCCGCCGTTGGTATCGAAAGAGGATTGGCGATTTTCGCAACGGAGGGTGAATGGTGAAGGAAGGAGGATGAATGGTGAAGGTGAGAATGTGAATGGAGAAAGATCTGTTTTTTCTATGCAGGCTGGTGGGGTTAATGGGAAGGTGGATGGTGCTGAATGGGGCGGCGATGATGGCTTGATTGGCTTGCCGTCGACACTAGGGCTTGGAAGTAGGCAGAGGAGCATTGCTGATGTTTTTTCGGTGAGGGTCTATGTAATTTTATAATACTGTTTGTATTTGGATTATTTTTGTTGTTTTTGCTGTTATATTGGTGTGAGATTGAGACCCCTTTAGCTAAACTTATCATTGGGTTTCTCTCTAGAAGGGTCTGGTAAGGAGAGTAGATCGGATGAAGAGGCGTCAAACAGGGAGAGGTAGATGAAGACCCAGAAAACTATAAGAAAAGTTATTAAAAAAGATGTTGAGATTAACGATGGAGATTCAATTCTATTTGTTTGGAATTTTTTTTTCCAGATCGTTACTTTGTAACTGAAGAATGTTAATATACTTATATAATGATCATGAGCTAAAAGTTTTGATTTTCGATGAATTATATTCTAAAATATTGTTTATTGTATTGTCTTTTGGTTAAGTTATGTTGTTTCTAACATTTTCTTGTTTTTCAAAGCAGGATGAAAAGAATGGCGCAGCATCTGCCTCCAAGCACACTCATCATCTGCCTGGCCGTAATGTGTTCGATGACATTGCTGAAATTACCGAAACCTATTTTGCTCAACAGCATCAAAATTCGGATGATTTGCAATCTGGCGGAAACCATGTTGGTTCGGCATCTCATACTTACGCTTCTGCTTTAGGATCCTCTTTGTCAAGGAGCAGCACCCCTGACGCTCAATTCATACCTAGAGTTTCTAGCCCTTCTATTCCGCCTATTGGCGAGGGTAGGTCCAACGCTGCAGATAAAAGAAGTGTCAATCGTCAAAACTCGTTCAATGCTGCCTCGTCTAATTTAAACGAGTCCGCTGATCTCGCGTCTGCTCTGGCTGGCTTGAATCTCTCTCAAAATGATGTAATAGGCGACGAGAAACGTTCTCCGTCATCAAGGCTCAATGAATTGGATTACACTCGTAATAATGCTAAGCAGTACCAATACTTAAACAAGTCTGATTCTCTACCTTATCTTCGCCATTCTGCAAACAATCCCTATTTGAAAGCGAGTAAAAGCAGCATCGGTTTCGGACTTGATGTTAATGATTCTACGTATAATGCAAGAGGACCTTCTACACCAACTGTTGCTGGAAGAGGTGGTCCATTGCCCGCTCATTATCAGCATGTTGATGATACACATTTCTCGCATGCCAACTATAACATGGGCGGATTTGCTGTTAATCCTTCATCACCACCGATGATGGCAAGCTCGCATGGGAATGGAAATTTGCCTCATTTCTTTGAACACGCTGCACCACAGTCTGCATTAGGAATGAATGCCATGGACTCCAGGGGCTTGGGAAGAGGCGCAAATTTAGGACATTTGTTGGCTGCGTCGGAGTTACAGAATGTAAACAGGTTGGGGAATCTCGCTGCAGCTAACCCTCATCAGCTTCCCATGTTTGATCCTTTGTATCTTCAATATCTGAGATCAAGCGAAGTTGCTGCTGCACAAATTGGAGCTCTTAATGAATCGGCAAGAAATAACAACGTACCAGATTTACTTAACCTCCAAAAAGCTTATATCGAGTCATTAATTGCTCAGCAAAAAACCCAATTTTCTTCCCCCTACCTAGGCAAATCAACTAGCATGAACCATAATTCTTATGGGAATCCATCGTATGGTCTCGGCATGTCGTATCCCGGAAGTCCACTGGCTGGTTCCTCCTTCCCAAACTCCATGTATGGACAAGGTAGTCCTATGAGCCATGGTGAGCGAAATGCGCGTTTGTCTGGGATGAGGAATGTGGCTGGCGGTGGTTTAACGGGAGCTTGGCATTCTGATGCTGTTAGTAATCTGGACGATAACTTTCCACCTTCCTTGCTCGATGAATTCAAAAGCAATAAGACCAAATGTTTCGAACTTTCAGAAATTTCCGGGCATGTTGTTGAGTTCAGGTGCATAATGCTGGTCATAATATTATTTTTTTCTTCTTGACTTCAAACATTTTATCTAACTCGTTTTTCTGTATATTCTTTTACAGTGCTGATCAGTATGGAAGCCGTTTTATCCAACAGAAACTCGAGACGGCTTCGGTGGAAGAGAAAACCATGGTTTTCCATGAAATAATGCCAAATGCACTTACACTAATGACCGATGTCTTCGGTAATTATGTGATTCAAAAGGTAGTTATGCTCTTTTGACTTTAAAGCTTCCATACTTGTTTGCTCCATGTGTGCCTAACGAATTCTGATTCGTGTTCAGTTTTTTGAGCATGGATCATCGGAGCAAATCAGAGAACTGGCTGACCAACTTACTGGTCATGTGCTGACACTAAGTCTTCAAATGTATGGCTGTCGCGTTATCCAAAAGGTCTGTCTGGTCATCAATTTATCTTCCTTACGATTTATACCACAATATATCTTATTGTATACCCTATTATTTACGATTTACAATACTCTATAGTTTGTTGCATTTTCGGTAAGAATAACAATACTTGTTGCATTCCTAACTTTTACTTTGCAACCCCTCCAATGCTAGGTAGGATCTCGATCTTGACAACAATGTTTAGAGTTATTAATTTTTAGTATTAATGATGACTGTGTGTTTTTTGAGCATTTATTTGTATTGTAAATCATCTGTAATTTGCTACCTTTGGTATCTTGGTCTTTCTGTGATCTGCCAAAAAGTTTAGGTTTGCCGATCCATGTAACTAGGGTTAATTAATATGATTCGTCGCATCATCCCAATATTCCGCAAACTGTTACTAGAACGTTGCTTTCTTGTGAATGAGACACTTCACTTTGATGAGTTGTTGAAATAAAGACCAAGTACTTCCTTTTTGTCTTATTGGGTACGAGTCGCCAGGTATTTTATTTTATTTTGGAGCAAACCAATTCTTTTTCTTTTATTTTTTTTCTTCTCATTTTGATATGGTTTCTGAAGTGTTCGATATCTGAAGTATTAAAGTGAAAAAAAAAAGTTGGGTGGTTTCATTTGATTATATGTCATTGTTCATTTTGTGTGAGATTCTGATATTTTGGTGCATTATATTTACAGTTATTAATCTCTTTTTTTTTTACCTGCATTGGCTAGGCTATTGAAGTGGTTAATCTAGATCAACAGACAAAAATGGTTACGGAGCTGGATGGTCAAATTATGCGCTGCGTGCGTGATCAGAACGGAAACCATGTCATCCAGAAGTGTATTGAATGTGTACCTGAAGAAGAGATCTGGTTCATCGTTTCAACATTTTACGACCAAGTTGTGACGCTGTCAACTCATCCATATGGCTGTCGTGTTATACAGGTCACACAAACACATCTTTTCAGTTTTATTCGCGCGAATCACGTTTGTTGAATTTATAATAAAAATAATCTGCAAGCGATTATGATTTTCTAAACTAGTTTTGTTTTGATAAGCAGCGAGTCTTGGAGTACTGCCATGATCCTAAAACTCAACAGATTATGATGGATGAGATTTTGCAATGTGTCTGCATGCTAGCACAGGATCAATACGGGAATTATGTTGTTCAGGTTTGTTGCATCTTAATTGGTAACCGTAAAATCGTTGCTGTTTATGAAACACTTAAATCCATTATGCAATTTTTCAGCATGTGCTGGAGCATGGCAAGCCGGAAGAACGGTCTGCGATAATAAAGGAGTTAACTGGGCAGATCGTACAGATGAGCCAGCAGAAGTTTGCTTCTAATGTGATAGAAAAGTGTCTATGTTTTGGGACGGCCGCTGAGCGTCAAGCCATTGTGAATGAGATGATTGGTTCGACCGATGACAACGAGCCTCTACAGGTTTGTGCATGACATCAAGCCCCTACTTCTTGGTCTTAACTGAAACCATTTTCTGACTTATATTTTGTTTGTGTTTTTGGTGGTTTTAGGTTATGATGAAGGATCAGTTCGCAAACTATGTCGTACAGAAAGTGTTGGAAACTTGTGATGACCAGCAACTCGAGCTGATTCTTAATAGAATCAAGGTTCACCTGAATGCTTTGAAGAAGTATACCTATGGGAAGCACATTGTTGCACGTGTGGAGAAATTGGTTGCTGCTGGAGGTACTTTCAGTCTCGTTGATTTACTTTTCGTTCAATATTAGTTTCTTGTGTGTGGTTGAAATTTGCACGAATTTTTTTTAATTTTCCTCCCTAGACATTATTCATCTATTGACTCCGACATTTTTCACAAAACTTGCATGTTTGTATGTCGAAAAAGAATATATTCCATTGAACCATGAAGTTTGGTAGTTTGAATGAATCAACTTTTACTCACAACGTGTATCATGATGTTGAATGATCTATTAGATTGCCAATATTTTGCAATTGAGGATTAGTTCTCAATATTGTTCTTAGAATTTGGGTATAGGCATATCTCAACCACAAAAGTGAACTCGAGCTTAAGAGACAAGAATTGCCTATCCCTAAAAGTACTAATATGGGACCTCACCACACCTCACGACACTTCGGATTGAACAAATATAGGTGACCTAATAAGAGTTCTAATATGGTATTTAGATTAGAATTAGAATTTGAACTTAGCATAACTCTACCTTGGAAGCTAGCTCAAGAAGTGAGAATTCCTCAAGCCTTATAATGACTAATTTGACGATATCACTAGTTAGTGCGGGACCTCAAAAAACAGCCTTGCGCTTAAGACTCCACATTAACCCCCCAGGAGTTGGCCCGTTGGTGAAGGCTTGGGACCTGAGAGTGTTTGTTTCAAGGTCTCACGTTCGAATCCTACTATTTGTTATCAATTCCTGTGTTGGGCCATGCTGAAAGGATGTTCAAGTAAACTCTTAAGCCTACTAACATAAGCACTCGTAAGACTGTTTATGAAAACAGCTTACGAACATGTGTGTAAGCTAAAAACATCTTGTGCGACTGTTTTCCGCTTATTTCATCAAATTCTCTAGAATAACTTATGAAAACAGCTTATAGCTTCATGAATTGACTTTCAATGTTTCATGATACAGTGAAAGCTAATGATGATATTTTCCTTGTATATATCTGCAGAGAGGAGGATTAGTTTTCTGACACTAAATCATCCTGCACAGATGGTATAGAAGGAACTGAAAGTAATGTACAGCTAACTCTGAGGATAGTTTTGTTTGATAATGGCACTGTCTATATTCAAAATAGACAGGTGATGATGAGATTGGAAGAAAGTAATAAAATGTTAGTTGTACTTGAAAACTGTACATTGTTGAGAATTATCATTACTATTACTATTATTATTACTATTACTATTATTATTATACGTTTAGATTCAGTTTAGCTCAGTCTGAAACATAAGAGAATCAGTTAGTATATGATTTTCTCTGATTATAAATCATGTTTATGAGCTAGTTTTAATGTTGTACAGGGAGGGTTTTGTCTGTACAAATTTGACTAGGTTTATTATCATAGGACAAGATGTTCCTTGTATTCCGGATGCATACATGTTTTTATGAGCTATTACTTTTTTGACCTTTGTTAATCTTTCATTTATTTATTATTAAGTCTTATGGTGGATTTTCATTGTTTGATGTTCAAAAGTTTCATTTCAAAGCTTTTTGATTATTCATCATTTTTAAAATTATGTTATGTTATAAACCAAACAAGATGTTTTTAAAAATGTTAAGTTGATAATACTTATTTTATAGAAAGTTTTCAGAAATACAAATTGTGTTTGATTACTTTCATACATTCACATGCATGATTCTCCTACACTATTTACATGCCCTTGATAATTTCATAAGTAACTTTATCTAGCCAAGAGAATTTTCACTTTTTACTTTTTTTCTTACCTTTTTACTTTATCATCTTTTAAGAAATTTTCTTACAAAAGTTGGAAGTAAACATATGCTACTAACCGAATGAACTGCATTACCATTCCCAATAAAAAGGAATACCACCAAGAATTAAGCATTCTCAATTTGAGATTACAAGATTTCTTTGTATGAATTACATGACTTGCATCGGAAGCTACTGTGAACTAGCCTTACTAAATTATTACTTGTAGACTAAGTAACAATTATAACAGATACAACTAACTAACCAACTGTTTTTATTTCCTCTTTTACTTCATCTAGTTCATTCTTCAATATAACTAACCAATTGTTTTTATTTCCTCTTTTACTTCATCTAGTTCATTCTTCAATATCGCTTCACAAGTTGAAAGTAGGTATATATATGTACCGTAAAAGGGTTGATGGAGTAGTGAATGTGAAGATATTTGTCAACTAACTTTTAATGAAACTGATAACATAATACATTATGGATTAGATGAATGAAATACATTAGGCTTGACTCTGTTATTAAATTAGGAATGATAAAAAAAGGAACATGCACTCAATCTGATTAACATTAACATTGTGCACACTAAATCTCAACTATAGAGCACAACAACAATCCAATATTTTAACAAGATGATAAAATTATTCGATTTATTATCTAAATTCTCAGCTTCTCCTCCTTAACTTAACCTAATAGGAGAATCCTTAGATTATTCAAATGTGTATAAGCATGTTCCATCATCACTTCTAGCAGTTGGGTCGAAGTTTTTGGCATTTCGATCTGTACAACCTTCAGGAACTGGAATATTTACTTGCTGGGCTGCTTTGCCTGCACAAAAAATGAAATAACCAAAAAATTTACACCTAATGTAAACAAATACTCTCGTCACTATTATAAACAAAATTTCTCCGATTCTGGTCTTTTGGTCTCTGGATCAGATCATATACATTGGTTATTCAATAAACCTGACAAAAAAAATTCTTAACTTATAATAGTGGTCGGACAAAGTATACCCTAAAACTATGTGCAAAAGGTTCTATGAATGCCTTGAGATAAAAAGAGATCTAACCATAGAAAGTTCCACTCTTGATAGCATCCTCATTGGCATCACCAAGAGCAGCCTGACTCAAGTATTTATCTGCCAATTGAACTCTCTTAACATTCTCTTGTTCTTGAACAAGCATATTACCATATTCCAACAATTTCTCCAAAGTCATTTTTGGTTGATCAAAAGTTGGAGGTCCTTCTTTTGAGTTCACAAGCTTCTTCCCAATAGTTTCAATACCAACACTAGAAATCCACTTTCTCACTTCATCATCATATACTCTAGCCCTCAATGCACCAAAGAAATCTGCAAAAAATAGTATTGCATGCAAATTAGTCTCTCAGTAGCATCGACACCTCTGTATTTATGTGTGTTTGACAATGACACAACACTCGTACATGCAATTACATTTAATTTATTCATTTTTTCAAACTATTTATTGTGCTATCGTGCCATTGTCAGTGTCAGTGTTTGTCTGTGTCCGTGTCTAAGTCAATGCTTATTTTCCCAGCAAGAAACTTACCAATAGATTGACCAGGGAAAGTGTCAACAATCTTAACAACCTCCTCTTCAGGAACATTATCATGTCTAAAAATTCCTTTACAAACACCGATACGATCTTCTCTCGTAGGCGCCCAGTAGAATTTCTCCATACGACCGTCACGAATAAGAGGAGCATACAATGTTGAAAAATCATTACCAGTAACAATGATAGGAACGCGCGGATTCTCTTGTTTGTTATACATACCAGGTAGTTGAACATTTGTTGGATTATCAGCAATGTTCATAAGTGTTGCATTTACCATTTGGTTGTTTACTGTGTACTGCGTTGTTCCTCCTAATCGACCAGCTCCTGCATCAAGATCGTTTATGAATAGACAACACATTTTCCCTTTTTTTATTATGTCCGCCGCTTCTCGGTATCTCTGTCTTATTAGTTTTGCAGGTTCTCCTGCATTTCCACTTTCTAGCTCTCCAGCACTCATCATGATTGGGCTGCAATTGTGAAATCATAAATATTTATACACAACATGATAATCTATGCGGTACTTAAATAGGGTCTCAATTTATTTTGCCACAGTTAAACCATGACTAACTAATCTATCGTAGCAGATCTCTAAAAACTTAACGGTTAAGAAGGGTATTATTTATATGGAAATGACTTACTTGATTCCCATCTTGGCAAAGACAAGCTCAGCTTGGAAAGATTTTCCTTGACCTTTACCTCCCCAGATACCAAGAATCAAAGGAACCTGAAAAAATAATGAAAATACTTGAATACTTCTCTCTATTTTATTAGACTCTTAGTTGCTATATCTGCAACAGCAGCCGCAATTTAAAACCATCATCTACATAAATAATATACATAGATATATCTAATTACATGCCTTGATGTTAGGCAATGTCATGAAGTTCTTGGCGATGTGAACAACCAGCTTGTCCATAAAAGCAGGAGCAATGTAAAAGCCATCCATCATATTGTCCAAGTTATACCTGAAATATCATCATGCACACTGACCACCACCTTCATATAAATAAATAATAAAACTTAAAACCATTTTTACGTACACGGGAAACACAACACCGACATTGACACGTCAACGTAATCACATGTGTCAGTGTAAGTTTCAGACATGTAATACATATTTTTTTCCAGAGGTGTCAGGGATATAGAGTTAACACTATATCAAAGAAAATGACAATTACTTAAAACTATATTTATCTATGACTCACTGCCTAAGTCCAGTACTAATGTACTCATAAGAACTCATGACTGCATAATGAGTTCCAGAATTATCTGGAGCTTGGAAAACTGAGTCAACCAAACCCTTCCCTCTTGTGATATCTTGTTGATCATCTGAAATATCATAAGCCAAACCTCTCCATCTATCCTTATCAGTTTGCTTGCTTTCATCAATCTCAGCAGCAACAATTTTGAATCTTCCATTGGAAGAAACCTTGGTGTTTGAAACATTTGAAATAATAACCTTCTTTAAACTGCTTCCAAAGAAAGATGAACTTGAAAATGAAGCTACTCCTCCAGAACTATTCAAGCTCAACTGCAATATATATCACATTATCAATCTATCAAACAGATATATAAATACTGACACATCGACACCAGTAATAACTTAAAAGCATATAAGAACAAGAATAATTGATAATTAAGCAAGTAAAGCAACATACTGGAGTTGTAGTGATAGGTTTAACAGCAGAGATTGATGCAGCCATGTTTATGTTGTTTTGCTAAGATAGAGAAATGTGTGGTGTTTTGTAGTAAGTTAGTATATCCAAAGGGAATGAATGAATTTATAATAGTGACTCATTTGAGTATATACAAATTCATATCTTAGATATCTTAGCTAAGGATCTTTATGATCCACACATTGAAGATTGCTTTAATGCCACACGGCAATCAGTTATTGGTTGAGTGGTCTAAGACAGTTCTAGAGAGGTCTTGATCAGATTTGGATTATATCATTTTCCAAGATTATCTATCTGGTTTAATGTGTATTTTGTTGTTACTACAATATAAAGCTGGTAGTCTTCATCTCATTATTTTCAAGCTATGATGTTTTTGTTTTATTGAAATTAAAATCGAAAAGAATTGTTTCATTTATATGTTTGATAAAATTTCATACACTCACTATCTTACAAATTAATTAAAAAAAATTCAAAAAGTAAAAATATTGTCTTATAAACTAAACAATAATAGTAACAAGATGGTATTAGGAATAAATTATAAATATGTATTCTATAATACAAAAGTAAAAATAATAATTAAAATATATATCTGTACTTAAATTCAATTGAGACGGCACGGATAATTCAAAGGTTAACCCAAATCCATCTTTATGCTTATTATGTTTAGTCCTGTCTTCTAATTTTGTCTATGTTATTTTAAAGGATCGGGTTAGAACCGACCTATTACATTTGAACTATAACAATAACACCATTGTGTCTCATCTTACACACTTGTTATGATTTCGAAGTCACAACTTTTCATTTCTCATCACTTAATATGTGACTTTGCTGTTAAACTCAAGGAAAATTATAATTAGATATTTTAACCTTTAGATGAAAAGATGTCTGTTTGAACTTGTTCTAAATTTGATGAGAAAAATCTGTTTTTAGTCAAAGAATTTTTCGATATCAAAAAAGGTAGACATGATAATAATGAGATTTTTTTACAACGATATCACTTTTAAAAAAAAAAACTAGAATGTTATAAATTGAAAATAACCGTCTAAAATGTCACTTTTTTAAATAGGCGTTCGATCATGTATTGGACGAACGAACGGAACTTTTTTTTCCTTCATCGGTTCGGCCATCCAATGGCCAAACGGGTACTATATGCTTTTTTTTGTTGCTTTTTTTTATAAATATTTTATGTTATAATGTTTTTTTAATATTTTAAATGATATTTTATTATTATTATTTATAATATTAATATTATATTATTACAATTAAATATTTTAAATAATATTTTTTATTGTGATTGTTTAAATTGTACATCATATTATTTTATTATTTTTATCTAGATGTCGAACATTTATTGGCCGAGCCTTTGAAACTAAATCAGGTTCGTCCATCTAAATGGCGAACATAATAATATTTTATTAATATTTATTTTGATATAAATAAAATTATTTGGTCATTTGTCACTCACACCAGTTACCACCAATATCTCCAACTCACTCTAAAATATGTATGAATTCTTGAAACAAAGACACCCTTCATCTGGGCCGAAAGAACCGCTTCCAACGTTTTCATTTATGAAAAGAGATGTTCAACTTACCTATTCAACAACAAAGCCTCCGGTGAAGATACTACTCGAGAACACGCAAATCTTCGAGCATTTGCAGAGGGAATTGAACTGTTGGTTAGAAGGAGAGATTCATGATGGTAAGAATATCATGAAAATTGAGAGGCATGTTAAGGTGTCCGACCCAAATGGAGTAACTCCGTCTTGGAGACTTGTGCATAATGACACTTGTGTCGTTATGATGATGCTATCACTAGTCAATATTATGTTGATGGTTGTAATCTCCTAGACCTATTGAGGTCTTGAGTCGTTTTATTTGTTTATCGTGTTGTTGTTTTGTTAGTGATTGTCTTTACTTTGTTGTACTATAATGTTATGTTTTAGTCTTGTTGTTGTTTTATTAATGGTTGCCTTTACTTCGTTGTACTAGATTGTTTTGTTTTAAAAGTAAAATGACAATTGAATTAGAAAGACATGATATTACATAAGTAAGTTGTTGATGAAAACTGTTAGTTCTCTTGTTTTAGGATTGACTTAATTTTTGTAAAATAAATAATATCAGCAATGAAGAATAGGATAAGAAGAATAGGTACAACAAGAAGTTCTATTACAATGTCAGAACATGTTGTGTTGAACTTTTTCAACAACTGGAACAACATGTCGAAGAAGATGTCTTGATATTGCGCCTGCTAAGCTGGATTAATGAGATTCAGTTTGTTCTCAATATAGGCAGAATATTCAGAAGAATATTATGCATCCTATGTGCCGCATATTTAAAGGTCTAGAAAATTCAATCAGAAATCAAGGAGAATAAAGGCTTTCTAAATAAGGAGATTATTTAGGAAAGTAAAGATTAAAGACCTTTCTTGGGGCAGAAGTTTCTACAGTTTGTTACAGCTGATTTACTGTGATTGAAGGCCCAAAACCAGTTGGGTAACAAGTTATAAATAGAAAGGCTTGTAACCTAAAAAAGAGACGACTCAAGATGTAGAAGTCTAGGGCTTTGTCAAGGTAAACCTCTTGGGTCGTGCGAAGGTTACCATGTTCACCTCGAAGCCTGTAGGTAAGAGGTGTATTGTTCTTGGAGGAAGCTTTGAAGCAACTCCAAGATGTGTTCTTAGTTATGAGCAAAGCTAACAAATAAAGGAGTTTGGCTTGGAAACTTAGCTAGGTTTTCATGGAAGTGTGTCTTCCAAACTGTCTATCTGTGTGATCAGAATCTTGGTGAAGGGTCGTTGATACACTGACTGAGGCGTTGACTGCTAGACATCATTGTGATGATTGGAAGTGGGATGGGGATATTCCATATATAGGGAGGAACTATGTAGAAGGGTCATTTGATAGTGATTAAGTGCGTAGATCATCAACGAGTGTGTTAGATGTAGGGTCTGCAAATTGATACTGCTGATAGTGGACTTCATTCTTGGCTTGGTAGCCCCTAGAGTAGGTTTTGTTGTACACCGAACTGGGTAAACAATTCTGATGTGTTCTTTATCTTTTCAGTACTTTTTTTCCTATGTGTTTATGTCAGATCAAATGTTTCGACATCCTTGTAGGACACCTGAGTCTGCTGTACCAGAATTTGAATTGGTATCAGAGCAGGCATCCTGTTCTGCTCAGGGTGAGATCCTGGGAAGGTACTTTCTGGTCATGGGCAAGGAAGAAAGTATTCACTAAAAAGAGGCATGAACTTGAACAATTCATACTACTGTATGGATGATTCCTTAGCAAGGATCATTGGTTATATGTGACAGGTATTGTTCCTGGTTGTTGCCATCAGGCCTGCAACTTAGTGGGAAGCTGTTGTATGTAGGGTTTGTTTCTTCAATCCTAGGTTGCCATGCTTGTACTTGGATAGTGGTTTAAGCACTGTGTCTGAATATTGTTGAGGAGTTCGTTATATTCCGCTGCATGGTTTCTGATATAACCCTGAAAGTATGGGAAGGATACTAGGGTGATTATCCTCAACAGAATATATGATGACATTTTCAACCGTATTAAAAGTGTCAAAGATACTTGATATTTTCCTCAAGTCCAGTCATAAAGACATTTATCAATAAGATTGATTGATCAATGATGCTCATATACATCTACATATTTACCTTGAAGACTGTCAAGGATGGTGTGTTCCAAGAAGAAGGAACTGATGTTCTATGGGATGTTAGAACATTATTTCAGCAGGCATGCAACTACCAGTTGAAAAACAAATGCTTTGGGTGCTGAACAAAAATGTTATGAATACTTTTTGTTTGGAACCTACTCCTGATCTGGAAGAGGAGGCATCTAGTTTGTGCAGGTTGATAGGACACGATCAACCATTTATCTACTCCATGTGTCAGTTTAAGGCTTATGGGAGTATAGACGTTGAGCTCCATGCTCTTGAGAAGAACTCATAAAGGAACCTCCACCAGACCCTTTATGTATATGAGATGAGCTCGTATCTGGAAGATGCTTCTGATCAAAGGAACCAGATTCATGGAATCCTGTTTGTGACCATAGAACAGATTATGTTTGAAGAGGAGTATTGTGATCAAACTAGGGATGGCAACGGGGCGAGTCGGGGGCGGGTTTAAGCACACCCAGACCCGCATCCGCCACCCAGACCCAGACCCACCCCCGCCCCCAAACCCAGTCGGGGCTAATATTTATTCCCCCACCCCGTCCCCAATAAGAAACGGGTTTCCCCGCACCCGCCCTACACCCGCCTGAATAAAATATTAATTTTTAAAAATTTATATATTTTTTCAATAAAAATAAAAATCAATAATAAAACTAAATAGTTAATTATTTTAAAATCATTTTTATGTTTTATATTTTTATTTAAATTGTATTTTCAAAAAAAAAAATAATTCTAATAAATATGATATTATAACATTAAAAAGTGTAAATGAGTAATAAAACTATTAAAAAATAAATGAAATAAATTAAATTTAGTTGGCGGGTGCGAGGCGGGCGCGGGTGCAGGGTGGGTACTAGCATCACTCGCCCCCGCCCCCGCACCCGTAAATAAAAATTGGGTTTTCCCTGCACCCGCCCCCGCCCCTGCCCCCGGTTAAACCGGGTTTCCCCCGCTAATTTTGGGGCAGGGGCGGCCGGGGCCGGCGGGTGCGAGTTTATTTGCCATGCCTAGATCCAACCACAATGCTTGATGCTCCTAAGTATTGTTTTAATTACCCCATAGGAAGAGAATTGGTGATTCTCTTTGTGTAACCTCAGAAGTTGTTGAAAAAGATCCCCTTGTCAAGGGATGATATGATGTCAAACAGAATATCATGATATCTTTGAAGATGTTAAAATTTGAAGGGCATTGTTTTTGAAGAATCAAGAGAAATAAATGCTTTTGAAAAGTCTGTATTTTTTAGTGTCAAGCCAAGCAGAATATGTTCCAGAGACCTAATAGAGGGAATTTCCTTTGTAGGTACAGGAAATGGCATCCATCATCTCAAAGTCAGACATAAGGTCCAAAGAAAAGCTTATTGAGATATGAATCATGCAATCCTCTGCATATGTTGATAGTCTGATCCTGAAGATTGATCCGTTGTTAGTTTGTTTCCTTGTGTTAAACCCCACAAGAGTTGATTATAAGTTACTATGGAGGTTTCCCCCAGAGCCATAGTAAGAATGGATGATGTCGTATCTAATGTTGGGACATCATCTCTAGGTGTGTGCTTCCTCTAAATAGGAAGTTGTTGTGTAGATCATGAGGTAAGTATTGTTGTTCACTAGTGGAGTTCAAAGTTGGAACGTTTGATCATGATGAAACTGAAGACCAGTCTCTGACCAAGTCTGGAGTGTTGAAAGGATCCCCTTGTGTTAAATGATGAAGAAGAAGGATGTCAGTTCTAGTGCTCTAACATCTGTTGAAAAGGAGTATCATCTGCAATTGTGTGTATGGGGAAGTTTTTTCCTCTAATGACAAATACCCTGTTGGGATCTGAGTACTTATCTGAGGTATGGATGCAAATCTACTATCTGAACTAATGATTCAGATATTGTTGAGAGTTTATTTCTCTCTGTGGTGATCAGGTGGCTGTATCGACCTGAATGAGTCGCAAAAGATGTAATCTTTTGTGATCTTTTCCTAAAAGACTATCAAGCTTAGTAATCTTTTTGGTTGATAAATCAAGAACTGGATTATTGGGATCTGTGAAGAAAGGTTGATATCCTAAATGATGGTTGTCAAAAGAAGGAGTTCCGACTTTGTGGATTAGAAGATGTAGATCCTTATCATGTCTTTAGTAGTATGCTTGGTGACTGCATAACTACTATGTTGAAGACTTCACTAGTACCAGCAACTGCTAGTGACTGTTAGAGCAAAGGAATATGAAGAAGGTGGTTTTTCCTCTGTTGCAAGTATGCTTAAAACAAGTTATTTGAGGGCTTGTGTTTGATGTCCAAGTATGTGTTCATGATATCTTGGCTATCCAAAGAGGTATGGATATCTGTGTAGTTATGTAGGACCATGTATCAGACATGACCTTGTAAAAATATGAAGAACTGGAGTTGGTATAACAAATTCATGATAAGTTATTTTAACAAGAGTGTTTATATGTTTTAGTGAGTGCGTGAAATCTCTTGTTTGTCTTCTGGTATCCAAGTGTTCATCCTCAGCACATGTCTTGTTTGTCCATGATATGGGGAGTTTAGAACCTATATATGGTTATTGTTATAATAGTTATGGAGCTTGCGTGTAATTCAAGCTTGTGAAGATTACAGGCAACATGTTGTGACCTATGGCTACTAGGTGTAGCTGTCTATTCCCCTGTTGGGTCTATGTGGTTCTAGTCAAGAGAAGCTAGTATATTTTTTCTCTACAAGGATTGAGCTTAAGGTCAAGTCACTGACCTAACTTGGAATATTTTGGCTACCATGATTGGATGTCTTGTCGAAGATTCAACAAGTATCACAGGTGTGAAGAAGAAAGCTGTCAGTTTTACCTAGTGTGAGAAGCTTACTACAGAATAGTGAGAGAATATTTCTGTTGTGTGGTTAATCTGAAGATGAGACCTTGTGAGACCCTCTTGTGAGAATGGGGAGTTTGTTAAAGGGTATGGGTGGAAATAAGTCTCTTGGATGATGATTATAGAACCAACGCAGATAAGCTCTATAGTAATGTTGCTGATTTCTCAAATGATGTTGGAACATCATTTTTTATGATAGTCTATTAAAGATACTTGGAACTATGAATCTCAATATTCAAACTCCACACTCATTAGTGGCAGTTCTGTCTATGATGTTGAATAAGGAGATTCTGATTGAAGGACAAGTATGCTCAAGTAATGTATAACTACTATCTTGGTTGGAATACTTTACTAGTGTCAGCAAATACTAGTAATGTGTAGAAGGAGGATTTAATCAGCATATTGGTTAAGGGGTACTCCCTCTGTTGGAGAGTCTAAATCTTAGTAAAGCTTTTAAGCACACTAAGAAATGGTTAGAAGTTGGTTTCAGACTATGGTTGCATGACATCTTAGCCATCCAAAGAGTCATGACAATATGTGTGGAGGTGCAAGGGCATGAATCAAGTGTCCTTGTACTTGGAGTTATTCCCAATGAACTAATGGGTGCTTAGTGTTGTGTTTTCTCCATAATGAAATTTTTTATTGTCCATGACGGGAGGAGTCAGGGGACTAATTGATTCGTTTGGAGCTTGAAATGTTCAAGCGTATAGAGTTATTGCCCTCCTAAGAGGATAATGTTAGATAACATGCTGAGACATGTTGCTACAAAATGTAGTTGTTTATGCCCTTATGAATCACTGAAGACTCTATCCAGATGTTACTAGAGTATACCATCCTTTTCCAAGAGGATGTGTTGGTTCTGCGAGAATTTATTTTTCTCTGCAGTAGTGAATGGGATAAAGAAGACTATCCTGCTGGTTGTTAGAAGATGTTGACTCTAGTTATGATGTCGAGGATGATGTCCATGACATCTCTCCTTTGAAGTAGTCTACAAACAAGAAACTTTTTGGGTGCCTGATTCTCCTATTGACAACATTTCATTCCATTCTATTGGCAATGCTGAAAAGTCGAAATATGTGTCTCAAAGAAGAATTTCCCTTGAAAGAGAATTGGGAGCAGGTGCACTAGAGTGCAAAGAGATTATGGAGCTAATTTCTTTTGCTGGCTTGTGCTGATCACAGAAGTAAGAAATATATGAAGGTGTTTGTGTTGAATTTTCCCTTGCTGTCATCAATAGTTATCTGGGTAGGTCTGAAGATGATTACTGTGAGTTGGATGTGACTGATAATTAAGTGTGCAAAGCCATTACTACAAACCATACTGTAATACATGCAGGAACCTGTGCACCCGTTGTGTGTTCTAATGGGAGCTTCTTAAAGGATTTCTATGCACAACAAGTCCTTTAAATGATTGAGAACCCGTTTGATTAAGTTTTGTATTATGGATTTGATGTACCACATGATGGCTGTTTTGTTTAATGCCTGGGAGTGTTCATGTGAAGTTGGATGCTTAAGCATTATTGTGAGAAGTGGCATTTATGACTATGTGGATTAGAATATGGAGAGTATAATCCTGTCTACAGTAGCATGCTTGATGAATGTATGACTATTTTGTTGAAGACTCCACTAGTATCAACAACTACTAGTGGATATAAAGGCAGAAGGCTGCTAACAGATACTTAAGGGGTATTTTTTTTGCTGCAAGTCACTCCAGAAAAGGTTTGGTGATATGGAGAAACTAAGAGTTTTTGGAGTTTGTGAGTGACTTCACACATAGTATGCATAACATATTGCCTATTGTTGTACCCCAAAATTTGTCCTCTCATTTTCTCAAGATTTCTCTCACATGTGTGGTTACAAACACCTATTTAAAGGAAAAGAAAAAATGAAAAAAATTGAAGATGTTAATGTGCCTTTCGACAAGTCAAAAGTTTACTTAGAATCCACATCCTTTGATTGGGTATCTAGGCTTCCTTCGAGCAGGAATGAGACATCCTTCGATTGGGAATCTAGGCTTCCTTCAAGCAAGCTTGATTCATCCTTCGTTTGGGGCATTGGTTTCCTTCTAAGCAACCTGCTTCGAATCAACCTTCATGCACGCTTCAAATTCACCTCCAAGATTGCTTCGAACCCTCCTGCATGCAAGCTTCGATTACACCATTGGCCCCTTACATGTTTGCCTTTATTCACAAAGCAGTGACCTCCTACATGAAGGCTTCAACATGGCATTGACTATTAATGCAAACCTTCGTCTGAGCAATGGCCTCTTGTATGCTTGCTTGGAGTCACAAAGCAGTGACCTCCTACATGTAGGTTTCGACAGGGCATTGGCTATGTTTACACTAGCTTCGACTGAACAATGTTTCCCTTTGAAATAGTTTGCTTCGATTCCACACACATGGTTGGTGGCCCCTTCAAAGGACATGTATTGGTGGATTTGAAAGGCATACACAGGGGTCCCTTTCGAAGGATATACCTTACTATCCCATTCGAAGAATTGAAAATGGCCCATTTGAAAGACACTTTGATTGGAAATAAATATTGTTGTCTGAAGAGGAGTCTGGTCGAAGTTGGACCTATAAAGTCAAAACGAAAGGTGAAATATTCAAAGATGCTTACTTCCAAGTTCAGGCCTGATACACTGGCCATAACGCTCCAAAATTGCTACACAACAGTCCTGCAATGCTGCCTTTATTCTTGCACCAAAATGGTATACAAATACTGCCCTTCGAAAGCTATAAAAACAGTTTGCCCATTTTGTTCAAATTCTTTTGTTTTCCCTCCTAAACCTCAACCAACTTCACCTATAAATATGAGGCTCCATAACACGTCTAAGGGGATGGACAACACATCCAGAGGATTTTGGTAGTTGGGAAAAACTTTGATTGTGTGAGAATCATCAAACACTTAACACATTATCAAACCCAGATTCAAAAGACTGTACCTTTGTTTCTGACCCTTTCAAATCCAACATTAGAAACACAACACCTGTTTCTTTTCCCTTTCAAATCCAGGAACAACCCCACACTTTGTTTTTCTTTCGAATCTAGTAGAAATAACACTACACCTGTTCTTCTCCTTCGAATTCAGAAATAAAAAGCACAAACCCCACTCTCCTTGACCTTCGAATCTAGTCAAATAAACACCACACCTGTTTCTTTCCTTCGAATCCAGGAGCACCCAGGGAAGCAGCTCAAGGTCCAACACTGCATTCCAACGTCAAGCAAGGTAAGTCCCCTTAACCTTAAGCTTTTCGTTTCAAACATAACACGTAAATAACATTTGTTCACTTTTTATTTCTATACTTTCAATTGCATGCTTTTTCTTGACCAAGTATACATTAAAGCTAACCTGTACAGACCCTAAACGAAAGAAAAAGTCTTGAGTGAAATGAAGCCTTAGGCTTCACCCTTGGCTACTTCACATTCCAAATGAAGGAGCAAGAAGGGAGAAACTAAAGTTGTCCATACTGACTACCAAACCCAATCGAAAGAAGCAACCAGAAAGATGTCCACATTGACTCCCATGCCTCAATCGAAAGAAAGATAAAGGGCACGGTCGAAGCTTACTTGCTCACCCTAACATTCCTGCAATCAAAGGAAGTAGAAAGGCAGAATCGAAGGCTGCATCTCATGCTTCATGCTAAGCCCAAATCGAAAGGAGCCAGAGAAGCAGAATCGAAGGGTGCATTCTACCTAGATCGAAAAACTCATTTTTCCTCCTTTTATTTTGTTTTGTATTTACATTTTCTTGCTATGCAATATGGTTGTAATAGTGTAGGATATTTATTTTCTGCATTTTTATTGCTTTTGTACAAATGTTAGTAATTACGATGTATGGCAAGATAAAACCAACAAGTAGACAACCTAAAATTCAAAGACAAAATGTATGCAATCAAACACACTTTGCACACATGCACCTCTAGGATAATCTCACTTGTTGCCTCGAAAAAGTAGTCATGTCCCTTGAATATGGGCGTTTTAGCAAAGACCCTCGATAAAATATCGTAGTCCCTCAATGACCCTCGATGTTGCCTTCGGTAAATGATCTAGTCCCTAAACGACATTGCTAAAACGTCTCATAGGTTTCCTTCTGTGACTATACAAATGTCCCACACCCATCCCTTCACATCCAACGGTGGGGCTTCTTACCAAATCAATGGTAAGTTAGCAACATCTAAAGGAGGAGGAAAAGAACATCAGACCATCTGAGTAGGTAGGTTTCTCATAGTTGCTTGCTTGCTCACAACAAAAACATTTTACACATCAACACTTTCATTTGAAACATTTTCAAAAGATAAAGCTCTTTGTACGCATTATTATAGAGATAAGAATCATTACAAAGACACTTTTCAAAATCACTTTCAAAAACACATTCCACAAACACCTCTTTGAACTATTTTCAAAACCAGCACTTTGTACGCGTTCTTATAGAAACGAGAATCATTACAAATATGTTTTCAAAATATTTTCAAACCCACATCACAAAGCACATTTTCAAACAAAAGCAAGTGATCTAGAAAGCAACTAAGAGCCTGTACTACAGATGAAAAGGGTGCTAACACCTTCCCTTTTCATAACCTACCCCCCCGAACTTAAGAAATAATCTCAAAAGGTCTTTCCTGTTCTTTTCAGCCTTTCCTTATTGGATAAAAGAAAAGTCGATGGCGACTCTTGCTATCCACAACAATTGCGATCAAACGCAAAAAACCCAAGTCAGTTCTCCCAACATATTATAGAACTGGCGACTCTGCTGGGGATTTTACTTAAAAGTGGGGTTACCTTAGGGATAGATCACCTTTACTCGCTTTCTTTGTTTGACTTACTTGCTTTACATTATGGTTCCTTGTTTGGGCTTGTTTTGATCCTCCACCCGGATCTGGGGCACCTTTTAGGTAAGTAGCAATAGATTATGGAAACTGTGTGGGGTATACCGACATGGTTGAAGCAATATCTACGTTAGTGTGACACATTTGTTGGTACCGGTAGACCTTGAGTAGTCAAGGAGAATACGGGACCGCTGTGTGGTGTCATGAAGCACTAAATGACCTTAGAACCTTAATTCAACAACTTGGCCATTAGGAAGTAGTGAGATATCCGACTTTGGTGCAGTTCGAAGTTGGTTGATACTCGATGCTACGCTCATTGAGATTGGACTTTTGGGATATTTCGGTCGCCAATAAAGAGGCTTGCGTTGAAACAATGCCCGATGAAGAAAGATTAGTGATATTGAGATCCCCTAGAACCCGATTACTTTCTAGGATAGGTTGAGCCAACTAAACTTCAAGAGGGTACTTACCTACAAACTCCATGCAAGCCTAAACCTAAAGACTTGTTTGCTTTGTGTGTATATGACTATTTGTACATAATAACTTGCTTGCTTTGCATACTTGTACATAACATCATGACATCATACCATAACATTTTCAATAACCATTTCAAGGATCTCAAGGGCCTATGATGCAGGGTCACGTTGAACCAGACGCCTACCAAGGGGTAAGAGGATTCATTCTATAATCAAACGCCGTCAAAGACCAAAGCACGGTAACTTGAGTCAAGGGCTATGACCCACTTGGCGTAGTGAGATTGATTCTCGTGGAAGGACATCCACTGATACGAAGTTCTATAATCAAAGCAGTTGATTAAAATTAAACTTCTAACATCTTCTTGTGTTTACCCCGCGAGATCCTTGAAAACATGCATCCACACACCATGCATCATATCATGACATGCTTTCGTCACACAAGTCTCTCATCTTCCTACTGTTTATTTCAGTAGAGATGGCTCAAGAACATACTACCAAAGACATTCAGACTCAAAATGCTCAACTTAAAGAAATGTTCTTGAACCTATCCAAGGGGCAAGAAGAAGTGAAAGCACTCCTCACTAGGGGCTTAACCATGAAGAATCCCGAGGAAAACAAGGATGACCAGTTGGAACAACTACAAACTAAAATGGCAACAATGAAAGTCTAGATAATGGGACAACTGGAGGGCCAGATGGCTCTTATCCAAAACTTAGCTCGGGGACAAGAGGAGCTAAGGACCCTCGTCAACAAACTTCATTAAGACAGTTGCAACCGTATGAAACAAACAATCGAGATTGAGGATTAAGTCATTATCCAGCCTCCCAGGAGACAAGAAGCCGGTTTGATGGAGAGTGGACCTTTCCAAATTGCTGCCACATCGCGAGCCCAACAACAACCTCACCAACAATGACAGGGGAATCAACGCAAGGAGTTCTCACCTAAGAGACAATTCAATAGGATCGGAATGTCACTGGCTCAGGCGCTACAAAACATGTCGAAGGCAGAGCTAATTACGTTAAAGGCTCCTCCCCAAAATCCTAACACTGCTGCTCCTAGTTACCATCCCAATGAGAGGTATGCATACCATTCTGATAGTCCTGGGCATGATACGAATGGTTGTTGGGCTCTGAAGAACAAAATTCAAGACCTAATTATCGAATGAGTGTTGGAGTTTACACAAGACGATCAACTGGAACTCTTCTATCACCCCTCAAGGGCGTCCATACGAAGTGATGGTCTAGGTGGAGGAATTTTCTATTTATTCGAATTTTTAGTTGTAATTTCTTTGTTTGCTTAAACACTTATCTATTAATGTCAAACTTTATTTCATTAATGCATTGCATATGTTTGTCTTGAATTAATCCATTAATTTTCATTTAAACTATGTTTTTTACTCCCTTTATGATATTCAACTCTTGTTTCAAAAGTTGTAAGCCTTTAGAGGGAGGATGACGAAAACAATGCCATAATCTCATACAATATGCTTTTGGATAGACCTTGCTGACAATGTACATGCGTTCTTTCAATTCCTAAACACTGGAGTTATAAGGAGGATAATCCCTAGTCAACCCCTTCGATCCAAAGAAGTATGAGTTTCCTTTTTACACAAATTGAAACCTTTAATCAAAACCCGGGGCAGGGTAGTCTCTCAATTAATTCAAATGCGCGTTCAGTCGCAAACTTTCACCTTGTATACAACGAGTGATATCAAAAATGTCCTTCTGAACCAAAAGATGGTGATGGTTCCCTATCAAATAGGCAGTCATTATCTCTCAAAAGAAAAGCCCACTAATGAGTGTAGTATCAAGTATCTACCAACTTCGGACTGCACCAAAGCCGGTCATCTCACTACATCCTAAAGGCCAAGTTGGTCAAGTAAAGGGTTCTAGAAGTTCATTAGTGCTTCATGACATCACTCAGCGGCCCCGTATTCTCTTTGATTAACTCAAAGGCTACCGGTACCCACAAATATGTCACATTAACATAGCTATTAAACCATATCGGTATACCCCACACAGTTTCCACAACGTATTGCTATTTACCTATAATGTATCCCAAATCCGGGTAGAGGATTTAAAACCCAAACAAAGAACCATAATGTAAAGCAAACAAGTCAAACAATGTAAGCAAATAAATGTGATCTAGCCCTAAGGTAACCCCACTTTCATTTAATTATTCCCCAGCAGAGTCGCCAGTTCTGTGATACAGCGGGAGAACTGACTTGAGGGTTTTGCGTTTTATCATAAATGTTGCAGTTAGCAAGAGTCGCCACCGACTTTTCTTTTATCCAAAAGGAAAGGTGAAAAAGCACAGGAAAGACCTTTGAGATGTTTTCTTGAGTTCGGGGGGTAGATTATGAAAAGGGAAGGTATTAGCACCCTTTTCATCCATGGTTTTTCATGGGCTCTTAGTTACTTGCTAGATCACTTACTTTTGTTGTTTGAAAATGTGTTTGGTGTGGTTTTGAAAGTATTTTGTAAAAGAGGCCATTTGTTTAGGCAACCTTTGTAATGATTCTCGTTAGTAAGAATGTATACAAATATGTTTATCTTTTGAAAATGTTTTCAATATTTGGAAGATGTTTTGAAATGTGTGTATTTGTTTTGAAAATAACAAGTATAGTTGTTTGAAATGGAGCAAGTAACTAGAGGTAATCTACCTACTCAAATGTCTTTCTTGTGCATTTTTATTCCTTTGACATTGTTGTCTTACCATTGATTTGGTAAGCAACCCTATCTTTGGATGTAAACGGGACGAGCGTGGGTCATTGTATAATCATGATTAGGAATGTTTGCAAAGTATCTTAGCATTTTGAGGGACCAAGATCATTTTGTAAGGCAATCTTTGAATAGCGTCATTGAGAGACTATGATCTTATGTTTGTTTGTTTTGCCAAGATACTTCGCATGCGTAATATGGCTATTTTATATAAGGCAACCAAGTGGAGAGACCCTAAGGATGATTGTGTGCAAGTGTGTTATTTTCATGCTTTGATTTTATTTTGCATTTAGGGTTTTCTATTTGCTTTGTTTTGATCTTACCATACAAACCCTAATTACTAATCATGGCATGTAAAGCGGTAAATTGCGTAATGTAAAGATTACTAAGATATTACAACAATTTTATGGGAGGGGGTGTGATCAGTGGGAACGAGAACTGGCGACTCTGCTGGGGATTGATGATAAACTCTGTTGGGGATTGATTATCATTGCTGGTGATATTGAATCTGTTGAGGATAGAAGTTCTGCTTGGGGAAAGAAAGAACTTCGCTGGGGATTGATGATAAACTCCGCTGGGGATAAACCAGTTAGACTCTTGTGAGGATAACCTTCTGAATTTGGCTGGGGAGATACATTTGTATTCTGCAAGGGACAAGCTTCCAGAATCTACCAGGGATAGATGATCCAACTCCATTGGGGAAGATTTTTTTTAGACTGCGTTGGGGAAATGGCTCCAATGGGGGTGTCTTGCATTCTGCCGGGGAACATTCTTATATTCCGTTGAGGAATATTAAGACTGCCAGGGATACTCTTATGTTTGCTGGGGGATATCCTTATACTCCGCTGGGGAATATTAAGACCTTCTGGGGGATACCCAACCTTTTCGGGATGATGGTAGATCAACTCTGCCTGGGAAGAATCTTGCTGATTTGTTCATGGTTGCAAGTCCCAGTGGGGAGAACTACCATTACCGTTTTTATTCTGCGGGGAGTGAAGGTGTCTTAGCCATATTCTTCAGCTGAATATACCTTGGTGCCTTGGTGGACAGAGCAACTAGACAGCTCGGACAAATCTTATTGCCCCTGTTTCTGATATCACCCGTAATTAGTCCTTTGTTTCGTATGTAAATGTTTATGAGCAGCAATTTAATGTCAAATGCATATATCAAAAATGAACATTGGACGTTCTTTGCAAAACAAAACAGATAAAGACAAATTGAAATTGGTTTGAAAATGAATTTGTATTGACTTTGAAAATAGGCATTTTGTACAAGAGGCCGACGTCCTAATAAGAGAACGCCGCCGAACAAATAGGATTTATACAATTTGTGAAAAGAAAACAAGACAGCTATGTGAATAGTCCCACTGGGTTCCAACTCTGCTATTGCCTTTATATCTTCAAGCATCTCATCACTTTGCTGCTTAGTTGAAGGTGAATCTGATTGACTGGTGTCGTCCGAGCCTGATAGTTGATACCAAAGTCCGGATGCGAGGTGATCCAATGAGACATAGTGTTACGCTTTAATCCCTAACTTTTGCCTGGACCGCCCTTTCGAGTTTTCAGTCCACCGGGATACCAATTTTTGCCCAAGCCGCCTTTTCAGGTTTTCGACTTGCCAGGTGTACAGATTTTTTTATTTTTCATCCCTTATTTTTTCCCGAAACCTTTTGGTTCGCCGGGAAGCCCTTATTTTTGCCTAGGCCAGTCAACCTAGCGGGTCTTTGATTATGCATAGTATCTTTTTACTATGTCTGCATTGACGGTGTGAGGAAGGTCGTCACCACCCATGGTGGTTAGAATCATCGCTCCTCCAGAGAATATGTTTTTAACCACAAATGGCCCTTCATAAGTAGGGGTCCATTTGCCCCTAGGATCACCTTGAGGTAGAATGATGCGCTTGATTACCAGGTTCCCAACTTGATACTCTTGTCGTCTGACTTTCTTGTTAAATGCCTTGATCATTCGTTTTTGGTACGTCTGACCATGACAAATAGCCGTAAGTCTCTTTTCGTCGATTAGATTCAATTGATCGAGTCGGGTCTGGATCCAGTCGTCTTTGCTCAAACCTGTATCCTTCATGATCCGAAGAGAGGGTATCTGAACTTCAATGCGCAAGACTGCCTCCATGCCATAAACCAAGGAATAGGGTGTTGCCCCTATTGATGTCCGTGCCGAGGTACGATACCCATGAAGAGCAAATGGTAACATCTCGTGCCAGTCTTTGTACGTCACTGTCATCTTCTGCACAATCTTCTTAATGATCTTATTTGCTGCTTCAACAGCCCCATTCATCTTCGGCCGGTAGGGAGAAGAGTTATGATGCTATATCTTGAATTGCTCGCAGAGCTCAGTGATTATCTTGTTGTTAAGATTGGTACCATTGTCCGTAATGATCCTCTCTGGTACACCGTATCGACAGATCAGGTTGTGCCGAATGAACCATGCCACGACGTTCTTGGTTACGGTAGCAAAGGAAGCTGCTTCAACCCACTTGGTAAAGTAATCAATCGCTACCAGGATGAAACGATGCCCGTTGGATGCCGTAGGTCTGATCTCGCCGATCATATCAATGCCCCACATTGCAAAAGGCCAAGGTGCCGTCAAAACATTCAGAGGAACTGGAGGAATATGCACCTTATCAACATAGACCTGGCACTTGTGACATGTCCGAGAATGCTGATAACAGTCGGCTTCCATTGTGGACCAGTAATATCCTGCCCAAAGGATTTTCTTTGCCATGGTATGTCCACTGGAATGAGTTCCGAAAGTACCTTCATGCAGCTCTGCCATAATTCTTTCTGCTTCAATTTTATCCACCCAACGCAGTAAGGTTGAATCATGGTTACGTTTGTAAAGAATGCCATTGTTGATGAAGAACTTTGCCGCGAACCTTCTCAGAAACTTCTTGTCATTAACAGATGCACCCTCGGGGTATTCTTGAGTTTCAAGGTACCTCTTCACTTCATGATACCAAGGTTTTTCTGTTACCTCTTCGGTCTCAAGATCACAACAATGTGCAGGTTCATCCAATTTCCAAATAATGATCCGGGGGGCCTCGTTGTCCCACTTGACTTTGAACATAGAAGACATCGTAGCTAACGCGTCTGCCAACTGATTCTCCTCTCTTGGGAAGTGTTCAAAGGTTATCTCCTCGAAATGGGGAAGCAACGTCAATACATACTCCTTGTAAGGAATAAGATTTGGGTGTTTCGTATCCCACTCTCCTTTGATCTGACTGATCACGAGGGCGGAATCTCCGAAGACACTTAGAAACTTAATCCTTAGGTCAATTGCAGCTCGGAGACCCATAATGCATGCTTCATACTCTGCCATGTTGTTGGTGCAGTTAAAACATAGTCGGGCGGTAAACGGAGTATGAAAGCCTTTAGGAGATATGATCACAGCGCCAATGCCATTACCCAAAGCGTTTGAAGCTCCATCAAAGTGCATAGACCATCGAGATCCTTCCTCAGATCCTTCATCCGGTCCAGGTGTTTCATAATCAGTTATGAACATGATATTCTCGTCTAGAAATTCAAAGTTCATAGACTGGTAATCATCCACTGCTTGATGTGCCAAATGGTCTTCCAATACACTTCCCTTGATTGCTTTTTGAGTCGTGTACTGGATGTCATATTCAGTCAGGATCATCTGCCATCTTGCTATTCTTCCAGACAAGGCAGGATTTTTGAAGATATACTTGATGGGATCCATTTTTGAAATCAAAAAAGTAGTGTGAGTCAACATATACTGTCTCAGCCGACGAGCAGCCCATGCCAAAGCGCAGCAAGTTTTCTCGAGCAGTGAGTATCAGGTCTCACAGTCGGTAAACGTTTTGCTAAGGTAATAAATGGCATGCTCTTTTCGGCCAGACTCGTCATGCTGCCCCAGCACACACCCCATTGAGTTGTCAAGCACTGTCAAGTATAAGATTAGAGGTCTCCCTTCCACTGGTAGCATCAGAATGGGTGGCTCCTGGAGATACTCCTTAATTCTTTTGAAAGCGGCCTGGCATTCATCATTCCAACGTACCACTTGATCTTTCTTCAACAGTTTGAAGATCGACTCACAAGTAGCAGTTAGATGCAAGATGAATCGGGCAATGTAGTTCAGACGTCCTAGAAAACCTCTGACCTCTTTCTCTATCTTGGGAGCTGGCATCTCTTGTATGGCTTTCACCTTGGCAGGGTCCACTTGAATACCTTTGTCGCTCACGATGAAACCTAGCAATTTTCCAGACCTCACCCCGAAGGTACATTTGTTTGGGTTCAATCTCAGCTTGTATAACTCCAACCTGTCAAACAGTTTCTGTAGATGGTCAAGGTGTTCCTCCTTAGTTTGGGACCTCGCAATCATATCGTCGACGTATACTTCAATCTCATGATGGATCATATCATGAAATAAAGCAACCATGGCACGCTGATACGTTGCCCCAACATTTTTCAACCCAAAAGGCATGACCTTGTAACAAAAAGTGCCCCACTGAGTGACAAAAGTGGTCTTCTCCATGTCTTCAGGAGCCATTTTGATTTGATTATAACCGGAGAAACCATCCATAAAGGAGAATACTTTGTGCTGAGCAGTATTGTCAACCAGAACGTCGATGTGAGGCAGAGGGAAGTCATCCTTAGGGCTTGCCCTGTTCAAATCTCTGTAATCAACACACATTCTGACCTTACCATCTTTCTTCGGTACTGGAACCACATTGGCGACCCACTGAGGGTAAGAAGTTACTGCTAGAAAACCAGCATCAAATTGTTTCATAACCTCAGCCTTGATTTTCTCGGACATCTCTGGGCGCATACGGCGAACTTTCTGTTTTACGGGAGGACATTCTTCCTTGGTAGGCAGGCGATGAACCACAATGTCAGTATCCAACCCAGGCATATCTTCGTAAGACCAGGCAAAGATCTCCACGTAGTCATGCAACATCTGAATCAACCGCTGTTTCACACTAAGCTCCAGGTTTGCACCGATCTTGACTTCCTTCTTGTCTGTCTCGGTACCCAGATTCACCATTTCCATCGACTCTTCATGTGGCTGAATGACCCTCTCTTCCTGGAGTAGTAGTCTTGCAAGCTCACCAGGCACTTCGCAATCATCTTCACCTTCGTCTTCGGCTAAGTTGATCGGATTTTCGAAGTCATAACTGGCAGTAGCAGAGTCGTTACCAGTGAGATCCAGAGTGGATTGGGACCTGTATATGTGAGTGTGTGTAAAACAGCTGTTTTGCAATATGTAATAAAGAAAGACAAGGAGCACAAAATTTGAAATGCGAAAACGTCCAATGCTTTTATTAATGATATATGAAAATGGCATACAAAAGCCCTCACAAATGAAGCCACGGTGCCTCGGGTAAGACACCGGGCCATAAAGTTTCAAAGCATTGTCTGTTACAAATTTGAAACAAAGAGCTCATTACTGAGTAATAAAAGTAATAGGGATGAAATCCTTTGCTGTCCAGTTGTTTGGTCCACCGCCGATCGTATGATAGATCCAGCTGTCGAATTCAGACTCCTCCACGTCATCTTCGATGGCATTTACTCCCGAGTTGCTGATGAACACAGAAGGTCTTCCAATCCTTGCACTTCGAACAGCCCTCTGAGCTTCTGCAGTGAAACCCAAACCGAACTTGTTAGTATTTTGAGTGAAATCAGGAAGTCGGCCCCAGTTTGCATACTCACCCTTCTCAATAACAGCCCAGGCATCCTTTAAGGAAGCCATCTTCATGGGAGAACCTTCAATCACAGTCTCAGCTGACGCCAATGTCTGAGGAACCTCTTCAAAGTGTTGAAATGGGGTCTCAATGAACTCCCCATCCATCTCTATGTACCGGAACGAGTTGAGGTGGCTGACCATGTACTCCTCCTCCCCTTGAACTGTTACAATCTTTCCTCCGACCAGATACTTCAACTTCTGATGGAGCATTGAGGTTACGACTCCAGCTTTGTGGGTCCATGGGCGACCCAGTAAACAAGAATAGGACGGCCGAATGTCCATCACGTAAAATGTAGAGTTGAAGACCTGAGAACCAACCTTGATTGGAATGTCAACCTCACCGTGCACCATCCTCTTAGATCCATCAAAGGCCCGAACAACAATGTTACTCGGCTTTAGCTCCAAACCTTCGCAATCCATCCTGTCCAAAGCCTTCTTGGGCAAGACGTTCAGCGAGGAACCAGTGTCAACCAACACATGTGCAAGAGTAGTGCCCCTGCATTCAATGGAGACATGCAGGGCATCATTATGGTTCTTCCCTTTAGCAGTCAGATCAGCGTCGGAGAAACCCAAACCATTATCAGCAGTTAAATTGGCCACACAATCGGTAAATTGATCAGCTGATGTCTCTTGTGGCACGTGGGCCGTAATGTTGCCAACGCCGGTATCAACATCAAACTCTTGCCTAACTCCGAGAACATAAATATCTGCCCCATAGTGCCAAGGGACAACTTTGTCAGAGGTATAGGGGATGGGCCCCGGAACAGTGATGATTATAGGTGCGATCTTCGGAACAGATGTAATTCTAACAGGCGTCCTCGAGGAAGCATTGGAAGAATTGTCGAAAATGGTAATGATGGAAACTTCTTCAGAATGAACGGGTGGAACAGCAGTCTTCTCAAAAAGAATCTCTTTACTATCCATCAGGTTCTGGATACCTGACCTCAAAGATGGACAACCAGTAGGTAAAACAGAACACATAGGGCAACCTTCACCACAACCCGGAAATAAACCGGCTAGTAACAGGTTCTTCTTGATAGTCATTAGAGGGGTAACAACATCATCCACAGAAACTACAAACGAGTATTCCTCTATAGCATTCACTCCATGCCTGGGCATGGGAGCCGTTACAACATTAGGCCTCTCGTGCGCCTCGAACTCAATCTCCTTTGCATCAATTAAGTCCTGCACCTTGTTCTTCAGAACCCAACAATCGTCTGTATTATGCCCCGGGCTATCAGAGTGAAAAGCGCAGCGGGCATTAGGGTTATACCTTAGTGACATTGTATTTGGATTCTTTGGAGCTTCTTTTAGGGTCACCAGATTGGTCTTCAACAGTTGTGGTGGAATCTGAGACAAGGTCATGCTGAGACGAGTGAATTGCCTTTTAGGTCTCTCGTCCCTTCGTTGGTTGTGATGCTGAGGAGCACCGGCAGGTTTTGAGATAACAATTGCATTGACATCTTGGCGGTGTTCAGGTCTATTCTTCCTTCTCGAACTGTAGACCGCACTTGACTCTTTCTTAAATGGTCTCTTCTTGGTGCTCGAGGAGGCACCCTTCTGTATTTTTCCAGCCTTAATTCCAGCTTCAATCCTCTCACCAGTTAAGATAAGGTCTGTAAACCCGGCTGAGGAGCTTCCAATCAAATGGTTAAAGAATGGACCAGACAGGGTCCCCAGAAACATATCAACCAGTTCACGATCAGCCAAAGGTGGTTGCACCCTTCCGGCCAGGTCCCTCCATTTTTGAGCATACTCTTTAAATCCTTCACCCGTCCCTATTGACATACCCTAGAGTTGGGTACGCGTAGGAGCGAGGTCAGAATTATACTGATAATGCTTAAAGAATGCAGCAGCCAAATCCTCCCAGCTGCGGATACTGGCTCCATCCAACTGATAAAACCACTCAAGCTGAGTCCCTGAGAGACTGTCCTGAAAGAAATGGATCCATAAATTCTTATCAGTAGTGTATGGTTGGATCTTCCTCACATATGATCGGAGGTGTAGCTTGGGACAGGAAGCTCCTTCATATTTAGCAAAGGCAGGTGCCTTGAACTTGTGGGGAATCACCACCCCAGATGATAAACCTAAATCTCCGAAGTCCAGACCGGGCACCTTCTGTACTTCCATAGCGTTCAAACGGTCCTCCAGCTGTTTGTACTTATCCTCAGCAGGAGGATACTGTTCTTCATCACAGTCCGTCTCGTTGTCGGAGACCTCAGGGCTAGGAGCCCTCCTTTCTTGTGGACTGTCTTTCTCTCCAGACGGGGTGGCCAGATCAATTTCATTATGCAGCCCGTTTCCAAACCTGCGTCCAGTATTGAACAGGACGGTCCTCTTCTTCTTCTTTTTCAGGAGCAGGGTCTTCAGGTCCTGCTGACCCTTAGCTAGATTCATGACCAACTCTTGAAATTGGGCATTCTGGGCCTGGAGGGCCTTGATAGCTTGCTCAGTGGAAGTTTCAGCAGACATGATGATTGCTGAAATAAACAGCGAAGAAGATAAGAGACCTGTAAAAGGGTACCTGTTATGCATATGATGAATGGTGTGCTATTTATGTAATGCATTCAAGGGTTCAAAAATTCAAATTTGTTGCAGACAAAAGAGAACACACGTCACATTAAGAAGCAATTTGTTAGTACATAAGTGCCCCATGGGAGAAATATTACAAAATTCTTAATGTAGAAAGACATTGCGCATCCTCTTTGGAGCGATGTAAGTGTTGAGGGTCTCCTCCTCGTGAAGTCGGCGGGTAAGCTCCAAAACCTTCTTTTCACTGGCATAGAAGCTGGCTTCAAAAGTATTCCGCTCTTCCTTGAGTTGGATCCAACTCTTTTGCATTTCTTCCCATGATGTTGGCATGTCAGGATGTAGGATGGCGTATGGAACCTCTCCTTCCATAACAGGATCTTTGATCAAGGGGAGAATGTGAGGATATGGCATCATAAGATTCTGGGAGCGGGTTCGTACCCACTTGAGGTAAGGCTCAAGGGGGATAGAATTCTTGTGCCCCAGTGTCTTACTATCCACTCTATTAGGCATTCTCCAAGCTCTGATGAACCTTTGTCGAAGTCCTTGCGCATCGTTGTCAAAGTCAAAAACTAGGTCAGGGATCAACATGTCATGAGGGCCATCCCTCCGAGCATATCCAAATTGTCTCAAAGCTAGACAGGGGTTGTAGGTAATTCCTCCCCTAATTCCAAGTAACGGAACATTAGGAAATTCTCCACAACGATCAATGATAGTGACATTTTCTCTGGACCGAGAACACCAATGTACATCAGAATGCGTGAGGGTCATCAATCGTTGTGACCACCTTAAACCCTGTTCATTCTTCAAAACTGATTGTGGAAGGTGAGAAATAAACCACCTTGCTAAGAGAGGAGTACAACACATGAGAACACCTCTTTTCCTCATTGTTCGTGTGTAAAATGAGTGGAGGATGTCCCCAAGCAATGTAGGTATGAGATTCCTGGATATGAAAATCTTGACAGCATTCACATCTATAAGTTGATCAGGATTTGGGAACAAAACCAAACCATAGATAAGGAGTTCCACAATCTCTTCAAAGGCTTGTAGATCAAGAGAATTCCAGCATTCTCGTGCCTTCTCAAACAGAAACTTTGCCAAGAATCCTTTGATACCACTTTTGGTTTCCCAATGCCCTTTGATGTCGGATGGTTGCAAGCGTAATGCTTGAGCAACATCTTCAAGTTTTGGTTCCTTTTCCGTACCGTTGTAGGGTAGTTGACTAAGAATAGGAATTCTCAGGAGTTGAGAAAATTCCTCCAAAGTAGGAACCAATTGATAATCAGGGAATGTGAAACAGTGGTGTAGGGGGTCAAAGAACTAGAAGAGAACTTTCATCATGTCTTCTTCAATGTTGGTGTTGACCAAGCTGAGGAGTCTACCATGTCTTTCACTGAAGAGAGAATTCTCGGGAATCCTGGATGTAAGCTCTTTGAGTTGAAGAGGGACCCTTACAAGGTTGACTTGAATTGTTTTCCAGCGGAGAGACTCCATGTCCTACAAAACAAGAACAAAGATGAAAATCTAAACCCTTGAAATGGTTAGCAGATGCATATGATGCTTTATGATGTATGCAAAAACACATGTACAAGCAAGTCACACAAAAACCCTAGTTTCAGGCTTGCAGGAGGTTTCATAGGCAAGTACCCTCTTGAGTGTAGTTGGCTCAAAAACCTGTCCTATAAATAGTAATCGGGTTCTAAGGAGCTCAATATCATTGGATTGTTTTCTATGTTCATTGTTTTGGTTTAGCCACTGAACTGGCGACCAAAATATTCCAAGAAAATAATCCTCAATGAGTGTAGTATCGAGTATCTACCAACTTCGGACTGCACCAAAGTCGGTCATCTCACTACCCCTAAAAAGGCCAAGATGGTCAAGTAAGGTTCTAGGTCTTTAGTGCTTGGTGACATCACTCAGCGGCCCCGTATTCTCTTTGATTGACTCAAAGGCTACCGGTACTCACAAATATGTCGCACTAATATAGTTGTTGTTTCAACCGTGTCAGTATACCCCGCACAGTTTCCACAATGTATTGCTATCTATGAATGGTTTCCCAAAATCCGGGTGGAGGATTTATAGATCTCCGATACAAGCCCACAAAAATTAAAAGCATACAAAGCAATACAAATGAAAACACAAGTGATCTAGTCCTAAGGTACACCTCACTTATAATCAATCCCCAGCAGAGTCGCCAGTTCTGTGATCGGTGGGAACGAGAACTGGCTGTTTTTGGAATGCTGGTTCGCGTTTGTGTTTGTTTTTGCAAAGTGTCGCGGTAAGCAAGAGTCGCCACCGTCTTTTATTTTATCCAACAAGGGAAAGGACAAAAGCACAGAAAAAATTCCTTTTCGAGAATGTTTCTCGGGTTCGGGAGGATGATTATAGAAAGGGAAGGTGTTAGCACCCTTTCTATCCGTGGTTATCTACGGGCTCTTAGGTACTTGCTCACTATGTTTTCAAAAGGTTTGCTTTTCTTTGTGATTGTGGGTTTTGAGAAGAGTTTTGTTTTTGAAGAAAGTGTAAGTGTGAAAAGTTTTTTATTTTGTTTTTAAAAGGAGCAAGCACTTGAGAACCTCTACCTACTCAAAAAGGAATTTAATTGTGCAAATGTCCTTTAGACAGTGCTATCCCACTATTGAGAAGTAGGTAGCACCATCGTTGGAGTTTTCGAGTCAATTCGATTTAAGGGACTTGTGGTCACTAAAGCAACATTAGGACGCTTTAGTGGTAATCCTAATGTCTTAGATCATTTTTTTATTGAGGTAACCATTTCGAGGCAACTTATGATCTTGGGACAAAAGGACGACTTCTAAAACATCCTATACTTAATGACCACATTCGAGGCAACCAAATGAGGTGTACCCTAGGAGTGGCATGTGCAAGTGTGTCAATTTTCAGTTATATTATCTTTGTTTATTTAGCTGTTCTACCATTTGTTTCTAGATCTTGTCATACAATCCTAGTTAGCATACATCTAAGCAGTTAATATGTATACAGGAATTTAAAGTGCAGACACTGTAAATACTACACTATTACAAGGCTTCGGGGAGGGGGATTATTTACATGTCCAAAAATTGGGGGAATAAAAATAATAAAATAAAAGTCTTAATTTAAGCTATCACAGACCATTAAGCAGTTACAATAAAATAAGCGCGCGTGAATCTAAAAAAAATCATAAGAATAAAAACTCTTTTTTTGTTGTTTTATTTTATTTTAGGAAAATGCTAAATGTTCAATTAAGTCAAATTTAATTAAAAAAAATGATTAAAATTTACTCTAAAACATACTTAATATTTTTTGCATTTTTGTTTATGAAAAGGATTGAATTTAAATAAATCCTAAGTCTACTGATTTTAAAATTGGAGAAAATAAGTTAAAATGATTAATTAAATTAAATCCTAATTCTAAGTTGTTTATTTTTTATGATTTTTATGTTAATTAAAACTAAAACTAAAAGGAATAAACAGAAACAAAATAAACAGAGTACAAATGGGCCTGACAGCAAAATAAGAAAAAATGTAATTCTGGAGGCCTGGATCGAAAGAGAGGCAGGCTGCCTTTCGACCCAGTGAAGAGGCTGGATATAAGGTGTATGAGGGGCTGCACTCTGAGGGGGTTCGATCTGGACATGTCATCCTTCGAACTGAAAGTCCTAGGTCCAGTTCGAAGCTAAACTGTTGAGCTTCAAAGCTCTGAACAAGAAGCTGAGCATATGGTTCCTGCAAAACGAAACACATATTAAAAGTCCAGGGGGGACTTAACCCCCTAGTTCGAATCTCCTCTTATTCGCACCTGCTGAACCTGGGTCTGGGTTTGTTTTATCCTGGGATTCGGAGGATAAACTCAGATTGTGCCCAAGCAATGGCACAATCTCAACTTTGCACTGTAGCTCACATGAAGCACATTAAATCATTCACAAACAGAAATAAAAAATATGAATATGCAATCGAAATGAATCTGAGAGTGAGCTTGAGATTAGATTTTTCTTTTACCAAACAGAGGTGCTTCGACCTGTAGTTCTGAGGGAGGAGGTGTTCGCTGGGTGGCAGCTTTGGCTTGGAAAATTCTGGGCAGCGTCTCTCCAAGTCTTCTATTTTTCTGTATATTTTTCTTGTGTTCTATTTTCGTATGCTGGCCTCTGTATTTATAGGGGTATGAGGGTGCAGTAATGGCAAGAGACAACCATTAAACAGGCCATTAAATGCCATGAGACAAGAAACATACACATTAAATAATTCCCTTTTCTGAAACGTTTGTGTCTCTTAAATGAACCTGGACGCTTTTGACTTGAGTGCCCTCTTGATGACCTCTTTCGAATGGCCCTTGTCCAAATATCAATCGAAGGATTCCAATCAAAAGGCTCTGTTAACAGGCCAATCAAAAGGTGCTGTTCATGCTAATCGAAGGACATGGTTAACATGCCTGTCGAAGCTGCCTTGACACAATTGCTAAATCGAAGGATCCCTTGGCATGCCAATCGAAGTACTCCTTCAGAATGCCAATCGAAATGGTCCTTCAGAATGCCAATCGAAATGCTTGTCCATAACGCCAATCGAAAGGCTCCTTCAGAACACCAATCGAAGGGTCTTTCAGAATGCCAATCGAAGTGCTCCCTCAGAATTCCAATCGAAATGGTCCTTCAGAATGCCAATCGAAATGTACTTAAAGCATCACTCAAAATTTTTTCCTTTTCCTTAGGCAAGAGTTTGTGATCAACCATGCAGGGGAAGACTTTGGAAAACATGAGAGGGAAAATTTTGGGGTACAACAGGGGGAATACAAATTTAAATAGGGATTTGCAAGAATGTAAACCTAAATAAATTATTACAACCAAATCGAATTTGCACGGATATTAAAATAAATAATATACAATATTTAAAGATGCAATATTATGTACATGTAAGAAAAAGATTTTGTTTTGTTTTTATGTGAAAAGAAATTTAAACCTAAAAAAATATAAGGAAAAGAAATTAATTCTTGAAAGAAAGGCTAACCCTAATTTCTAAAAAGAAAATAAAGTTCTTATGTACTATTTTTTATGTATTTTTTTATGAATTTTTGCAATAAATAATATTGTATAAAAATATAAATTTTTTATATATGCAAAAATAAATATTTATAAGTATGGGATGAAAAGGAAATAAATAAATTAAGCTAAACATATTTTAATTAATTTACAAGTTTATTAAGAAAAACAAATAATATATATTGAAGATAAAATATATTTTCATGTGAAAAATAAACTAAAATAAAATAAAAATGCAATATTATCAAATTTATATTTTTAGGATTTTTTATGCATTAAAGAAAATATTTAATAAACTAAAATGAAAATAAAACAAATAAAATAAAAATACAAAAATAGTTGGGCAAGGGGGGTGTTCTGAATAATCCAGTGGTGAAAGTTAGAAAAAACAGCTAAGCCCAATGTGGAGGCCCAAACCTGCAAAAAGCCAAAACTGAAAGTGGAAAAATGTGGAAAAACAAAAGGTAGCGCCAAGGTTCGAACCCAGGACATGGGTCTCACCAGCGCGCTACCTTGCCACTGGGGTGGATATACATCCGTTGATTTAAGTGAAACAAAAATAACATATCATGAACAAGGTCCTTGCCCTGTACTTCATCTTCTTCCCCAAGCTGGCCAGATGTCCTGTAACTTGCTTATCTCTCCATGAAAATGAAAACTCATAACATAAAAGCTGTAGCATTTTATCTCACGATTCTAACCATATAAATCATGTAAGCTAACAATCAAAGATCAAAATGAATTTTAAAAGCCCTAAATTTAAACCTAAAATTTTCAGAATCTTCAAGTTCAAAATTCTCTCAACTCAGGCCAAATAAATGCAAGATAAATGTATGTACAACTTTGTTACAATGAGGACTACATTGTTTATTCACAAATTGTGGCCAACGGTTGCCTATATAAGGAGATAGAAGTTGAGATTTTACCTCCTTTAGTTGAAATCATGGATGGAGTTAGAGTGAGTTTGATGGAGGCCTGATGCTTGCTTGAGCTTCCTTGAACATCCCTGAGTATATTCCAACCCTTGCCTTGCTTTGAAAGTGTCTGAAACTCTTTGGCCAAGTCAACCTGCAAGCTTTGAAAGCAACAATGGCAGATGATGGACAAGGGGTTACAGTACATGGATGAGGGTCTGGATCAGTTAGATATCAAGTAGGTAAGGTGTTTTGATGATCAAGACTTGAAACGCACGAGCCAAATGAGAGATTGGTATGCTTATGTAAAAACTGCAAGTCTTGACAGTTTTCTGGTGTTTTTGAGTTTGAGGCTGTTTCAGGCTTCTAGTAATTGTGTCTTGTGTTGTATTGTGTTTGTATATTAGTATGGAATAGGTCATCAGTCATCTCTTCCACAGATTTGCAAGTTATAGGCTTTTGGCACACTTTCTTGCTTTTGAAGCAAAGTGAAGGGACAAGGCTTAACATGCTTGTACTGGTTTGCTTAGGGTTGGTATATACTTGTACAATTTGCTTTAGGCCTGTAAGACTTATATGTGCAAAGGAGACATGTTCAATGCTCAAGAATTGGAAAGTGGAAAAAGTTGAGCTTTTTCAAAATGGCAATGGTTACTTTATGCCATTTATAGAATTACAACTTGGGTAATGGCTCTAAGGCTTGGATCAAAGCTTTGTCAATTGATTAAGCATTAAATTAAGGAGTGAGAAACAAGTTTGGGACCTGTATAGCATGAATTAGGAAGCATAGGTACTGATTGGAACTTTGTTCTTCATGAAATGGCTTGAACCAAAAGTGAGAAATTGCCATCCGTGTCTGGAGCGTATCTGTACTGTATCTGAAAGTTGAATCTGAATGAGTATCAGAATGGCATCCGTGTTTGGAGCGTATCTGTACTGTATCTGAACTTGAAATCTGAATGAGTATCAGAATGGCATCCGTGTCTGGAGCGTATCTGTACTGTATCTGAAAGTTGAATCTGAATGAGTATCAGAATGGCATCCGTGTTTGGAGCGTATCTGTACTGTATCTGAACTTGAAATCTGAATGAGTATCAGAATGGCATCCGTGTCTGGAGCGCATCTGTATTGTATCATGATTGCATATTGTTAATGGTAGCTGTTAATCTTATCATGAAAAGGGTAGAATGTTAGCTGAAACACAAAGTTATGTTGTATGATGCAATGTATTTGTTTTATCAATGTTTATGATATATGGAGGTAATGTATGCGCATGTAAGTTGATTTGATGTAGTGCTGTTTGATTGAGGAAGATAAATCCTTGAATGTTGCTGAGGATATATGGATTCTTCCTGTCTTGAAGTTGAAGTACTGACAAAATTCTATTGTGAGAGCAATGCCATATACTGTTTGAGGAATTCTGAGAAATTTGACGATCTCTACTGAGGATTAATAATTTGAAATTTGTTCCGTTGGGGATTCAAATGGCATACTGCGGGGATTACTTATGGAATAGCCTAGAGACGTTTTCCTATCCTTTCAACCTATCAATAATTGTCTTTCTCATTTTGTTTATTTGTAAACAGTAATTATGTTCAAATGCATATGTTCATTAATGAATCATTGGACGTTTTTGCAAATAAAACACAAGTGTAAAGAAGAAAAAAAAACAAATAGTTTTCTGTACTTTCAAAGAGATATCTTTGTATTTAACTTTGAATAAGTATTTTCTACAAAGGAGACATACATCCTAGTAAGAGGATGGTGCCATAAAAGTAAGAAAAATTTATACAAAGAAAGATAGCTATGTGTGATAATCCCATGGGGTTCTCATTCTGCTATAGCCTTCATATCTCTGAATATCTTGTTTATTTGTTGCTTCGTCCGAAGATGATTGAATTGATCAGAAACTCCGAGTTTGTCAGTGGAAGTCAAGAGGTTGTCCACAAAGTGATCCGAAGGGACATAGTCCTACGCTTTAATTCCCTAACTTTTGCCTGGACCTCCCTTTCGAGTTTTCAGTCCACCGGGAAACCCTTTTTTGCCCAAGTCGCCCTTTCGGGTTTTCAACTTTCCGGGTGTACAAATTTTTTTAATTTTATCCCTAATTTTTGCCCGAACCTTTTTGGTTCGCCGGGATGCCCTTTTTTGCCCAGGTGTGTCAACCTAGCAGATCTCTTATGCGTAGTATCTTTTGACTATATCCGTGTTTGCAGGGTGTGGCAGGTCGTCGCCGTCCATGGTGGTTAAGATCATTCCCCCTCCGGAGAATATGTTCTTGATTACAAATGGTCCTTCATAGGTAGGAGTCCATTTGCCCCTGGGATCACTTTGTGGTAAGATAATGTGTTTGATCACTAGATCTCCAACTTAATATACTTGGCGTCTGACTTTCTTGTTGAAAGCCTTGATCATCCTTTTTTGATACATCTGACCATGGCAAACAGACGTAAGTCTCTTTTCATCAATTAAGTTCAGTTGATCAAGTCGAGTCTAGATCCAATCGTCCTCATTTAAACCTGCACCCTTCATAATTCTCAAAGAGGGGATCCGAACCTCAATAGGCAAGACAGCCTCCATGCCATAAACCAAAGAATAAGGTGTTGCCCCAGTTGATGTGCGAGCCGTGGTACGATACCCGTGGAGAGCAAATGGTAGCATTTCATGCCAGTCCTTATAGGTGACTGTCATTTTCTGTATGATCTTTTTAATGTTTTTATTTGCAGCTTCGACAGCGCCATTCATCTTTGGCCGATAGGGGGACGGATTATGATGTTGAATCTTGAACTGCTCGCACAAGGCGATGATCATAGTATTGTTAAGATTTGTACCTTTGTCAGTGATGATCCTTTCTGGGATACCGTACCGGCAAATGAGATTTTTCTTGATGAAGCGGGCAACAACATTCTTAGTAACAGATGCGAAGGAAACTGCTTTGACGCACTTTGTAAAATAGTCAATGGCCACTAGAATGAAGCGGTGTCCATTGGAGGCTGTAGGCTTGATCTCCCCAATCATATCGATTCCCCACATAGCAAAGGGCTAAGGATTCGTCAAGACATTCAGAGGAACCGGAGGTACATGCACCTTGTCAGCATAAATTTGACACTTATGACAGGTTCGAGAGTGTTGATAGCAGTCTGCTTCCATGGTAGTCCAATAATAGCCTGCCCGTAGGATGAGCCGGTGTCCACCAAGACATGGGCTAGAGTTGTTCCTCTACATTCCACAGAGACATGCAATTCCTCGTTGTGCTTTCTCCCCCTTGGTGTCAAATCAACATCCGAGAAGCCTAGGACGTTATCAGCTGTCAAGCTGGCCACACAATCTTGGAATTGGTCAGCAGACGTCTCTTGTGGCACATGGGCTGTCTTCAGAAACTTCACCAGAGCTTTCACATGTGCCTCAGAACACAGCAACAATGCTAGCATGGAGATTTTGGAGGGAGTTTGCCCCAACTATTCAACCACGTCATAATCACTCTTCTTTATTATCCTCAGGATCTCCTCCATTTCCTTCTTGGAGGTTTCGGGATAGTCAGTGGTTGAGCCTTCGTCCGAACATGCTCTTCTTGAATACTTTTTCCTCGAATTTCAGCAGTGAAAGTGTTGGTAGGGATAACAGCAGGGGTTGTGTCGTCTTTGCCAGTGGGAGCACTTGCAGATATGATTATCAGTATGGAGGTAACCTTTGGAACAACCACGGGTCCAAAAACTGCCTTTGGAGGGGCAATTTCTGGAGAGAAGATTCTACCGCTACGGGTAATCTTACTGGTTCCAGCAATATTGCTAATGTCAGAGTCTTCTTCTTCGGAGCTTATTTCTTCGGCGGCCAGCCCATCTTGTTTGATACCATTGTAGTAGATGTCTCCACCATAATTCCACGATACTATTTTGTATGATTCATACAGGACCGACCCGGGCATTGTGATTATAAGAGGAGTAGTCTTTGGAACCGATGTAATCCTAACGGGTCTTTTGGGGACCCTGGAAGGATTGGCGAAGATGGTTATGATTGAAACGTCTTAAACAAGAATAGGTGAAACAGGAGCATTTTTGAAGATGTGAAAAACACAAGAAGGGGGGGGGGGGGTTGAATTGTAAAACTTAAATCAAATGCTTAGACAACACTGTATTTTTATCCTGGTCCATTTGATCTCAAACTACTCCAGTCCACCCGTCAAGGTGATTTCGCCTCTCTCCAACGAGGTCTTAATCCATTATATTCAAAGGATTACAACAGCTACTTTAACAACTGTTAAAGCCTTCTTGAGTATAACCACAAACCGGTTTATCTCAAGGAAATCTTTTACAAATAATTTGAACAAGAACATGTTTAACGTTTTCTAATAAAACAATATATCACAACTGTGATAATACACAATTTAAGCTTGGAATAAAACTGAATTTGCTAAAGCGTTTGAGTAAGCGTGGTTTGAAGGCTTGGCAAATTGTATAGGTGCATGCGTGCGTCTTTTCTCAAGCAGACTTGTTTATATAGATAAGGAAGAGATACGTTGTCCATAAAGCCATTTCAATGATAATAACGCATTTTCCTTTTTGAGAAGATCTTGTCTTGAAGAGAGCCGTTAGCATTTAATCTGTCTTGTATACTTAGTAACGCTTCAGAGTCTTCTTTGCTTTAACTTATGCTGACGCTTCTGAGTGCTGATGACTTGGTAAAGATCTTTGATCAGAGTCAAAGTGTATATGTTTATGCGCATATTCTGGTCATCAACCTTCAGCGTATGATCTGGTAGTTTCAGCGTGTAGCACATGTTACTGATCTTCTGATGCTGACATATTACTGATCTTCTGATGCTGATGATGCTGATTCCATCAGAACATCTGTATATACAGAACATAATTTAAGAAGCATATTTGTCTTATATATAAATCTTACAATTTATTTATTCTTTGTATTTTGTTATCATCAAAACTCTAACTAAGGGTTGTAGAATCAAACTATGTTCTAACAATCTCCCCCTTTTTGATGATGGCAAAAACTAGATTTTTCAATTAAAAATAAAGAATAAAAAGTATAGAATTAAGAAAAGAAAACCCCCCCTGAGTTGATTACTTCCATTTAATTCCATGAGTCTTTGAGCATTAGAACTTTACTGTATCTTTCATCAGAATTTTGTACCTGTTCAAGCTTTTCAGAAGAGAAAAAATTTAAATAGATCAGAATGTTTGAGACTTATGTCTCAGTAATCCGTTATTGAAAAATATCATTCTTTCTCCCCCTTTTTGTCAGTTATCAAAAAGAACAAATAATCAGAGCCAAAGTGCATTTATATTAAAAAATCAGAAGCAATGATAAGTTCAAAACAATGTAAAAATATTACAGATAAACAAGTTATAAAAACAAGGAAATTCTAAGAGGGAGGAGGAAGACGTGTGAACAGCGTTCTGAAGGGTTCTTCATACTGTTCGGAGGAGACTGTTTTCTGAGAACTGGAAGTAGGAATTCTTGAAGAAGCCATGTGTTGTACCCCAAAATTTTCCCTCCCATTTCCTCAACATTTTCTCACCACAAGACCCTTGGAGCTCAAGATCAAGTTAGGGTTTACTCTGCTCAAGACTCCTCCTTACACTATTGACCCAAATTAGGGTTTGCGTTTGCACAAAGATGTTTTGACCTAAAAAGCCCAAAATGACTTTCATGCTTCATGTTGGACTCACAAGTTTATCCATACCAAGTTTCAAGCCTTAATTCCAATCTTTGCCCAGTCAATTGGACAGTTGACTTAGAAATCAGCTGTATTGGGGAAAAAGTCAACTATGGTCAATTGACAGTCAAACCTCATGATTTTTGACCCACATCAACATTATGAACTCATATGAACCATTTGGTCAAGTTTGGATCACAATTCCACAAGAAATTTGATCAGATCACCAAAAGGGAAAAATGGTCATTTTTAGGGTTTTGACTGCACAAAGGCAATTTTTGACTGTTTGACCTAGCCAATGGCAAACCAAGCTCACATATGGACTCAAGGACCCAATGGCATTATCTTTACATGTTCAACAAGTTCAAAAGATCCCAAATGCACAAGATTGACAGATGAATTTTCCAGTCAACTGAGCCAAATTTGACTGTATACTGAAAAGTCAAACTTTGACTTTTTGGTCAAAATCAAGTGTCAAGATTCATTTTTCATCAAGACATGTCAAATTATGAAACTTGTTCATCAAGAAATAAAAAATTGCAAATTAGGGTTTAAAATGAAGATTTTTCATAACTTAGAAATTTTCTAAGTTATGAAAATCCCTAATTTTTTCCTAACTTTGTCCCATTTTTTCATCAAGATATATTTGGATTCAAGCAAAACTCAAAACATGAAACTTGTAGTCCATTTCAAAATCTACAACTTTTATTCACAAAGCTTCCTCAAAAGAATCTTGTAGCTCAAGTTATGATTTTTGGAATAGGGGTGCAAAACATTCTTAACTTAGAAAAGTTTTGACCTATTTTAGGCAGGATTTTTGCCTAACTTCACGGCCACTTTTCACATGCTTCCACTTGGAATTTCAATTTGCATTACAAATATGGATTGTAGTACACATTCCAATATTTCCAAATTGTCCAAGAACTTCTCAAACACCCTTGTGGTTAGGGAGAATCGAATTTGACAATATGGGCAAAAGTCACTTTGTTCATAAGCCATGTACATGTTCATAACTTGTGCATTTTTGAAATCAGCATGTGCAAGCTAGTTGCAGGCCTCTAATCTCATTTACACTCAATAATTAAATGCCAATCCATTGTGTGCTAGCATTATTTTGTGCATTTGGTCATTACATGAAGAATTAAGCCATATTTGGAAAAAGTGACTTATCCATTCTTGTAAAGTATGGCTTTATGTCAAAACATGAATCAAAGAAGTACAATGCAAATCTCTGAGGCACAAGTTATTAAACTAATCCCACTGATCAAGACTAACTTTGCAGCATGTTTAGGGGGCCTGCATAAGCTTGTAAACCAACTTGACAACTTTTGCTTACATTAGAAGAAACTTGGCATATTGAACATCATCTCTCATTCCTGCAAGCAAGAGCAAAAACAAACTTTCTCCACACTTTCCATACTCCCTAACAGACCTAAAACACGACCAAAGAACCCCTGATCCCTCCTCATACAGAAAATCACCATCTTGCTGCACAAAATAGGGCATTCTGCACTTTGACTTGGCCAGCTCATTTCCATCGTGCATTTTCATCCAAACCACTTCATACACACTCCCTACCACCCATACAAACTATCCCAAGCATTGGACACGAACTGTAACACCTCTAATCAGTTTTGCCATTTTCACTTTTCTCTCTTGCAGGTTGACTTCTGTAGCTTGATACAGCAAGATTCAAAGCACACCAAGCATTGGAGAAGCATCCCTGAACTTCAAGCAAGCTATACAAGTCCTCACATTGCATTGAAAGTACCTCCATTGTCATACACGAATCAAGCTGAACAGGTAAGTTTTTGAACTTATATCTCTATCCAGGCATAGTTAGGTTTAAGTTTGTGAAGAAAACATGTTCTAATCATAGTCCTGAAGCCATCCATATAGTTACTTTTCATTTATATTGTGTGTGCTAAGAGTATTTTGAATTTGAACATCTGAAAAAAACTAGGTCAGGAATTGGGGGAGAAGAAATTCTCTCTCATTTCTGAGAGTTAGATTAACTTTTTTATATGTTTAGAATCGTGACTTCAAGCTCTACAAGTTTCATGTTTTAAGATTTGTCAAAGGATCAAAGAATCAGGAGTTAGGGAGATGAACAAGAAGGCGCGCGTTTTGTGTTTGAACCTGGCCAGAGGTTGAAGACAAAGTCTTTGGGCTGGGCCTGTGTTGTTCTTTCTATTTGCACCATTTTTCCACACTTGCACCCCCTTGGCCCATTGTGTTTATTTTTATCATTTTTTGACTTTTTCTTTTTGTTTCTGACTTATTATTTTTTGCCAAAATATAAAAAATATTAAAAACATTTTTTTCAACCATTATTGCATTTTATTTGAATTTTATTTGTTTTATTTGAGTTTGTACATATAAATAATATATATATCCTTTTATTTAAAATGCTAAAAAATAATACAAAATACATTCTATTTTCTGATTTTATTTTATTTTTATCTTTTGAAAACATTTTCTAAAAAATATACTTTTTGGTAAAATAATTAATATTTTATTTTTGTACATATTTAATATATTTAGTAAATAATATAAATACTTATATATTTATTAGTATATTTAGGTTAAAAATACAAAAATAATACATTTTTTCTTTTATTTAATATTTGACCTCAAAAATCACTTTTTTACAATATACTTTCTTTCTATTTATTTTTTGTATATAATTAATAAATGTTGTATATAATAAGTAATTAATGCATTTTATTTAGCAAATTAGGGTTTTTTGCCCTAAACCCTAAAAAATCCAAAAATTAAACCTTTTTATTTTTGTTTATTTGTCACATAAAAAATACTTTTACATACATATAAAAATCATTTTTGCATCTTGCATATTTATTGAATTTTATTTAATTATTGTACAATTAAATACCTTGTAATTTCCATTTGGATTGTAATAGTTTAGATTTCAATTTCTTGCTAAATATCCCCATTTGAACATTTGTACCCCCCATCCCATAAATTGTGTTGTAATAATTTAGGACTTTAAATTCCGCATTTAAAAGCTTTCTAAGTATGCCATGATAGACTTAGGGTTTTGTATGCAAATCAAAATAACCAAATAGCTTGACCTAATTCAAAGACAAAAAGCATGAAAATGAACAACACTAATCACACTTGCACCCCTAGGGTTACTCCACTTGTTGCCTTCAATAATGGGCCATGTTGCATGTTAGGTGTCTTTGGCAAAACAAAACAATTCAAATGATCATAGTCCCTCGATGACGCTTTCGAAAGTTGCCTAAAAATGATCAAGTCCCTTAAAGGAAAAATTGCCCAAAGACACTTGGCACCATTGCAATCATGGTCTAAACGATGACCCGCGCCCGTCCCGTTCACATCCTAACACAAGATTGTCCACCAAATACAATGGTGGAACAAAATTGTTAAAAGGGTTAAAACATAGAAAAGATCTTTGAGTAAATTTAGGGGTAGACAAACTCTTAGTTACTTGATCAAACTTGCAAAAACGCTTGCCTACTTTTCAAAACCACACCTCACAATACACTTTCAAAACAACTTTCAAAAACATTGAAAACTTTTCAAAAGATAAGTACACCTTTGTATACATCCCAACATGGATCATTACAAAGGTTGCCACAACAAATGTCCTCTTTTTTTCAAAAACATTTTCAAAACCCACACACAAAGCACCATTTCAAACAATTGAAAATCAAGGCAAGTTGATCTAAGCAAGTAACTAAGAGCCCATGGATAACCATGGATAGAAATGGTGCTAATACCTTCCCTTTCTATAATCTACTCCCCGAACCCAAGAAAACATCTCAAAGGTTTTTGCTATGCTTTTTAACCTTTCCTTAGGATAAAATAAAAAGTCGGTGGCGACTCTTGCTCAACCGAAACATTTGCGAAAACAAATGCAAAACTCAAGTCAGTTCTCCCACCGTATCACAGAACTGGAGACTCTGCTGGGGAATATTTTAAAAGTGGAGTAACCTTAGGGCTTATATCACCCTCTTGCATGACTAATTGTTTACTTTGATTGCTTTATATCTTGGCTCTCTTGTTTGGGTTTGAAATTCTACACCCGGATTTGGGGAAACATTCATAGATAGCAATACGTTGTGGAAACTGTGCGGGGTATACCGACACAGTTGAAACAATAGCTATATTAGTGCGATATATTTGTGAGTACCGGTAACCCTTGAGTTCAATCAAGGAGAGTACGGGGCCGCTGAGTGATGTCACTAAGCACTAATGACCTAGAACCTTACTTGACCATCTTGGCCTTTCATTAGGGGTAGTGAGATGACCGGCTTTGGTGCAGTCCGAAGTTGGTAGATACTCGATACTACACTCATTGAGGGTTGTTTTCTTGGGATATTTTGGTCGCTAGTTAAGTGGCTAAACCAAAACAATGAACATGGAAAACAATCCCGTGATATTGAGCTCCTTAGAACCCGGTTACTATTTATAGGACAGGTTTTTAAGCCAACTTCACTCAAGAGGGTACTTACCTATGAAACCCCATGCAAGCCTGAAACTAGGGTTTTGTGTGAATTGCTTGTACATATGTTTGTGCATACATCATGAGCATCATAAAGCATCATACGCATTCACTAACCATTTCAAGGGTTTAGATCTTCATCTTTGTTCTTGTTTTGTAGGTCATGGAAATTCTTCGCAGGAAAACCCTCCAAGTCAACCTTGTGAGAATCCCTCCTCAACTCAAGGAGCTCATATCCAGAATTCTGGAAAGCTCTCCCTTCAGTGAAAGACATGGTAGACTGCTCAGCCTAGTCAACACCAACATTGAAGAGGACATGGTAAAGGTGTTGTTCCAGTTCTTTGACCCCCTTCACCACTGTTTCACTTTCCCCGATTATCAATTGGTGCCCACTTTGGAGGAATTTTCTCAACTCCTGAGAATTCCTATTCTTAATCAACTACCCTACAATGGTAAGGAAAAAGAACCAAAGCCTGAAGATGTTGCTCAAGCACTACACTTGCAACCATCTGACATCAAGGGGCATTGGGAAACTAGAAGCGGTGTCAAAGGCTTCTTGGAAAAGTTCTTGTTTGAGAAGGCACAAGAGTGTTGGAATTCATTGGATCTACAAGACTTTGAAGAAATTGTGGCACTCCTCATTTATGGGATGGTCCTGTTCCCAAATCCTGACCAGCTTGTGGATGTCAACGCCGTCAAAATCTTCTTATCCAGAAATCCAATACCAACATTGCTTGGGGACATTCTTCACTCATTTTACACACGAACAGTGAGAAAGAGGGGTGTTCTCATGTGCTGTACTCCTCTCCTTGCAAGGTGGTTTATTTCGCACCTTCCACAATCTGTCTTGAAGAATGACCAAGGCCTAAGGTGGTCACAACGGTTGATGACCCTCACTCACTCTGATGTACATTGGTGTTCTCGGTCCAGAGAAAATGTCATCATCGTCGATCATTGTGGAGAGTTCCCTAATGTTCCATTACTTGGCATTAGAGGAGGCATTACCTACAACCCTTGCCTAGCTTTGAGACAGTTTGGGTATGCACGGAGGGATGGCCCTCACGACATGTTGATTCCTGACCTAGTTTTTGACTTCGACTACGATGCGCAAGGACTTTGCCAAAGATTCATCAGAGCTTGGAGGATGCCTAACAAGGTAGACAACAAGACACAGGGGCACAATAACTCCATCCCTCTTGAGCCTTATCTCAAGTGGGTACGAACCCGAGCCCAGAGTCTAATGATGCCTTACCCTCATGTTCTCCCTGTGATTAAAGAGCCCGTTAAGGAAGGAGAGGTTCCCTACACCATCCTATATCCTGACATGCCTACATCGTGGGAGGAGATGCAGAAGAGTTGGATCCAACTCAAGGAGGAACGAAATACTTTTGAAGCCAGCTTCTACGCCAGTGAGAAGAAGGTTCTAGAGCTTACCCGCCGACTCCATGAGGAAGAGACCCTCAACACCTACATCGCACCAAAGAGGATGCGCAACGTCTTTTTACCTTGAGAAGTTTTTTTGTAATATTTGGCCCATGGGGCATTTATGTACTGACAAATTTCTTCTTATTAATATGACGTGTGTTCTTTTTTGTCTGCAACAATTTTGAATTTTCTAAATCCTTGAATGCATTGCATAAACAAACATATCATTCATCATACGCATAAGCAGGTCTCCACACCAGGTTTCCTTATCTTTCTGTTGTTTATTTCAGTAAGATGGATCTCGAACAGACGGTCAAGGACTTGCAGTCTCAAAACTCACAGTTTCAGCATCTCCTGATGACCTTGGCAAAGGGTCAAGAGGATCTAAAGGCCCTACTGGGGAACAAAGAGCAAGTAAAAAAGAAGAAAAAGAGAATCGGGGTGGCTACCCTAGGAAGAAGGTTTGAGGGTGAAGCCAGAAGAGTCCTTGAATTTCCCCTACATCTGAAAAGGGAACCAGTAAAGGGAATGCGGCTGCGGTACCTTCCGAATCCGAAGCTGAAGAAGGAGAGGCTGAAGAAGACGAAGACTACTCAGAACAATAATATCCGCCCACCGATGATAAGTACAAGAGCTTGGAAGACAGGTTGGCAGCTATGGAGCTGCAGAGAGTTCCCGGCATAGATTTCGAAGATTTGGGATTAGTTGCTGGAATTGTGATCCCCCCGAAGTTCAAAGTGCCAGTTTTTGCAAGGTATGAAGGGCTGTCCTGCCCAAAAATGCATCTCAGATCATATGTAAGGAAGATCCAACCTTACACTGCAGACAAGAACCTTTGGATCCATTTCTTTCAGGATAGCCTTTCAGGGGCTCAACTCGAGTGGTTCTATCAGCTGGATGGAGCCAGTATCCGAAACTGGGAGGACTTGGCCACTGCTTTTTATAAGCAATATCAGTACAATTCTGACCTTGCTCCCACGCGTACCCAACTCCAGGGTATGTCACTGGGGACGGGCGAAGGATTCAAGGAGTATGCGCAAAAGTGGAGGGACCTGGCTGGCAGGGTGCAGCCACCGCTGACTGACCGTGAGCTTGTCGATATGTTCCTGGGGACCCTGTCTGGTCCGTTCTTCAACCATCTGATTGGGAATTCCTCTGCTGGGTTTACAGATTTGATCTTGGCTGGTGAGAGAATAGAAGCTGGTATCAAGTCGGGGAAGATACAGAAGGGTGCCTCCGCGAGTACTGAAAAGAAGCCCTTCAAGAAGGAAGCTAATGCTGTTTATTGCCCCAGAAGACAAATTAAGCCGGAACGCCGCCAAGCTGTCAATGCGTTGGTAATTTCAAAGCCTGTTGCTGCTCCTCAGCAGTTTAATCAACCAAGGGGTGAGAGACCCAAAAGGCAGTACACTCGGCTCAGCATGACCCTGTCTCAGATTTTACCGCAACTACTGTCAACCAATCTGGTAACTGTCAAAGAAGCTCTGAAGGTAGTGAACACAACTTCTCCAAAGTACAACCCCAACGCCCGTTGCGCTTATCACTCTGACAACCCGGGGCATACTACGGACGATTGCTGGGCTCTGAGGAATAAGGTTCAGGACCTTATTGATGCTAAAGAAATACAATTTGAGGCACCCGAAAGACCAAACGTTGTGACTTCTCCCATGCCCCAGCATGGAGTGAATGCTGTGGAAGAAGACCGGTATGTAGCCTCCATGGAAGAGATTGTTACTCCGTTATTGACCGTCAAGAGGAACCTGTTGCTAGCCGGTTTATTTCCGGGATGTGGTAAAGGTTGCCTTCTGTGTGCTATTTCACCTGTTGGTTGTCCCTTGCTGAAATCAGGTATCCAAAGCCTGATGGATAGCAAAGAGATCTTGTTCGAGAAGATTGGTGTTCCTGCTGTCCCCGCTGAAGAAGTTTCTATTGTCACTATTTTCAACAAACCTCCTAAGGTTCCCTCAAAGAAGCCTGTCAAAATCATGTCTACTCAGAAGATTGCTCCTATCATCATTACTGTTCTGGGGCCTCTCCCTTATACATCCGACAAAGCTGTCCCGTGGCACTATGGGGCAGATGTTTATGTGCTTGGAGTGAAACAAGAGTTTGATACAAGTACCGGTGTCAGTAACATCACCGGGCCTGCCAAAATTACTCGCAGTGGTAGGCTGTTCTCGCCAGATATTGCGCCACCAGCTATTCAGAAACCTCTTATCATCACACCTGCAAGTGTGTCTGCTTCCCTTCCTAATCAAGTTCAAGTTTCTACCCCTGCTGCTGAGTCATCTGACGCTCGGGGCAAAGGGATTACTACTGATTTGCCTGCCCTGACGGAGGCACCAAAGATAACCAATGTTGAAGCTTCCCAGCAAGAGATGGAAGAAATTCTCAAGATTATCAAGAAAAGTGATTTCAATGTAGTTGAGCAGCTGGGGCACACCCCATCAAAAATTTATATGCTATCATTGCTATTGTGTTCAGAGGCCCATGCCAAGGCCCTGATTTCCTTCCTGAAGACGGCCCATATGCCACAAGAAACGTATGCTGATCAATTTACCGATTGTGTGGCCAACTTGACTGCCGATAATGGTTTGGGCTTCTCTGACGCCGATCTGACTGCCAAAGGAAAGAACCACAACGACGCCCTGCATGTCTCCATTGAATGCATGGGCACTACTCTTGCCCATGTGTTGGTAGACACCGGTTCTTCATTGAACGTATTACCCAAGAAGGCCCTAGACAGGTTGGATTGCGAGGGTTTGGAGCTTAAGCCTAGTAACATTGTTGTCCGAGCCTTTGACAGTTCGAAAAGGATGGTACATGGGGAAGTTGACATTCCAATCAGGGTTGGCTCTCAAGTTTTTGATTCTACTTTCTATGTGATGGACATCCGACCATCCTATTCTTGTTTACTGGGTCGTCCATGGATCCACAAGGCTGGAGCTGTGACCTCCACACTACATCAGAAGCTTAAATACCCGGTCAGGGGGAAAATTGTGACAGTTCAAGGGGAAGAAGAGTATATGGTCAGCCATCTTAACTCGTTCCGGTACATAGATATGGATGGGGAATTCATTGAGACCCCCTTTCAACACTTTGAAGAAGTTCCTCAGACACTGGCGTCAGCAGAAACTGTGATTGAAGACCCTCCTTTGAAGATGGCTTCCTTAAAGGATGCCCAGGCTGTGATTGAGAAGGGTGAGTGCGCAAACTGGGGCCGACTTCCTGATTTCACTCCAAAGACTGACAAGTTTGGTTTGGGCTTCACTGCAGAGGCTCAGAGGGCTGTTCGTAAAGCAAGGATTGGAAGACCTCCTGTGTTCATCACCAACCCGGGAGTAAATGCTATTGAAGACGACATGGAGGAATCTGAATTCGACAGCTGGATCTACCCAAAAACCGACGATGGACCAAGCAACTGGACTGCCAAAGACTTCACACCTATTACTTTTGTCACTCAGTAATGAACTCTTTTGTTTTGAATTTGTAACAAACAATGTTTTGAAACTTTTATGGCTCGGTGTCTTACCTGGGGCACCGTGGCTTCATTTGTGAGGGCTTTTGTGTGTCATTTTCATATATCATCAATAAAAACATTGGACGTTTGTTGCATTTCAAAATCTTGCGCTCCTTTTCTTTCTTTATTATATATTGCAAAACAGCTATATTTACACACACTCACTTATACAGGTTCCAATCCACTCTGGATCTCACTGGTAACGACTCTGCTACTGCCAGTTATGACTTCGAAAATCCGATCAACTTAGCCGAAGACGAAGGTGAAGATGATTGCGAAGTTCCTGGTGAACTTGCAAGACTACTACTCCAGGAAGAGAGGGCCATTCAGCCACATGAAGAGCCAGTGGAAACGGTAAATCTGGGTACTGAGACAGACAGAAAGGAAGTCAAGATTGGTTCCAATCTAGAGCTCAGTGTGAAACAACGGTTGATTCAGATGCTGCATGACTATATGGAAATATTTGCTTGGTCTTACGAAGACATGCCTGGTTTGGATACCGACATTGTGGTTCATCACTTGCCTACCAAGGAAGACTGCCCTCCGGTAAAACAGAAGGTCCGCCGTATGCGTCCAGAAATGTCCGAGAAAATCAAAGCTGAGGTTATGAAACAATTTGATGTCGGTTTTCTAGCAGTGACTTCTTACCCTCAGTGGGTTGCCAACGTAGTTCCAGTGCCGAAGAAGGATGGTAAGGTCCGAATGTGTGTTGATTACAGGGATTTGAACAGGGCGAGCCCTAAGGATGATTTCCCTCTGCCTCATATCGATGTTCTGGTTGACAATACTGCTCAGCATAAGGTATTCTCCTTCATGGACGGCTTCTCCGGTTATAATCAGATCAATATGGCTCCTGAAGACATGGAGAAGACCACTTTTGTTACTCAGTGGGGCACCTTTTGCTACAAGGTCATGCCTTTTGGGTTGAAAAATGCTGGGGCAACCTACCAACGTGCCATGGTTGCTTTATTTCATGATATGATCCATCATGAGATAGAAGTATACGTCGACGATATGATTGCAAGGTCCCAAAATGAGGAGGAACACCTTGACCATCTACGGAAGCTGTTTGACCGTCTGAAGTTGTACAAGCTGAGGTTGAACCTAAACAAGTGCACCTTTGGGGTGAGATCTGGAAAATTGCTAGGCTTCGTCGTAAGCGACAAATCCATTCAAGTGGACCCTGCCAAAGTGAAAGCCATACAAGAGATGCCAACTCCCAAGACAGAGAAAGAAGTCAGAGGCTTTCTAGGACGGTTGAATTACATTGCCCGATTCATCTCACATCTAACTGCTACCTGTGAACCAATCTTCAAAGCTGCTGAAGAAAGATCAAGTAGTACGTTGGAACGATGAATGTCAGGCCGCTTTCGAAAAGATCAAAGAGTATCTCCAAGAACCACCCATTCTTATGCCACCGGTTGAAGGGAGACCTCTAATACTATACTTGACAGTACTTGACAACTCAATGGGGTGTGTGCTGGGGCAGCATGACGAGTCTGGCCGAAAAGAACACGCCATTTATTACCTTAGCAAAAAGTTTACCGACTGTGAGACCCGATACTCACTGCTCGAGAAGACTTGCTGCGCTTTGGTATGGGCTGCTCGCCGGCTGAGACAGTATATGTTGACTCACACTACTCTGTTGATTTCAAAAATGGATCCAATCAAGTACATATTCGAAAAGTCTGCTCTGTTTGGAAGAATAACAAGATGGCAAATGATCTTGACGGAATACGACATCCAGTACACGACTCAGAAAGCAATCAAGGGAAGTGTATTGGCAGACCATTTGGCACACCAGGCAGTGGACGATTACCAGTCGATGAACTTTGAATTTCCAGACGAGGATATCATGGTAGTGACTGATTGTGAAGTACCTGGACCGGATGAAGGACCTGAGGAAGGATCCCGATGGTCTATGCACTTTGACGGAGCCTCGAATGCTTTAGGTAATGGTATCGGCGCTGTGATCATATCCCCTAAAGGCACTCATACTCCACTTACCGCCCGACTATGTTTCAACTGCACCAACAACATGGCGGAGTATGAGGCATGTATCATGGGTCTTCAAGCTGCAATTGACTTAAGGATCAAGTTTCTGAGTGTCTTCGGAGATTCCGCTCTCGTGATCAATCAGGTCAAATGCGAGTGGGATTCGAAACACCCAAATCTTATACCTTACAAGGAGTATGTGCTGACATTGCTTCCCCACTTCGAGGAGATAACTTTTGAACACTTCCCAAGAGAGGAGAATCAGTTAGCAGACGCGTTGGCTACAATGTCTTCTATGTTCAAAGTCAAATGGGATAACGAGGCTCCCCGGATCATCATTTGGAAGTTGGATGAACCTGCACATTGTTGTGATCTTGAGGCTGAAGATGTAATTGAAAAACCTTGGTATCATAAAGTGAAGAGGTACTTGGAAGCTCAAGAATACCCCGAAGGCGCATATGTTAATGACAAAAAGTTCCTGAGAAGGTTTGCGGCAAAGTTCTTCCTCAGCAATGGCATTCTCTACAAGCGAAACCATGATTCAACCTTACTGCGTTGTGTGGATAAGACTGAAGCAGAAAAGATCATGGCGGAGCTACATGAAGGTACCTTCGGAAGACATTCCAGTGGACATACCATGGAAAAGAAAATCCTTCGGGCAGGATACTTCTGGTCCACAATGGAAGCCGACTGTTACCAACATTCTCGGACGTGTCACAAATTCCAGATCTATGCTGATAAGGTGCACATCCCTCCGGTTCCTCTGAACGTCTTGAGAACACCTTGGCCTTTTGCAATGTGTGGCATTGATATGATCGGAGAGATCAAACCTACGACATCTAACGGGCATCGCTTCATCTTAGTAGCGATTGATTACTTCACAAAGTGGGTCGAGGCAACTTCCTATGCTACCGTAACCAAGAATGTCGTGGCACGGTTCATTCGGCACAACCTGATCTGTCGATACGGTGTACCTGAGAGGATCATTACGGATAATGGTACCAATCTTAACAACAAGATGATCACTGAGCTCTGCGAGCAATTCAAGATACAACACCACAACTCTTCTCCCTACCGGCCGAAGATGAATGGGGCTGTAGAAGCAGCGAATAAGAACATCAAGAAGATTGTGCAGAAGATGACAGTGACCTACAAAAATTGGCACAAAATGTTACCATTTGCTCTTCATGGGTACCGTACCTCAGCACAGACGTTAAAAGGGGCAACTCCCTTTTCCTTGGTCTATGGCATGGAGGCAGTCTTGCCTATCAAAGTCTAGATACCCTCTCTCCGGATAATGAAGGATGCAGACTTGAGCGAAGATGACTGGATCCAGACTCGGCTTGATCAATTAAACCTAATTGACGAAAAGAGACTCACTGCTATTTGTCATGGTCAGACGTACCAAAAACGGATGATCAGGGCATTTAACAAGAAGGTCAGACGACAAGAGTATCAAGCCGGAGACCTGGTAATCAAGCGCATCATTCTTCCTCAAGGTGATCCCAGGGGCAAATGGACCCCTACGTACGAAGGGCCATTTATGGTTAAACATATCTTCTCAGGAGGAGCGATGATTCTAACCACCATGGATGGTGACGACCTTCCTCACCCTGCCAATGCAGACATAGTAAAAAGATACTACGCATGATTAAAAGACCCGCTAGGTTGACACACCTAGGCAAAAGTAAGGGATTCCCGGCGAACCAAAAGGGTTCGGGCAAAAATAAGGGATGAAATGAAAAAAAATCTGTACACCCGGCAAGTTGAAAACCTGAAAAGGCGGCTTGGGCAAAAATGGGTATCTCGATGGACTGAAAACCCGAAAGGGCGGTCCAGGCAAAAGTTAGGGATAAAGCGTAATACTATGTCTCATTGGATCACCTTGCATCCAGAATTCGGCATCAACTATCGGGCTCAGATAAATCCAATCAATCAGCTTCATCTTTAACTAAGCAGCAGAGTGATGAGACGCTTGAAGACATAAACGCGATAACAGAGTTGGAACCCAGTGGGATTATCTTTCACATAGATGTTTTGTTTCCTTTTCACAAAATTGTATAAACTCTATTTTTCTCGGAGGCGTTCTCTTACTAGGACGCCAGCCTCGTGTACATAAAACGCCTATTTACAGGCAAATTTCAAAATCAATACAAGTTCAATTTTCCAGACAAATTGCCAATTGTTTTTCCTTTATCTGTTTTGTTTTGCAAAGAACGTCCAATGTTCATTTTGATATATGCACTTGACATTAATTGCTATTCATAAATAACTGCATGCGAAACAAAAGACTAATTACAGGTGACATCAGAAACAGGGGCAATATTAATGAGTCGTCCAAGAAATCTAGTTGCTCTGTCCACCAAGGTACCAAGGTAGGTTCGGCTGAAGAATGTAACCCAGTTACCTCAACTCCCCATAGAGTAAGACAAGATTCAACAATACTCTCCCCAGGCAGAGTTGGTCTCCCATCAGCCCTAAAAAGGCACAATATCTCTAGCAATTCAGCAACACTCTCCCCAAGCAGAGTTAGTCTACTGTCAACCTTAAGGAAGTCGGGTATCCCCAGAGGATCTCAACATTCCCCAGCGGAATATAGACATTCCTCAGCAAGCATCCCCGACAGTCTTAACCTAAGATTGTTCCCCGGCGGAATACAGATACCCCAGTGGAACCATTCCCCCGGGCAGTCCAAAGTTTCCCCAGGAAAAGGGAATCCATATCCCCAATAGAGTCTGAAGCTTATCCCCTGCAGAGTACGTACGTCTCTCCCCGATTTCATTCAAAGGTTATTTCCCCACCAGGGTATAACTGAGTTATCCTTAGCTAATTACCACGGAAAGATCGTCCTCGGCGAAGTTCTTCCTATCCCCAGCGGAGTTCATCAAGTTCCCCAACATAACTCATCAGTGGAATCCCCAGCGGAGCTCTCATCAAAACCTCAGCGAAGTATCTCTTCCCACAGAGTAATTCCCCGCAGAGTAATCTCTCCAACAAGTTTATTCCCCAACGGAGTCATCTTCTCCTACCGGTTTATTCTTGCAACCATCATCCCCAGCGGAAGCGAAGAACTCTACTCTTCAAAGCACCAGCCCAGGACTCAACAAGTTCCCGGCACTCGTCAAGGATTTATTTTCCTAGACGAAAATACATTCATAGACATTTCACATTATCATACACATGCATATACGCATCATATTACACAATCTCATTTATTTTTGAGAACATCACGACATCATGCATCTCATACATCATGACATTGCATACAACTAATGTCTTGCCTTTTCAGGAAAAAGGACAATCCAAAGATGATTACTGTCAACTGTCACAATTCCAGATTCGATTCATGTATCTAGCCAGGGCACATCTGTGAGTGATTTGATTGTAGATTCGATACCTGTATCCAGCCAGGGCATATCTGCATGAAGAGTTTGAAGATCAACCCCTGTAATAGGCCAGGAAATTATCTTTCATTCTCAGGTCAGAGGTCTACACCTGTATCCAGCCAGGAAAGCTATCTCTACCAACCTTTTGAAGTTCCAGATTCGATACCTGTATCCAGCCAGGGCATATCTGTAGATGTCCAATTCCAGATTCGATACCTGCATCCAGCCAGGGCATATCTGTTGACGACAATTTCCAGATTCGATACCTGTATCCGGCCAGGGCATATCTGTAGACGATAAATTCCAGATTCGATTCCTGTATCCAGCCAGGGCATATCTGTAGACGACCAATTCCAGATTCAATTCCTGTATCCATCCAGAGCATATATGTGAGTATTTGATTGTGGATTCGACACCTGTATCTAGCCAGGGCATATCTACACAAATAGTTTAGAGATTCGATACCTGTATCCAGCCAGGGCACGTCTGTAAGCAACCTTTCGAAGTTCCAGATTCGATTCCTGTATCTAGCCAGGGCACATCTGTGAGCAACTAATTGTAGATTCGATACCTGTACCTAGCCAGGGCATATCTGCACGAAGAGTTTGAAGACCAACACTTGTAACAGGCCAGGAAACCATCTTCCTTTCTCAAAGTACGCAAGTTCTCACTAAGGAATCTCTTACGCGATCGACACCTCCAAATGGCATCTATAAGCCCATTCCCGACAAGGTTCTATCACGACTCCAGATGGCATCTATAAGCCCATCCTCCTATCCACCATCTCTCCAAATGGCATCTATAAGCCCATTCCCGCCATCACATTGCTGATACTCCACTATGCGAGTGCAAATTTCCGGGCACTCTAGTGTCCAATCTCCTTTTACCCTCGAGTCGCGAAAGGCAAACTTGCCAATCTAACTCTTCAGGTTCAAGAAGATTGAACAGGGGCAACTTTTGTACCCCAAAATTTTCCCTCCCATTTCCTCAACATTTTCTCACCACAAGACCCTTGGAGCTCAAGATCAAGTTAGGGTTTACTCTGCTCAAGACTCCTCCTTGCACTATTGACCCAAATTAGGGTTTGTGTTTGCACAAAGATGTTTTGACCTAAAAATCCCAAAATGACTTTCATGCTTCATGTTGGACTCACAAGTTTATCCATACCAAGTTTCAAGCCTTGATTCCAATCTTTGCCCAGTCAATTGGACAGTTGACTTAGAAATCATTTGTATTGGGGAAAAAGTCAACTATGGTCAATTGAAAGTCAAACCTCATGATTTTTGACCCACATCAACATTATTAACTCATATGAACCATTTGGTCAAGTTTGGATCACAATTCCACAAGAAATTTGATCAGATCACCAAAAGGGCAAAATGGTAATTTTTAGGGTTTTGACTGCACAAAGGCAATTTTTGACTGTTTGACCTAGCCAATGGCAAACCAAGCTCACATATGGACTCAAGAACCCAATGGAATTGTATTGACATGTTCAACAAGTTCAAAAGATCCCAAATGCACAAGATTGACAGATGAATTTTCCAGTCAACTGAGCCAAATTTGACTGTATACTGAAAAGTCAAACTTTGACTTTTTGGTCAAAATCAAGTGTCAAGATTCATTTTTCATCAAGACATGTCAAATTATGAAACTTGTTCATCAAGAAATCAAAAATTGCAAATTAGGGTTTAAAATGAAGAATTTTCATAACTTAGAAATTTTCTAAGTTATGAAAATCCCTAATTTTTTCCTAACTTTGTCCCATTTTTTCATCAAGATATATTTGGATTCAAGCAAAACTCAAAACATGAAAGTTGTATTCCATTGCAAAATCTACAACTTTGATTCACAAAGTTTCCTCAAAATAAGCTTGTAGATCAAGTTATGATTTTTGGAATAGGGGTGCAAAACATTCTTAACTTAGAAAAATTTTGACCTATTTTAGGCAGGATTTTTGCCTAACTTCATGGCCACTTTTCACATGCTTCCACTTGGAATTTCAATTTGCATTACAAAGATGGACTGTAGTACACATTCCAAGCTTTCCAAATTGTCCAAGAACTTCTCAAACACCCTTGTGGTTAGGGAGAATCGAATTTGACAATATGGGCAAAGGTCACTTTGTTCATAAGCCATGTACATGTTCATAACTTGTGCATTTTTGAAATCAGCATGTGCAAGCTAGTTACGGGCCTCTAATCTCATTTACAATCAATAATTAAATGCCAATCCATTGTGTGCTAGCATTATTTTGTGCATTTGGTCATTACATGAAGAATTAAGCCATATTTGGAAAAAGTGACTTATCCATTCTTGTAAAGTATGGCTTTATGTCAAAACATGAATCAAAGAAGTACAATGCAAATCTCTGAGGCACAAGTTATTGAACTAATCCCACTGATCAAGACTAACTTTACAGCATGTTTAGGGGGCCTGCATAAGCTTGTAAACCAACTTGACAACTTTTGCTTACATTTGAAGAAACTTGGCATATTGAACATCATCTCTCATTCCTGCAAGCAAGAGCAAAAACAAACTTTCTCCATACTTTCCATACTCCCTAACAGACCTAAAACACGACCAAAGAACCCTTGATCCCTCCTCATACAGAAAATCACCATCTTGCTGCACAAAACAGGGCATTCTGCACTTTGACTTGGCCAGCTCATTTCCATCGTGCATTTTCATCCAAACCACTTCATACACACTCCCTACCACCCATACAAACTATCCCAAGCATTGGACACGAACTGTAACACCTCTAATCAGTTTTTCCCTTTTCACTTTTCTCTCTTGCAGGTTGACTTCTGTAGCTTGATACAGCAAGATTCAAAGCACACCAAGCATTGGAGAAGCATCCCTGAACTTCAAGCAAGCTATACAAGTCCTCACATTGCATTGAAAGTACCTCCATTGTCATACACGAATCAAGCTGAACAGGTAAGTTTTTGAACTTCTATCTCTCTATCCAGGCATAGTTAGGTTTAAGTTTGTGAAGAAAACATGTTCTAATCATAGCCCTGAAGCCATCCATATTGTTACTTTTCATTTATATTGTGTGTGCTAAGAGTATTTTGAATCTGAACATCTGAAAAAAACTAGGTCAGGAATTGGGGGAGAAGAAATTCTCTCTCATTTTTGAGAGTTAGATTAACTTTTTTATATGTTTAGAATCGTGACTTCAAGCTCTACAAGTTTCATGTTTTAAGATTTGTCAAAGGATCAAAGAATCATGAGTTAGGGAGATGAACAAGAAGGCGCGCGTTTTGTGTTTGAACTTGACCAGAGGTTGAAGACAAAGTCTTTGGGCTGGACCTGTGTTGTTCTTTCTATTTGCACCACTTTTCCACACTTGCACCCCCTTGGCCCATTGTGTTTATTTTTATCATTTTTTGACTTTTTCTTTTTGTTTCTGACTTATTATTTTTTGCCAAAATATAAAAAATATTAAAAACATTTTTTCCAACCATTTTTGCATTTTATTTGAATTTTATTTGTTTTATTTGAGTTTGTACATATAAATAATATATATATCCTTTTATTTAAAATGCTAAAAAATAATACAAAATACATTCTATTTTCTGATTTTATTTTATTTTTATCTTTTGAAAACATTTTCTAAAAAATATACTTTTTGGTAAAATAATTAATATTTTATTTTTGTACATATTTAATATATTTAGTAAATAATATAAATACTTATATATTTATTAGTATATTTAGGTTAAAAATACAAAAATAATACATTTTTTCTTTTATTTAATATTTGACCTCAAAAATCACTTTTTTACAATATACTTTCTTTCTATTTATTTTTTGTATATAATTAATAAATGTTGTATATAATAAGTAATTAATGCATTTTATTTAGCAAATTAGGGTTTTTTGCCCTAAACCCTAAAAAATCCAAAAATTAAACCTTTTTATTTTTGTTTATTTGTCACATAAAAAATACTTTTACATACATATAAAAATCATTTTTGCATCTTGCATATTTATTGAATTTTATTTAATTATTGTACAATTAAATACCTTGTAATTTCCATTTGGATTGTAATAGTTTAGATTTCAATTTCTTGCTAAATATCTCCATTTGAACATTTGTACCCCCCATCCCATAAATTGTGTTGTAATAATTTAGGACTTTAAATTCCGCATTTAAAAGCTTTCTAAGTATGCCATGATAGACTTAGGGTTTTGTATGCAAATCAAAATAACCAAATAGCTTGACCTAATTCAAAGACAAAAAGCATGAAAATGAACAACACTAATCACACTTGCACCCCTAGGGTTACTCCACTTGTTGTCTTCAATAATGGGCCATGTTGCATGTTAGGTGTCTTTGGCAAAACAAAACAATTCAAATGATCATAGTCCCTCGATGACGCTTTCGAAAGTTGCCTAAAAATGATCAAGTCCCTTAAAGGAAAAATTGCCCAAAGACACTTGGCACCATTGCAATCATGGTCTAAACGATGACCCGCGCCCGTCCCGTTCACATCCTAACACAAGATTGTCCACCAAATACAATGGTGGAACAAAATTGTTAAAAGGGTTAAAACATAGAAAAGATCTTTGAGTAAATTTAGGGGTAGACAAACTCTTAGTTACTTGATCAAACTTGCAAAAACGCTTGCCTACTTTTCAAAACCACACCTCACAATACACTTTCAAAACAACTTTCAAAAACATTGAAAACTTTTCAAAAGATAAGTACACCTTTGTATACATTCCAACATGGATCATTACAAAGGTTGCCACAACAAATGGCCTCTTTTTTTCAAAAACATTTTCAAAACCCACACACAAAGCACCATTTCAAACAATTGAAAATCAAGGTAAGTTGATCTAAGCAAGTAACTAAGAGCCCATGGATAACCATGGATAAAAAGGGTGCTAATACCTTCCCTTTCTATAATCTACTCCCCGAACCCAAGAAAACATCTCAAAGGTTTTTGCTGTGCTTTTTAACCTTTCCTTAGGATAAAATAAAAAGTCGGTGACGACTCTTGCTCAACCAAAACATTTGCGAAAACAAATGCAAAACTCAAGTCAGTTCTCCCACCGTATCACACCATGTTCACACGAAGGTTTTGAGAAGAAAATTGAAAGGGTTTTGAGAAAGTATGCAAACTGAAATCAGTAAGATTGAGAGAAAATGAAAGTGAAGGTAAAAGAGTGTAAATGGTGAGAAGTGTGTTTAAATAGATTTCTAAACAGTTTTGAAAACATAAACGGTAAGAGAGAGAAATTAATAATGATTATTAGCATTTAATGATAGCTGATTTTGGGGGATTCAAAAAGTTATTGGAACGGTTACCCATGACATGTGTCCCAATGCATCCAATCAGTGCTTTTGCCCTTTCAGAAACGTGAACGCGTGTTCAGCCTCAGAAAGTAGTTGATGACTGGATGACACTTGTTTTCTTGAGTGAACTGCACATTTCTATCCTTGAAATGAAGCGCTCAGATCTTCATGGATAGATTCTGATACAATCTGTACTTCTAAAGATCTGAAGAAAGATTGATCAGTAGTTCACAGAAAAATAAACAAAGTTCTGAAGGTTAAGATATGAAATCAAAACAATTTTATTCTGGGAAGAGCTTCATACTGAGATGTTTCAGAATGAAGTTGAACCTATCTTCAGAAAGAGGTTTTGTAAAGATATCAGCCCATTGATGGTCTGTGTTAATAAATTTTAAATTTAAAATCCCTTTCTGAATATAGTCCCTAATAAAATGATGGTTTATTTCTATATGCTTAGCCCTAGAATGCAAAATAGGATTTTTACTGAGACAAATAGCAGAAGTATTGTCATAGAGGATAGGAATGTTACTCTCAAATATATGGAAGTCCTCAAGTTGAATTTTCATCCAGAGCATTTGTGTGCTGCATCCAACTGCTGCTATGTATTCATCTTCTACTGTTGATAGAGCTATTGTGGATTGTCTTTTTCTGGACCATGAGATCAGATTTTCTCCCTGAAACTGGCAACTTCCAGAAGTGCTTTTACGTTCCACTCTGTCTCCAGCGAAATCAGCATCACAGTATCCTATCAAACTGTAATCACTTGATTTTCTATAAAACAAACCCAGATTAGTAGTACCTTTCAGATACTTGAAAATTCGCTTAACTGCTGTTAAGTGAGATTCTCTAGGATCTGATTGGAACCTAGCACAAATGCAAACACTAAATAGAATGTCAGGCCTTGAGGCCGTCAGATAGAGAAGAGAACCAATCATACCTCTGTAGACCTTCTGTTCTACCTTTTTACTTACCTCTTCTCTTTCCAGAATGCACGTGGGGTGCATTGAAATCTTTGATGGCTTACATTCTGAGAGATCAAATTTCTTCAGAAGTTCTCTGACATATTTGCTCTGATGAATGTAAGTTCCTTCTGGGGTTTGATTAATCTGAATGCCTAGAAAGAATTTTAGTTCCCCCATTAGGCTCATCTCAAATTCTGCCTGCATACATTTAGCAAACTTTCTTCCAAGAGAGGGTTTAGCGGATCCAAAAATGATGTCATCAACATAGATCTGACATACTAAAATGTCATTCTTAACTGTCTTACAGAACAAGGTTGTGTCCACTTTCCCTCTGGTGAATTCCTTTTCTAACAGAAAGTTACTTAGTCTTTCATACCAAGCTCTGGGAGCTTGTTTCAGACCATAAAGTGACTTCTTTAGTTTGAAAAAATATTCTGGACTTTTGGAACTTTCAAAACCAGGGGGTTGGTGCACATATACCTCTTCTTCTATATAGCCATTTAAGAATGCACTCTTAACATCCATCTGATACATAGTGATGCCTTTATTAACAACAAATAAGATTAAGAGTCTGATAGATTCTAACCTGGCGACTGGAGCAAAGGTTTCTGTATATTCTATCCCCTCTTGCTGACTATAACCTTGTGCTACCAGTCATGCTTTTTTTCTGATGACTTCACCTTGTTCGTTCAGTTTGTTTCTGAACACCCATTTTGTACCAATGACATTGAATCCTTTTGGTTTGGGAACTAGATCCCATACGTCATTTCTTGTGAATTGATTTAGCTCCTCTTGCATTGCTAGAATCCAGTCATTATCCAGAAGTGCTTCATCAATTGTTGTTGGTTCAATTAGAGAAACCAGTCCCATGAGGGATTCTTCAGAGTTTCTGAAGCTAGATCTTGTTCTGATTGGATCTTCCTTTCTTCCTAGGATTGTTTCTTCTGGGTGATCCATGCTGCTTCTGGATGGTCTTTTCTGGAGTTGATCAACAGAAGGTGCTGGATTGCTTGCAGTTACTCTCTCTGATGTTGAGGGAGTGTCTCTGTTGAGAGCTTCTGATGATTTATCTTCAGTACATGTGAGTTCAACTTCCATACCTGCAAGGAATTCATTCTGCTTTGACTTTTGAGAGTCAAGCTTATCATCAAAACGAACACTGATTGACTCTTCCACAATTTGTGTTTCTGTATTGTATACTCTATACCCTCTTGAGCGTTCAGAATATCCTAACATAATACACTTTTGTGCTTTAGAGTCAAACTTGTTCAAATAATTTTTTGTGTTCAGAATAAAACATGTACATCCAAATGGGTGAAAATAGGAAATGTTGGGCTTTCTGTTCTTCCACAATTCATATGGAGTCTTTTCCAGAATAGGTCTTATGGAGATTCTATTCTGAATGTAGCACGTTGTGTTTATTTCCTCTGCCCAGAAGATCTTAGCAACATTAGTCTCGTTGATCATGGTTCTGGCCATTTCTTGCAATGTTCTGTTCTTTCATTCTACAACTCCATTTTGCTGGGGAGTTCTAGGACAAGAGAAATCATGCAGAATGCCTTTTTCATTAAAGAATAACTCAAAATCTTTGTTTTCAAATTCTCCACCATGATCACTTCTGACTTTGACGATTCTAAGATCCTTTTCATTCTGAATTTAGTTGCAGAAGGTAACAAACACAAAGCGTGACTCGTCCTTGTGCCTTAAGAACTTTACCCATGTCCATATGCTATAGTCATCTACGATTACTAACCCATACTTCTTGCCACTGACTGAAGCAGTTTTAACTGGTCCAAATAAGTCAATGTGCAGAAGTTCTAATGGCTTAGAGGTGGAAACAACGTTTTTGGATTTGAAAGCTGGTTTTGCAAACTTGCCTTTCTGACATGCTTCACACAGAGCATATGAAGTGAACTTCAGGTTAGGAAGTCCTCTGACCAGATTGAGTTTGTTAATCTGAGATATTCTTCTCATACTAACATGTCCCAATCTTCTGTGCCAGATCCATTGCTCGTTGTTCACAGACAGAAGACACTTTACATTCTGACTTTTTAGTTCAGAAAGTTTTATTTTATAAATGTTGTTTCTCCTCTTTCCATTAAATAGGATAGTCCCATCTTTCTGACTAACAGCTTTGCATGAATTTTGATTGAAGATTATATCATAACCATTATCACTTAATTGACTTATGGATAACAGATTATGCATTAATCCATCAACTAGTAAAACATTACTTATAGAGGGAAGATTTCCATTACCTACTGTTCCAGAGCCAATGATCTTTCCTCTCTGATTGCCTCCAAAACCTACGTGGCCTCCAGGCTTAAGTTCCAGGCTTTGGAACATATGCCTTCTTCCCGTCATGTGTCGTGAGCAGCCAGAGTCCAGGTACCATGATTGGTGTTTTTGCTTTGCTGCTAAAGATATCTGCCACATGTATTATTTTATCCTTAGGTACCCATATTTTCTTGGGTCCTGATTTGTTAGTTTTACCAAAACTCTGGTTGAATTTTGGTTTGACAGAGTAATCACTACTTGTATATTTTATGTCATGTGTGTGCCCATATATAAAGTGTGAATCAATTGGAGTACGTTTTATAACTAAATTCATGGCATTTTTTGGTGTAGGTACCTTACCTTGATATCCTATCCCTTTTCTGCCATTTCTGCTAACTCCATAGATCATTGAAGCCATTTTGCTTCTGTCTATGTTTTTAGCTAGAAACTTCTGAAAGCTGTGATCATACTCCTTGATGATCTCATCAGCATTGCTGGGAGTTTGAGGGATTGTTTCCTTCTGAGAGTTTTGCAGTTGATTTTCTAATTTTGAAAATTTATCTTTTAACTCAGAATTCTCCAATTTGAGACTCTCAGTCTTATCAGAGTCAGAAGCAAGATTCCTTTTCAGGTTTCTGAATTTGACTCTGATCTGCTGATATCTTTCCAGAATTTCATTAAGGCTTTCAGCTAGTTCAGCCTTATTAAAGTTTATAGTAAAGTCAGGGAATACCTCTTCTGTATCTGATTCAGATTCTGACTCAGAAGCTTCACTGTCTTCTGTTATGTTTGCCATGAGAGCTATGCTTGCTCTTTCATCATCTGATTCTGAGTCAGCTTCAAATGTGTCAAAATCATCCCATGTAGCCATGAGAATTTTCTTCTTTTCCTTGCCAAACTTCTTTTTGGGCTTTTCCTTCTGAAGCTTTGGGCAATCACTTTTGTAGTGCCCTTGCTTGTTACATTCATAGCAGATGATGTCTTTGTTGTTTGGCTTTCTGTTTCCTGAAGAACCTTCAGATCTTCTGTGTCCAGAGGAGGATTCTGACCTTCTGTATCTGGAGAAAGATTCATCCTGATTTTCTGATCTTCTAGGATTCCTGAACTTCCTTTGCCTCTGCTTCCACAATTGGTTCACCCTTCTGGAGAGGAGAGATAGTTCATCTTCTTCTGATGAGGACCCATCAGAGGTTTCTTCCACAACCTGCAAAACTTTAGAGTCAGATTTTCTGTTAGATTTTAAAGCTAATGGCTTACCTTGCTTTTGAGGTTCATCTGCTTCAAGCTCTATCTCGTGACTTCTGAGGGAGCTGACAAGTTCCTCCAGAGAGATTTTGTTGAGATCCTTGGCTAGCTTAAGCGCTGTGACCATTGGCCTCCATTGTTTTGGCAAGCTTCTGATGATCTTCTTAACGTGATCAGCAATAGAATACCCTTTGTGAAGAACTTTTAGACCAGCAACAAGAATTTGAAATCTTGAAAACATAGTTTCTATTGATTCACTCTCTTCCATCTTGAATGCCTCATACTTCTGAATAAGTGCAAGGGCTTTGGTTTCTTTGACTTGAATGTTGCCTTCATGCGTCATTCTCAGAGAGTCAAACATATTCTTTGCAGTGTCTCTGTTTGATATCTTCTCATATTCTGAATAAGAGATGGCGCTGAGAAGAATTGTTCTGGCCTTGTGATGATTTCTGAACTCACGCTTTTGCTGATCAGACATTGTTTTCCTGTCAATCTTCTGACCACTTCCATCCACTGGGTGCGTGTATCCATCAGTCACCATGTCCCACAGATCAGCATCATGGGCCATAAAAAAACTCTCAATTCAGTCTTTCCAGTAGTCAAAGTTCTCTCCATCAAAGACTGGAGGTTTACCACTGAATCTGTCTCTTTCTTCATTGTTGTCATTGCTGATGTTTTGATTTGGTCATGCCATTGTGTTTTTCTGACGCTGGATCTTGTACTGACACGGTTAAGTGTTATAAGCTCAGAACCAGGCGCTCTGATGCCAATTAAAGATGTGAAAAACACAAGAAGGGGGGTTGAATTGTAAAACTTAAATCAAATGCTTAGACAACACTGTATTTTTATCCTGGTTCGTTTGGTCTCAAACTACTCCAGTCCATCCGTCAAGGTGATTTCTCCTCTCTCCAACGAGGTCTTAATCCACTATATTCAAAGGATTACAACAGCTACTTTAACAACTGTTAAAGCCTTCTTGAGTATAACCACAAACCGGTTTATCTCAAGGAAATCTTTTACAAATAATTTGAACAAGAATGTGTTTAACGTTTTCTAATAAAACAATATATCACAACTGTGATAATACACAATTTAAGCTTGGAATAAAACTGAATTTGCTAAAGCGTTTGAGTAAGCGTGGTTTGAAGGCTTGGCAAATTGTATAGGTGCATGCGTGCGTCTTTTCTCAAGCAGACTTGTTTATATAGACAAGGCAGAGATACGTTGTCCATAAAGCCATTTCAATGATAATAACGCACTTTCCTTTTTGAGAAGATCTTGTCTTGAAGAGAGCCGTTAGCATTTAATCTGTCTTGAATACTTAGTAACGCTTCATAGTCTTCTTTGCTTTAACTTATGCTGACGCTTCTGAGTGCTGATGACTTGGTAAAGATCTTCGATCAGAGTCAGAGTGTATATGTTTATGCATAGATTCTGGTCATCAACCTTCAGCGTATGATCTGGTAGTTTCAGCGTGTAGCACATGTTACCGATCTTCTGATGCTGACATATTACTGATCTTCTGATGCTGATGATGCTGATTCCATCAGAACTTCTGTATATACAGAACATAATTTAAGAAGCATATTTGTCTTATATATAAATCTTACAATTTATTTATTCTTTGTATTTTGTTATCATCAAAACTCTAACTAAGGGTTGTAGAATCAAACTATGTTCTAACAATTTTCAAACAGAATCTCTTGGTTGTCTATCAAGCGTTGAATGCCTGTCTTCAACAAAGGGAAAACAGTTGGTGAGGATAAGCAAAGATGGCAGTCTTCATTACAACCTGGGAACACACCAGCTTTTAACAAGTTCATCTTAATGATTGGGAGAGGAGTCAAGAGTTCATCCATTGTGGTAACAAACAAATCTTCTTCAATAGCATTGGTGTTGTGACCATGCCTAGGCATATGAGCAGAAATGACATTTGGTTTCTCGGGCGCATCAAACTCAATCTCTTTTGCATCTATAAGGTCTTGAATTTTGTTCTTCAAGGCCCAACAGTTGTTAATGTTGTGACCCGGAGTTTCGGAATGATATGCGCATATGGCATTTGGGTGATAATGAGGGGACGCAGTGTTGGGATTCTTTGGAGCTTCCTTTAAAGTTTCTAGATTAGATTTCAGAAGATGTGGTAAAACCTGGGCTAGAGTCATATTAATTCTGGTGAATTGCCAGACTGACCTTTCCACCCCTGGTTGGTTACTTCTTGGTTGATTAGATGTAGGATTTGGGATCATAACAGCCCCTACCATTGGTCGGCGTTCAACTTTCCCTTGATTCCTTTATGGGTAAACAACATATATCTCCTTCTTCCCGGTGAAAGGCTTTCTCACAGCTGTAGAGGCAGATGAATCCTTCTGAATCTTTCCACTTTTTATGCCAGCTTCCACCCTCTCTCCGGTTAGTATTAACTCAGTAAACCCTGCAGATGAGCTCCCAATCAAATGGTTGAAGAAAGGGCCCGATAGAGTGCCTAAGAACATATCCACCAACTCCGTTTCAGACAGAGGGGGTTGCATTCTCCCAGCTAGATCTCTCCATTTCTGTGCGTAATCTTTGAACCCCTCATTTGAAGCCATAGCCATACTCTGAAGTTGAGTACGGGTAGGCGCTAAATCTACATTTTACTGGTATTGTTTATAGAAATCTGCGGCAAGGTCTTCCCAGTTGTGGATGACGGCCCTTTCTAATTGGTAAAACCAATCGAGTTGTGTTCCAGATAAACTATCCTGGAAAAAAATGCACCCACAGGTATTTATCAGCGGAATGCGGCTGGATCTTTCTCACGTATGATCGGAGGTGCATTTTAGGACATGACACCCCTTCATATTTTGCAAACAAAAACACTTTGAACTTTGGTGGGATCACAATTCCCGATACTAGCCCCAATTCTTCAAAGTCTAGACCAGGAACCCTTTGTATTTCCATAGCGTTTAAACGTTCTTCAAGATGTCTGTACTTATCATCCGCTGGAGGATACTGTTCCTCGGAGTAATCTTCCTCTTCTTCCTCCTCTTCAGATTCTGATGGAACTGCTGTTTCTTTTCCTTTCCCTTCTCCTTCATCAGATGTTGCTGCGAAATTCAAGGTTCTTCTAGTTTGTCCTTGAAACCTTCACCCCATGATTACAACACCAGTTGGTTTCTTCTCTTTCTTCTTTTTCTCTTTGGCCAACAGATTTTTCAACTCCTCTTGTCCTTTGGCCAGGGTTGTGAGTAACTGTTGAAACTGCATGTTTTGAGCTTGAAGATATTTGACTGTCTGTTCGAGATACATCTTACTGAAATAAACAGTAGAGAGATGAGGGAACTCGTTGCAAAAGACTTGTTTATGTTATGATGAATGATATGTACACATGTAATGCTTTCAAGGATTTTAAAAATTCAAGTTCGTTTTAAACAAAAAGAAACACATGTTATATTAATAAAATAGAGTTTAAGTACATTAATGCCCCTTGGGATAAATAATACAAAACTCTAAGATAAAAAAGTATTGCGCATCCTCTTTGGTGCTATGTAAGCATTTAGAGCCTGCTCCTCATGAAGTAGCCTAGTGAGTTCCAAAACCATCTTCTCACTTGCGTAGAATTGGGCTTCAAAAGTATCTCGCTCTCCTTTGAGTTGTATCCAATTCCTTTGTAGGTCTTCAAGAGATGTGGGCATGTCAGGATGTAGGATAGTGTATGGAACTTCTCCTTCCTTAACAGGCTCGATGATCACCGGGAGAATGGAAGGATAAGGCATTATAAGACTTTGAGCGCGAGTTCGTACCCACTTGAGGTAAGGCTCAAGAGGGATGGAATTCTTGTGTCCCAAAGTCTTGCTATCCACCTTGTTTAGCATCCTCCAAGCTCGGATGAATCTCTAGCGAAGACCTTGATCGTTGTTGTCGTAGTCATATACCAAGCCTTGAATCAACATCTCATGCGGGCCATCCCTTCGGGCATATCCAAACTGTCTTAGAGCTAAGCATGGGTTGTAGGTGATGCCTCCCCTAATGCCAAGTAGAGGGACATTAGGGAATTCCCCACAACGGTCAACAATGATAACATTATCTTTGGATCGAGAGCACTAATGAATATCTGACTGTTTGAGCGTTATTAATCTTTGTGACCACCTTAATCCTTGCTCATTCTTTAAGACTGATTGGGGAAGATGAGAAATAAACCATCTTTCCAGGAGAGGAGTACAACACATAAGGACACCTCTTTTCCTCATTGTGCGAGTGTGAAAAGAATGTAGGATATCCCCTAGCAATGTAGGCACCAGATTGCGTGACATGAAGATTTTGACGGAACTCACATCTATGAGTTGGTCAGGATTGGGGAACAAGACCATCCCATAGATGAGGAGAGCCACAATTTCCTCAAATGCTTGCAGATCTAAAGAATTCCAACAACTTTGGGCTTTCTCAAACAAAAACTTTGCTAAGAAGCCTTTGACACCACTTATAGTTTCCCAATGAGTTGTGACCTTAGATGAGTGCAAGTGCAGAGCTTGAGCAATCTCTTCTGGCTTTAGATCTCTTTCCGTACCGTTGAAAGGTAGTTGATTGAGAATGGGAATCCTCAAGAGTTGAGAGAATTCTTCCAAATTAGGCACAAGCTAATAGTCGGGAAATGTGAAGCAATGGTGCAAAGGATTAAAGAACTGGAAGAGCACCTTCATCATATCCTCCTCTGTGTTGGAGGTGACCAAGTTGAGTAGACAACCATGCCTCTTGGTGAATGGAGAGTTCTCAGGGATCCTTGAGGCTAGCTCCTTGAGTTGTGGAGGAATTCTTACAAGGTTTATTTGGATAGTTTTCTTGCGGAGTGAATCCATATCCTACAAAACAAGAACAAAGATGAATCTCCAAAATCCTTGAAATGGTTAGTGGATGCATATGATGTTCATGATGTTATGCACAAGTATGTATATACAAGCAAAACAAACAAGTTCTTAGTTTAGGCTTGCATGGGGCTTTATAGGTAAGTACCCTCTTGAAGTTTAGTTGGCTTAAACCTATCCTAGTAATAGTAACCGGGTTCTAAGGAGCTCAATATCACTGGATTGTTTCTTTGGTCATTGTTTCAGCTCAAGCCTCTTTAATGGCGACCGAAATATCCCAAGAAACCAAACCTCAATGAGTGTAGTATCGAGTATCTACCAACTTCGGATTACACCAAAGCCGTTCATCTCACTACATCCTAAAGGCCAAGTTGGTCAAGTAAAGGATTCTAGAAGTTCATTAGTGCTTTATGACATCACTCAGCGGCCCCGTATTCTCTTTGATTAACTCAAAGGCTACCGGTACCCACAAATATGTCACACTAACATAGCTATTGCTTAGACCATGTCGGTATACCCCGCACAATTTCCACAATGTATTGCTATTTACCTATAATGTATCCCAAATCCGGGTAGAGGATTTCAAACCCAAACAAAGAACCATAATGTAAAGCAAACAAGTCAAACAATGTAAGCGAATAAATATGATCTAGCCCTAAGGTAACCCCACTTTCATTTAATTATTCCCCAGTAGAGTCTCCAGTTCCGTGATACGGAGGGAGAACTGACTTGAGGGTTTTGCGTTTTATCGTAAATGTTGCGGTTAGCAAGAGTCGCCACTGACTTTTCTTTTATCCAAAAGGAAAGGTGAAAAAGCACATGAAAGACCTTTGATATGTTTTCTTGAGTTCGGGGGGTAGATTATGAAAAGTGAAGGTATTATCACCCTTTTCATCCATGGTTTTCCATGGGCTCTTAGTTACTTGCTAGATCACTTGCTTTTGTTGTTTGAAAATGTGTTTGGTGTGGTTTTGAAAGTATTTTGTAAAAGAGGCCATTTGTTTAGGCAACCTTTGTAATGATTCTCGTTAGTAAGAATGTATACAAAGATGTTTGTCTTTTGAAAATGTTTTCAATATTTGTAAGATGTTTTGAAATGTGTGTATTTGTTTTTAAAATAGCAAGGATAGTTGTTTGAAATGGAGCAAGTAACTAGAGGTAATCTACCTACTCAAATGTCTTTCTTGTGCATTTTTATTCCTTTGACATTGTTGTCTTACCATTGATTTGGTAAGCAACCATATCTTTGGATGTAAACGGGACGAGCGTGGGTCATTGTATAATCATGATTAGCAATGTATGCAAAGTATCTTAGCATTTTGAGGGACCAAGATCATTTTGTAAGGAAACCTTTGAATAGCGTCATCGAGGGACTATGATCTTATGTTTGTTTGTTTTGCCAAGATACTTCGCATGCGTAATATGGCTATTTTATATAAGGCAACCAAGTGGAGAGACCCTAAGGATGCTTGTGTGCAAGTGTGTTATTTTCATGCTTTGAATTTATCTTGCATTTAGGGTTTTCTATTTGCTTTGTTTTGATCTTACCATACAAATCCTAATTACTAATCATGACATGTAAAGTGGTAAATTGCGTAATGTAAAGATTACTAAGCTATTACAACAATTTTATGGGAGGGGGGAATACAAATTTAAATGGGGATTTGCAAGAATGTAAACCTAAATAAATTATTACAACCAAATCGAATTTGCACGAATATTAGAATAAATAATATACAATATTTAAAGATGCAATATTATGTACATGTAAGAAAAATATTTTGTTTTGTTTTTATGTGAAAAGAAATTTAAACCTAAAAAAATATAAGGAAAAGAAATTAATTCTTGAAAGAAAGGCTAACCCTAATTTCTAAAAAGAAAATAAAGTTCTTATGTACTATTTTTTATGTATTTTTTTATGTATTTTTTTAATAAATAATATTGTATAAAAAATATGAAGTTTTTATATATGCAAAAATAAATATTTATAAGTATGGGATGAAAAGGAAATAAATAAATTAAGCTAAACATATTTTAATTAATTTACAAGTTTATTAAGAAAAACAAATAATATATATTGAAGATAAAATATATTTTCATGTGAAAAATAAACTAAAATAAAATAAGAATGCAATATTATCAAATTTATATTTTTAGGATTTTTTATGCATTAAAGAAAATATTTAATAAACTAAAATGAAAATAAAACAAATAAAATAAAAATACAAAAATAGTTGGGCAATGGGGGTGTTCTGAATAATCCAGTGGTGAAAGTTAGAAAAAACAGTTAATCCCAACGTGGAGGCCCAAACCTGCAAAAAGCCAAAACTGAAAGTGGAAAAAAATGTGGAAAAACAAAAGGTAGCGCCAAGATTCAAACCCAGGACATCGGTCTCACCAGTGCGCTACCTTGCCACTGGGGTGGCTATACATCCGTTGATTTAAGTGAAACAAAAATAACATATCATGAACAAGGTCCTTGCCCTGTACTTCATCTTCTTCCCCAAGCTGGCCAGATGTCCTGTAACTTGCTTATCTCTCCATGAAAATGAAAACTCATAACATGAAAGCTGTAGCATTTTGTCTCACGATTCTAACCATATAAATCATGTAAGCTAACAATCAAAGATCAGAATGAATTTTAAAAGCCATAAATTTAAACCTAAAATTTTCAGAATATTCAAGTTCAAAATTCTCTCAACTCAGGCCAAATAAAGGTAAGATAAATGTATGTACAACTTCGTTACAATGAGGACTACATTGTTTATTCACAAATCATGGCCAATGGTTGCCTATACAAGGAGATAGAAGTTGAGATTTTACCTCCTTCAGTTGAAATCTTGGATGGAGTTAGAGTGAGTTTGATGGAGGCCTGATGCTTGCTTAAGCTTCCTTGAACCTCCCTGAGTGTATTCCAACCCTTGCCTTGCTTTGAAAGTGTCTGAAACTCTTTCGCCAAGTCAACCTGCAAGCTTTGAAAGCAACAATGGCAGATGATGGAGAAGGGGTTACAGTACAAGGATGAGGGCCTGGATCAGTTAGATATCAAGTAGGTAAGGTGTTTTGATTATCAAGACTTGAAACGCACGAGCAAAATGAGAGATTGGTATGCTTATGTAAAAACTGCAAGTCTTGACAGTTTTCTGGTATTTTTGAGTTTGAAGCTGTTTCAGGCTTCTATTAATCGTGTATTGTGTTGTATTGTGTTTGTATATTAGTATGGAATAGGTCCTCAGTCAGCTCTTCCACAGATTTGCAAGTTATAGGCTTTTGGCACACTTTCTTGCTTTTGAAGCAAAGTGAAGGGACAAGGCTTAATATGCTTGTACTGGCTTGCTTAGGGTTGGTATATACTTGTACAATTTGCTTTAGGCCTGTAAGACTTATATGTGTAAAGGAGACAGGTTCAATGCTCAAGAATTGGAAAGTGGCAAAAGTTGAGCTTTTTCAAAATGGCAATGGTTACTTTATGCCATTTATAGAATTATAACTTGGGTAATGGATCTAAGGCTTGGATCAAAGCTTTGTCAACTGAGTAAGCATTAAATTAAGGAGTAAGAAACAAGTTTGGGACCTGTATATCATGAATTAGGCAGCATAGGTACTAATTGGAACTTTGTTCTTCATGAAATGGCTTGAATTAAAAGTGAGAAATTGCCAACTTCATCTCTTCGTTCTCCCTACTAAAAAATGATCTTGAGGAGTTCTTGGATATTTTGTAAATCTTGCAATGTGATATATAACTCATATTTGAAATGCATTTCAAGATACCTCTTGGAAATAGGTGAAAAATTGCCATGAAGTTAGGTCCAAAACCTGCCTAAATTAGGGCAAAAATTCACTAAGTTACTTAGTTCATGAGCATGTATTCATAAATTTATATCTTGATATCCAAGCATCTTTAGGGAAAAGTGTGTGAAGAAAAGTTGTATATTTCCTAGAAGTATACAACTTTCATGTTGGGAACTTTATTTGAATAATCATGCATCAAGGTGAAAAAATGGCCTAAAGTTGAGAAAAAATAAGAAATTTTCTATACTTAGAAAATTTTCTAAGTTAAGAAAATTTTCAAATTTAAACCCTAATCTTAAAACTTGGATTTATTTATGAACAAGTTTCAAACTTTGACATGTTTTGATGAATTGTGACCCTTGGCACTTGATTTTAACCAAAAAGTTAAAGTTTGACTTTTCAGTGTACAGTTGACTGCAAATTTCATCTGTCAATCCAACGAAATTGAAATGTTTTGAACCATGCTATTAGGTCAAGATGATGCAATTGAATCCTTGAAATCATGCTTTAACTCAATTGGTCATTTTCTAGGTTAAAAACCAGAAATTGCCCTTCCTCAGTCAAAACCCTAATTTTGACCATTTTGCCCTTTTGATGATTTGATCAAATTTCTTGAGGAATTGTGATACAAACTTGATCAAATGATATATGTGAGTCTAAAATGTTGATATGGATAAAAAATTATGAAGTTTGACTGTAAATTGGCCATGGTTGACTTTTCCCCCAATACAATTGATTTTTAGGTCAACTATCCAATTGACTGATAAAAAATGTGGTTCAAAGCTTGAAACTTGTCCTGACTGATCTTAGGGATCCATAATGATGTTTGAAAGTCACATGAAGCCTTGGTAGCCCAAAATTCCTTGTGCAATCTCAAACCCTAATTTTGGGTCATCAGTGCATGATGAAATGTCTTGAGCTGACCAAACCCTAATCCAATCTTGAGTCAAAGAGATCTTGTGAGAAAAGTTTTGATAAATGAGAGGGAAAATTTTAGGGTACAACAGGTAGTTATCATCCAAGATTCCTTCATCATATGTTGAGGTAGTAATCGTCCAAGATTCCTTCATTATCCGTTGAGGTAGTAATCGTCCAAGATTACTTCATCATCTGTTGAGGTAGTAATCGTCCAAGATTACTTCATGATCTATTGAGGTAGTAATCGTCCAAGATTCCTTCATCATATATTGAGGTAGTAATCGTCTAAGATTCCTTCATCATCTGTTGAGGTAGTAATTATCCAAGATTCCTTCATTATCTGTTGTGGTAGTAATCGTCCAATATTCCTTCATTATCTGTTGAGGTAGTAATCGTCCAAGATTCCTTCATTATCTGTTGAGGTAGTAATCGTCCAAGATTCCTTCATCATCTGTTGAGGTAGTTATCGTCTAAGATTCCTTCATCATTTGTTGAGGTAGTAATCGTCCAAGATTCCTTCATTATCTATTGAGGTAGTAATCATCCAAGATTCCTTCATTATCTGTTAAGGTAGTAATCATCCAAGATTCCTTCATCATCTGTTGAGGTAGTAATCGTCCAAGATTCCTTCATTATCTGTTGAGGTAGTAATCGTCTAAGATTCCTTCATCATCTATTGAGGTAGTAATCGTCCAAGATTCCTTCATCATCTGTTTAGGTAGTAATCATCCAAGATTCCTTCATTATCTGTTGAGGTAGTAATCGTCCAAGATTCCTTCATCATCTGTTGAGGTAGTAATCGTCCAAGATTCCTTCATTATCTGTTGAGGTAGTAATCGTCCAAGATTTCTTCATTATCTGTTGAGGTAGTAATCGTCTAAGATTCCTTCATCATCTGTTGAGGTAGTAATCATCCAAGATTCCTTCATCATCTGTTGAGGTAGTAATCGTCCAAGATTCCTTCATCATCTGTTGAGGTAGTAATCATCTAAGATTCCTTCATCATCTGTTGAGGTAGTAATCATCCAAGATTCCTTCATCATCTGTTGAGGTAGTAATCGTCCAAGATTCCTTCATTATCTATTGAGGTAGTAATCGTCCAAGATTCCTTCATTATCTGTTGAGGTAGTAATCGTCCAAAATTCCTTCATTATCTATTGAGGTAGTAATCGTCCCAGATTCCTTCATTATCTATTGAGGTAGTAATCATCCAATATTCCTTCATTACATGTTGAGGTAGTAATTATCCAAGATTCTTTCACTATCTGTCACAGTCAAGCTTCATACTTACAGATTAATACCTGAAACAAGATAGGACAATTATCTGTGGACAAATTAATTGTAGATCAATTCCCGAAATAGGACGGGGTGACTATCTACATGACAATTACTTCCTTCAGACTTATGCTGGTTCAGTTTAAATCGATCAATGGTTATCCTGATTCCTTTTCGGTAGACACTTTCTATGGTTCAGATAAATCACTCTAAAGATTTATCCTGATTCTTTCCAGTCAAAGAATATTCAAGACTTTTGCTGGTTCAGTTTAAATCGATCAATGGTTTATCCTGATTCCTTTCCGGTAGACACTTTCTATGGTTCAGATAAATCGCTCCAAAGATTTATTATGATTCTTTTCCAGACCTCTGCTGGTTCAGTTTAAATCGATCAATGGTTTATCCTGATTCCTTTCTGGTAGACACTTTCTCTGGTTCAGATAAATTGCTCCAAAGATTTATTCTGATTCTTTTCCAGACCTCTGCTAGTTCAGTTTAAATCGATCAATGGTTTATCCTGATTCCTTTCCGGTAGACACTTTCTCTGGTTCAGATAAATCGCTCCAAAGATTTATCCTAATTCTTTCCAGTTAAAGATTATTCAAGACTTCTGCTAGTTCAGTTTAAATCGATCAATGGTTTATCATGATTCCTTTCCGGTAGACACTCTCTCTGGTTCAGATAAATCGCTCCAAAGATTTATTCTGATTCTTTTCCAGACCTCTGCTGGTTCAGTCTAAATTGATCAATGGTTTATCCTGGTTCTATTCCGGTAGACACTTCCTCTGGTTCAGCTTAAATCAACCAAAGATTTATCTGATTCTTTTCCAGTTGAAGTCAAGCTTAGACTTAGTCTAATTTCTGTCAACAATCACCTTTGGATGGCATCTATAAGCCCATCTTTGACAACTCTCCATCATCTCTCTAAATGGCATCTTTAAGCCCATTCCCTACACAATCAATAACCACATCATCGAGTGCAAATTTGTGGGCACTCTAGTGTTCAATCATCTTCTACCTTCAAGCTACAAACGACAATGTGCCATACTTGCTTTTCAGGTTTAAGAAGATTGAACAGGGGCAACTGTTGTACCCCAAAATTTTCCCTCTCATTTTCTCAAGATTTCTCTCACATGTGTGGTTATAAACACCTATTTAAAGGAAAAGAAAAAAATGAAAAAAGTTGAAGATGTTAATGTGCCTTTCGACAAGTCAAAAGTTTGCTTCGAATCCACATCCTTCGATTTGGCATCTAGGCTTCCTACGAGCAGGCTTGAGACATCCTTCGATTGGGCATCTAGGCTTCCTTCAACAAGCTTGAGTAATCCTTCGTTTAGGGCATTGGTTTCCTTCAAAGAAACCTGTTTCAAATCAACCTTCATACACGCTTCAAATTCACCTCTAAGCTTGCTTCGAACCCTCCTGCATGCAAGCTTCAATTGCCCCATTGGCCCCTTACATGTTTTCCTTGAGTCACAAAGCAGTGACCTCCTGCATGTAGGCTTCGACATGGCATTGATTCTTCATGCAAAACTTTGTTTGAGTAATGGATTCTTGTATGCTTGCTTGGTGTCACAAAGCAGTGACCTTCTGCATGCAGGTTTCGACAGGGCATTGGCTATGTTTACACTAGCTTCGAATGGATAATATTTCCCTTTGAAATAGTTTGCTTCGATTCCATACACATGGTTGGTGGCCCCTTCAAAAGACATGTATTGGTGGATTTGAAAGGCATACATAGGGGTCCCTTTCAAAGGATATACCTACTAGCCCATTCGAAGAATTGCAAATGGCCCATTCGAAAGACACTGATTGGAAATAAATGTTGCTGTCTGAAGAGGAGTCTGGTCGAAGTTGGACCTATGAAGTCAAAACGAAAGGTGAAATATTCAAAGATGCTTGTTGTCAAGTTCAGGCCTGATACACTGGCCATAACACTCCAAAACTGCTGCACAACAGTCCTGCAATGCTGCCTTTATTCTTGCACCAAAATGGTATACAAATACTGCCCCTTGAAAGCTACAAAAACAGTTTGCCCATTTTGTTCAAATTCTTTTGTTTTTCCTCCTAAACCTCAACCAACTTCACCTATAAATAAGAGGCTCCATAACACGTCTAAGGGGCTAGACAACACATCCGGAGGCTTTTGGTAGTTGGGAAAAAATTTGATTGTGTGAGAATCATCAAACACTTAACACATTATCAAACCCAGATTCAAAAGACCATACCTTTGTTTCTGACCTTTCAAATCCAACATTAGAAACACAACACCTGTTTCTTTTCCCTTTCAAATCCAGGAACAACCCCACACTTTGTTTTTCTTTCGAATCCAGTAGAAATAACACTACTCATGTTCTTCTCCTTCGAATCCAGAAATAACAAGCACAACCCCCACTCTCCTTGACCTTCGAATCCATTCAAAGAAACACTACATCTGTTTCTTTCCTTCGAATCCAGGAGCACCCAGGGCAGGAGCTCAAGGTCCAACACTACATTCCAACGTCAAGCAAGGTAAGTCCCCCTTAACCTTAAGCTTTTCGTTTCAAACATAACATGTAAATAACATTTGTTCACTTTTTATTTCTATACTTTCGATTGCATGCTTTTTCTTGTCCAAGTATACATTAAAGCTAACTTGTACAGACCCTAAACGAAAGAAAAAGTCTTGAGTGAAACGAAGCCTTAGGCTTCACCCCTAGGTTCTTCACATTCCAAATGAAGGAGCAAGAAGGGAGAAACGAAAGTTGTCCACACCGACTACCAGGCCCAATCGAAAGAAGCAACCAGAAAGATGTCCATATTGACTCCCAGGCCTCAATCAAAAGAAGGACAAAGGGCATGGTCGAAGCTTACTTGCTCACCCTAACACTCCTGCAATCGGAGGAAGCAGAAAGGCAGAATTGAAGGCTGCATCTCATGCTTCATGCTAAGCCCAAATCGAAATGAGCCAGAGAAGCAGAATCGAAGGGCGCATTCTGCCTAGATCGAAAAGCTCATTTTTCCTCCTTTTATTTTGTTTTGTCTTTACATTTTCTTACTATTCAATATGGTTGTAATAGTGTAGGATATTTATTTTCTGCATTTTTATTGCTTTTGTACAAATGTTAGTAATTAGGATGTATGGCAAGATAAAACCAACAAGCAGACAACCTAAAATTCAAAGACAAAATGCATGCAATCAAACACACTTTGCACACATGCACCTCTAGGGTAATCTCACTTGTTGCCTCAGAAAAGTAGTCATGTACCTCGAATATGGGCGTTTTAGCAAAGACCCCTCGATAAAAGATCGTAGTCCCTCGATGACCCTCAATGTTGCCTTTTGTTGTACCCCAAAATTTTCCCTCCTATATTTCTCAACAAATGTCAAGTGAGGTCCCCAAATTGCTCAAGGAAGTTCAAGAGTTGACCAGACAAACTCTCTCCTAAGGCAGTCTACCTCAAATTAGGGTTTCTATTTTCATCAAGATGTGTGAACCACAAAGGACTCAAATGCTCACCATTGTCCTAATATGTCCTCAATATCATCCATGACAAGTTTCAAGCCTTGTAGAGGAAGTTTGCTCAGTCAATTGCTTAAATGCCTGAAAATCAACTATACTAGGGCAAAAGTCAACTGTGGCCCACATGCAGTCAAACTTCAAGATTTTTGGTCAACATCTATTCTGAAGTATTATCCATCATTTTATCAAGGGTTGATCATGATTCCTCAAGGATTGCTCACAATTCATCAAAACCCCAAAGTTGCTAAATTAGGGTTTTGTAGGAAAAGTCAACTCAACTTTGAACAAGTATAACTTTCTCATACTTTATCAGAAATGACCCATCCAAAGCTCATTTTGAAGAGGATGCACTTCCCTACAACTCATATTCAGCTCCCAAGTCCAAATTCTGCAATCACAAAAAGATATGAATTTTGACATTATAGGTCATTTTGGAAAGTCAACAAAAACACCTTTTGGGTCAAAGCTTCATACATGAATATGGAAGACTCAATTGAGATGAGACCAAAAGGGTTGCTTAGAGGAAATACTAAGCTTTTTAAAAAGTCCAAGAACACCTCTCTAGGGTCAAAATTGAGAAAGTTATGCATTGGACAAGTTGACAATTTTTGCAAAATTGCTAAAAGACGAATGTGCTCAAATTTGCATTTTTTTGCTAAATGGGCCTAACTTTTTATGCTTGCACCCCAAATATAACATGGTCCACGACCCAAATGCTCACTCACATGTTATTTGCTTCATTATTTATTTTATTTTGATTTTTTGTTTATTAAAAACTGAATTAAATCAAATAATTGGTAAATGATAGCAAATATTTGTTTTGATTGGATATTTGGACAGAATCATAAGATCACTATGCTGGAAGATCAGAATCAAATCATATCATTGACAATTGGTACAAGAAATGCATGATTGGCATGATTATGGAAAGATATCATATGGCTTAAAAATCAAATATTCCATTCATGAATTCTCAAGATTGGATCCAAAATTGTTAACCTAATTGGATTCAATACATATACTAAAATTGATGGAACCCTGAGGACAAGAATTTTCGTGCACAACCTTCCTCCAAGAACCATAACAAAACTTGGAAAAAATTCAAGAAAAGTGTGAAACGAATCTCCTTCCACAGGCCAATTCAAGGTGTGTTGAGGTTCCCAATAAATTCCTTGGCATTTCAGGAAGCATTCCCAATCATTTGCAGGCGTCAGAACTTTCAAAATCACGCTTTATCACTCTCACGGTTTGCAAAATTATCCAAATTTGATTACAGTAATTCTTGCATATTTAGCATGTTTAAAATACATATTTGTATTCATCATCATGTTTGCAATGTTTCTGGGTAGTTTGATTTAATTTACAGTGCAGGAATAAGCTTTTGCCATTGTTAGGGTTTCGTGTTCCAATTTGGGGCTTTGGGTTTCAAGCAAAATTAGGCCTGATAATGGGTACCGTGATGATCAGAGTTTCAAATCCAGTTGATTCATGGTCCCCAATTGTATTTATATTACATGTTCTTGATTCTTGAATGACACAGGTCTCAGTAATAGACCTGCGTCCGTGGGTAAAGGTTCAGAGCCTAAAACGACACATCCAGAGAAGAAGACAACAGCGTGTCGTAACTTGATTGGCTGGTTTAAATTTTGGCGTGTTATTCTGGCTAGAAAGTTGTTTTTCTGATATATTATTTGTTTTTATTGTATTAACAAGTTAACATCCAGCGCAGTTGGTCAAAGGAAGGAAATCAGAAACTCATGTCCTGGGTTCGATCCCAGGCGTGAGCTTTTGGCATTTCTCCATTGTTTTCACCAGATCCAGCGCACCTCACCTTCTGAGGGCCATCATCTTCTGGATCCATCAGCCAGATCCAGATCCAGCATACCTCACCTTCTGAGGGCCATCATCTTCTGGATCCATCAGCCAAAGCCAGATCCATCGCACCTCACCTTCTGAGGGCCACCATCTTCTGGATCCATCAGCTAGAATCAAATCCAGCGCACCTCATCTTCTGAGGGTCATCATCTTCTGGATCCATCAGCCAAAATCAAATCCAGCGCACCTCATCTTCTGAGGGTCATCATCTTCTGGATTCACCTCTAACCAGATCTGTTGACAGCAGGCCCTTTGGTTATTTTTACTTCCTTTTTTTCCTTTTCTTTAATTCCTTTTCTTTCATTATTTTGTTTTTTTATCAACACAAAAATTATTTTATTAAATTAACCAATCAAAAATCACAAAAAAAGATTTTTTTTTAATTAGTTTAATTAATTTAGGGCAACTTTAATTTCTTTCATAATTTAAAAACAATTAGAAATTAGGTTTAATTAATTTGCAATTAAATATTTTTTTCAATAAAAATCCAAAAATACTTTTTCCCAAATTAGATTTTTTTTAAGATTTTATAATCGTCCTCGCATTTAATCCGTCGCGCGTACTTTAATTACATTTTATTATTATTGTAACTGTTTCAAGGATGTAATAGTTAATTTAGGGTTTTATTTACTGTTTAAAGTCCCAGGTTTTTGGCTATGTAATTAATCCCCCTCCCCGAAGCCTTGTAATAGCGTAGATTTATTTTCTCTCATTTTTTAATTCCCGTAAATATTTAACTGTCTAGATGTATGCTAATAGGATTGTATGACAAGAATGCATGACAAATTAATACGGTTAGAAAACCCTAATGTGCAAAGATAAATAACTGAAAACAAATCACTCGCACATATCACTCTTAGGGTATACTCTCACTTCGGTTGCCTTCGGTAAAAAATCATTAAGTATAGGTTGTCTTAGTGGTTTCCCTCCTGTCTAAAAAGATCAAATATCCCATTCAAATGTTGCCTCAGAAATGTTGCCTAAAAAATGTTGCCTCAAATATGATCTTAAGACTCTAGGGTTATTACTAAGATGTTCTAACATTGCTTTAGTGATTGTACGTCCCTTTCGAATTGACCCTTACAATTCCAACGACGGTGCTACCTATTTCTCAATAGTAGGATAGCGCTGTCTAAAGGAAACAAGAATAGAAACAATCTTTTTTTGAGTAGTTAGATGCTAGTAGGTACTTGCTCAAATCAAAACTTTTCACACTTACACATTTCAAACAAACTTTCAAAACAACTACGTCACACCTTTGAGGATTGACACAAAGGTTATCACGAAGTCAAACCTTCCAAAAAACAAAGCACATACACAAGCAATTTTAAAAATATGAGCAAGTACCTAAGAGCCCATGGAAAACCATGGATAGAAAGGGTGCTAATAACTTCCCTTTCTATAATCTACCCCCCGGTACTCAGAAACATCTCGAAAAAGGTTTTTTCTGTTCTTTTTCCTTTTCCTCTGTTGGATAAAATAAAATTCGGTGGCGACTCTTGCTTACCGCGAAATTTTGCGAATAAAAAACGCAAATGCAAACCAGCGTCAAACAATCGGTTCTTCCACTGTATCACAGAACTGGCGACTCTGCTGGGGAATATATAAGTCAGGTATACCTTAGGATCTAGGTCATCATAATTGCTTCTCTTGATTGCTTTGTTTGCTTTACTTTTAAGGGTTTTGTTTGGGGTTACTATAGATCCTACACCCGGATCTGGGGAATACCTTTTAGGTAAGTAGCAATAGACTGTGAGGGAACTGTACGGTGTAGACTAATACGGTTGAAGCAGTAGCTACGTTGATGTGGCACTTTGGTTGGTACCGGTATCCCTTGTGGAGAAACGAGGAGAATACAGAGCCGCTGCGTGGTGTCGTTAAGCATCAACTGACCTTAGAACCTTTAATCGTCCGACTTGGCCATTAGAAAGTAGTGAGATAGCCGGCCTCAGTGTAGAGCTGAGAACTGGTTGATACTCGATGCTACACTCATTGAGATCATACTCTCGGAATAATTCCAGCCACAAGAAAAGATTGCGTGAACTGAAACCATGACCGATGGAGGATGGTCAGTGATATTGAGACCCTCTAGAACCCGATTACTTTTCTAGGACATGTTTGAAACCAACTTAACTTCAAGAGGGTATTAACTTTGACCTCATGCAAGCCTTAAACCTAAGGGCTTTGTGTGATTTGACTGTGTTTGCAATATTTGTGTTTACCATATCTGTGGTTTATCATGACATCATGCATCATAACATGGCATTCATGTTTCACTACACTAACCATTTCAAAGACCAAGGGACTTTATCTTTGTTCTGTTTTGTAGATCATGGCTTTTGTGCGTAGAAATACCATCCGAATCAACTTTGTGCAGATACCTGCCCAACTTAAAGAGCTAGCATCAAGAGTTTTTGAAACTTCTACTTTCATTAAGAGACACGGTCAACTTCTCATCTTGGTTACTTCAAACCTTGATGAACAGATGATGAGCGTACTATTTCAGTTCTTCGATCCCAAGCATCACTGTTTCACCTTTCCAGATTACCAGCTGGTACCCACCTTGGAATAATTCTCTCATTTATTGGGCATATCCATTCTAGAGCAGGTACCCTTCACAGGTATGGAAGAGGTTCCTAAGCCAGAAGACATTGCCTTAACTTTGCATTTGAAACGGGTCGATGTGGTATCCAATTGGGAAACTCGAAGCGGGGTCGAAGGTTTTCTATCCAAATTTTTGATAGACCATGCTCAGCTATTCTGGGATGATTTAGATTTTCAAGCTTTTGAATATGTCTTGGCTCTTCTTATCTATGGTTTAGTTCTCTTCACTAATCCGGACTCCTTTGTAGATGTGAATGCTGTCAAGAGTTTCCTTTCTCACAACCCTGTGCCTACCTTGCTTTGAAATATCTTGCATGCCCTCCATACCTGTACTATGAAGAGAAGAGGGACTCTTATATGTTGCATGTCGTTGTTGTCAAGGTGGTTTATTTCTCACCTCCCTAAGTCGGTACTGAAGAACGAAGAAGGTTTGGGTTGGTCGTACAGAATAATGCCACTAGTTCATACAAATATTCTTTGGTGTTCCTGGGCTATGGAAGACACTGATGTTATTGACCGCTGTGGGGGATACCCTAATATCCCATTACTGGGTATCAGAGGGGGTATAACTTACAATCCTTGTCTAGCTTTGCGACAATTTGGTCGTGCTCGGAGTGATGGTCCCCATGAGTTACTTCTCGAGGACATTGTATTCGACTATAGGGAGGATGTTAAGGAGCATCGCCGGAGGTTTATACGAGCTTGGGGCATGGTAAACAGATCTGACCCCGAAGAATTGGGACCGAAGACTTCCCTTCCTATGCAGCCTTATCTCCAATGGGTTCGAGCTCGTGCCCAGAAGCTTATGATGCCTTATGAGGTCGTATTACCAGTGATTGTGGAGCCCACCAATGAAGAAGGCATTCCTTACACGGTTCTCTATCCTTACATGCCCACTGATCCTGGGGAGTTACAGAGGTCTTGGATTCAGCTGAGGAATGAGCGGGATACTTACCGGGAGCAGTTCCATGAGCAAGAAAGGAAGGTTTTAAAGCTCACCAGGAAGCTCGAGGAGGAAAGAGTGATCAATGATTATATCAGCACAAAGAGGAAGCGTCCATGGGACTTTTGATTTTTTCTTTTCTAGTTTTAGATTTTGTTTTATTTACTTATTTTGTAACGCCTTAAAGCCATTGTTGAACCTTTCAAATTTAAGCTAATAAAAGTTTTGTTTATTTTGGTTTGCAAATTTAAATTTCTCAAAGTCTTTGAAATCATTACATGCGCATCCCATTATCATGCACATCATTACAGGTACCACTACAGGTTTCTCATCTTCTTCGCTGTTTATCTCACGCAGAAATGTCTTCTGATCAAGCCATCAAAGATCTTCAGGCATAGAACGCCCAGTTCCAACAGATGTTCATAAGTCTGGCTAAGGGGCAGGAGGATTTGAAGACCCTTATTCTGAAAGAAAAGAAGAAGAAGAAGATTGGTATTCTAAATATGGGTAGAAGATTTGGAGAAAGGTTGAAGCATCAAACTGACCTGACCTCTTCATCCAAAGAAGGGGAGAACCAAGAAAGGGAAAAGGACCCTAGTCCTACAGTTTCTGACAATGATACTGATTACGACGATGAGCAATATCCTCCTACTGAGGATAGGTACAAGCAGTTAGAAGACCGTCTGAGTGCTATGGAAGTTCAGAAGATACCTGGTTTGGATTTCGGGGAATTGGGACTGGTATCGGCGGTGGTCATCCCTCATAAGTTTAAAGCTCCGGTTTTTGCCAAGTATGATGGAGCGTCCTGCCCAAAACTCCATCTCCGCTTGTATGTCAGGAAGATCCAGCCCCACACAACTGATAGAAATTTGTGGGTGCATTTCTTTCAAGATAGTCTGTCAGGGACTCAACTTGCATGGTTCTACCAGTTGGAGGGAGCCAGTGTCTGAAACTGGGAAGATCTTGCTGCTGCTTTCTACAAGCAGTATCAGTACAATGCCAACCTTGCTCCTACTCGTACTCAACTCCAGAGTATGTCCATGGGTGCAGGTGAAGGTTTTAAGGACTATGCTCAGAAATGGAGAGATTTAGCTGGAAGAGTTCAACCCCCGTTGTCTGATAGGGAGTTGGTTGACATGTTTCTAGGGACGCTATCTGGTCCGTTTTTCAATCACTTAATCGGCAACTCGTCATCTGGTTTCACCGAGCTGATTTTGACCGGAGAAAGAGTAGAAGATGGAATTCGAAGTGGCAAAATATACAAAGATTCCTCTTCGAGTTCGATAAAGAAACCTTTTACTGGTAAGAAGGAAGCCAATGCAGTCTATAGCCTGAGGGGCCAAAGCAGATCTGAACATCGTCAAGCGGTAAATGCTGTAGTGATACCAAGACCCGCAATTGCTCCACAACACAACAATCAACAAAGGGTGGAAAGACCACAACGGCAGTTTACCCATATCAACATGACATTGGCTAAAGTGTTACCTCACCTACTGAAATCCAACTTGGCAACCTTGAGAGAGGCTCCCAAGAATCCAAACACTACTTCTCCCATATACAATCCCAATGCGCAGTGTGCCTACCATTCTGAGAGTCCTGGCCATGATACAAATGATTGTTGGGATCTGAGAAAAAAAGTACAAGTCCTGCTCGAAGCCAAGGAGATAGAGTTTGATGCTCCAGAAAAGCCGAATGTTATAACTGCTCCCATGCCCAAATATGGTCGTGGAGTTAATGCTGTTGACGCTGATATGTTTGTGACCTCTATTGAAGAAATTTCTACTCCTCTGATGACTGTTAAGAAGAATTTGCTGTTAGCCGATTTATTTCCGGGTTGTGGTGAAGGTTGCCACATGTGTTCGATTCTACCTTCTGGTTTCCGTTTGTTGAAGTCAGTTGTTCAGCGCCTGATTGATAATAAAGAAATTTTGTTCGAGAAGACTATGATCCCTGTTGTTCCTATTAAAGACGTCGCTATTATAACCATTTTCGCCAATCCTTCCAAGGTTTCCTTGAGAAAACCTGTTAGGATTACACCTGTTCAAAGAATTTCTCCGCTGATAATCACTGTTCCTGGTCCCATCCCGTACACCTCAGACAAGGCTGTCCCATGGCATTATGGTGCTACTGTGTACTATCATGGCATTAAGCAGGATCTAAAGAATGAAGAAGCTGATACTAATGTCAGTAATATTGTCGGGACTAGTAAAGTTACCCGAAGTGGAAGGTTCTTCTCTCCCGAGATTTCCCCGATGACTATTGTCAAGCCTACTGTTATTCCAACTGCTGCTCCAACCAACACTCCTAACATTTCTCCTTATCCTACTCCAGTTATTACACCTGCTACTATTCCTATTCTTACTCCAGTTATCACCCCTGCTGCTGAGCCATTTGGGACTCGGGGCAAGGAAATTATAGGTGGGCCTGCCCGGACAGAGGCACCTAAGAAAATCATCGTGGAAGCCTCTAAACAAGAGATAGAGGAAATACTGAAAATTATCAAGAAAAGCGACTACAATGTGGTCGAATAGCTGGGGCAGACCTCGTCAAAGATCTCCATGTTGTCTCTGCTGTTGTGTTCTGAAGCCCATGCGAAGGCTTTGATTGCATTTCTCAAGATTGCACATGTGCGTCAGGAAACTTCAGCAGATAGTTCAAAGATTGCATGGCCAGCCTGACTGCTGACAATGGGCTAGGTTTTTCAGATGCAGATTTGACCCCTAAGGGAAGAAATCATAATGATGCTCTGCATGTCTCGATTGAGTTCATGGGCACCACTATGGCTCATGTACTGGTGGATACCGGGTCTTCGCTGAATAATATGCCGAAGAAGGCGTTGGACCATTTGGATTGTGAGGGGTTGACTCTAAAGCCTAGTAACATTGTGGTAAGGGCTTTTGACGGATCAAAAAGAATGGTGCACGGGGAAGTGGACATCCCTGTCAAGGTGGGTTCTCAGACCTTTGTGTCCACCTTCTACATAATGGATATCAGGCCATCATATTCTTGTTTGCTGGGTCATCCTTGGATCCATAGGGCTGGGGCAGTTACTTCCACACTCCATCAAATGCTGAAGTATCAGGTGAAGGGGAAGATTGTCACAGTGCAAGGTGAAGAGGAGTATATGGTGAGTCATCTCAATTCCTTCCGCTATGTAGAGATGGACGGAGAGTTCACAGAAACTCCTTGTCAGAATTTCGAAGAGGTCCCTCCGATATTGGCATCAACTGAAGTCACTACCGACAAACCTCCATTGAAGATGGCTTCTCTCAAGGACGCTAGGGCTGTGGTTGAAGAAGATGGGTGTACCAACTGAGGTTAGCTCCCTGATTTCACTCATAAAATTGACAAATTTGGTTTGGGCTTTACTATAGGAGCTCAAAGGGCTGTTAGGCGCGCTCGGATTGGAGGACCTCCACTACACATCAGCAATCAGGGAGTTAATGCAATTAAGGACAGTGAAGAAGATTCAGACATCGACAGCTGGATCTACCCAACAACCAACGGTGGACTGAATAACTGGACGGGAAATGACTTCATACCTGTTTCTTTTATTCCGCAGTAATTGACTTTTGTTTTAATATTTGTAATAAACAGTTTGAAACTTTACGGCCCGGTGCCTTGCCCGAGGCACCTTGGCTTTGCTTGTGAGTGCTTATTATTTGTCATTTCATATATCATTAATAAAGCATTGGACGTTTTCTTGCATACAAATTTTGCGCTCTTTGTTTTTCTCTTCTGTCTCACTTTATCAAAACAGCTATGCTCTTATACACACTCACGTATCATAATGCAGATCCATATCCACTATAGATCCCATTGATAACAACTCTGCTACTGCCAGTTATGAATTCAAAAATCCGATCAACCAAGCCGAGGACGAAGGTGAGGATGATTGTGAGGTGTCTGGAGAACTTGCTAGACTATTACTGCAGGAAGAAAGGGCCATACAGCCTCATGAAGAGCCAGTTGAGTCAGTGAATTTGGGTACAGAGGAAGACAAGAAAGAGGTTAAGATAGGTGCGAATCTGGAGCCTAGTGTCAAGAAACGGTTAATACATATGCTACACGACTATGTTGAGATCTTCGCCTAGTCCTATGAAGACATGCCTGGTTTGGACACTGATATTGTGGTACATCGCCTGCCGACCAAAGAAGATTGCCCTCCGGTAAAGCAAAAGGTTCGCCGTATGCGCCCTGAAATGTCAGAGAAAATCAAGGCAGAGGTCATGAAACAGTTCAATGCAGGATTCTTAGCTGTCACTTCTTATCCGCAGTGGGTTGCCAACGTCGTTCCGGTACCTAAGAAGGATGGTAAGGTACGGATGTGTGTGGACCATAGAGATATGAATAGGGTAAGCCCCAAAGATGACTTCCTGCTTCCTCACATTGATGTTCTAGTCGACAATACTGCACAACACAAAATCTTCTCCTTTATGGATGGTTTTTCTGGCTATAACCAGATCAAGATGGCTCCTGAGGACATGGAGAAGACAACCTTCATTACACAGTGGGGCACCTTCTGTTACAAGGTAATGCCTTTTGGGTTGAAGAATGCTGGGGCAACTTATCAGCGCGCCATGGTCGCTTTGTTCCATGATATGATTCACCACGAGGTCGAGGTTTATGTTGATTACATGATAGCCAGGTCCCAGACTGAGGAAGAGCACCTTGATCATCTCCAGAAACTGTTTGACAGGTTGAAGACGTACAAGCTGAGGTTGAATCCGAACAAGTGTACCTTCGGGGTAAGGTCTGGAAAGCTTTTGGGTTTTGTTGTCAATGATAAAGGTATTCAGGTAGACCCTGCAAAGGTAAAAGCCATATAAGAGATGCCGGATCCCCACACAAAAAAGGAAGTTAGAGGTTTCTTGGGACGTTTGAATTACATCTCCAGGTTCATTTCACATCTGACTGCTACTTGTGAGCCAATCTTCAAGCTGCTGAAGAAATATTAAGTGGTAAAGTGGAATGATGAATGCTAGACTGCCTTCGAAAGAATCAAGGAATACCTTCAAGAACCACCAATTTTGATGCCTCCAGTTGAAGGAAGACCTTTGATATTATACTTGACAGTGCTAGACAATTCAATGGGGTGTGTGATGGAGCAGCATGACGAGTCTGGTCGAAAAGAGCACGCCATTTATTACCTTAGCAAAAAGTTTACCGACTGTGAGACCCGATACTCATTGCTCGAGAAAACTTGCTGCACTTTGGCATGGGCTACTCGCCGACTGAGACAGTATATGTTGACTCACACTACCTTGTTGATATCAAAGATGGATCCGATCAAGTACATTTTCGAGAAACCCGTTCTCTCCGGAAGGATAGCAAGATGGAAGATGATCTTAACCGAGTACGACATTCAATACACCACCCAAAAAGCAATCAAGGGGAGTGTATTGGTGGATCATTTGGCGCATCAGGCCGGGGATGACTACCAGTCCATGAATTTCGAGTTCCCGGATGAGAATATCATGTTGGTAACCGATTGCGAAGAACCTGGACCGGATGAAGGACCCGAGGAGGGATCCCGATGGTCTATGTATTTTGATGGAGCCTCGAACGCATTGGGTAATGGCATTGGAGCTATAATCATATCTCCTGAGGGCTGTCATACTCCATTCACCGCCCGATTATGTTTTAATTGCACCAACAATATGGCGGAGTATGAAGCATGTATCATGGGTCTTCCAGCTGCTATTGACCTGAGGATTAAGTTTTTGAGTGTATTCAGAGATTCCTCTCTGGTAATAAGTCAGATCAAAGGCGAGTGGGATACGAAGCACCCGAATCTTATTCCTTACAAAGAGTATGTACTGACATTGCTCCCACACTTTGAGGAGATAACCTTTGAACATTTCCCACGAGAAGAGAACCAGTTGGCAGATGCGCTAGCTACCATGTCTTCTATGTTCAAAGTTAGATGGGACAATGAAGCTCCCCAGATTACCATTGAGAGGTTGGATAAACCCGCATATTGCTGTGACATTGAGACTGAATAGGTAGCAAATAAACCATGGTTTCACGAGGTAAAGAGGTATCTTGAGGCTCAAGAGTACCCCGAGGGGGCATCTGTTAACGACAAGAAGTTTCTGAGAAGGTTCGCTATGAAATTCTTCATCAGTAATGGAATCCTCTATAAGCGTAACCATGATTCAACCTTACTATGGTGTGTAGACAAGAGCGAAGCAGAGAGGATCATGACAAATCTACATGAAGGTACCTTCGGAACTCATTCCAGTGGACATAACATGGCGAAGAAAATCCTACGGGCAGGATATTACTGGTCCACTATGGAAGCCGATTGTTATCAGCATTCTCGAACCTGTTACAAGTGCCAAGTCTATGCTGATAAGGTGCATGTATCTCTGGTTCCCCTGAATGTTTTGACGGCTCCCTGGCCTTTTGCGATGTGGGGGCATCGACATGATTGGAGAAATCAGACCTACTGCGTCTAATGGGCATCGTTTCATTCTGGTAGCCATTGATTACTTCACAAAGTGGGTTGAGGCAGCTTCCTTTTCTAAAGTAACCAAAAATGTCGTGGCGCGGTTCATTCGACACAATATGATCTGTTGATATGGTGTCCCAGAGAGAATTATTACTGACAATGGTATAAATCTCAATAACACAATGATCACCGAACTCTGCAAATAGTTCAAGATTCAGCATCATAACTATTCTCCCTACCGGTCGAAGATGAATGGGGCTGTTGAAGCAGCTAACAAGAATATCAAGAAGATTGTACAGAAGATGACGGTGACATACAAGGACTGTCATGAGATGTTACCATTCGCTCTTCATGGGTACCGTACCTCAGCACGGACGTCGACAGGGGCAACACCCTACTCCTTGGTATATGGCATGGAGGCAGTCCTACCCATCAAAGTCCAGATACCCTCTCTTAGGATTATGAAGGATGCAGGTTTGAATGAAGACGACTGGATCCAAACCCGACTTGATCAGCTGAATCTAATCGATGAAAAGAGACTTACTGCTATCTGCCATGGTCAGACGTATCAAAAGCGAATGATCAGGGCTTTTAACAAGAAAGTTAGACGTCAAGAATATCGAGTAGGGGATCTGGTGATCAAGCGCATCATACTACCGCAAGGTGATCGCAGGGGAAAATGGACCCCCACGTACGAAGGGACATTTGTGGTTAAGAACATTTTCTCGGGAGGAGCTATGATTCTAACCACCATGGATGGTGACGACCTTCCTCACCCCGTCAATGCAGACATAGTGAAAAGATACTACGCATAATCAAAAGACCAGCTAGGTTGACTGGCCTAGGAAAAAATAAGGGCTTCCCGGCGAACCAAAAGGGTTCGAGCAAAAGTAAGGGATGAAAATGAAAAAAACTATACACTCGGCAAATCGAAAACCTGAAAAGGCGACTTGGGCAAAAAAGGGTATCCCGGTAGACTGAAAACCCGAAAGGGCGGTCCAGGAAAAATTAGGGATTAAAGCGTAACACTATGTCTCATTGGATCATCTTGCAACCAGACGTCGGTATCGACTATCAAGCTCAGACGGCGCCAATCAATCTGATCCACCTTCGACCAAGTAGTAAAGTGATGAGACGCTTGAAGATATAAAGGCAATAGAAGAGTTGGAACCCAATGGGATTGTTTCACATAGCTGTTTTTCTTTCTTTTACATAAATTGTAATTACTATTTTTTCGGCGGCGTTCTCTTACTAGGACGTCAGCCTCTTTGTACAAACATGCCTATTATAGGCCAACTTCAAAAATCAATACAATTCATTTTCACAAGATTTGTTTTTCTTTTTCTGTTTTGTTTTGCAAGAACATCCAATGATTCATTTTTGATATATGCATTTGAAAATAATGACTGCTCACAAGTGTTTACATAAGAAACATAGGACGATTACTCGTAATTCCAGGAACAGGGACAAACAAGAAGTGCTCAAACCTTACAGTTACTCTGCCCATAAGGGACTAGGATAGGGCCAGATTGAGAACATGAGCAGTGGTACATACACTCCCCACAGTGTAAAAAGTATCCAAGATAGTGATGTTAACTTTCCCGGCTTTCATGTCGAAGTAACCCTACTATCCAGGTTCCTTCTCATAACCTTACTATCTAGGATTTCATGTCGAAGTAACCCTACTATCCAGGATCCTTCTCACAACCCTACTATCCAGGCTTTCATCTTAAGGCAACCCTACTATCCAAGTTCCCTCTCATAACCTTACTATCCGGGTTCTTCCTCTCTTATCCCCAGACAATGGTCCGCAACACTGTAAGACTGGGACCCGATCAAACACAATTAATTTCACGTTTCCTTAGAAAGTCATGGTGCAACATATACCCCGACCAGATACATAGTTCACTTCCGCTCCCCAAACCGGAGTTATTCCCCAGTAGAGTAACAGACAACTGAAGCTCCTAAAACTCTATTTCTCTCATGACAGAGACCAACATTCCCCAGCGAAGTCCTCCTCAACAACAGGTATACGGCTTCTCGCAAAGGAATATCTTATGCGATCGACACTTCTTCGGATGGCATCTTTAAGCCCATCTCCGGAAATTCTCCAGCAACTACCAAATGGCATCTATAAGCCCATTCCCGATATCACATGTCAAGTATCACTTCATGCGAGTGCAAATTTCTGGGCACTCTCTAGTGTTCAATCATCTTCCACCTTCAGATCACGAAACACAGACGAGCCAATCTACACCCTCAGGTATAAGAAAATTGAACAGGGGCAACTGTTGTACCCCAAAATTTTCCCTCCCATATTTCTCATCAAATGTCAAGTGAGGTCCCCAAATTGCTTAAGGAAGTTCAAGAGTTGACCAGACAAACTCTCTCCTAAGGCAGTCCACCTCAAATTAGGGTTTTTATTTTCATCAATATGTGTGAACCAAAAAGGACTCAAATGCTCACCATTGTCATAATATGTCCTCAAGATCATCCATGACAAGTTTCAAGCCTTGCAGAGGAATTTTGCTCAGTCAATTGCTCAAATGCCTGAAAATCAACTGTACTAGGGCAAAAGTCAACTATGGCCCACATGCCGTCAAACTTCAAGATTTTTAGTCAACATCCTCATTATGAAGTATTATCTATAATTTGATAAAGGGTTGATCATAATTCCTCAAGGATTGCTCATAATTCATCAAAATCCCAAAGTTGCTAAATTAGGGTTTTGGAGGAAAAGTCAACTCAACTTTGACCAAGCATAACTTTCTCATACTTTATCAGAAATGACCCATCCAAATCTCATTTTGAAGAGGATGAATTTCCCTACAACGCATCTTCATCTCCCAAGTCCAAATTTTGTACTCACAAAAAGATATGAGTTTTGACATTATAGGTCATTTTGGAAAGTCAACAAAAACACCTTTTGGGTCAAAGCTTCATGCATGAATATGGAAGACTCAATTGAGATGAGACCAAAAGGGTTGCTTATAGGACATCCTAAGATTTCTAAAAAGTCCAAGAACACCTCTCTAGGGTCAAAATTGAGAAAGTTATGCATTGGCCAAGTTGACCATTTTTGCAAAATTGCCAAAAGACGAATGTGCTCAAATTTGCATTTTTTTGCTAAATGGGCCTAACTTTTTATGCTTGCACCCCAAATATAACATGGTCCACGACCCAAATGCTCACTCATATGTTATTTTCTTCATTATTTATTTTATTTTGATTTTTTGTTTATTAAAAATTGAATTAAATCAAATAATTGGTAAATGATAGCAAAGATTTGTTTTGATTAGATTTTTGGACAGAATCATAAGCTCACTATACTGGAAGATCAGAATAAAATCATATAATTGGCAATTGGTACAAGAAAGGCATGATTGGCATGATTATGGAAAGATATCATATGGCTTAAAAATCAAATATTCCATTCATGAATTCTCAAGATTGGATCCAAAATTGTTAACCTAATTGGATTCAATACATATACTAAAGTTGATGGAACCCTGAGGACAAGAATTTTTGTGCACAACCCGCCTCCAAGAACCATAACAAAACTTGAAAAAAATTCAAGAAAAGTGTGAAATGAATCTCCTTCCACATGCCAATTCAAGGTGTGTTGAGGTTCCCAATCAATTCCTTGGCATTTCAGGAAGCATTCCCAATCATTTGCAGGTGTTAGAACTTTTAGAATCACGCTTTATCACTCTCACGATTTGCAAAATTATCCAAATTTGATTACAGTAATTCTTGCATATTTAGCATGTTTAAAATACATATTTGTATTCATCATCATGTTTGCAATGTTTCTAGGTAGTTTGATTTAATTTATAGTGGAGGAATAAGCTTTTTCCATTGTTAGGGTTTCGTGTTCCAATTTGGGGCTTTGGGTTTCAAGCAAAATTAGGCCTGATAATGGGTACCATGATGATCAGAGTTTCAAATCCAGTTGATTCATGGTCCCCAATTGAATTTATATTACATGTGCTTGATTATTGAATGACACAGGTTTCAGCAATAGACCTGCGTCTATGGGTAAAGGTTCAGAGCCTAAAACGACAGTTCTAGGGAAGAAGACAACAGCGTGCCGCAACTTAATTGGCTGGTTTAAATTCTGGCGCGTTATTCTGGCCAGAAACTTTTTTTCTGATATATTATTTGTTTTTATTGTATTAACAAGTTAACATCCAGCGCAGTTGGTCAGAGGAAGGAAATCAAAAACTCATGTCCTGGGTCCGATCTCAGGCGTGAGCTTTTGGCATTTTCTCCATTGTTTTCACCAGATCCATCGCATCTCACCTTCTGAGGGCCATCATCTTCTGGATCCATCATCTAGATCCAGATCCAGCGTACCTCACCTTCTGAGGGCCATCATCTTCTGGATCCATCAGCCAGAGCCAGATCCAGCGCACCTCACCTTATGAGGGCCACCATCTTCTGGATCCATCAGCTAGAATCAAATCCAGCGCACCTCATCTTCTGGATCCATCAGCTAGAATCAAATCCAGCGCATCTCATCTTCTGAGGGTCATCATCTTCTAGATTCACCTCTAACCAGATCTGCTGACAGCAGGCCCTTTGGTTATTTTTAATTCCTTTTTTTCCTTTTCTTTAATTCCTTTTCTTTAATTATTTTATTTTTTTATCAACACAAAAATTATTTTATTAAATTAACCAATCAAAAATCACAAAAAAGGATTTATTTTTTTAATTAGTTTAATTAATTTAGGGCAACTTTAATTTCTTTCATAATTTAAAAATAATTAGAAATTAGGTTTAATTAATATGCAATTAAATATTTTCTTCATTAAAAATCCAAAAAAACTTTTTCCCAAATTAGATTTTTTTTAGATTTTATAATCGTCCTCGCATTTAATCCGTCGCGCGTACATTAATTACGTTTTATTATTATTGTAATTGTTTCAAGGATGTAATACTTAATTTAGGGTTTTATTTACTGTTTAAAGTACCGGGTTTTTGGCTATGTAATTAATCCCCCTCCCCGAAGCCTTGTAATAGCGTAGATTTATTTTATCGCATTTTTTAATTCTCGCAAATATTTAACTGTCTAGATATATGCTAATAGGATTGCATGACAAGAATGCATGACAAATTAATACGGTTAGAAAACCCTAATGTACAAAGATAAATAACTGAAAACAAATCACTCGCACATATCACTCTTAGGGTATACTCTCACTTCGGTTGCCTTCGGTAAACGATCATTAAGTATAGGTTGTCTTAGTGGTTGCCCTCTGTTGTACCCCAAAATTTGCCCTCTTTTTTCCACAAGAAATCACAGCTTCGGGCTTTTCCTGATTTTTTAGATTGGCTCAAGAATCAGTCAAACAGACTTTTTCTTATCAGTCTACCCAAATTAGGGTTTTCATGGACTCTGGAACAGTTCAAGCAGATTATTAGGGTTTGGTTGAGTTTGGCTCAGGGTTTGATCAGGCAGGCGCTTCTTTGACATTAAATCAAGAATCAGGGTTTTGTGCACGCATTCTCAGAAAGAATTAATCCTACAGTTCTTTTCAAGTTACTCTGGGATATGGGCTGAGGCAGTTGAATTGAGAACTTGCAGTGTTTGGTATAATCAGTAAAAGAAAAGACATGTGGACGTTTGTTTGATTAACTGTGCATTGCTTATGTTTTAATTGGGACGCCGAGTTTATTATTGATTGCAAGACTACAGTGTTTGTTAATTATTTATATTATCTAAGTTAGAATAATTGGATTTACTTCCAGTTATTTTAATTCAAGAAAGCTTAAATAATCAAATAGACAGTTGAAATAAAAGAGATATCTGACAATAAAAAGACTTTTATTTATTTTTAATTATTTGTACAAGTGTTATTTAAATACAGTAATTGTTTACAAGTATTTATAATAATATTTATTACAATGATTAAAAGTAAAATAAAATTGCATCCTAATTTTCCTAAGTCTTCATCCTCTATTGCTGCTCCCCATTGCTCAACTGACTTTCATCTGCAAAAACAAAAAAGAAGAGAAGTCAACACAGATGAAATCAAAGGCAGACAAATATTTAAAACTCATCATTAAAAGAGTTGGCCGGAATCAGTTTGTTTGCCCTCTCTGCAAATCACAAGAAAACTCTTGGTTCACAAAGAAGGAAATAATTTATATGCTTGCAAATATAAAAAAATGTACAAGGCTGCAAATTTAAACAAAATGCCCAAGGCTGCATAATTTAAAATTGCAAAGTGTCAACAAAAATGTCAACCAAGCTGCAAGAAACTAAACTGAATTACAAAGTCCAAACTGAACTGCACATATGCAAACTGAAAAATGCCTAACCAAGTGCAAAGCTGTCAAACTGTCAAAGATATCAAAAGCCAATAAAGCTGTCAACAAAGTACACAAGAGATATGCAGGAAATCTGGAATGTGCAGAGGAAAGATACAATGCAAGCAACATTCAAAAATATCATCATTTTCAAGGCCAACCCTTTTTCAGAGTAGATAGTACAGTAAGCAATAAACAATGCTTTTTCTGATAGAGAGAGGAGGAGAGAGAGAAGAGGCTCACAGTACAACAAGCTTGAGGCTTAAAGATATAAACAAGATATACCAGTACAAAAGAAGGGGCAGAACCACATAACAAAATAACATAAAAGTTTGTAACCTCACAACTGTGTCAAAAATTCAAAGTCCACAAGCCTAAAACAAATTGCCTCCAACCTGTTCTAAACCATACAAACTTGTTAAGCCTAAGCCTCTAACCTGCTTCAACAGAAGCCCTTTCAAAACAAACCTGTTCAAGCCTCAAAACTACCTGCTAAGCATAAACCTCAAAGCCAATAAACCTCCTACCTTTCAAAAACACAAGCCAATAAGCCTGAAGCAAACTCACAAACAAAACCTTAGTTCAGACAAGCACATAACAGAAATAACACATCCTGCATAAACAAGCTTGAAGCCTATACCAAATAAGCTTACAAACAAGCTTACAAACAAAGCCTGTCAAAACTATCTTCAAACCAGAAAAGCCAATCCAAAGAACCATCATCCAAATCCAAACCAAATGTCCAAATAACAAATCCAAATGCCTCAGAACTAGGTTCATCATAGGCGAAGCTAGCTCAAGCTAAAAGAGAGAGGAAAAGCAATAGAAGCATAACAAATAGGCCATTCAGAAGCAAATCATACAAGAATCTTCATCAAATCAAAGCATTCAAACCAACAAAGCCCTCAGAGCTAGGCTCATCACAGGGTCCAACAAAAACAATAATCAGAATCAACATCAACATTTCATCAATAAACCATCCCACTAAAAAGCAAAATACGAATACCAGATCTCCAGAGCAAGCCAGCATCATACTCCCTCGCCTCCGGCCGCCTAAAGCGCCTCCAGCCCGTTTCTCCACTCCCCCGTCTCTAAAAGCCAACAAAGGTAGAAAACTCTTCCTTTTCTTTACACGCCTCACACAGAAAATAATGATAATCAAAAATCAGAACACAAAAGTAAAACATGCAAGAATGGAAATCTGAAACCCTAAAAAATTGAAAGAACAGAAATCTTTACCTTTCTTTTTATCACTGTTTGAACAAACGCGAGGAGGTGATGAACGGTGGCGCTGGGTGGCCATAGGCGAAGAGGAATTTTGTTCAGAATCCATGGTTCGAGCGAAGAAGAGACGAAGAGGACAAAGGTGGAAGCGGCACCGTTCTAGGCCAAAGTGTAACCCTAGTTCTGAGACACACTCGTTCAAACCCTAAACAAAAGTTGTAAAATGCCATTGGGCCGGTTCGCCCCATCAACATGCCTAAGCCCAACTGATTCAGTGCGCATACCCCCCCTTCTGATTATCTTTTCAAATTTTGTTTTGGGCCAAGTACAAATTCCCCTCTAAGGCCCATTCAACCTTTTTTATTTTTTTTATACTCTTAAGTCAATCCTTTTTTATTTTATCCCTTTATTTTCTTTTTATATAACTTAACCTTTTTTTTTGTAAATAAAATAATACATTAACTCTTTTTTATATAAAACTTTCTTAATTACTTTTTATTATAGCTAGTATAATTAAAAATGCATAAGAATAGAATTTTGAGTTAAATATTTTTCTTGTATATAAAACATTAAAAGATACATAAATAATTAGTTTGTTTTGAATTAAATATTTTTCTTTAAAACCCTTTTGTTTATATAACATTAACTAAAAATGTATAAATGTTAATTTTATCTAAAACTTAAAACATTTTTCTTTTCTTTTATTAAATATTTTTGTTTGTACATATTAACAAAAAGTACAAAAAGAATAAATACTTACTTAATTTCGCATTAAGTTAACATCTTGCATCACTTGTAAATAATCACATACACTTTCACAAATACTTTTGATACATTGCTTTTTATTCTTGTACATTGCTACATTGATATTGAGAATGCGATTCGATTTGGTTGTAAATATTATTTGGACACTACTATCCTGATATGACTCATCCCCATTTGTAAATATTTGTACCCCCATTCCCGGATACTTATTTGTAATATCTTAGACTTTAAATTCCCGCAATTTATCGCTTTCTATATACTGTATAGTAATTAGGGTTTGTATGCGAAGATTCAAAATTAACTGCTAGATAACCTAATACAAGACAAATGCATGATAATCAATACACCAATCACACTTCCACCCCTAGGGTAATCCCGCTTGTTGCCCTAAAAAATGGGCCATGTTGCATGTCGAGTATCTTTGGCAAAACAAAAACAATTCAAATGATCATAGTCCCTCGATGACGCTTTCAAAGTCGCCTAAACAAAATGATCATAGTCCCTTCAAGCAAAATTGCCAAAGACACTTGGCACCATTGCATTCATGGTCCAAACGATGACCCGCGCCTGTCCGGTTAACATCCTAACACAAGATTATCCACCAAATACAATGGTGGAACAAAACTGTTAAAAGGGTTAAAACATGAGAAAAATCTTTGAGTAAATTTAGGAGTAGACAACTCTTAGTTACTTGATCAAACTTGCAAAACACACTTGCCTACTTTCAAAACACACTCCACAACACAATTTCAAAACAACTTTCAAAAAACATTTGAAACATCTTTTCAAAAAAGACACACACCTTTGTAAAACATTCGAGTAAAGAATTGTTACAACGGTTGCCTAGACAAGGCATCTTTTTCAAAACATTTTCAAAACACACACACACACACACCACCATTTCAAGCAATTGAAAATCAAGGCAAGTGATCTAAAACAAGTAACTAAGAGCCCATGGATAACCATGGATGAGAAGGGTGCTAATACCTTCCCTTTTCATAATCTACCCCCCGAACCCACGAAACATCTCAAAGGTTTTTGCTGTGCTTTTTAACCTTTCCTTAGGATAAAATAAAAAGTCGGTGGCGACTCTTGCTAAACCGAAACATTTGCGAAAACAAACGCAAACCTCAAGTCAGTTCTCCCACCGTATCACAGAACTGGCGACTCTGCTGGGGAGAAATTTAAAAGTGGGGTTACCTTAGGGTTTAGATCACCTTTACATACTTGCTTTGATTGCTTTGATTACTTTACTTTTTGGGTCCTTGTTTGGGTTTATTGTAAATTCTACACCCGGATTTGGGGCACCTTCTTAGGTAAATAACAATAAAACTGTGAGGGAACTGTGCGGGGTATACCTACATGGTTGAAGCAGTAAGCTATGTTAGTGTGACAAATTTGTGAGTACCGGTAACCCTTGAGTTCAATCAAGGAGAGTACGGGGCCGCTGAGTGATGTCATGAAGCACTAACAAACTCTTAGAACCTTAATTGACCATCTTAGCCTTTTTAGGGGTAGTGAGATGACCGACTTTGGTGCAGTCCGAAGTTGGTAGATACTCGATACTACACTCATTGAGGGTTGTTTTCTTGGAATGGAATATTTTGGTCGCCAGTTAAGTGGCTAAACCAAAACAATGAACACAGAAAATAATCCAATGATATTGAGCTCCTTAGAACCCGGTTTCTATTTTAGGACAGGATGAACCAACTAACTTCAAGAGGGTACTTACCTACAAACCCCATGCAAGCCTAAACCTAAGGACTTGTTTGCTTTATGTGATATGATTATCTGTATATACCCTTACTTGCTTCTGCATACATGTACATAACATCATGACGTCATACCATAGCATTTTTTCACTAACCACTTCAAGGATCTTGAGGGTCTTTTGATGCAGGGTCACGTTGAACTGGACGTCTACCAAAGGGCAAGAGGATTATCCTCTAAACAAATGCCATCAAAGATCAAGTACAACAACTTGAAATAGGGGCTATGACCCACTTGACATGGTGAGCTTGATTCTCGTGGAAAGACATCCACAGGTGCAAAGTTCTCCAATCAAAGATCGAAGTTCAACCTCTAACATTCTCTTATGTTTACCCCGAGAGATCCTTGAAAACATGCATCCACATATCATGCATTGCATCATGACAGTTTTTCCTTTTTCAGGTTTCCTTATTCTCATACTGTTTATTTCAGTAGAGATGGCTCTAGAGAGGACTGTCAAGGATATCCAGGATCAAAATGCTCAACTTCAGGAAATGTTCTTGAACATGTCCCAGGGGAAAGAAGAAGTGAAGGCTCTCCTCACCAGGGGCATGGTCCAGGGGAATTCAAGCAATGCCAAGAGTGATCAGTTGGAGGAACTGCAGTTCGAGCTGGCAACAATAAGGATCCAGATGATGGGGAAACTGGTGGGCCAGATGGCTCTCATCCAGGACTTGTCTCAAAGACAAGAGGAGCTCAGAGTTCTCGTCAACCAACTGCTTCGGGACAACCAAGTGGAGCAAACATCTGAGGTGGAAGAGCAAGTCACCACTCAACCCCCCTCAAGACAAGAAGATAAGGGAAAGGCTCCTCTACTTGCTTCAGGGTCACAAGCCCATCAACAACCTCGTCAGCGTCAACGGGGTAATCACCGTAAGCAAACTACGCCGGGAAGACAGTTCACTGAGACTGACATACCGTCATCTCTAATACTGGAGCGCTTGTTAGAGGTCAATCTGACTGCTTTAAGGGATCCTATTCGGAAGCCCAATACCTCCGCTCCTAACTATCATCCCGACGCATTTTGTGTATACCACTCCTATAGCCCGGTACACGACACCGACGACTGTTGGGACTTGAAGAACAAGATTCAAGATCTGATTGACATTGGAGTGCAGAGGTTCATGCCAGATGGCGAGATGAAAATCTTCCGTTAAGGGTTTCTCCACCTGAAGTGACAAAGCTCAAACTGAGAGACTTTTGTTCCATTTGAATTTTCAAAGTTGTAATTTCTTTTGTGATTCAAACAATTATCTATTGATGTCAAACTTTATTTCATTAATGCATTGCATATGTTTATCTTGAATTCATCCATTCGTTTTCACTACTCTTATGCTTTCTTTATGATATTTAACTCTTGATAAAAAGCTACAAGCCTTTAGAGGGAGGATGACGAAACAATACCATAATCTCATACAATATGCTTTTGAACAGACCTTGCTGATGATGTACAGGCATTTCTTTCAATTCCCAAACACTGGAGTTATAAGGAAGATAATCCCTAGTCAACCCCTTAGAGCCAAAGAAGTAGGAGTTTTCTGTTCTAAACAAATTGAAACCTTTGATTTAAACCCGGGGCAGGGTAATCTCTCAGTTAAGTAAAAAAAAAAGATGCGCATTGAAGTCGCAAACTCTCAGTTCGTAATACAACGAACGAGATCAAAAAAAAGAAAAGCATTCCTTTGGAATCAAAAGACAGTGATGGTTCCTTATCTCATAGGCAGTCATTACCTCTCGAAAAAGAAAAGCCCACTGAGCCAAAAGAAAGCTGGGGCATCCCACTGACTGTAATCCCGAAAACAGGAACAGTCAGGAAAAAGTTAGGGATAAAAAATCAAAAGAAAGAGGTCGTTACAAATCCTCAACAAATGTTGCAAAAATGACTGCCTTCCCATAAAATTCAATTGGTGTGAACCATCACCCAAAAAGAGTCATTCCAAACTCGAACAGAGTTCGACACATAATTAACTGAACTTAGGATTGAAGAACATCACGAAGAGCGGGTGGGTACAAATATACTTTGAGCCTTTATCCTTTGTTTCTTAAACCGTGAACCAAGCCACGTTACAACCCTTCAAAAGTCCTAATTGAAGCACGGGTTAGTTCGAAAGCATACTGTTACAAAAGGTATCCTGACTCCTGTAAGGCTTTGCCCTCAATCTTGTGTTGAATTTGTCTTATAAAAAGTTTTCTGCTAAAAAACGCATTTTTCAAAACTTCGAGACAGACATAAACTTTGCATTACTTGAATATCACTGTTTGCATTTGGCTATTTGTTTGACAGCGGAGAAATTCACACAATGAATATCCGATGAACGAAAGCTCTCTCAGTGAGTAAAATCACTTCAAAAAGGATGACACTTCCATTGACAAATCTCCCATCAACAAGGGGCATGACATGTCACTATCCAGCACACCTGGGGCAGTCCAGTCAAGGTTTCAACAGATCTTTCAAAGTTCAGTTAACCTGGGGCAGTCCAGTCAAGGTTTCAACAGATCTTTCAAAGTTCAGTTAACCTGGGACAGTCCAGTCAAAATTTCAACAAATCTCTCTAGTTCAGTAAACTTGGGGCAAGACTCCTTCATCATCACTTGGGGCATTCGAATGTCAATCACCAAGGTCATCAAAATTCCTTCATCACCTGCTAGAAGTTACAACCACCAACAGAATAACGGACAATTGAAGCTCCTAAAAATCTGTTTCTCTCAAGAATGAAGACTCTCATCCTTAAAACCTCAGAAGATTGGTATACTCCCAGTTACTAACTGTTAACATAATGAAGATTCTCATCACCTCAGAAGATTGGTATACTCCCAATTTCCGACCCTTAACAAAATCAAGATCAGATTTCCGTCTAGAGATAGTTCAGATGTGACCCAGATTTAGCGACATTCCGAAACTTATTCCAGATTTCCTTCTAGAGATAGTTCAGATGTGACCCAGATTTGGCGACATTCCAAAACTTATTCTAGATTTCCTTCTAGAGATAGTTCAGATGTGACCCAGATTTGGCGACATTCCGATACTTATTCAAGATTTCCTTCTAGAAATAGTTCAGATGTGACCCAGATTTGGCGACATTCTGAAACTTATTCCAGATTTCCTTCTAGAGATAGTTCAGATGTGACCCAGATTTGGCGACATTCCGAAACTTATTCCAGATTTCCTTCTAGAGATAGTTCAGATGTGACCCAGATTTGGCGACATTCCGATACTTATTCAAGATTTCCTTCTAGAGATAGTTCAGATGTGACCCAGATTTGGCGACATTCCGAAACTTATTCAAGATTTCCTTCTAGAAATAGTTCAGATGTGACCCAGATTTGGCGATATTCCGAAACTTATTCCAGATTTCCTTCTAGAGATAGTTCAGATGTGACCCAGATTTAGCGATATTCCGAAACTTATTCCATATTTCCTTCTAGAGCTAGTTCAGATGTGACCCAGATTTGGCGACATTCCGATACTTATTCAAGATTTCCTTCTAGAGATAGTTCAGATGTGACCCAGATTTGGCGACATTCCGAAACTTATTCAAGATTTCCTTCTAGAAATAGTTCAGATGTGACCCAGATTTGACGACATTCCGAAACTTATTCCAGATTTCCTTCTAGAGATAGTTCAGATGTGACCCAGATTTGGCGACATTCTGAAACATATTCCAGATTCCCTTCTAGAGATAGTTCAGATGTGACCCATATTTGGCGACATTCCGATACTTATCCCAGATCAGTACCTGCAGCAATCAAAAGGTTCTTGCAATCCCCAGTGGAGCTAAAACTTCCAACTATCAATCCCCAAGCGGAATGAAGACTCTCATTCTCATTTCCTCACAGGATATTCAAATATTCCCCAGTGAAGATCTCCTCAAGACAGGAGTCCCCAGTAGATTGGCATACAACCCAAGCTCCTGATTCACCAACAGCGGTCCCAGGACTTCTCATTTTCAACAATCAAAGGATTTTTCAATCCCCTACAGCAGTCAAGGAATTACTTTCCCCGGCAGCAGTCAAGATTCTTTTATCTCCAGCCATCCAGGATTCATCTATCCTCAGCAAGACAACTCATCAGCTTACATGCGCATTCATCACATTTATATCATAAACATTGATATAACATACATTGCATCATGCATCATGACATTGCATACAACTAACTCTTTACCTTTTCAGGAAAGATCAGTCAACAGACAAAGATCATCATCTTCCGAGATTCTTTCTAGAAATAGTTCAGATGTGACCCAGACATGGCGACATTCTGATACTTATTCCAGATTCACCCAGAGATAGTTCAGATGTGACCCAGACATGACGACATTCTGATACTTATTCCAGATTCACCCAGAGATAGTTCAGATGTGACCCAGACATGGCGACATTCTGATACTTATTCCAGATTCATCCAGATGCAGTTTTACACGGACTCATCATCAGGAAACCCTACACCAGTTCCTTCTCAAATTTAGATGCAGTTTTACACGGACTCATCATCAGGAAACCCTACACCGGTTCCTTTTCAACTTCAAGACTTCTGAAAACAGTTTACAGATTCTCCAAACACGGAGGTTAATCTATCACTTGTTCAGATGCAATTTCTGAAAACAGTTTACGGATTCTCCAAACACGGAGGTTAATCTATCGCTTGTTCAGACTCAATTTTTGAAAACAGTTTACGGACGCTTCCCAACAACGTATGCTGCTCTATTGCTTATTCAACTTCAAGACTTATGAAAACAGTTTACGGATGCTTCCAGATACGGATGTTAATCTATCGCTTATTCAGACCCCCAGTTCAGAGATGTTCCAAAACATGGATACCTGTCTGATACTCACCCACTCATCAACGACATACAATTCAACAAACATTTCCAGATGGCATCTCTAAGCCCATCCTCCTACCAACAACTTCTAGATGGCATCTCTAAGCCCATCCCCCGACAAGATTCTGTCACATCCCTAGATGTCATCTCTAAGCCCATCACCAAATGGCATCTTTAAGCCCATTCCCTCTACCATCACATCACCGAGTGCAAATTTTTTTGGGCACTCTAGTGTCCAATCTCCTTTTACCCTCGAGTCGCGAAAGGCAAACTTGCCAATCTAACTCTTCAGGTTCAAGAAGATTGAACAGGGGCAACTGTTGTACCCCAAAATTTGCCCTCTTTTTTCCACAAGAAATCACAGCTTCGGGCTTTTCATGATTTTTCAGATTGGCTCAAGAATCAGTCAAACAGACTTTTTCTTATCAGTCTACCCAAATTAGGGTTTTCATGGACTCTGGAACAGTTCAAGCAGATTATTAGGGTTTGGTTGAGTTTGGCTCAGGGTTTGATCAGGCAGGCGCTTCTTTGACATTAAATCAAGAATCAGGGTTTTGTGCACGCATTCTCAGAAAGAATTAATCCTACAGTTCTTTTCAAGTTACTCTGGGATATGGGCCGAGGCAGTTGAATTGAGAACTTGCAGTGTTTGGTATAATCAGTAAAAGAAAAGACATGTGGACGTTTGTTTGATTAACTGTGCATTGCTTATGTTTTAATTGGGACACCGGGTTTATTATTGATTGCAAGACTACAGTGTTTGTTAATTATTTATTTTATCTAAGTTAGAATAATTGGATTTACTTCCAGTTATTTTAATTCAAGAAAGCTTAAATAATCAAATAGATAGTTGAAATAAAAGAGATATCTGACAATAAAAAGACTTTTATTTATTTTTAATTATTTGTACAAGTGTTATTTAAATACAGTAATTATTTACAAGTATTTATAATAATATTTATTACAATGATTAAAAGTAAAATAAAATTGCATCCTAATTTTCCTAAGTCTTCATCCTCTATTGCTGCTCCCCATTGCTCAACTGACTTTCATCTGCAAAAACAAAAAAGAAGAGAAGTCAACACAGATGAAATCAAAGGCAGACAAATATTTAAAACTCATCATTAAAAGAGTTGGCCGGAATCAGTTTGTTTGCCCTCTCTGCAAATCACAAGAAAACTCTTGGTTCACAAAGAGGGAAAGAATTTATATGCTTGCAAATATAAAAAAATGTACAAGGCTGCAAATTTAAACAAAATGCCCAAGGCTGCATAATTTCAAATTGCAAAGTGTCAACAAAAATGTCAACCAAGCTGCAAGAAACTAAACTGAATTACAAAGTCCAAACTAAACTGCACATATGCAAACTGAAAAATGCCTAACCAAGTGCAAAGCTGTCAAACTGTCAAAGATATCAAAAGCCAATAAAGTTGTCAACAAAGTACACAAGAGATATGCAAGAAATCTGGAATGTGCAGAGGAAAGATACAATGCAAGCAACATTCAAAAATATCATCATTTTCAAGGCCAACCCTTTTTCAGAGTAGATAGTACAGTAAGCAATAAACAATGCTTTTTCTGATAGAGAGAGGAGGAGAGAGAGAAGAGGCTCACAGTACAGCAGGCTTGAGGCTTAAAGATATAAACAAGATATACCAGAACAAAAGAAGGGGCAAAACAACATAACAAAATAACACAAAAGTTTGTAACCTCACAACTGTGTCAAAAATTCAAAGTCCACAAGCCTTAAACAAATTGGCTCCAACCTGTTCTAAACCATACAAACCTGTTAACCCTAAGACTCTAACCTGCTTCAACAGAAGCCCTTTCAAAACAAACCTGTTCAAGCCTCAAAACTACCTGCTAAGCATAAACCTCAAAGCCAATAAACCTCCTGCCTTTCAAAAACACAAGCCAATAAGCCTGAAGCAAACTCACAAACAAAACCTTAGTTCAGACAAGCACATAACAGAAATAACACATCCTGCATAAACAAGCTTGAAGCCTATACCAAATAAGCTTACAAACAAGCTTACAAACAAAGCCTGTCAAAACTATCTTCAAACCAGAAAAGCCAATCCAAACAACCATCATCCAAATCCAAACCAAATGTCCAAATAACAAATCCCAATGCCTCAGAACTAGGTTCATCATAGGCGAAGCTAGCTCAAGCTAAAAGAGAGAGGTAAAGCAACATAAGCATAACAAATAGGCCATTCAGAAGCAAATCATACAAGCATCTTCATCAAATCAAAGCATTCAAACCAACAAAACCCTCAGAGCTAGGCTCATCACAGGGTCCAACAAAAACAATACTCAGAATCAACATCAACATTTCATCAAATAATCAATCAGAGCAAGCAAGCGGAAGAGGAAAAGAAGTGTTCAAAAACAGATAAGCTAGGGTTCTCAGATATTCATCATAAAACCATCCCACTAAAAAGCAAAATACGAATACCAGATCTCCAGAGCAAGCCAGCATCATACTCCCTCGCCTCCGGCCGCCTAAAGCGCCTCCAGTCCATTTCTCCACTCCTCCGTCTCCAAAAGCCAACAAAGGTAGAAAACTCTTCCTTTTCTTTTCACGCCTCACACAGAAAATAATGATAATAAAAAATCAGAACACAAAAGTAAAACATGCAAGAATTGAAATCTGAAACCCTAAAAAATTGAAAGAACAAAAATCTTTACCTTTCTTTTTATCACTGTTTGAAGAAACGTGAGGAGGTGATGGAAGGTGGCGCTGGGTGGCCATAGGCGAAGAGGAATTTTGTTCAGAATCCATGGTTCGAGCGAAGAAGAGACGAAGAGGACAAAGGTGGAAGCGGCGCCGTTCTAGGCCAAAGTGTAACCCTAGTTCTGAGACACACTCGTTCAAACCCTAAACAAAAGTTGTAAAATGCCATTGGGCCGGTTCGCCCCATCAACATGCCTAAGCCCAACTGATTCAATGCGCATACCCCCCCTTCTGATTATCTTTTAAAATTTTGTTTTGGGCCAAGTACAAATTCCCCTCTAAGGCCCATTCAACCTTTTTTATTTTTTTTATACTCTTAAATCAATCCTTTTTTATTTTATCCCTTTATTTTCTTTTTATATAACTTAATCTTTTTTTTATAAATAAAATAATACATTAACTCTTTTTTATATAAAACTTTCTTAATTACTTTTTATTATAGTTAGTATAATTAAAAATGCATAAGAATAGAATTTTGAGTTAAATATTTTTCTTGTATATAAAACATTAAAAGATACATAAATAATTAGTTTGTTTTGAATTAAATATTTTTCTTTAAAACCCTTTTGTTTATATAACATTAACTAAAAATGTATAAATGTTAATTTTCTCTAAAACTTAAAACATTTTTCTTTTCTTTTATTAAATATTTTTGTTTGTACATATTAACAAAAAGCACAAAAAGAATAAATACTTACTTAGTTTCGCATTAAGTTAACATCTTGCATCACTTGTAAATAATCACATACACTTTCACAAATACTTTTGATACATTGCTTTTTATTCTTGTACATTGCTACATTGATATTGGGAATGCGATTCGATTTGGTTGTAAATATTATTTGGACACTACTATCCTGATATGACTCATCCCCATTTGTAAATATTTGTACCCCCATTCCCAGATACTTATTTGTAATAGCTTAGACTTTAAATTCCCGCAATTTATCGCTTTCTATATACTGTATAGTAATTAGGGTTTGTATGCGAAGATTCAAAATCAACCGCTAGATAACCTAATACAAGAAAAATGCATGATAATCAATACACCAATCACACTTGCACCCCTAGGGTAATCCCGCTTGTTGCCCTAAAAAATGGGCCATGTTGCATGTCGAGTATCTTTGGCAAAACAAAAACAATTCAAATGATCATAGTCCCTCGATGACGCTTTCGAAGTCGCCTAAACAAAATGATCATAGTCCCTTCAAGCAAAATTGCCAAAGACACTTGGAACCATTGCATTCATGGTCCAAACGATAACCCGCGTCTGTCCCGTTAACATCCTAACACAAGATTGTCCACCAAATACAATGGTGGAACAAAACTGTTAAAAGGGTTAAAACATGAGAAAATTCTTTGAGTAAATTTAGGGGTAGACAACTCTTAGTTACTTGATCAAACTTGCAAAACACACTTGCCTACTTTCAAAACACACTCCACAACACAATTTCAAAACAACTTTCAAAAAACATTTGAAACATCTTTTCAAAAAAGACACACACCTTTGTAAAACATTCGAGTAAAGAATTGTTACAACGGTTGCCTAGACAAGGAATCTTTTTCAAAACATTTTCAAAACACACACACACACCACCATTTCAAGCAATTGAAAATCAAGGCAAGTGATCTAAAACAAGTAACTAAGAGCCCATGGATAACCATGGATGAAAAGGGTGCTAATACCTTCCCTTTTCATAATCTACCCCCCGAACCCACGAAACATCTCAAAGGTTTTTGCTGTGCTTTTTAACCTTTCCTTAGGATAAAATAAAAAGTCGGTGGCGAATCTTGCTAAATCGAAACATTTGCGAAAACAAACGCAAACCTCAAGTCAGTTCTCCCACCGTATCACACCCTCCTATCTAAAAAGATCAAATATCCCATTCAAATGTTGCCTCGGGAATGTTGCCTCGAAAATATTGTTTCGAATATGATCTTAAGACCCTAGGGTTATTACTAAGATGTTCTAACATTGCTTTAGTGATCGTACGTCCCTTTCGAATTGACCCTTACAATTCCAACGACGGTGCTACCTATTTCTCAATAGTAGGATAGCGCTGTCTAAAGGAAACAAGAATAGAAACAATCTTTTTTCGAGTAGTTAGATGCTAGTAGGTACTTGCTCAAATCAAAAATTTTCACACTTACACATTTCAAACAAACTTTCGAAACAACTTCGTCACACCTTTAAGGACTGATTAAAGGTTATCACGAAGTACAACCTTCCAAAAAAACAAAGCACATACACAAGCAATTTTAAAAAGATGAGCAAGTACCTAAGAGCCCATGGAAAACCATGGATAGAAAGGGTGCTAATACCTTCCCTTTCTATAATCTACCCGTACTCAGAAACATCTCGAAAAAGGTTTTTTCTATTCTTTTTCCTTTTCCTTTGTTGGATAAACTAGAAGTCGGTGGCGACTCTTGCTTATCGCGACATTTTGCGAATAAAAAATGCAAAATGCAAACTAGCATCAAACAGTCGGTTCTACCACCGTATCACACCTTCGGTAAATGATCTAGTCTCTAAATGACATTGCTAAAACATCTCATAGGTTGCCTTCTATGACTATACAAACGTCCCACGCCCGTCCCTTCATATCCAACGGTGGGGTTTCTTACCAAATCAATGGTAAGTTAGCAACATCGAAAGGAGGAGGAAAAGAACATCAGACCTTCTGAGTAGGCAGGTTGCTCATAGTTGCTTGACTGCTCACAACAAAAACATTTTATGCACCAAAACTTTCATTTGAAACATTTTCAAAAGACAAAGCTCTTTGTACGCATTCTTATAGAGACGAGAATCATCACAAAGACACTTTTCAAAATAACTTTCAAAAACACATTCCACAAATACCTCTTTGAACTATTTTCAAAACCAACACTTTGTACGCGTTCTTATAAAAACGAGAATCATTACAAAGACGTTTTCAAAATATTTTCAAACCCACATCACAAAGCACATTTTTAAACAAAAGCAAGTGATCTAGCAAGCAACTAAGAGCCCGTAGATAACTATGGATGAAAAGGGTGTTAACACCTTACCTTTTCATAACCTACCCCCCGAACACAAGAAATAATCTCAAAAGGTCTTTCCTGTTCGTTTCAGCCTTTCCTTATTGGATAAAAGAAAATTCGATGGTGAATCTTGCTATCCGCAACAATTGCGATCAAATGCAAAACACCCTAGTCAGTTCTCCCACCATATTACACCTATTCAAAAAGTCATGATACAAAGTGTGGTTATGATAAGACAATGATCAAATGTGTCCTTGTGTTGTGAAGAAGTCAGGGTTCCTAGAAGTATTCTCAAGGAGTGAGAATATCTGACACTGGTTTGACTCTACCGGGGGAGTCAAGATTCAGCAAATGCGGGAAGTGCTGAAGTTTCTTATCTAGTGCACAAGTCTTCATTTCCAACCGGAGCATTAGTTACTCATGACAAAGGGAGTCATGTGAATATCTGTAAATTGTTGCTGCAATGATACATGTATTGTCAAGCCAGAATACTATTCATTTTTTAAAGGTTCTATGAGGAAATAATGTCAAAACATCATGTTGTGACATTATGAAGTTATGGATTAACTTAAGAAGATATGGCTGTTTCTAACTATGAGAAGCTCAGTGAAGATCAGAAGTTCACATATCTCTTAGAAGTTTAATGGAAATTTATTTTTCTCTATAGATTTCAAAAAGACTCCTTGAGGGTCTATATTATGAAGAGGTGTCACAAATGTGATATTTTGATATCTTAGTTTATGTCACTTAGTCTAAGTGAAAGAAGAACACTTAGAATCCAGTATGAACATGTGGATAATCTGGTGAAGCTTCCCTGATTGGTGGGAGAAGATATGTTGATTTCTGAAATAAGAAGACAATGTCTGACTAAGTGTCAGGACATTATTCAGGACATGTTTCTGCATGGTCAACATAGGGTGGAGTGGCCTATGTGTTCAAACACGTGGTTGCAAACAGGGGGAGAAAAATTTGTCTGACTATGCATGTGTGTATATATAGGAAGTAACTATAACATTCAAAGCCATTATGGACGGTGCACATTGATATTTGAAGTTTCCTCCTCGAATATCGTTTCGTTTGACCAACATTGGTGTTACAATCTAGGATCGTTATTTCCCAAGTAAAAAATCCCAGTTATGTATAGAAAGTTCTCCGTATCTCTGTAACCCCATGAGCTTCTTGAGTCCATAATTCTTATGGATTTCATTCGAGTTTGGGTAAGCTGTGCTTGGGTCTGGTATTATGAAGGTCTCCTTTGACAAGTTTTGGCTATAAAGGGGGAGAAAGGTAAATTAGCTCAGACGCTGCTGCTTCCACAAGTGGCTACTATTAATGTTCACAGATGTCAAAATAAGATGTTCGATCCTATTTTTGTGACATATGTTTGTGACCTGTGATCTGAGTTATGAACACAGTTGTGACCTGTGTTTTGAGTTATCAGGGGTGGTGTTTGATTTGGTCTTAAGGAGTTATTGAGAGTTCTCTTATTCCACCATTGATCTTCTATGCTTAGAAGATGTTCCTGCATTGAGGGGGAGTACAAGTTGCTTTCTGCTATCTTCTTCCTCGTGTGCATCAACCAAACTTCTGGACTTTCCTTCCTTTTATCCTAAAACTGATGTTTGTTAGTGCTGATGCAATATGTTGAACAAGATGTTGAGACATTATTTTCATCTAAAGATCTATTGTTGTGTGCAGTAGCTTCTGAGTTGCTGTAATCTCCTAGGTTACAATTGTTTTTAGATTATTTGTTTTAGCCAAAATTTTCCAAAGGGGGGAGATTGTTAGTTCTCTTGTTTTAGGATTGGCTTAATTTTTTTAAAACAAATAATAACAGTAATGAAGAATAGGATAAGAAGAACAGGTTCAACAAGAAGTTCTATTACAATGTCAGAACATGTCGTGTTAAACTTTTTCAACAACTGGAACAACACGTCGAAGAAGATGTCTTGACATTGCTCCTGTTGAGCTGGATTAATGAGATTTAGTTTGTGCTTAACATAGGCAGAATATTCAGGAGAATATTATGCATCCTATGTGGCGCATATTTAAAGGTCTAGAAAATTCAATCATAAATCAAGGAGAATGAAGGCTTTCTAAATAAGGAGATTATTTAGGAAAGTAAAGATTGAAGACCTTTCTTGGGGAAGAAGTTTCTGCAGTTTGTTACAACTGATTTACTGTGATTGAAGGCCCAAAACCAGTTGGGTAACAAGTTATAAATAAAAGGGTTTGTAACCTAGAAAACAGACAAATCAAGATGTAAAAGTCTAGGGTTTTATCAAGGTAAACCTCTCGGGTTGTGGGAAGGTTACCATGTTCACCTCGAAGCCTGTAGGTAAGGGGTGTATTATTATTGGAGGAAACTTTGAAGCAACTCCATGATGTGTTCTTAGTTAGTAGAAAAGCTAACAAATAGAGGAGTTTGGCTTGGAAACTTAGCTAGGTTGTCATGGAAGTGTATCTTCCAAACTATCTATCTGTGTGATCAGGATCTTGGGGAAGGGTCGTTGATGCAATGACTGAGGTGTTGACTGCTAGACATCATTGCGATGATTGTAAGTGGGATGAGGATATTCCATATCTAGGGAGGACCTAGGTAGAAGGGTCATTGGGTAGTGATTAAGTGCGTAGATCGTCAAAGGGTGTGTTGGATGTAGGGTCTGCAAATTGATACTGTTGATAGCGGACTTCATTCCTGTTTTGGTAGCCCCCAGAGTAGGTGTTGTTGTACACCGAATTAGGTAAGCAATTCTGGTGTGTTCTTTATCTTTTCAGTAATGTTTTTCCTGTGCGTTTATGTCAGATTAGATGTCTCGATATCCTTGTAAGACATCTGAGTCTGTTGTACCAGAATTTGAAAAACACTATGGCTTATTAGACGAGCCTGCTACATTTGGACATTTTCTATGCATATGGCCTATTTCGCGACATATCTCACACCTTCTCTTTTACTTTTCAACATCATCCATTTCAGTTCTAATTCTAGTACTATTTGGGCGTCCTTTCTTATTTCTTCACATAGTCTCATCATGGCATATGGTAAATCTTTCATATTATGGCCAGTTTTCCTGGTGTGGAAGTCCAAGGAAGCTTTCACGGTAGACCTTAAAAACATTAAGAACCTTGAATACGTCTGCTATGTGAATGGCGTAGTCTTGAGTATACTAGCACATGCTGCAGTAGCATGGGAGAAAGGCAAATTAAATTGTTGTACCCCAAAATTTGCCCTCTCATTTCACTTAAGACATGCCTCCAAAGATCTTCAATTGCTCAAGGTTGACTAAGGATTGACCAGACAAATCCTCCTCTTAAGACAATAAGCCTCAAACTAGGGTTTCAGTTTCAAGCAAGATGGTTAAGTCCCAAGGGTGACAAATGTCCTCCATTTCCCTAATATGTCCCCAATATCATCCATGTCAAGTTTCATGCCTTACACAACAAGTTTGCTCAGTCAACTGCTCAGACGCCTGGAAATCAACTGTATTAGGTCAAAAGTCAACTGTGGCCCAAATACAGTCAAACTTCAAGATTTTTGGTAAACATCAACATTTTGAAGTAATCTCCATCATTTGATCAAGGGTTAATCATGATTCCTCAAGAAATGCTCCTAACTCATCAAAAGTCAAAAATGTCAATTTAGGGTTTCTATAGGAAAAGTCAACCAAACTTTGACCAAGCATAAGTTTCTCATACTTTATTAGAAAATTTCCAACCAACGCTCATTTTGAAGAGAATCCAATTCCCTACAACTTCTCTTCAACCCTCAAGGTCAAGAAGTGCCTCAATCAAAAGATATAAGCTCAGACATTATAGGTCCATTCAAAAAGTCAACAAAAACACCTTTTGGGTCAAAGCTCCTTACATTAACATGGAAGATCCAATTGAGATGAAACAAAAAGGGTTATTTAGAGGACATCCTAAGTTTTCTAAAAACTCCAAGAACACCCTCTTAGGGTAAAAAATGAGAGAGATATGCATTGCTAAAGGTGACCAATTTTTGGAAACGTGCATGAAGTCAACATTGATCAAAATTGATTTTTTTCTAAAGGGGCCCATGTTCTCTTGCTTGAAACTTGTCCCTAAGATTGCCCACGACCCTTGAGCTTACCCACTTATTATTTTATTATTTTTATTATTTGTTTTGATTTTTTATTCATTTAAATCAAAATAAATCAATTTAAATAGTGGAATAATGAAATAAAATCCAAGATTTGATTTTATGAGCACATTATGAGTCTATAATCAGCTGGCAAATGATATAATTCGTGCAAGGGCTAATTGGATTGGAAAATATCATGATTTGGCCTATTTTAGAAACAAAGTATACAAGGCACAAATTAAATCTTTTCTCACCAATTTACAAAGATTCAATTCAATTTTATTGACCTAATTGCTTCTACTATATATGCATAACAAACCTTGATCATAAAAAAAAGAAGAATTGGCCATGTAGAACACCCACAAGAATCTCAAAATTTTGACAAAAAAGTGGTGATCGAATTTTGCTTTAGAGGGAGATTCAAGGCGTTTCAAGGATTTCAATCCACTCCTGGGCGTATTTGGAAGCTATCTGGACCACTCTCATGCATCAACACATCTAGAAACAGCCTATAGAAGTATCACAGTTTGCTCTTGTTCTTGAATTTGATTCTGACTATACACGCATGATAAACGAATTTCAAGTATGCATTTATGTTTGTGTTACCATTTAGATCATGTTTGCATGATTAATTGTGTGATTTGATGTATATTTAACTGACTGCCATTGCTAGGGTTTAAAGCTTCGTTTTAGGGTTTTTTTTTGTTTCAGGCAAAATCAGGGCCAAAGAAGGGTACCACTGTACTCATGAGACCAAACCTAATTGATCTGTATAATTAGATTTAATTTATACTGCCTGGTGGTGATTTTTGAGAATTACAGGTTTGTAGCTACAACACTGTCTGTAGGTAAAGACCTTAGTCTAAAACGATAGTCCCAACAAGGAAGAAGATTGCGTGTCCAAACCTGAGTGGCCCATTTGAATTTTGCGCGTTTTAATTACAGCCACTAACCATCATTACATATGATATATATTTTTGTTTATATTAATGATTGAATAATTGGCTCAGTGGTACAAGTGAAGGCTTTTCAGTGCGCGCGGGTAAGAGGTCAGGGGTTCGATCCCTGCCTCTTACATGTTATTTTTCTTATTAATTCTTTGCAGATCCCATGCTATCCTTACAAGCGCGCACACCATAGGCCTCTAGATCATCATCCTTGGATCAATCAACACCCAAATCTAATGCTTCCAATGAAGCTCCCTGTTGTACCCCAAAATTTGCCCTCCCATATTCTTCAAGATTTGCAAAGAGCATGCTTCAAAATCTCCTCAAGGGTTGCACAGTTCAAGGGCTTCCTAACAGTCAAAAACTAGGGTTTTGGTTATGGCAAAGAAAATGAAGTTTCCAAGGGTCTAATCAAGTCCCACATGTCTACAAATATGGTCAAGCATCCTCATGCCAAGTTTCAAGACTTACAGCACAAAATTGCACAGTCAAAAACCCTAATTGCCCTACAGTCAACTGTAGGGGCAAAATGGTCATTTGACAGTCAAAAGTTCAAATTTTTGGTCAACATCTTATTTTGAAGCCACAAACATCATTTGATCAATTCTTGATCATGATTTTCAAGGCATGGCTCAAAAAGTCTCAAGATGCAAAAGTTTCCATATCTGGACAGTTGAAAAAGTCAACTGTAACTTGACCAAGGCATAACTTCCACATGGTTTATCAGAAAAATTCCATCCAAAGCTCATTTTGAAGAGAAAGACATTTCCTACAACCCCTCTTCACACTTCAAGTCCAAGAAATGCTCTCACAAAAAGTTATCAATTTCAACATTATAGGTCATTTTCAAAAGTCAACAAAAAGGGACTTTAAGTCAAAGGCCATAACTTGAGATTGGTAAATCAAAATGACATGGGACTAAAGGCATTGGTGAGAGGGCTTCAATACCTTTCCAAAATGTCCAAGAACATGATCAAAGCTTAAAAATTGAGCAAGCTATGCCTTGTGGAAGTTGGGAAATTTTTGGGTATTTTGAAAAGTCAACTTTGCTTCAAAGGCCTCAAAATTGCTAATGGGCCACTTTTTCTTCCAAGATTCATCATCCAAAGCATATGCACGACCATTTGGCCCAAAGGGGATTTATTCGTCATTTTATTTATTTATTTGAATTTTTAATTGCTATTAATTCATTTAATAAAATAAAATATGTGAAAAATACTAAAACAAGCTTTTCAAATCTTTTTATGCATGGAATACCTTCAAGATTTCGTGCCCTATCTAATATGGAAAGAATCAAGGTGATTTGATCATAATTGGCACCAAAAGCACATGAAAAGATTTGGAAGATATGCCATGAAAATCAAATATCTTATACATCAATGCAAAGGGTTTTGGATCAAAATTTCAACCCTAATCAGTTCCCATACTTATACTGATCAAAACCTAATGCCTAAAGACCTGAAAGCTGCGCCCCAAAGTCATAAACAACTTTGCACTTTTTCAAGAAAATTTAAAAACTGAAAACTGCCTTCTAGCACGATTCAAAGGGATAATAACCACACCATTAGCTTGCCAAGGCTTCACTGAACCTAACTGCGTTCTTTTACAATCCTCACGCACCCAGAATTGGTACCTAGCAGTCGAACTGTTTCATCTTTTTTGCATAATCGTATTTCATCATTCATGCCATAATTTTGAGTTCTAATGCTTGTTTTGTACTAGTCTTATCATTCTGAAAGTAACCATATTGTTTAATTGAGTTTTGCTTGCCTATACGCGAAATCACCATGGAAGCTTGCTAGGGTTACAAAACTGTAAAATTGGGGGTTTACTTTTATGGAAAAATCAGACAACTAGACCCACACCATCAGAATCAGAAGCTCTTGGCCAATCGTTCCCATACCTCGCGATCAATTTATGATCAACAGGTTTCTAATCGCTATTTTTATGCTTGCTATTTAGTGGGGGTTTAAAACCCCCGCTATCTCTTTTATTTTGCAGGTTCAATATGAAGAAGATGATGCGTGGAAGCTTCTGGGTGGTCCATTCAAAGTTGGCGCGTGATTTGTTTTGATTCAGGCCACTAACCTTTTTTTTTCTTATAATAATTGCATCTTATTAATATTACAAAGAAAGCAGATGGTCCGGTTGGTCAAAGCGTTGAGTTGGTAACCTCTGGGACCTGGGTTCGATTCCCAGGTCCCCTTACTTTCTTCATATATTTTGTTTCAGCATAATCTCATGCAGTTTCAAGCCTAAGCGTCCACCATACGTTCACCATCTAAGCGTGCCACATGGCCACTAAGATCAAATCAAAAGCCAGGATTCAAGGTCTATGGAATGTCTCAGTCAAACATGCCACACGCTTCCAGAAAAAGTCAAAAAGGCCTTGAAACAAATGGGCCTAATTGCTAGACAATTCCTCCAGTTTGGGGACAACACCCCCTTTGGTTTGCTCTCTTCCATTCTCTTTTCTATTTTTATTTGTTTTGTTTAATTTTAATTTAATTCTTCAAATTAATATCTTTTCATAAAATATAAAAATAATAAAAATCAGAAAGACAAAATAAAAGATATTTTACTTAAATGTTATTTTTGTAAATAAAATCTTATTAATTAATTTAGTTTTAAATTCTAGGATTAATTTTAATATTTTTTTAATAAACTTAAAAAATTGTAGAATTAGGGTTTTGATTATTTTTATCCTTTTGCCTTTTTCACCATATTAATTATTTTTTTTTTGTAAATAAAATTGTATTAAATAATTAGGTTAACTTTAGGTTTAATTTTAACATTTTTTTAATAAATTAAAAATAGCTAGAATTAGGTTTAAATTCCATAATCTTCTCATTAAAAATCCATAAATACAAAAAACTCCAAAAAAATCTTTTCTTTTTTATTTTAATTTAATTAATTTGTTAATCATAATTTAATTTCATTAAAAAGGGTCCAACGCCCTCGCTTTCGATTATTAGTTCGTTTCGCGCATTTATAATCCATGTTAAACGTTGTTATTTCCCCAGCAGAGTCGCCAGTTCTGTGATCGGTGGATCTGGAACTGACTGTTTAACGCTGGTTCGCGAAATATCGCGGAAGCAAGAGTCGCCACCGTCTTTTATTTTCTCCAAATGGAAAGGACAAAAGCACGGAAAAATCCCTTATAGAGATTGCTCTCGGTTCGGGAGGTAGGTTATAGAAAGGGAAGGTGTTAGCACCCTTTCTATCCATGGTTATCCATGGGCTCTTAGATACTTGCTCAATGTGTTTTCAAAATGGTTTGTTTGCTTTTCAACTGTGGGTTTTAAAAAGTTTCTTTGAAAATTTCAGTTCGACTCTTGTATCGGTCCTCAAGAGTGTTTGAAAAATTGCTTTCGAAAGCTTTTTGAAAAGGTGTCGGTGTGAAAAGTATTTTTTTGATTTGTTTTGAAATTTAGAGCAAGTATCTAGAGTCGTCTACCTACCCTAAGGAATTCGTCTGTGTAAATGTCCTTAAAGTAGTGCCATCCCACCATTGAGAGGTAGGTAGCACCACCGTTGGAGGCATTCGGGTCAATTTGTTTGTTCGGGACATGGTGATCACCAGAGCAATAGGAAGATACCTTAGAAGCTACCCTCATGCCAGGTTCCCGGATCATGAGGACTTACTAAAACATCTTCTACTCGACGATCACCTTTCGAGGGGCAAGGCAACAATGAGGCGTACCCTAGGGGTGGTGTGTGATTTGTGTGTCGTTTTCAGATATTTTTGTCTTGTTCATGTAATTGGTGATCTACACATTGCTTTTATTTTGGCATTCATTCTTTCATGCAATTTAATTAACAGTTTAAAAGTTGCGAGAAATATAAAGGTCCTACGCTATTACAAAGGCGCGGGTCCACATTGCCAAATTAAATCCAGGACCCGATTTGACATAAAATAAAGTGCGAGAAATATAAATGTCTAATTTACATGGCTTTGGAAGAATTACATGAATATATGAAATAAATGCGCGAAACGAACAAATAATCGAAAGCGAGGGCATTGGACCCTTTTTAATGAAATTGAATTATGATTAACAAATTAATAAAAAAAAAGATTTTTTGAGTTTTTTGTATTTTATGGATTTTTAATAAGAATTAATGGAATTTAAAACCTAATTCTAGCTATTTTTATTTATTTAAGAAATATGTTAAAATTAAACCTAAAGTTAACCTAATTAATTAATATAATTTGATTTACGAAAATAAATAATTAATTATTAGTGATGATAAAAGAAAAGGAAAAAAAGATAAAAGTAATTAAAACCCTAATTCTACAATTTTTAAGTTTATAAAAAAAACATTAAGATTTGAACCTAAAATTAAGACTAAATTAAATAATAAGTTTTATTTACAAAAAATATTAAATCAAATATATTTTATTTTTTGTCTTTTCTGATTTTTATTATTTTTTATATTTTGTGAAAAATATTAATTTGAAGAATTAAATTAAAATTAAGCAAAACAAATAAAAATAGAAAAAAGAATGGAAGAGAGCAAACCAAAGGGGGTGTTGTCCCCAAACTGGAGGTATTGTCTAGCAATTAGGCCCAACGAATTTTGGCCCTTTCTGACTTTTCCATGATCATGTGTGCATGCATTGACCGAGATATTCCATAGACCTTGAATCCTGGCTTTTGATTTGATCTTAGTGGCCATATGGCACGCTTGGACATTGAGTGTACGTTGAACCTCTGGAAGCGAGCTACACAGGAGCATGGTTAGAAAAATAATATGGAATAAAGAAGGGGGACCTGGGATTCGAACCCAGGCCCCAGTGCCTTATGAGACAACGCGTTAACCATATGTACCATGTGCTTTCTTTGTAACATTAGTGGAAGGAAATAATTATAAAAAAAAAGAGTTAGTGGCCTGAATAAATAAAATGCACGCTAATCTTTGAATTGCCCATTCAGGTTGTGACACCTAAGCGTCTTCCTCCTCCGTTCTGCATTCGCCTGAAAAAAGAAAGCAAGATTGCAGGGGTTTTAAACCCCCACTATATGATGTATGAAAAAATAGCGAATAGAAATCTATTGATCATAAATTGATCGCGAGTTATGCATTGAATTCGTCTGAAGCTCCTGGTTTTAATGGTACAAGTCTCGTGTCTCAATTTTTCTTTAAACGTAAAGCCCCAAATTTGAACCTCCGCAACCCTAAAATGCTCCAATGGTGGATCCTCATATGATGCAAGAAAACTCAATTAAAATATACGGTTAGCTTTAGAATGATCCACTGAATACAAATCAAACATTAAAAATTGCAAACAATGCATGAATTATGATACAAGAATATGAAAAAAAGCATGAACAGGACAAGATCGTTCCACCAATTTCCTGCGTTAGGGACAATGGTTTTGATCAGTATACGTTCCTTGAAGCCTCAGGAATGCAACGGGATAGTTATTTGGCCTTGAAACGCCTTAGAATCGTGGTTTCAGTTTTGAAAAATTTCACAAAAAGTGCAAAGTTGTTTATGGCTTTTGGCGCAGCTTCAAGGTCCTCAGGCATTAGGTTTTGATCAGTCTTATATGAGTGATGGATTAGGGTTGAAAAATATGTCCAAAACCTTTTGCATTGATGGAATGAATATTTGATTTTCATGCATATTTTTCAAATCTTTTCCATGAATATTTGATTCCAATCATAGCCAATCTTCCCAATTTGAGTTGTGCACGAATCTTGAGTGAATCATGAGTGATTATACTGCATAAAAAGATTCACATACATTTGTTTAGTATTTTTTCCATATTTTAATTAATTAAATGAATTAATTGTAATTAAAAATTCAAATAAATAATAAAAATGATGAAATAAATCCCCTTTGGGCCAAATGGTCGTGCATAGTCTTTGGATGATGAATCTTGGAAGAAAATTGGCCCATTAGCAATTTTAAGGCATTTGAAGCAAAGTTGACTTTCCAAAATTCCCAAATATTTCCCAAATTCCACAAGGCATATCTTGCTCAATTTTTAAGCTTTGATCATGTTCTTGGACATTTTGGAAAGGTCTTGAAGTCCTCTAACCAATGTCTTTGGTTCCATGTCATTTTGATTTACCAATCTCAAGTTATGGTCTTTGACTTAAAGTCCCTTTTTGTTGACTTTTGAAAATGACCTATAATGTTGAAATTGATAACTTTTTGTGAGAGCATTTCTTGGACTTGAAGTGTGAAGAGGAGTTGTAGGAAATGTCTTTATCTTCAAAATGAGCTTTGGATGGAATTTTTCTGATAATCCATGTGGAAGTTATGCCTTGGTCAAGTTACAGTTGACTTTTTCAACTGTCCAGATATGGAAACTTTTGCATCTTGAGACTTTTTGAGCCATGCCTTGAAAATCATGATCAAGAATTGATCAAATGATGTTTGTGGCTTCAAAATAAGATGTTGACCAAAAATTTGAACTTTTGACTGTCAAATGACCATTTTGCCCCTGCAGTTGACTGTAGTGCAATTAGGGTTTTTGACTGTGCAATTTTGTGCTGTAAGTCTTGAAACTTGGTATGAGAATGCTTGACCATATTTGTAGGCATGTAGGACTTGATTGGGCCCTTGGAAACTTCAATTTCTTTGTCAGAACCAAAACCCTAATTTTGACTGTTAGGAGGCCCTTGAACTGTGCAACCCTTGGGGAGATTTTGAAGCATGCTCTTTGCAATTCTTGAAGAATATGGGAGGGCAAATTTTGGGGTACAACAGTTGCCCCTGTTCAATCTTCTTAGACCTGGGGATGCAGATTGGCTGACGTGCCTTTCGTAATCCGAAGGTGGAAGATGATTGAACACTAGAGTGCCCAGAAATTTGCGCTCACACAGTAGCAGTGTGATGGTGGAATGGGCTTATAGAGGCCATTTGGAGATTGATGGATAGGGTGATGGGCTTATAGATGCCATGCTAAGAGGTGATGGATAAGTGGATGGGCTTATAGATGCCATCTGGATGTTGATCGCGTAAGAGATTCCTTAGCGAGAGCTTGCATACCTGAAAAAGAAAAATGATTACCTGACCTGTTACAGGAGCTGGTCTTCAAATTCTTTGTGTAGATGTGTCCTGACTGGTTACAGGAGCTGGATCTGGAGCTTCAAAAGGTGATGAATGAACCATGGATGTTTACTACCTCAACAAGATGGTGAGAGAACCTTGAACGATTACTACCTCAACAAGAACACTGAGAGAATCTGGAGACGATTACAACCTCAACAGTAACGCTGAGAGAATCTTGGGCGACTTCAACCTCAACAGTAATGCTGAGAGAATCTTGGATGTCTTCTACTGAGTCTTTATCAGGAAAATCTGTTAGGGATCGATTTAACTGGACTAGAGAAGGCCTTTGACTGGATAAGAAACAGGAAAATCTTAGGGTCGATTTAACTGAACCGGACAAGGTCTTGAAATCTTCAACTGGATAAGAAAAAGGGAGATCTTAGGGTCGATCTGACTGAACCAGAGAAGGCCTTTGACTGGATAAGAAACAGGAAAATCTTAGGGTCGATTTAACTGAACCAGTCTAGGTCTTGAAATCTTCAACTGGATAAGAAACAGGGAGATCTTAGGGTCGATCTGACTGAACCAGAGAAGGCCTTTGACTGGATAAGAAACAGAAAAATCTTAGGGTCGATTTAACTGAACCGGTCTAGGTCTTGAAATCTTCAACTGGATAAGAAACAGGGAGATCTTAGGGTCGATCTGACTGAACCAGAGAAGGACTTTGACTGGATAAGAAACAGAAAAATCTTAGGGTCGATTTAACTGAACCGGTCAAGGTCTTGAAATCTTCAACTGGATAAGAAACAGGGAGATCTTAGGGTCGATCTGACTGAACCAGAGAAGGCCTTTGACTGGATAAGAAACAGAAAAATCTTAGGGTCGATTTAACTGAACCGGTCTAGGTCTTGAAATCTTCAACTGGATAAGAAACAGGGAGATCTTAGGGTCGATCTGACTGAACCAGAGAAGGCCTTTGACTGGATAAGAAACAGAAAAATCTTAGGGTCGATTTAACTGAACCGGTCTAGGTCTTGAAATCTTCAACTGGATAAGAATCAGGGAGATCTTAGGGTCGATCTGGTTGAACCAGAGAAGGCCTTTGACTGGATAAGAAACAGAAAAATCTTAGGGTCGATTTAACTGAACCGGTCTAGGTCTTGAAATCTTCAACTGGATAAGAATCAGGGAGATCTTAGGGTCGATCTGACTGAACCAGAGAAGGCCTTTGACTGGATAAGAATTAGATAAATCTTAGGGTCGATTTAACTGAACCGGTCTAGGTCTTGAAATGTAGCTGAGAACTTAATTGGATCTTTCCTGAAAAGTAAAGGTCAGTTACATGCAATGCATGATGTGGATCAAGCAATGATGTTCTCAACATAAATGAGATTGTAAGATATGATGCGTATATGCATGCTATAATGTATGAAAATGTGATGTTTATGAATGTATCTTTTCGTCTAGGAAAGTAAATCCTTGACGGGTTCCGGGAAGTCATATCCTGGGCTGATGTTGAAGAATAGATCTTTGCTTCCGCTGGGGATGATAGTTGCAAGCATACCGGTAGGAGAAGATAACTCCGTTGGGGAATAAAATTGGCGAATAGATTACTCTGCGGGGAGAAAAGTACTCTAACGATCTTGCTGGGGACCAATACTCTGTGGAGAGAGAGGTACTTTGCTGAAATGTTGATGGTAACTTCACTGGGGATACCATTGTTGTGTTGGAAGTGCTGATAGACTTCGCTGGGGATAAGAAGACTTCGCCGAGGACGATCTTCTCATGGCTTTTGGCTGAGGATAACCCAGTTATATCCTGGTGGGGAAATAACCTTTGAATAAAGCCGGGGGAGAGCGTTCGTATTCTGCAGGTGATAAGCTTCCAGAATCTACTGGGGATAAGCTTCCTACTGCCTGGGGAGATGGATTCCAACCTTTCCTGGGGAACCTGGATTGGACTCTCCTGGGGAAGTTTTGAACTGTATTGGGGAAGTGACTCCATTGAATGTTTGATATACCGCCGGGGAACAATCTTTAGTTCAAGACTGCCGGGGATGCTTGTTAGGAATGTTTGTATATTGCTAGGGAATGTTGAGATCTGCTGGCGGGTACTCAACTTCCTTAGGGCTGACAGCAGCTTTGCTTGGGGAGAGTGCACTGACTTGCTGGCTTACTCTCTGGGGAGTTACGGTGTATTGGTTATGTTCTTCAGCCGAACTTAACTTGGTACCTTGGTGGACAGAACAATTAGATCGCTTAGACCACTCATTATTGCCCTTGTTTCTATGGGAGAGAGGAAGACCTGTGAGGTGCTGATAGTTGTTGATGGTCAAACTTTCTTCTGGTAGGAAAGTGACAAGATGACGGAACATAGTCGTACGTTTTGATCCCTAACTTTTGCCTGGACCGCCCTTTCGGGTTTTCAGTCCAACGGGATACCCATTTTTGCCCAAGCCGCCTTTTCAGGTTTTCGACTTGCCGGGTGTACAGATTTTTTTTATTTCCTCCCTTCATTTTGCCCGAACCCTTTTGGTTCGCCGGGAAGCCCTTATTTTTGCCTAGGTACGTCAACCTAGCGGGTCTTTGATTTTGAGTAGTATTTTTTCGACTATGTCCGTGCTCTCAGAATGTAGGGAGTTTCCCCTGTTAGAAGTGTTTTGTCATGCCACCAGAAGGTGTTTGATCAGGCAAGATTCGTTGTTAGAATGCCCCAAGTGACTCAGGCGGAGATTTGCCCCAGGCTATTTGGCATTTGAGAGATTCTCCGAATCTTGATTGGACTTCCCCAGATGATGGACCATGATCATGTCATGCCCCTTGATTGGAAGTGCTTCTGTTCATTAGACATTCGTCGTGTAAATTGCTACGCTGTTCAAACAAAAAGTAATATGCAAACAAAGTTATGTTAAAAATGCAAAGCTTATGTCTGTCTTGAAGATTTTGAAAATGCATTCTTTTTCATAAAACAAGTGAATGTTTGTAAAACGTGATGTCAACTCCGTATTTACAGTAGGCCTTAAGGAGTCAGGATACCTTTCGTAACAGTATGCTTTCGAACTAACCCATGCTTCAGCTAGGACTTTTGAGGGTTATAACGTGGCCTGTTTCACGGTTTAAGAAACAAAGGATAAAGGCTCAAATTATTTGTACCCACCCACTCTTCGTGATGTTCTTCAAACCTAACCTCAGATGATCGTGCGTCAGACCTTGTTTGGGTCTTTGCTTTGATGCTCCAGTGATGGTTCGGATATTGACAGTTTATTTTGAATAGGCAGTCATTTCCTTTCTTTTTTGTCGAGGGTTTTTTATGACCTTTTTTTCTTTCTTGATTTTGTTGTCCCTGTTTTTTGCCTGAGCTGTTTCCTTTTTGGAATTACAGTCAGCGGGATGCCCCAGTTTCGTAAGTCTCCTTCGTAGGTTTTGACTTATTGGGTTTTTATTTTTGAGATACAATGACTGTCTATCCTTATGATTGTTTGGAACTATCACTGTCTTTCTTTGTTTTGTAAGGACCTCTTTAGTGCCATTTGTTATGCACTTGAATCAACTGAGAGAACTACCCTGCCCCAGATTATGATAAAGGGTTTTAGTTTTTGAAAATAAAAACTCCTACTTCTTTGGCTCGAAGGGGTTGACGAGGGATTATCATCCTTATAACTCCAGTGTTTGGGGATTGAAACAATGCCTGTACCTCATCAGCGGGGTCTGTTCAAAAGCATACTGTGTATCGTGGTATCGTTTTTGTCATCCTCCCTCAAGAGGCTTATAATTATTAATCGAGCGTTGATCATTAGAAAAAATATGAAAATAATTTGCATATAGTGAATACGAATATATTGCTTCAAAACAGACATATGCGATGCATTAATGAAATAACAACGTTTAACATGAGTAAATGTTTGAAGAAAAGAAAAGTTACAACTTGAAAATCCTAATGAACAAAAGTCTTTTCATCTTCAGGGCTTGTTACTTCAAATGGTGAGCCTGGGAGGGATGGTAGAAAAACTCAGCCTGACCATCTTGTGTGAACTCCAATGCTCCTTCATCAATCAGGTCCTGGATCTTGTTCTTCAGAGCCCAACACTCATTTGTATCATGTCCTGGACTGGCAGAGTGGTAGGCACACCTTTTATTGGGATCATAGATAGGAGATGCTGTGTTGGGGTTCCGGGGATGAGCCCTTAATGTGATCAGATGCAACCTCAACAGGCGTTGTAAAGCTTGAAACAGCGACATGTTGAGCTGGGTGAATTGCCTCCTGGGCTTGTCTGGCTGAAGCTGGTGAAGTTGCTGCTGAGTTTGTGACACTGGAGCCCTCTGAAGAGCTCTCCCCCTATCTCCTTGTCTCAAAGGTGGTTGAATGATGACTGGCCCTTCAACCTTAGATGTTTGCCCCAGTTGGTTACCCCGAAGCAGTTGGTTGACGAGAACCCCGAGCTCATCTTGTCTTTGAGCTAAGTCTTGGATGATAGTCACCTGCCCTAGCATCTGGACTCTCATTGCGTCCACTTCAGCTTGCAGATGTTTCAGCCATTCGTCCTCAGCGCTGTTCCTGACCAAAGTCCCCATGAGAAGTGCTCTCAACTCCTCCTGCCCCTTGGATAAATTTAGGAGGATTTCCCCGAACTGAGTCTCTTGAGCAAGAAGGTCCTGGTTATCTTGTTGGGAAGCCATTGCTGAAATAAACAGCGAGAAAGGTAAGTGACCTGCAACAAGGATACCTGTTATGCAATGATGTGTATGACATGCATGTAATGTTTTCAAGGACCTCGCGGGATAAACAAGAAAATTTGTTAGAATTTGGTAGCTTGATGAAAGGAACTTCATGTTGTCGAGAGTCCTTCTTCAAGGGTCAAGGCTCACCATATCGAGTGGGTCATAGCCCCTGACAACCTTGGCTAGAGGAAAATAAATCCCCTTTGCCCCTTGCTAGACATTCTGATTCATTATGACCTGCATCACAGACCTTTGAGATCCTTGAAATGGATTAGTCCTTATGCGGGATGTATGCAATGGTATGATGTCATGCTATGCATGGAGTGATAGGTGTAACCCTGTTATGAGTCCTAGTTAAAGACTGCAAGCAAAACCTGCAAGAAACTCAGTTAACCCTGTTATGAGTCCCCATTAAGGACTATAAACAAAACCTGCAAGAAACTCAAGTGTCAGATAACAAGCATGCAAGTAGTCAAGTTGGAAGGCACACAAGTCACACAAGAGAAACCCTTAGAGTTCAGGCCAACATGGGGTCTGGGTATTACCCTCTTGAAGTTGGTGGGCTCAACCTGTCCTATCAGAAGTAACCGGGTTCTAAGGGTCCCAATATCACTGGATTGCTTTCATTGTTCATCGTTTCGATTTAGCCACTGAACTGGCGACCGAAATATTCCAGGAAAGCAACCCTCAATTGAGTGTAGTATCGAGTATCAACCAACCTCGGACTGCACCAAAGTCAGTTATCTCACTACCCTAAAGAGGCCAAGATGGTTCAATTAAGGTTCCTAAGGTCAGTTGATTCTTCATGACACCATATGGAGGCCCTGTACTCTCCTTCACTGAACTCAAGGGTTACCGGTACACAGCAAAGTGCCACATCAATGTAGCAGACTATTTCAACCATGTCAGTATACCCCGCACAGTTCCCTCACAGCCTTGTTGCTACTTTCTAAGAAGGTATCCCCCAGATCCGGGTTAGGATCTATAGAACTCCCGAGACAGTCCCACAATAATAAAGCAAGCAATTCAGACAATTGAAAACACAAGTGATCTTATTCCTAAGGTACACCTCACTTTAAAAATTATTTCCCCAGCAGAGTCGCCAGTTCTGTGATCGGTGGATCTGGAACTGACTGTTTAACGCTGGTTCGCGAAATGTCGCGGAAGCAAGAGTCGCCACCGTCTTTTATTTTCTCCAAATGGAAAGGACAAAAGCACAGAAAAATCCCTTATAGAGATTGCTCTCGGTTCGGGAGGTAGGTTATAGAAAGGGAAGGTGTTAGCACCCTTTCTATCCAGGGTTATCCATGGGCTCTTAGATACTTGCTCAATGTGTTTTCAAAATGGTTTGTTTGCTTTTCAACTGTGGGTTTTAAAAAGTTTCTTTGAAAATTTCAGTTCGACTCTTGTATCGGTCCTCAAGAGTGTTTGAAAAATTGCTTTCGAAAGCTTTTTGAAAAGGTGTCGGTGTGAAAAGTATTTTTTTGATTTGTTTTGAAATTTAGAGCAAGTATCTAGAGTCGTCTACCTACCCTAAGGAATTCGTCTGTGTAAATGTCCTTAAAGTAGTGCCATCCCACCATTGAGAGGTAGGTAGCACCACCGTTGTAGGTATTCGGGTCAATTCGTTTGTTCGGGACATGGTGATCACCAGAGCAATAGGAAGATACCTTAGAAGCTACCCTCATGCTAGGTTCCCGGATCATGAGGACTTACTAAAACATCTTCTACTCGACGATCACCTTTCGAGGGGCAAGGCAACAATGAGGCGTACCCTAGGGGTGGTGTGTGATTTGTGTGTCGTTTTTAGATATTTTTGTCTTGTTCATGTAATTGGTGATCTACGCATTGCTTTTATTTTGGCATTCATTCTTTCATGCAATTTAATTAACAGTTTAAAAGTTGCGAGAAATATAAAGGTCCTACGCTATTACAAAGGCGCGGGTCCACATCGCCAAATTAAATCCAGGACCCGATTTGACATAAAATAAAGTGCGAGAAATATAAATGTCTAATTTACATGGCTTTGGAAGAATTACATGAATATAGGAAATAAATGCGCGAAACGAACTAATAATCGAAAGCGAGGGCGTTGGACCCTTTTTAATGAAATTGAATTATGATTAACAAATTAATAAAAAAAAAAGATTTTTTGAGTTTTTTGTATTTTATGGATTTTTAATAAGAATTAATGGAATTTAAAACCTAATTCTAGCTATTTTTATTTATTTAAGAAATATGTTAAAATTAAACCTAAAGTTAACCTAATTAATTAATATAATTTGATTTACAAAAATAAATAATTAATTATTAGTGATGATAAAAGAAAAGGAAAAAAAGATAAAAGTAATTAAAACCCTAATTCTACAATTTTTAAGTTTATAAAAAAAACATTAAGATTTGAACCTAAAATTAAGACTAAATTAAATAATAAGTTTTATTTACAAAAAATATTAAATCAAATATATTTTATTTTTTGTCTTTTCTGATTTTTATTATTTTTTATATTTTGTGAAAAATATTAATTTGAAGAATTAAATTAAAATTAAGCAAAACAAATAAAAATAGAAAAAAGAATGGAAGAGAGCAAACCAAAGGGGGTGTTGTCCCTAAACTGGAGGTATTGTCTAGCAATTAGGCCCAACGAATTTTGGCCCTTTCTGAATTTTCCATGATCATGTGTGCATGCATTGACCGAGATATTCCATAGACCTTGAATCCTGGCTTTTGATTTGATCTTAGTGGCCATGTGGCACGCTTGGACATTGAGTGTACGTTGAACCTCTGGAAGCGAGCTACACAGGAGCATGGTTAGAAAAATAATATGGAATAAAAAAGGGGGACCTGGGATTCGAACCCAGGCCCCAGTGCCTTATGAGACAACGCGTTAACCATCTGTACCATGTGCTTTCTTTGTAACATTAGTGGAAGGAAATAATTATAAGAAAAAAAGAGTTAGTGGCCTGAATAAATAAAATGCGCGCTAATCTTTGAATTGCCCATTCAGGTTGTGACACCTAAGCGTCTTCCTCCTCCGTTCTGTATTCGCCTGAAAAAAGAAAGCAAGATTGCGGGGGTTTTAAACCCCCACTATATGATGTATGAAAAAATAGCGAATAGAAATCTATTGATCATAAATTGATCACGAGTTATGCATTGAATTCGTCTGAAGCTCCTGGTTTTAATGGTACAAGTCTCGTGTCTCAATTTTTCTTTAAACGTAAAGCCCCAAATTTGAACCTCCGCAACCCTAAAATGCTCCAATGGTGGATCCTCATATGATGCACGAAAACTCAATTAAAATATATGGTTAGCTTTAGAATGATCCACTGAATACAAATCAAACATTAAAAATTGCAAACAATGCATGAATTATGATACAAGAATATGAAAAAAAGCATGAACAGGACAAGATCGTTCCACCAATTTCCTGCGTTAGGGACAATGGTTTTGATCAGTATACGTTCCTTGAAGCCTCAGGAATGCAACGGGATAGTTATTTGGCCTTGAAACGCCTTAGAATCGTGGTTTCAGTTTTGAAAAATTTCACAAAAAGTGCAAAGTTGTTTATGGCTTTTGGCGCAGCTTCAAGGTCCTCAGGCATTAGGTTTTGATCAGTCTTATATGAGTGATGGATTAGGGTTGAAAAATATGTCCAAAACCTTTTGCATTGATGGAATGAATATTTGATTTTCATGCATATTTTTCAAATCTTTTCCATGAATATTTGATTCCAATCATAGCCAATCTTCCCAATTTGAGTTGTGCACGAATCTTGAGTGAATCATGAGTGATTATACTGCATAAAAAGATTCACATACATTTGTTTAGTATTTTTTCCATATTTTAATTAATTAAATGAATTAATTGTAATTAAAAATTCAAATAAATAATAAAAATGATGAAATAAATCCCCTTTGGGCCAAATGGTCGTGCATAGTCTTTGGATGATGAATCTTGGAAGAAAATGTGGCCCATTAGCAATTTTAAGGCATTTGAAGCAAAGTTGACTTTCCAAAATTCCCAAAAATTTCCCAACTTCCACAAGGCATATCTTGCTCAATTTTTAAGCTTTGATCATGTTCTTTGACATTTTGGAAAGGTTTTGAAGTCCTCTAACCAAAGTCTTTGGTCCCATGTCATTTTTATTTACCAATCTCAAGTTATGGTCTTTGACTTAAAGTCCCTTTTTGTTGACTTTTGAAAATGACCTATAATGTTGAAATTGATAACTTTTTGTGAGAGCATTTCTTGGACTTGAAGTGTGAAGAGGAGTTGTAGGAAATGTCTTTATCTTAAAAATGAGCTTTGGATGGAATTTTTCTGATAATCCATGTGGAAGTTATGCCTTGGTCAAGTTACATTTGACTTTTTCAACTGTCCAAATATGGAAACCTTTGCATCTTGAGACTTTTTGAACCATGCTTTGAAAATCATGATCAAGAATTGATCAAATGATGTTTGTGGCTTCAAAATAAGATGTTGACCAAAAATTTGAACTTTTGACTGTCAAATGACCATTTTGCCCCTGTAGTTGACTGTAGTGCAATTAGGGTTTTTGACTGTGCAATTTTGTGCTGTAAGTCTTGAAACTTGGTATGAGAATGCTTGACCATATTTTTAGGCATGTAGGCCTTGATTGGGCCCTTGGAAACTTCAATTTCTTTGTCAGAACCAAAACCCTAATTTTGACTGTTAGGAGGCCCTTGAACTATGCAACCCTTGGGGAGATTTTGAAGCATGCTCTTTGCAATTCTTGAAGAATATGGGAGGGCAAATTTTGGGGTACAACACTCCCCATGATGGACACTCCTGGCACAATCACACAGGATCTGACGTTGCCTTGGGCCAATAGAATTGGGCTTGGGCAGAACTTCAGCAACACAACCCTTAATTTGGGTTCATACCCCCCTCAGGCCCATTTCTTTTCTCTTTGATTTTACTATTTATTTTATTTAATTAGTCTAATTGGTTTTTATTTCAAACCATTTTTTAATCAGAAAATAATCACAAAAAATAGGATTTAGTTATTTTAATAAATTAATTTTTGCAAATTAATTGTTTTAATCAATTCTAATATTTTTCATTAATTAAAATTAAGTAGAATTAGGTCAAAATCAAATCTCTTTTTTTTTTATTTATAAAATCTCAAAAATATTTTTCAATGATCAAATTAGATTTTTAGGGTTTTAAACCTTTTTTTCCGAGTTAATTCTCGCACGTTATTGTTTTGTCGTATGATTATTTTTTATTATTGATGTAACTGCGCCCGGTTCGTAATAGCTTAATTAGGATTTTATTTCCGCACTTTATTTTTCTCAGTAATTATTTATGTATCTACACCAAAGCCTTGTAATAGCATATGACTTCTATTTCTTGCTTTTATATTTTATATGCTTGTATATAATTGTTAGAAACATAGGTGTGCATGCTTAATCAATCAATCTTAGATCGCTAAACTGCAAGATAAAATATCTGAAATAACACACTATTACACACTTGCACCCCTAGGGTATACCTCACTTGGTTGCCTCAGAAATAGTGGTCATGTCCCTCGAACATAGGGATACTTTTAGCAAAGACCCTCAGTTTACAGTTATCATAAAGATCATAGTCCCTAAACGTCCCTCGAGTTGCCTATGAGAAATGATCTTATGATGATAGTCCCTTCGAAATGCTAGGGTATCCTTACATGTTGCCTTCAATGACCATTACGTCCCATTCGATAGTCCCTCAACATCCAACGACTAGGGTTACCTACTCATTAATAGTAGGATAACACGGTCTAAAGGATAGGAGGAAAAGAACAATCTTTTTCGAGTAGGTAGATAACTGTTAGGTACTTGCTCAAACAAATTTTTACACCACACTTTCAAACACTTTTCAAACAAAGTTTTCAAAACGCTTTATCACACTCTTGAGGACTGATACAAGAGTTACCATAAAGTGAATCTCCGCACTAAGGCATTTTCAAACAAAATTTTTTTCACACAAACACAAAAGCAATTTCAAAAATGAGCAAGTACCTAAGAGCCCATGGAAAACCATGGATAGAAAGGGTGATAACACCTTCCCTTTCCATAATCTACCCCCTTACTCAGAAATCTTGAAAAAAGGTCTTTTTCTGTTCTTTTCACCATTTCCTTGTTGGATAAAAGAAAAGTCGATGGCGACTCTTGCTTACCATGACATTTGCGAACAAAAAACACAAACCAGTATTAACAGTCGGTTCTGCCACCGTATCACAGAAATGCTTGGAATTTTCCACAAACGCACAACTGCTTCCTTAGATCAATGCTAAAAATACCTAATGGTCGACCATCATGCTGGTTAATTCTTTCGGCCACCATGAAATGGAATCTCTCGCGATCAAATTGCATGATGTTATAACTGCTAGCTTTACTCTCTTCTTCAGCCATTCCTTTATTGCACCTATCTATGAACTCTTGACCAGATGCCAACATCTTTGTCCATTTATGCCCTTGTTTACCAAAGATCGATCCCAATCGATAATATGTAGCCTGAACTAGAGCAATGATGGGAAGGTTTCAGGTAGCCTTAAGTATAGAGTTCATTGCTTCCTCCAGGTTACTTGTCATGTGTCCCCAGCGTGATCCTCTATCAAATGCTCTTGCCCACTTCTCCTAAAGAATATTGTCTATCTATCGTAGAGCCTCCCTATTCGATCTTCATATTTCACGTCGATAGTAATTAAATGTCGTTTCTGTCAACGCATATCTTGCAATAAAAATGATAAGCAAAATATACTAATATTAAATGTTGCAACTGTTAACGCATGAATGTAGATTATTACCCATGTTGACAAGTTTTTTGTGCAACTCCTTGTCTTTTGTCTCACGCGTAAAGTTTTGTGCAATGTGCCTGATACAGTAGACATGTGTAGATTGAGGGTTCTTCCATTCATTATTAGGATCATCATAAGCACTCTTTATCAGTTGATGTCTGTCAGATATTATAAAAAGATTGGGTTATGGTGTGACATGCATTCTCAAATTACTAAGAAAGAAACTCCATGCATCCTTTGTCTCACCCTCAACTATTTTGAAAGCAATTGGGAAAATGTTACCATTCCCATCTTGTGCCACAACCATCAACAGAGTCCCTCTATACCTGTCATACAAACATGTTCCATCAACCTGCACAATAGGCTTGCAATAAGAAATCCATGGATACACGCTTGAAACTCCTAAAAGAGACGATGAAAGATGCTCCTGTTACCCAACAGACTGCCGTCGTTTGAAAATGCAGGAAAAGTTTGCAAATCTATAATTGTTCCAGGAAGATAAGTTTTCATTATCAACAACCATTGTGGCAGGTCATTGTAAGATGTCTCCCAATTTCCATACAATGATTCTATGGACTTTATCTTTGCAATCCACGCTTTCCTGTATGATGTTATAGATCCAAAATTTTCAGTGACATCGGTGATCATTACCTTTACTTTTAGCGAAGGGTTGCTGTTAACGAAATCCTTGATGCTTTGACTGATCATTTCAGAATGTAGATTTCAATGGTCTTGTGACATAGAAGATATTGTACAAGTTTGGGGTCCACGAAGCTTACCAATCACCCATTTTGAGTTCTTCTTGCAAATTGCGACTCTACATTTAAATTGGCAAGCTGGATTTGTACATTTGATTATATATCATTTGGTGTAAGATTTATACACCCATTAGTCAAGATTGTTGGTTATATGCCAGTGTTGTAGTGCAACAACAAACACATCCTTATTTTCAAACTCCATTCCTAGCACTAAGTCGGCACCAATAAGGCTTGGTGTGCAGTTTCCAAAAACAGAGAATCCTTGAGCATCTCCCAAAGAAATTTGTTGCATGTGAGCCACTGGATTGTACAGATTAATTAGTTTCACATTTATAGGGTGGACATGAGCGAAGATGTCTTCCTCATTCTCGTCATCACCCGTTGTACCCCAAAATTTCCCCCCTCATTTTACTCAACACATGCTCATTGAGATCCTCAACTTGCTCAAGGATGCCCAAGAGTTGACCAGACAAACTCTCTCCTAAAGCAATGAACCTCCAACTAGGGTTTCCATTTTCATCAAAATGGGTGAGCTATAAAGGCCTCATATGCTCTACATAGTCCTAATATGTTCTCAAGACCATCCATGTCAAGTTTCATGCCTTGCACAAGAAGTTTGCTCAGTCAACTGCTCAGATGCTTGAAAATCAACTATATTAGGTCAAAAGTCAATTGTGGCCCACATACAGTCAAACGTCAAGATTTTTGGTCAACATCAACATTTTGAAGTGATATCCATCATTTGATCAAGGGTTGATCATGATTCCCCAAGGAATGCTCCTAATTCATCAAAACTCAAAAGTTGCTAAATTAGGGTTTCTTAGGAAAAGTCAACCAAACTTTGACCAGGCATAACTTTCTCATACTTTATCAGAAATTTTCCATCCAAGGCTCATTTTGAAGAGAATCCAATTCCCTACAACTCATCTTCATCCCTCAAGATCAAAATATACACTCATGCAAATATATGAATTCAGACATTATAGGTCATTCCAAAAAGTCAACAAAAACACCTTTTGGGTCAAAGCTTCTTACATGAACATGGAATATCCAATTGAGATAAAACCAAAAGGGTTGTTTAGGTGACATCCTAAGCTTTCCATAAAGTCATGGATCACCCTCAAAGAGTGAAAATTGAGCAAGTTATGACCAGAGAAAGTTGGGAAACTTTGGTGAAATGCAAGAATTTCAATTTGAGTAATTTTGATATTTTTGACTTGTGGGCCATGGATTGAGAGTCCACACGTACATTACACCTCAAATCAGCTTCTTACATCATTTGGTTGTGTTTTATTTTAATTATTTCAATTATTTTTGATTTAATTCATTAATAATGAAAAATAATTAAAATCAAATAAAATCTTTTGTACAAAGACTCAAATCCATTTGCCTTGACCTAAAAACACACTATATATTCCTCCATAATTCAGACCAAGAGGGATACGAAACCCTAGCCTCCAAAAGTGATCAAAATTTTCAAAGTTGTCAAAAAACCCTAAGGCTTCCAAACTCTCGATACAAGCCACCCTACTGCAAGATCTCACTGCCATTCATTCCCAGCAAGGAGATTGAGTAAGTTTGAGACGATCTTGAAGTCCCCAAGCGCATAGAACACCCGTTCATGGCATCTCCGGTTGCATAACATTTTAAATTTTTGCATCTTTGTTTTTGCTTCGTTTTAAACCATACTAATGTTGTTAATGTGTTCCTGAGACGTTTGTGAACATATATGGATCATCTTCGTGTACCCATGCACGCAGAATATTGACCTGCCATGTTTGCTTGTGAGAATTTCCGATCGTGTGTTAGTGTCCAAACTGGCCAGTTTTTGGTCTTGATTTTGATCCCATTGAAATCGCAGGCCCTGAATTAGGGGGGTAGGGTCCCCCTTGGGCTCCAGCGTCCCTCCAACATAAGGGTCACGTTTGTTATATATTTGTTTTGTGTTATTTTATTAACAATTGAAACGCGTGGCTCAGTTGGCAAAGCAGGGCGAGATAAGGATTTAGTCCAAAAGGGGCTGGGTTCGATCCAACCCTTTTGCAAAATTTGTGTCTCAAAGATCCCATGCTTCAAATCCCTGCGCGCTCATCATGCACTTCCATCATCCAACCACAAGATCTCATCATATTTAGACCAACATCCAGCGCGCGCAGTCATATCATGAACCATCAGAAGGAAGATGCACTGGATCAGGCGCAAGATCCTTGGGCCATCATCTTGGGCCTATCACAAAATTGGCAATACACCCCCCAATCTGCTTAGCTACATCAGGCTCATTCCTTTAATTCCTTTTTAATTTCTTTATTTATTTTGTTTTAATTTCTTGTTTAAATTATTTTTTACAAAAATCTTTTTTTAGTTGAATCATAAAATCAAAAATCACAAAAATAGAATTAGGTTTTTTTTATAATTAAAATTAATTTTTGAAAATTAATTATTTTAATCATTTCAACATTGATTATTTTGTTAAATAAAATTAATTAGCAAATTAGGTTTAACTTGCAAATTGCAACTATTTTTCTCTAAAAAAATACAAAAATATTTTTTAATTAATTAGATTTCTTAGGCTTCTAATTTGTTCCCGTCTTAACTTTTGCGCATTATTTTTTCTTATTTTTATTAATTATTGTAACTGCTCTGAGTTTGTAATAGTTAATTAGGTTTACTATTTCGCATTTATTATTTCCCCCGATTTTTTTGATTATGTAATCCACCTCCCCAAGGCCTTGTAATAGCTAGGGTTTTAATTTCTCGCACTTTACTTTACGCAATTATAAACTGCCTAGATGCATGGATAATAGGTTTGTATGGAAAGAATAATGATTAAAGAAATATATCACCCTAAATGTGTAAAGATAACCTTAACTGAAATCAAACACTATCACATGCTCACTCCTAAGGTTTGCCCCACTTCGGTTGCCTTTGGTAAACGGTCATGAAGCATAGGGAATTTTAGTGGTTTCCCTCTAGTCCCAAAAGATAAAAAATTACCCGTTCGAATGTTGCCTCAGAAAGATCTTTAGGATTTTAGGGTAATTACTAAAGTTTCCTAAACATTGCTTATATGATCGTACTCGTCCCTTTCGAACGTCCCTTAAAATTCCAACGACGGAGCTACCTACTCCTTAATAGTAGGATAGCGCTGTCTAAAGGAAAACGAATAGACTTTTTTCGAGTAGGTAGAAATCTTAAGTATTTGCTCAAACAAACAAATCTCACACAAACACTTTCAAAATAGTTTTCAAAACAACTTCGTCACACTCTTGAGGACAGATACAAGGGTTATCACGAAGTTAAACAAAAAACTTTTCAAAACATACACAAGCAATTTCAAATGGGCAAGTACCTAAGAGCCCGTGGAAAACCTCAGATAGAAAGGGTGCTAACACCTTCCCTTTCTATAATCTACCCCCGTACTCAAAAAATCTCGAAAAAAGGTTTTTTTCTATTCTTTTCCCTTTCCCTTGTTGGATGAAATAAAAGTCGGTGGTGACTTTGCTTACCTCACATTTGCGAATATAAAATGCAAATCAGTATTAAACTGTCGGTTCTGCCACCGTATCACAGAACTGGCGACTCTGCTGGGGAATTAATAAGTGGGGGTATACCTTAGGATCTAGGTTACTTCTAAAATTGCTTGCTTGTCTTTTGCTTTTCCTGCTTTATATTCAAGGGTTTTGTTGGGGTTATGTAGATCCTACACCCGGATCTGGGGACACCTTTTAGGTAAGTAGCAATAAACTGTGAGGGAACTGTGTGGGGTATACCGACACAGTTGAAGCAGTATCTACGTTGATGTGGCACTTTGGTTGGTACCGGTAACCCTTGAGTCAACCAGGGAGAGTAAGGGGCCGCTGCGTGGTGTAATAAAGCATCAAATGACCTTAGAACCTTTAATTTCACAACTTGGCCAGTAGGACGTAGCGAGATGGCCTACTTTGGTGTATTCCCAAGGTCGACAGATACTCGATGCTACACTCATTGAGGTTTGACTCTTGAGTTTTGTTTAGTTGCGAGTCAATCGCCTATTGAACGAAGCTTGGGGGAAAGATCAGTGATATTGAGATCCCTTAGAACCCGATTACTATTTATAGGACAGGTTGAACCAATCCAGCTTCAAGAGGGTATGACCTTAAAACTCATGCAGGCCTTAAACCTAAGGACTTGGTGTGACTTGTTTGTTGCTTGCTATACATGTGATTTCTTAGCATAATCATGACATCATAGACATGGCATATCATACTGACCATTTCAAGGATTTTCTAGGGCTTATCTTTGCTTTGTTTTGTAGGACATGGCACCCGCCCGTAGGAACACTATCCATATTAACCTTGTGAAAGTGCCTCTCCAACTAAAGGATTTGGCATTAAGGATTCCTGAAAGCTCTCCCTACACTGAGAAACATGGTCGGTTGCTCAACTTGGTCACTTCAAAACCTGATGAAGAATTGTTAAAAGTGCTATTTCAGTTCTTCGATCCTTTGCACCACTGCTTCACCTTCCCGGATTACCAGCTAGTGCCTACTATGGAGGAATTTTCTCAGTTGTTGGGGATACCTATTCTTGATCAGTTACCTTTCAACGGTATGGAAGAACATCCAAAGCCTGAAGAGATTGCTCGAGCTCTGTCCTTACAACAGTCCGACGTAGTGACAAATTGGGAAACTAGAGGAAATGTCCAAGGAATCCCGATTATATTTCTATTCGAGAAGGCTTATTATTTTTGGAATACCTTGGATTTACAAGATTTTGAAGAGTTATTAGCACTCCTCATCTACGGGATGGTACTTTTCCCTAATATGGACCAACTCGTAGATGTGAATACTATTAAGGTGTTTCTGTCTCATAATCTGATACCTACATTACTTGGGGATGTTCTACACTCTCTGTATGCTCGTACTTTAAAGATAAGGGGGACCCTCCTGTGTTGCACTCCTCTATTGGCTAGGTGGTTTATTTCTCACCTACCCAGGTCTATTTTGAAGAATGAGCATGGTATAAAATGGTCTCATAGGCTGATGTCCCTTACATATTCAGACATTCATTGGTGTTCACGGTCCTTGGAAGATGTTATCCTCGTCGATCGCTATGGTGAATTCCCTAATGTCCCTCTCTTAGGAATTAAGGGAGGAATCACTTATAACCCTTGTTTGGCACTGCGGCAGTTTGGTTATGCGAGAAGGGATGGTCCTCATGATACACTTATCCAAGGAATCGCCTTCAATTATTAGAATGATGCTCAGGGTTACCACAAAAGGTTCATGAGAGCTTAGGGCATGGTACATAAAATTGATAGCAAGACATTGGGGTACAAGAATTCCATCCCTCTTGAGCCATATCTCTGATGGGTAAGAGCCCGCACCCAAAGTCTTATGATGCCTTACCCTAATGTCTTACCAATAATTGTGGAACCAGTTTCTAAAGGAGACACTCCTTATCTTGTTCATCATCCTGACATGCCAACTGATCATGAGGAGTTACAGAAATCCTGGGTTTAACTTAAAGAGGAGTGGGATACGTTCGAAGCTCAATTCTATGCCAGCAAGAAGAAGGTCCTGGAGCTCACTAGGCTACTTCATGAAGAAAGTAACATAAACGCCTACATTGCACCAAAGAGGATGCGCTCCTGGGAGACCTAGTTTGCTTTTTGCTTTAAGTTTTGTTTGTTTAATTGTAAGCCTAAAGGGCATTCTTTGTAACAATCCGAACTCTTTAATGAAATTAACGTGTGTTTCTTTTGGTTAAACAAATTTGAGCCTTTAAAAGTCCTTGAAATCATTGCATACGCATACCATCCATGACATTGCATGAGAAGGTGCCATTACAGGTTTCTCATCTTCTTCACTGTTTATTTCAGCAAAAATGTCTTCTGAACAAAGCATCAAAGATCTTCAGACACAAAATGCCCAATTTCAACATATGTTCATAACTCTAGCAAAAAAGCAGGAGGACTTGAAGGCCCTTATCCTGAAGGAAAAGAAGAAGAAGAAGACCTCTGGTGTTTTGAATCTGGGCAGAAGGTTCAGGGGGCCGTTAAAGCAACCAGTCGATCTGACCTCCTCGTCCAAAGAAGGGGAGAATCAAGAGAGGGAGACAAGGGAGAAGGACCCTAGCCCTGAAGTTTCTGACAATGATATAGACTACAATGATGAGCAGTATCCTCCCACTGAGGATAGGTACAAACAATTAGAGGATCGACTGAGCGCTATGGAGATCCAGAGAATACCAGGGCTGGATTTTGAAGAGCTGGGATTGGTGTATGGGGTAGTCATCCCACAAAAGTTTAAATCTCCCATTTTCGCAAAGTATGATGGGGTGTCTTGTCCCAAGCTTCATCTCCGTTCCTATGTGAGGAAGATTCAGCCTCACACTGCTGATAGGAACTTGCGGGTTCACTTCTTTCAAGACAGTCTGTCAGGGACTCAGCTTGAATGGTTCTATCAATTGGAAGGAACCAATGTCCGAACTGGGAGGATTTGGTTGCTGCTTTTTACAAGTAGTATCAATACAATGCTGACCTTTCCCCTACTCGTACTCAACTCCAGAGTATGTCCATGGGTGCAAGTGAAGGCATTAAGAACTATGCGCAGAAGTGGATAGATTTGACTGGAAGAGTCCAACCCCCTTTGTCTAATAGGGAGTTGGTTGACATGTTTCTTGGGACGTTTTCTGGTCCATTCTTCAATCATTTGATTGGTAGATCATCAACTGGTTTCACCGAGTTGATATTAACAGGAGAGAGGGTAGGAGCTGGGATCCGGAGTGGAAAAATACAGAAAGCACACCTCTTTGAGCTCAGTAAATAAGCCTTTCGCAGGTAAGAAGGAAGTCAATGCTATTTATAGCCCAAGAGGTCAGAGCAGAGCTGAACACCGTCCAACGGTAAGTGCTGTGATGATACCTAGGCCCGCGGCTACCCCATAACCCAACAATCAGCAAAGGGTAGAAATACCGCAAAGGCAGTTTACCCGAATTAACATGACATTGACTGAGGTTCTACCCCATCTACTAAGATCCAACTTGGCAACCTTGAAAGAGGCTCCCAAGAATCCTAACACCACATCTCCTCGGTACAATCCAAACGCTCAGTGTGCCTACCATTCCGAGAGTCCTGGCCACGATACAAATGACTGCTGAGCTCTGAGAAATAAAGTACAAGATCTGATTGAAGCCAAGGAGATTGAGTTCGATGCTCCGGAGAAGCCGGATGTCATAACTGCTCCCATGCCCAAGCACAACCGTGGAGTTAATACCATTGATATTGACCTGTTCGTTACCTCTATTGATGAAGTTTCCACTCCTCTTATGACTGTTAAGGAGAATTTATTGTTGGCCGGTTTCCGGGTTATTGTGAAGGTTGCCACATGTGTTCATCTCTGCCCACTGGTTGCTATTTGCTGAAAGCACGTATTCAACGCCTGATGGACAACAGAGAAATTTTGTTCAAAAAGACTTTGATTCCGACTGTTCCGCTTGAAGATGTTTCCATTATAACCATTTCTGCCAATCCTTCCAAGGTCTCCTCTAAAAGACTTATTAGGATTACACCTGCTCCAAGAATCTCCCCGCTGATAATCACTTTTCCTGGTCCCGTACCGTATTCCTCAGATAAAGCTATCCCGTGGAATTATGGCGTCGATGTTTACTATCATGGTGTTAAACAAGATTTGAAGACTGAAGAGGTTGATCCCGATGTCAGTGACATTATTGGGACCATCAAGATTACCAGAAGTGGAAGGGTTTTCTCTCCTGAGATCTCCCCGAAGACTGTCACTAAGCTTGTTGTTATCTCATCTGCTGTTCCTACCGGTACTTCCTTAACTACTCCCATTCTTAATCCAATTGTTACTCGGACCGTTGAGTCATCTGGGACTCGGGGAAAAGAAGCTATAGGTGAGCCTTCCCGGACGGAGGCACCTAGAAAAGTTGTGGTGGAATCCTCTAAGAAAGAGATAGAGGAAATATTAAAAATAATCAAGAAGAGCGACTATAATATGGTCGAGCAGTTGGGGCAGACCCCCTCAAAGATATCAATGTTGTTTTTGCTATTATGTTCTGAGGCCCATGCAAAGGCTTTGATTGCATTCCTCAAGACCGCACATGTGCCGTAAGAAACCTCAGCCGATCAATTCAAAGACTGTGTGGCTAGCTTGACTGCTGACAATGGGCTGGGTTTTTCAGATGCCGACTTAACACCGAAAGGGAGGAAGCATAATGATGCTCTGTATGTCTCGACCAAATGCAGGGGAACCACTATGGCTCATGTGCTGGTGGATACTCGGTCTTCACTGAATGTTCTGCCTAAGAAGGCTCTTGATCGGCTGGATTGTGAAGGCTTGACCTTAAAGCCTAGTAACATTATGGTAAGGGCTTTTGACGGGTCAAAGAGAATGGTGCATAGGGAGGTGGACATCCCTGTCAAAGTAGGCTCTCATACCTTTGGGTCCACCTTCTACGTGATGGACATCAGGCTATTGTACTCTTGTTTGTTGGGTCGCCCTTGGATCAATGAATCTGAGGCCGTTACTTCTGCGCTGCACCAAATGCTGAAATATACAATGAAGGGGAAGATTGTCATTGTGCATGGCAAAGAGGAGTATATGGTGAGCCACCTGAACTCCTTTATATATGTGGAGATGGACGAGGAATTCACAGAGACTCCTTGTAAAAACTTTGAAGAGGTTCCATAGATTTTGGCGTTAACTGAGACTACTACCAGCACCAAACCTCCTCTGAAGATGGCTTCTCTCAAGGATGCCAGAGCAGTAGTTGAAGAAGGTGGGTGTACCAATTGGGGACAGCTTCCTGAGTTTATTCACAAAACTGACAAATTTGGTTTAGGCTTTACTTCAGGAGCTCAAAGGGCTGTTCGACACGCTCGAGCTGGAGGACCTCCCCTACACATCAACAATCGTGGGGTCAACGCTATTTGAAGACAACAAGGAAGACTCCAATATTGACAGCTGGATCTACCCGACTACCAACAGTGGACCGAGTAATTGGACGGCCAAAGATTTTATACCAGTTTCTTTTATTCCGCAGTAATTATCTTACTTGTTTTCCAAGTTTGTAATAAATAATTTAAACTTCATGGCCTTGTGTCTTACCCGAGGCACAATGGTTCTATCTGTGAGGGTTATTATATGTCATTTCATATATCATAAATAAAACATTAGACATTCCTTGCATACAAATTTTGCGCTCTCTGTTTTTCTTTTATGATTTTCACTTTATCAATACAACTATGCTCTTACACACACTCACATATCAAACTGCAGATCCATATCCACCCTGGATCCCATTGATAACAATTCTACTATTGCCAGTCATGACTTCAAAAATCCGATCAACCAAGCCGAGGACGAAGGTGAGGACGGTTGTGAGGTACCCAGAGAACTTGCTAGACTGTTACAGCAAGAAGAGAGGGCTATACAGCCTCATGAAGATCCAGTTGAGACGATAAACTTGGGCACGAAGGTAGACATAAAAGAAGTCAAGATCAACACAAATCTGGAGACTAAGATCAAATAGCGGTTGATACAGATGTTGCACGACTATGTTAAGATCTTTGCCTGGTCATATAAAGACATACCTGGTTTAGACACTGATATTCTGGTACATCGTCTGCGAACTAAAGAAGATTGTCCTCCAGTTAAGCAAAAGGTCCGCCGCATGCGCCTTGAAATGTCGGAGAAGATCAAGGCAGAGGTCATGAAGTAGTTCGACACTGGGTTCTTAGCCGTCACCTCCTATCCGCAGTGGGTTGCTAACGTTGTTTTGGTACCTAAGAAGGACAACAAGGTACAAATGTGTGTGGACTATAGAGACCTGAACAGGGCAAGCCCCAAGGATGACTTCCCGCTTCCCCACAATGATGTTCTGGTTGACAATACCGCACAACACAAAATATTCTCCTTCATGGATGGTTTCTCTGGCTACAACCAGATCAAGATGGCTCCTGAAGACATGGAGAAGACAACCTTCATCACACAGTGGAGGAACTTCTGTTACAAGGTGATGCCTTTTGGGTTGAAGAATGCTGGGGCAACTTACCAGCGAGCCATGGTCGCCTTGTTCCATGATATGATTCACCATGAGATCGAGGTTTATATTGACGACATGATAGCCAGGTCTCAAACTAAAGAGGAACACCTTGATCATCTATAAAAGTTGTTCGACAGGTTGAAGACATACAAGCTGAGGTTGAATCCAAACAAGTTCACCTTCGGGGTAAGGTATGGTAAGCTTCTGGGTTTCATCGTAAGTGACAAAGGTATTCAAGTAGACCCCACAAAGGTAAAGGCCATACAAGAAATACTGGCTCCCCGTACTGAGAAGGAAGTTAGAGGTTTCTTGGGACGCTTGAATTATATCGCCAGGTTCATTTCACATCTGACTGCTACTTGTGAGCCCATCTTCAAGCTTCTGAAGAAAGATCAAGTGGTAAAGTGGAATGACGAATGCCAGACTACTTTCAAAAGGATCAAGGAATACCTTTAAGAACCACCAATTCTGATGCCTCCGGTTGAAGGAAGACCTTTGATATTATACTTAACAATGCTAGACAATTCAATACGGTGTGTGCTGGGGAAGCATGACGAGTCTGGTCGAAAAGAGAACACAATATACGACCTTAGCATAAAGTTTACCGACTTTGAAACAAGATACTCACTGCTTGAGAAAACTTGTTGCGCTTTGGGATGGGCTACTCGCCGACTAAGACAGTATATTCTGACCCACACCACTCTGTTGATATCTAAGATGGATCCAATCAAATACATCTTCGAGAAGCCTACACTCTCCGGAAGAATAGCAAGATGGGAGATGATCTTAACTGAATACGTCATATAATATTCAACCCAGAAAGCAATCAAGGGAAGTGTATTGGCTGATCATTTGGCTCATCAAGCCGTGGATGACTACTAATCTATGAATTTTGAGTTCTTGGATGAGAATATTATGTTGGTGACTGATTATGAAGAACCCAGACCGGATGAAGGACCTGAGGAAGGATCCCGATGGACTATGGTTTTTGACGGAGCTTAGAACGCACTCGGTAATAGAATTGGCGCCGTAATCATATCTCCTAAGGGCTGTCATACTCCTTTCACTGCCCGACTAAGTTTCAACTACACTAACAATATGGCGAAGTATGAAGCCTGCATCATGGGTCTCAAAGCCGCTATCGATCTCAGGATGAAGTTCTTAAATGTCTTCGGGGATTCAGCCTTAGTGATAAGTCAGATCAAAGGAGAATGGGATACGAAACATCCGAATCTCACCCCGTACAAAGAGCATGTATTGACGTTGCTCCCACACTTTGAGGAGGCAACCTTTGAACATTTCCCACGAGAGGAGAATCAGTTAGCGGACACGCTAGCCACCATGTCTTTTATGTTCAAAGTCCGGTGGGACAATGAAGCTCCCCGAATCACCACCGAAAGGTTGGATAAACCAGCGCATTGCTGCGAGATTGATACTGAAGGGGTAGTAGACAAACCCTAGTTTCACGAAGTAAAAAGGTATCTCGAGGTTCAAGAATATCCCGAAGGGGCATCTGTCAATGATAAGAAGTTTCTGAGAAGGTTCGCTACGAAATTCTTCCTCAGTAATGGAAACCTCTACAAGCGCAATCATGACTCTACCTTACTGCGGTGTGTAGACAAGAGCGAAGTAGAGAGGATTATGAAAGATTTACATGAAGGTACTTTCAGAACCCATAAGTGGACATACCATGGCTAAGAAAATCCTACGGGCAGGATACTACTGGTCCACTATGGAAGCAAATTTTTATCAGCATTCACGAACTTGTCATAAGTGCCAAATCTATGCTAATAAGGTGCATGTGCCTCCGGTTCCTTTAAATGTCTTGACGGCCCCCTGGCCTTTTGCAATGTGGGGCATTGACATGATCAGAGAAATCAGGCCTACCGCTTCCAATGGGTATCGCTTCATCCTGGTGGCCATTGATTACATCACAAAATGGGTTGAGGCGGCCTCTTTTGCTACTGTGACCAAGAACGTCATGGCGTGGTTTATCAGGCATAACCTGATTTGTCGGTATGGTGTGCCAGAGAGAATTATCACTGACAATGGTACGAATCTCAACAACACAATGATCACCGAGCTCTATAAAAAATTCAAGATACAACATCATGACTCTTCTCCCTACCGGCCGAAGATGAATGGCATTGTTGAAGCAACTAATAAGAACATCAAGAAGATTATACAGAAGATGACAGTGACATACAAAGACTGGCATGAGATGTTACCATTCGCTCTTCATGGGTATTGTACCTTAGCACAGACATCGACAGGAGCAACACCCTACTCTCTGGTATATGGCATGGAGGTAGTCCTACCCATTGAGGTCCAAATTCCTTCTCTAAGGATTATGAAGGATGCGGGTTTGAACGAAGACGACTGGATCCAGACTCGACTTGATCAACTAAATCTGATCGACGAGAAGAGACTTACTGCTGTCTGTCATGGTCAAATGTATTAAAAACAGATGATCAAGGCTTTCAACAAAAAATTCAGACGTTAAGAATATCAAGTCGGGGATCTAGTGATCAAATGCATCATACTCCCGCAAGGTTATCCCAGGGGAAATGGACTCCCACCTACGAAGGGCCATTTGTGATTAAAAACATTTTCTCGGGTGGAGCCATGATTATAACCACCATGGACGATGACGACCTTCCTCACCCTGTCAATGCGGACATAGTGAAAAGATACTACGCATGATAAAAGACCCGATAAGTTGACTGGCCTAGGCAAAAATTAGGGCTTCCCGACGAACCAAAAGAGTTTGGGAAAAAATAAGGGATGAAAATGAAAAAATCTGTACACCCGGCAAGTCGAAAACCTGAAAAGGCGACTTGGGCAAAAAAGGGTATCCCGGTGGACTGAAAATCCGAAAGGGAAGTCTAGGCAAAAGTTAGGAATGTAAAGCGTATCACTATGTCCCATTGGATCATCTTGCGACCAGACCTCAGTATCAACTGTCAAGTTCGAATGGCACCAATCAATCTAATCAGCTTCAGACAAGCAGCAAAGTGATGAGACGCTCGAAGATAGAGCGACAATAGCAGACTTGGAACCCAATGGGATTGTTGTACATAGTTGTTTTCTTTTTCACACAATATTGTATAGCTTCTATTTTTTACGGAAGCATTCTCTTACTAGAGCGTCAACTTCCTTGTACAAAACGCCTATTATAGGCCAACTTCGAAAATCAATACAAATCATTTTTATAAAACTATTTGTTCTTCTTTTTCTATTTTGTTTTGCAAGAACATCCAATGGTTTATTCTTGGCATATGCATTTGAATATGATTGCGGTTCACAAACATTTGCATAAGAAACGAAAATACAATTGCTCGTAACTTAAGAAACAGGGGCAAAAACAAAAAATGTCCAAACCCGATAGTTACTCTGTCCAGCAGGTACCAGGGCAGAGACAACTTTGAAACACAATCATCAGTGCGTACGACCTTGTGACATCTGTACTCCCCATAGAGTAAAGAGGTGATCAAAGCATTGATCTCAACTTCCCCAAAGCAGGAGGTACTTTCCCCAACCAGTTCCCTTCAGAGAGCTGCTAGTTATATTCCCCCAGCTGAATTTCATAATCGCAAGCGGGTCATAAAAATTTGTTTCCCAAGCAGAGTTTACTTCCTTGAATGCGGAAACTCAATCCCCGACAGTTTATCCCTCCAGCTACAGAAGTTCACTTTCCAACAGAATTATTCCCCCATGTAGCGGTAGAAATGTTCAAGACTAAGCCATTGGATTGACTATACTTTATACAAATCAAAATAAAAATCGCCAACGCGCTTTATTGTTTCCAAAGGAATGGGAAAAGAGCGAATAACCCAAAAAGGGGGAAAGATTCAAGGTAATGGGGTTTGTTGTACCCCAAAAATTTCCCTCTCATATTATCAAGATTCTCCTCACAAGACTTCTTGGACTCAAGACCAGATTAGGGTTTGCTCAGCTTAAGACCTCATCTTGCACTGATGACCTGAAATTAGGATTTGAGTTTGCACAGGGATTTTTGGACTTCCAATGCCTCATGTGACTTTCATACTTCATGTTGGACCTCTAAGATTGCTCATACCAAGTTCCAAGCCTTGAATCACATTTTGGACCAGTCAATTGGATAATTGACCTAAAAATCAACTATATTGGGGAAAAAGTCAACCATGGCCAATTTACAGTCAAACCTCATATTTTTTTGATCCACATCAATATTATAGACTCATATGAACCATTTGATCAAGTTTGGACCACAACTCCTCAAGAAATTTGATCAGATCTTCAAAAGGGCAAAATGGTCATTTTTAGGGTTTTGACTGAGAAAGGGAAATTTCTGATTTTTAACCTAGCCAATGACCAATTGGGTTCAAGAATGGTTTCAAGGACTGAATGGCATCATCTTGACCTAATCACAAGGTTCAAAAGATCTCAAATACATTGGATTGACAGATGAATTTCCCAGTCAACTGATCAAAAATCAACTCTACACTGAAAAGTCAAACTTTGACTTTTTGGTCAAAATCAAGTGCCAAGGGTCATATTTCATCAAGATGTGTCAAAACATGAAACTTTCTCACCAAGAAACTTAAATTTGGAAATTAGGGTTTAAGTTTGAAAAATTTCATAACTTAGAATTTTTCTAAGTTATGAAAATTTCTTATTTTTTCCCACCTTTTCCCAACTTTTTCACCATGATGAAATTGGATTCAAAGAAAACTTCCAACATGAAAGTTGTAGTCCTCCATGAAATATATAACGTTTATTCACAAAGTTTTCCCAAAATATGCTTTGATCTCAAGTTATGATTTTGTGAATAAGGGTCCATGAACTTTTTAACTTAGTGAAATTTTGCCCTAGTTTAGGCAGATTTTTGACCAAACTTCATGGCAACTTTTCACATAGTTCCAAGAGGAATCTCAAAATAATTTTCAAATATGGATTATAGATCATGTTACAAGATTTCCAAAATGTCCAAGAACTCTCCAAACTCATTTATGGTTATGGAGAATCGAAGAAATGAAAATGGCAAATTATCACTTTTGTCCAAGGCATTTTTCACAATGGTTCAAGTTGCAAATCTGTCCTAAGCATGCTTGTACTTTGTTTTACAGGTCCTAATCCCTTCTAAGCTCATTAATTTAATACAAACTCAATGGATAATGGTCTTGTTATGATCTTTGAAGCATTACACATTGAATTAATCCAAAAATGGCATAAAGTTCACATTGCTACTTTGATAAAGCTAGCCTTTACAAACTTTGTTTATCTTGAGCCATGGACCTAATCTATTTTTGCAAACAAGATCCATAGTTATCAGGCATGTTTACCAACTCTTATCAGCTAAGGAACTAGCAAGTACAAGCTTTTGGGCATTGTCATTTCACCTTTTCTTCAAAAGCAAGCAAACTTGCAAAAGTCAAGTAAGCTTGTGTATTTGATAAAACCAAGACTAAGCATCATTTGAACAAACCTCAGAACATTGTTTCAAGCCTAAGACACGAATTGCTCACCTCTCAAACACCCTCAAACACAAAAAACACCATTTCTACCCAAAACAGGGCCATCTCTGCAAATCACAAGCCATTTCCATATTGCCTCGTGCGTTTTGCTTGGAATCACTTCAAACACATTCCATACCTCCTACCTAAACTATCCAGGCCTTTGTTCAGCAACTGTAACCCCTGTTTCAAGCTTCACCATTTTTATTTTCTGAGTTTGCAGGTTGACTTCTACAAGGAGTTTCAGATAACTTCAAAGCAAGTTAAGCATTGGGATAGCTTGAGGGAACTTCAAGCAAGCTCACACGACCCTCAGGCCTCACTCAAAACTCCTACATTGCCATATCCAAACTCAACTGAACAAGGTATTTGTCAAGTTTCTATCTCTCTATTTAGGCATCATTAAGCTTAGGTTTGTGAAGAAAAAATGTAGTCCCTAACATGCTTGAGCTGTACATATGCTTATATTCCATTTATATTAACTAAGCTAAGAGTATTTGGATGTTGAACATGCTGAAAAAACTAGGTCAGAAATTAGGGCCATTAAAATTCTCTCTGATCTTTGAGAGTTAGGTCATGTTCTTTATATCATTGAAATCGTGTGAACATGAGCTACATTTTTCATGTTATAAGTTTTTTGATTTTATGCAAAGAATAGCAAGAACATGATTTGAGTACAGAAAGCGCGCGTTTGGGACGAAGGAGCAAGGACAAGGATGAAGTGTATTCTGGACCTGGCGCTTTGGGCATGTTTCTTTTTGCACCCCCTTTTTACTTTTACACCCCCCTGATCATTTTCTTTTATTTTTTATATTTTCTTGCATAATTTATATTTTCTGACTTTATTATCTTTTTTGAACATTGAAAAATCACAAAAAACTTTTTTCTTTTATTTTTTGCAGTTTATCATTTTTTTTTGCATAATAAATAGTTTGTTAGGATTTTATACTTTATTTTTCTTAAATAAAACTTGTAAATAATATAAAAATATTACAATTTTTATTTTTATTATTTATACACTTAAAATAATATTTTCATATAATATTCAATTTTTTAACATTTTGTATATATTATTATTATTTTTCTTAAACAAAAATGAATAAAATGAATAATATAGAATATATTTTCTATTAAACAAAATTAGGGTTTTCACCCTTTCAAAAATGATCATTTTATTTTCTTATTTTTAAGACATAAATAAATTCATTTTTACATACATAAAACAATTACAAAACATTTCTTGCATATTTACATTTTTATTGCCTATTTAAATATTTGCTTATTTATTTATTTGTATAATAAATTCAATTTGGTTGTAATAGTTTTAGGGTTTTATTTTTGAGCAATATCCCCCTATTCAAAACTTGTATCCCCCTTCCCATAATATTGTTGTAATAGTCTAGATTTACTTTACGCATTTTATTGCTTTCATATACCATGATAGTAAACTAGGGTTTTATATGCAAAGACTAAAAAATCAAAATAAATAGCATGACCTAAATACAAGACAAAATGCATGAAAATGACAACACATTGCACACAAGCACCCCTAGGGTTTCATCCACTTTGTTGCTTTAAAATGGCCATGGTATGCATGCTAGGTATCTTGGCAAAACAAAATCAATCAAAATAGAAAGATCATAGTCCCTCGATGACGCTATCAAAATGTTGCCTAAAAACAAATGATCTTAGTCCCTTAAACTTGCTAAGATACTTGGCACCATTGCTATCATGATCATACGATGACCCGCGCCCGTCCCGCTTAACATCCAAAGATAGGGTTATCTACCAAAAGAATGGTAGAATAACAATGTCAAAGGAATAAAAATGTATAGGAAAGACTTTTGAGTAGGGTAGATAACTCCTAGTTACTTGATCTTTCTCAAACAATCCTTGCTATTTTCAAACAAACACACACACATTTCAAAACAATTTCCAAACAACTTTCCAAACATTGAAACATTTTTCAAAAGACAAACATCTTTGTATACATTCAAACAAGAATCATTATAAAGATTGCCTAAACAAAGGCCTCTTTTCAAAATACTTTCAAAACCACACAAAGCACCATTTCAAACAATTGAAAAAGCAAAGCAAGTGATCTAAAACAAGTAACTAAGAGCCCATGGAAAACCATGGATGAAAAGGGTGCTAGCACCTTCCCTTTTCATAATCTACCCCCCGAACCCAAAAAAAATCTCAAAGGTCTTTCCTGTGCTTTTTTACCTTTCCTTTTGGATAAAATAAAAGTTGGTGGTGACTTTTTCTAAACCGAAACATTTGCGAACACAAACGCAAAACCTCAAGTCAGTTCTCCCACCGCATCACATAACTGGCGACTCTGCTGGGGATCACATAAAAGTGAGGTTACCTTAGGGTTTAGATCACCTTTACATGCTTATCTTGTTTGACTTGTATGATTTATACTTTGGTTCTATTGTTTGGGTTTGAATCCTCTACCCGAATTTGGGAAACATTCATAGGTAAATAATAATATGTTGTAGAAACTGTGTGGGGTATACCGACATGGTCTAAGAAATAGCTATATTAGTGCGACATATTTGTGGGTACCGGTAGCCTTTGAGTCAATCAAAGAGAATACAGGGCCGCTGAGTGATGTCATGAAGCACTAATGGACTTTTAGAACCTTTACTTGACCAACTTGGCCTTTTAGGATGTAGTGATATGACCGGCTTTGGTGCAGTCTGAAGTTGGTAGATACTCGATACTGAAGATGTGAAAAACACAAGAAGGGGGGTTGAATTGTTAAAACTTGAAATCAAATGCAGACAACACGTTATTTTTATCCTGGTTCGTTTGATCTCAAACTACTCCAGTCCACCCGTCAAGGTGATTTCTCCTCTCTCCAACGAGGTCTTAATCCACTATATTCAACTGAATACAAAACTGCTTTAACAACTACTAAAGCCTTCTTGAGTCTAAACCACAAACCGGTTTCTCAAGGAAATTCTTTTACAGAAAAATGAACAAATGTGTGTTGAATGTTTTCTAGAAAAACGATATATCACAACTGTTATAATACACAAAATAAAGCTTAGATGATACTAGATTGCTAGAGCTATAGAATAATTAATTTAGAGCTTTTAGAAAAAGTGAGAACGAGCTTGATGATGATTGCTTTTGGCATGTATATGTGTGTAAGGTACTGTAGAGCATTAGCCATTTCACTTCTCACTGATTTGTTTAAATACTTCTTGGAATAGATACGTTGATGCCAATAATTCCATTTCAATGCTAATCACGTTCTTTCCATTTTGAGAAGATCTTTGTCTTGGAATAAAGCCGTTGGTAATTAATCTGCCTTGAATGCAGTACCGTTGACACTTCAGAATGTTCTGCTTGATTAAGATCAGAGTGTTCTTGGCTTTGGCTTATTCTGGCGCTTCTAAATGCTGATGACATAGTAAAGATCTTGATCAGAGTCAGAGTGTGTTAAGCGCAGATTCTGTTCATCAGACTTCAGTGTAAGCACATGTATGATCTTCTGGTTGACATCTTCTGATGCTGATGTTGATATTCTGATGCTGATTCCATCAGAGTTTCCTGTAAATAAACAGCATAATTTTAAGTAGCATCTATGTCAAATATAAAACTCATAATTCTTTTAATCTTGTATTTTGTTATCATCAAAACTCTAACCGAGGGTTTGTAGAATCAAACTATGTTCTAACAATCTCCCCCTTTTTGATGATGACAAAAACTAGATTTTTTCAATTAAAATAAAATGATGAAAGTATCAGAGTTTAAGGATAAAAAGGAAACAGTATCACAGATAATCATATAATGAATAAAAGTATTAGAGCTGAGAGGGTAAGGAATAAAAAGTATCAGAGTAATGATGAGAAAAACTCCCCCTGAGTTGATTATTCCTTTTGATTCCTTGAGACCTTGAGCATCAGAACTTTATTGAACTTTCTTTGTGCATATCAGAATTTTGCTTTATCAGAGTTCTTCAGATTCTTGTACCTGTAAGATTTTCAGAACAAAGAACTTCAAATATATAAGAATGTTAGAATGTTTGAGACTTTTGTCTCAGTAAACCGTTATTGAAAAAATATAATTCTTTCTCCCCCTTTTTGTCAGCGATCAAAAAGCATATATAATCAGAGTTAAAAAACATTAGAGCAAAACACGTTTGTCATTAAAACAAAAGCAATGATAGTTTAGAACAAGTAGAAATATTACAGACAAACATAAGAAAACAAGGAAAACATAAGAAAAATCTAAGAAGAAGGAGGAAGTCGTGTGAACAGCGCTTCCAACATGCTCTTGATTTGTTCGCTGGTTTCATTCTGCTTAGCTACCATGTTTGCAATAAATTCAATCTTGATATCCTGCTTGTCCATCCGTTCATTCATCAGCATGTCTGATCTCTTCAGATCCTCCAGAGTCTGCCTATCAACAGAGGAAGTTTGAGGATATTCAGATACAGTCTTCTTATCAAAGCTTTCTGTAGCTTCTTCTGCTTGACCCAAGTCTTCATCTTGAAAACCTGTTCTTCTGTAGCTTGAACTTGAGATGCTGGACGCTTTTCAGACCAAGGCTCACTGTCCAGATGCAGAACTTCTTCCTTCAGCAACTTGCTCAGAACTGGACCTTCCATTTCCTTCAGCAGAGTGCTGAAGTTCTGCTGAACCTGTCCATAGCTCCGGTCTTGTAGCTTGAAGGTTTCAGCGCATACCCATCTTCTGAATTGAGTCCAGAGATGATCTGATACAGCAGGATCAACAACTTCCAGAGTTGCTTGTTTCAAAAAAGATATCCATTTCTGCATATCTGATTCAAAGTTCATCATGCTGGAACCAACATCTGGTTGTTTTGGTTTGGGGATGGCAGTTTTCTGGTTTATTGCAGCAAGGCGTTCAAGGACTGTTAAGTCAATGACTGTCTTGCTGTGGCTTTCTGTATTTTTCTTGGGTGAGGGAGTAGGAGAATCAGAAATAACGATTGGACTTGATGGGGTGTTGAGAGGAGTTGTTTCTGGTGAGGATGGTAGTTGAGACATGTTCACAGTTGTACCACAAGGAAATTGAATGGCCAAGGGTTGTGGTTCAGGAGACTCAGAGGTTTGAGCCTCAGAGTTTTGTGTCTCAGGTTGTGGAGTTTGTGCATGTGGAGGAGATGGTGGATTATTTTCTGGTTGGGGAGAGGAAGGTTGTGGAATTTCTGGTTCTGGTATTGGAGAGAGTGGAGTTTCTGGTATTGGTGAAAGTGGGATGTTAGGTTGTGGAGAGACGGTAATTTCTGGTTGTGTATTTGGATTGTTTGTTTCAGGAGCGGAAGTATGTTGATCTATGTCAGACAAAACTTGTGCAAGTTCTGGTTCTAGAATGGTTGTAGTGTTTGGATTTTATGGTTTGGAGCGGGATCTTCTGAGGGTTAATGACTCAGAAGGGTCAAAGTCTTCAAAATCTTCAAAGGTTTGGGATGTTGGGATATCAGCTGGAGTTGGAATAGGAATAGATGAGGAGACAACACTTGAACTTAAAACAGATACAGAAACAGGATTACCTCTTTTCTTTGGAGTCTGTTGTGATGATCCTTCTGGAGTAGCTTTTCTCTTCTTTGTCTTCTTCAGAACCACCTCTGGTGCCTTCTGCTGAAGATCTTGAATGTTAAGATTGGGTGATGTACCATCAGCTTTGCACGCATCCAAGTATCTCATAACTATTTGAGGCTTGGAGTCAATCTCTGAGAACATATGGAAGTCGTCCAGAGGAACTCTTATGCTGGAGATTTCAGCAAAAGGAGTGATGATGGGCCCCTTCTTAATGTTCTCGATCAACTTCATCTTCTTTAGGTTCTTGGCATTCATCTGCTTGCCAACAGAAGGTTCCAAGGTGCTGATCTCTTGTGCTTCTGTCAGGTGTTCAATCAGCCTATTCTCAATAAGAATATCTGATATCAATCTGCCCAAGGGTATCCAATCCCTTTTAGTGCGTTCATCTTCTCTGGTCTCCTTGACGCTGGTTCGCAGATGGTTGAACAAAAGATGAGCTAGATTAATCTTTACCTTCTGATTGATAAAATAGATCAGAAACTGCTGATCTATGTTTATGTAATCAGGAGAGCTTGTGGGCTTCCTGTGATTGAAACAGCCCAGAATAATCTTTGCCCAAATTCTATGCTTATCTCTCAGATCCCTTATCTTGCTGGAGGGAAGCCCCAGCGTGAAAACTTCCCTTGCTATAACAGCAACATCTGAACATCTTTCTGCCATGTCTATACAGCGAATACCACCACCATTGTATCCAATCAGTTTTGCAATTAGGTCTTCAGTAATCACAATTTTCTTCCCCATTATATAAGAAGTGACTTGGTGATTTGAGGAAGACGCATGAATCTAGAATTCCTTAACCAAGATAGGGAAAGTTGGACCCACCAACCTGTCAAAATATTTCTCCCATCCTTGAGCTTGAATCTCTTCTAATAAATCAAAACCATTTTCCTTCAAACTGTCAAAATCCACTATAATCTCTGACAGAACTTCCAGGTTCTTGACTGGAGTGAGTAGCGTTCTGAGAGGAACCTCATATTGCTCAGCTGATGCATCTTTCTGGGAACCTGAAGAGATATTGCTGGAAGACGCCATTGTTCACACGAGATTTTGAGAGAAAAAAAGTGAAAGGGTTTTCTTGAGCAGTAAGAACACAAACACAAATATCAGAAAAATTGATTGAAAATGAAAGTAAGGGTAAACATTGTGAATAGTGTGAATGGTGTTTAAATAGATTTTGAAAAAGTTTTTGAAAACATAAACGCTTAAGAGAGAGAAATAAATCATGATTAATAGCATTAATTGATTGCTGATTTTAGGGGATTTCAGAAAGATACTTAAACGGTTACCAGTGACATGTGTCTCAATGCAACCAATCATCACTTTGCCTTTTCAGAGGTATGAACGCATGTTCAGCCTTAGGAAACAGCTGATGACTGGATGACACTTGTTTGCTTTGAGTGAACATCACTTCTATCCTTGAACTGAAGAGCTCAGAGCTTCATGGATAGATCTGATACAATCTGTATTTCTAAAAATCTGAAAGAGGATTGATCAGAAGTTCACAGAGTAATAAACATGATTCTGAAGGTTAATATATAAAATTAAAACAGTTTTATTCTGGACAGAGCTTCATGCTGAGATGTTTCAGAATGAAGTTGAACCTATCTTCAGAAAGTGGTTTTGTGAAGATATCAGCCCATTGATGGTCTGTATCAATAAATTTTAAGTTTAAAATTCCTTTCTGAATATAGTCCCTAATAAAATGATGTTTTATTTCTATATGCTTAGCCCTAGAATGCAAAATTGGATTTCTACTTAAGCAAATGGCAGAAGTATTATCACAGAGTATAGGAATGTTACTCTCATAAATCTGGAAGTCCTCAAGTTGACTTTTCATCCAGAGCATTTGTGTGTTGCATCCAGCTGCTGCTATGTATTCAGCTTCTGCTGTTGATAGAGCAATGGTGGATTGTCTTTTGCTGGACCACGAGATCAGATTTTCTCCTAGAAACTGGCAGCTTCCAGAAGTGCTTTTACGTTCAACTCTGTCTCCAGCAAAGTCAGCATCACAGTAACCAACTAAGCTGTAATCACCATATTTTCTATAAAACAAACCCAGATTAGTAGTACCTTTCAGATACTTGAAAATTCCCTTAACAGCTGTTAAGTGAGATTCTCTAGGATCTGATTGGAATCTTGCACAAATGCATACACTGAATAAAATATCAGGTCTTGAGGCAGTCAGATAAAGAAGAGAACCAATCATACCTCTGTAGACTTTCTGTTCTACCTTTTTGCTTCCCTCTTCTCTTTCCAGAATGCACGTGGGATGCATTGGAATCTTTAATGGCTTACATTCTGAGAGATCAAATTTCTTCAGAAGTTCTCTGACATATTTGCTCTGATGAATGTAAGTTCCTTCTGGGGTTTGATTGATCTGGATGCCCAGAAAGAATTTCAGTTCCCCCATGTGATCGGTGGATCTGGAACTGAATGTTTAACGCTGGTTCGTGAAATGTCGCGGAAGCAAGAGTCGCCACCGTCTTTTATTTTCCCCAAATGGAAAGGACATAAGCACAGAAAAATTCCTTATTGAGATTGCTCTCGGTTCGGGAGGTAGATTTATAGAAAGGGAAGGTGTTAGCACCCTTTCTATCCATGGTTATCCATGGGCTCTTAGATACTTGCTCATTGTGTTTTCGAAATGGTTGTTTGCTTTTCAAAGTGTGGGAGTGAGTTTGAGAAAAGTTTCGCTTAAAATTTCAGTTCGACTCTTGTATCGGTCCTCAAGAGTGTTTGAAAAGTTGTTTTTGAAAGATTCTTGCAAAGTGTCGGTGTGAAAAGAAGTTCTTGATTTGTTTTGAATTAGAGCAAGTATCTACGAGTCATCTACCTACCCTAAGGAATTCGTCTGTGTAAATGTCCTTAAGATAGTGCCATCCCACTATTGAGAGGTAGGTAGCACCACCGTTGGAGGTGTTCGGGTCAATTCGAGGGTTCGGAACATTGTGGTCACCAGAGAAATAGGAAGACACCTTAGAAGCTACCCTCATGCCATGTTCATGGACATGAGGACTTACTAAAACATCCTCTACTCGACGACCACTTTTCGAGGGGCAAGGCAACAGTGAGACGTACCCTAGGGGTGGTGTGTGAACTGTGTGTCGTTTTCAATTATGTTTATCTTGTCATGCATTGGTGATCTACGCTTTGTTTTTATACTTGGCATTCATTCTTTCATGTGGTTATTAACAGTTAAAAGGTGCGGAACTAAAAGGTCCTACGCTATTACAAAGGCGCGGGTCTATATCGCCAAATTAATCCAAGACCCGATTTGAATAAATAAAAATGCGGAAAGTAAATACCCTAATTAATCTATTACAAGGCTTTGGGGCAATTACATGAAATTTAAAAAAGGGAAATAGAAGTAAATGTGCGAAAAGAAATAAAATCGAGAATGCGAGGGCGTTGGACCCTTTTAAAGAAATTAAATTACAATTAATAAATTAATTAAGTTAAATAAAGAAAAGAACTTCTTTTTTGGAGTTTTTGCATTTATGGAATTTAAGAAAATTAAATGGAATTAAAACCCTAATTCTAAGCATTTTTTAATTATTAAAGAAATAAGTTCAAGTTTGACCTAATTTACATTAATTATTTACATGGCATATTTATTTACAAAATAATTAATAATTAGATATGGTGAAAAAGGAAAAAAGAATAAAAGTATAAAAACCCTAATTTCTACATTTTTTAGTTTATTTTAAAAAAACATTAAGATTAAACCTAAAATTAAAACTAAGTTAATTATTAAATTTATTTACAAAATAAAACATTAGTGAATTAAATAATAAAATATATTTTTATTTTTTGACTTTCTGATTTTTTTGTATTTTATGAAAATTATTTGAAATAAACTAAATAAAAGTGGTCAAAAGAATAAAATAAAAAAAAGAGAAGAAAAGAAATTAAAAGAATATGCAAACATTGGGGGTGTTGACCCAAATTGAGGAGGCTGATCTGCAGTAATTTGGCCCAATAGAAGCTTGGCCACGTTGACTTCTCTGGCTTGTATGCACATGGTTGACTGAGGGTACATGGTGGACTACATGATCTGGCCATTAGATGAATCTCCCTGGCGCGTGGCAGGCACAGACGTTGAGGCCTATGGTACTCCCTTGAGTGTGGTGATCACCTGAACACGTAAACATAAAAAATATAGAGGAATATGGGGACCTAGGAATCGAACCCAGGTCCCAAGGCTTGCAAACATCACTTTCCACCAACTGAGCTGTTTGGCAACTTTGTTATTATAATGAAACACAATTAATATAATGAAAAGTAAGTGCAAGTGGTATAAAACACAAAAACGCGCGCCAAGCTTTTGAATCATCCAACCATATGATGACAACCCATCTTCTTCTCCACTTCTTCGCTTTTGCCTGAGAAATATATAATGGATAGCGGGGGTTTTAAACCCCCACAATCTAAAACACAAAAAAATAGCGAATAGAAATTGAACAAATATAAAAAAGGCGCGATGAGTGTTTTAGGTTCGTTGGAACGTCACGATTTCAATGGTATAGGTCTTGCTGTCTGATTTTTCCATATGCAAAAGTCCCCAATTTCAAACTTTTGTAACCCTAACGAGCTCCCATGGTGGATTCGTGTATAGGGCTTAAAAACTCAATTAAATGATGCCAACTGCTTTAGAACAACCATGTTAGTATGAATCAGTGCTTAAAACATATGGAAAAGAGGTGCAAATGCAAATACGATTATGAAAAAAATTGAGAACAGGGCCACGTGATTCTACCGTTTCTGGATGTATGAAGACTTGATTTTGATTGGGAAAGATCCCTGGCAATGTAATCAAGCTTATGGAATGGTTATCTTGCCTTGAAACAAACTCTAACTGTGTTTTCAGTTTTGAAAAATCTTAGAGAAAATTGCAAAGTGTATATCCTTCTTGGGCGCAGCTTCCAGGTCCTTTCTATTAGGTTTAGGTTTGTGCTTATATGAGGAACGAAATAGGGTAAAAATTCAAGCCAAGAAACCTTTGCATTGATGTTTTTTGAGATTTGATTTTCATGTAATCTTTTTTCAATCTTTTTTCATGGAGAACATGCCAATCATTGAATATTCTTTCCATATTGAGTATGCACGAAATCTTGAGGTTATGATGAGTAGAAATGCTGCATAAAAAGATTTGAAAGGTGGCATGTAGTATTTTTTCATATTTAATTTGAATTAAATGAATTAATAGATTTAAAAATTCAATTAATAAATTAAAAATAAGAAAATAACTCCCCTTTGGGCCAATGGGTCGTGCATAGCTTTTGGATGATGAATCTTGGGAGAAATTGTGGCCCATTAGCAATTTTGAGGCATTTGAAGCAAAGTTGACTTTTCAAAATTCCCAAAAATTTCCCAACTTCCACAAGGCATATCTTGCTCAATTTTTAAGCTTTGATCATGTTCTTGGACATTTTGGAAAGGTCTTGAAGTCCTCTAACCAATGCCTTTGGTCCCATGTCATTTTGATTTAACAATCGCAAGTTATGGTCTTTGACTTAAAGTGCCTTTTTGTTTACTTTTGAAAATGACCTATAATGTTGAGATTGATAACTTTTTGTGAGAGCATTTCTTGGACTTGAAGTGTGAAGATGAGTTGTAGGAAATCTCATTCTCTTCAAAATTAGCTTTGGATGGAATTTTTATGATAAACCATGTGGAAGTTATGCCTTGGTCAAGTTACAGTTGACTTTTTCAACTGTCCAAATATGGAAACTTTTGCATCTTGAGACTTTTTGAGTCATGCCTTGAAAATCATGATCAAGCATTGATCAAATGATGTTTGTGTCTTCAAAATAAGATGTTGACCAAAAATTTGGACTTTTGACTGTCAAATGACCATTTTGCCCCTACAGTTGACTGTTGAGCAATTAGGGTTTTTGACTGTGCAATTTTGTGCTGTAAGTCTTGAAACTTGACATGAGGATGCTTGACAATGTTTGTAGGCATGTGGGACTTGATTGGACCCTTGAAAACTTCAACTTCTTTTCCAGAACCATAACCCTAATTTTTGACTGTTAGGAGGCCATTGAACTGTGCAACCCTTGGGAGATTTTAAAGCATGCTCTTTGCAAATCTTGAAGAATATGGGAGGGCAAATTTTGGGGTACAACAGTTGCCCCTGTTCAATCTTCTTAGACCTGAGGATGTAGATTGGCTGACGTGCCTTTCGTAATCCGAAGGTGAAAAATGATTGAACACTAGAGTGCCCAGAAATTTGCGCTCACATAGTAGTGATGATGGGAATGGGCTTACAGATGCCATTTGGAGATTAATGGATAAGAAGATGGGATTATAGATGCCATGCTAATAGATGATGGATGAGTGGATGGGCTTATAGATGCCATCTGGGTGTCGATCGCGTGAGAGTTTCCTCAGCGAGGACTTGCGTACCTGAAAAAGAAAATGATTACCTGACCTGTTACAGGAGCTGGTCTTCAAACTCTTTGTATAGATGCACCCTGGTTGGTTACAGGAATTGGGTCTGGAGCTTCAAACGGTGATGAATGAATCCGGGATGGTTACTACCTCAACGGGACGATGAGAGAACCTTGGGCGATTACTACCTCAACAGGAACGCTGAGAGAATCTTGGGGCGATTACTACCTCAACAGGAACGCTGAGAGAATCTTGGGTGATTACTACCTCGACAGGAACGCTGAGAGAATCTTGGGCGATTACTACCTCAACAGGAACGCTGAGAGAACCTTGGGCGATTACTACCTCGACAGGAACGCTGAGAGAATCTTGGAGCGATTACTACCTCAACAGGAACGCTGAGAGAATCTTGGATGTCTTCTACTGGGATAAGAATCAGGGAGATCTTAGGGTCGATCTGACTGAACCGGAGAAGGCCTTTGACTGGATAAGAATCAGGAAAATCTTAGGGTCGATTTAACTGAACCGGGCAAGGTCTTGGAATATCTTCAACTGGATAAGAATCAGGGAGATCTTAGGGTCGATCTGACTGAACCAGAGAAGGCCTTTGACTGGATAAGAATAAGGAAAATCTTAGGGTCGATTTAACTGAACCGGGCAAGGTCTTGGAATATCTTCAACTGGATAAGAATCAGGGAGATCTTAGGGTCGATCTGACTGAACCAGAGAAGGCCTTTGACTGGATAAGAATCAGGAAAATCTTAGGGTCGATTTAACTGAACCAGACTAAAGTCTTGAAATATAGCTGAGAACTTAACTGGATCTTTCCTGAAAGGTAAAGGTCAGTCATATGCAATGCATGATATGGATCAGGCAATGACGTTCTCAACATAAATGAGATTTGTAAGATATGATGCGTATATGCATGCTATAATGTATGGAAATGTGATGTTTATGAACGTATGTCTTTGTCTAGGAAAATAAATCCTTGACGGGTGCCGGGAAGCTAACTCCTGGGCTGATGTTTGAAGAAAAGAATATTTGTTTCCGCTGGGGAGGATAGTTGCAAGAATACCGGTAGGAGAAGATAACTCCGTTGGGGAATAAACTTGCCGAATGGATTACTCTGTGGGGAGAAAAGTACTCTAGCGATCTTGCTGGGGAATAATATTCTGTGGGGAGAGAGATGCTTTGCTGGGATGTTAATGGTAACTTCGCTGGGGATACCATTGTTGTAGGAAGTGCTAATAGACTTCGCTGGGGATAAGAAGACTTCGTCGAGGACGATCTTTTCGTGGCAATTGGCTGAGGATAACCCAGTTATATCCTGGTGAGGAGTAACCTTCTGAATAAAGCCGGGGAGACGCGTTTGCTCGGCAGGGGATAAGCTTCCAGAATCTACTGGGGATAAGCTTCCTGCTGGGAAGATGGATTCAAACTTTCCTGTGGAAATCTTGATTGGATTCTCCTGGGGAAATTTTTGAGATGTACTGGAAGTGACTCCACTGAATGCCTGGTATACCGCCGGGGAACAATCTTTAGGTCAAGACTGCCGGGGATGCTTGTTAGGAATGTCCGTATATCGTTGGGGAGTGTTGAGATCTGCTGGAGGATACCCAACTTCCTTAAGGCTGATTGTAGCTTTGCTTGAGGAGAGTATATTGGCTTGCTGGCTCACTCTCTGGGGAATTAAGATATACTGGTTGTGTTCTTCAGCTGAACCTACCTTGATACCTTGATGGATAGATCAATTAGATCGCTTAGACCACTCATTATTGCCCCTATTTCTAATGTTACCTGTAATTAATCCTTTGTTTCGTATGCAAATATTTATGAGTTAGCAATTAGTGTCAATGCATATATCACAAATTGAACCTTGGACGTTCTTCGCAAAACAAAACAGAAAAGGAAAAACAATTGGCAATTTTAGCTGAAAAGTGTATTTGTATTGATTTTTGAATTTGCCTGTAAAATAGGCGTTTATGTACAAGAGGCTGACATCCTAGTAAGAGAACGCCGCCGAACAAGAGTTTATACAAATTTGTACAAAGGAAAATAAAACAGCTGTGTGAAAAGAACAATCCCACTGGGTTCCAACTCTGCTATTGCCTTTATATCTTCGAGCGTCTCATCACTTGATGACCTAGCTGAAGATGAAGCTGATTGATCAATGCCGTCTGAACTTGATGTAGATATCGGATTCTGGATGCAAAGTGATCCAATGAGACATAGTATTACGCTTTATCCCTAACTTTTGCCTGGACTGCCCTTTCGGGTTTTCAGTCCACCGGGATACCCATTTTTGCCCAAGCCGCCTTTTCAGGTTTTCGACTTGCCGGGTGTACAGATTTTTTTCATTTCATCCCTTCATTTTGCCCGAACCCTTTTGGTTCGCCGGGAATCCCTAATTTTTGCCTAGGTGTGTCAACCTAGCGGGTCTTTTTTCATGCGTAGTATCTTTTTACTATGTCTGCATTGGCGGGGTGAGGAAGGTCGTCACCATCCATGTTTGTTAGAATCATGGCTCCTCCTGAGAACACATGTTTAACCACAAATGGCCCTTCGTACGTAGGGGTCCATTTGCCCCTTGGATCACTCTGAGGAAGGATGATACGCTTGATTACCAGATCCCCAACTTGATATTTTTGTGGTCTGACCTTTTTGTTAAATGCCCTGATCATCCGTTTTTGATACGTCTGATCATGACAAATAGCAGCAAGTCTCTTTTCGTCAATCAAGTTTAATTGATCAAGTCGTGTCTGGATCCAATCATCTTCATTCAGATCTGCATCCTTCATTATCCGGAGAGAGGGTATCTGCACTTCGATCGGTAAGACTGCCTCCATACCGTAGACCAAGGAGAAAGGAGTTGCCCCGGTTGACGTCCTTGCTGAGGTACGGTACCCATGTAGAGCGAACGGTAACATCTCGTGCCAATCTTTATAAGTCACTGTCATCTTCTGCACAATTTTCTTAATGTTCTTATTTGCGGCTTCTACAGCCCCATTCATCTTCGGCCGGTAAGGAGAAGAGTTGTGGTGCTGTATCTTAAACTGCTCGCAGAGCTCAGTGATCATCTTGTTATTAAGATTGGTGCCGTTGTCTGTAATGATTCTTTCAGGGATGCCGTATCGACATATCAGGTTGTGCCGAATGAATCGTGCCACAACGTTCTTGGTTACAGTGGCGTAAGAAGCTGCTTCAACCCACTTCGTGAAGTAATCAATCGCTACCAGGATGAAGCGATGCCCATTGGACGCTGTAGGTTTAATCTCACCGATCATATTTATGCCCCACATTGCAAACGGCCAAGGTGCTGTCAAGACATTCAGAGGAACTGGAGGAACGTGCACCTTGTCTGCGTATATCTGGCATTTGTGACATGTCCGAGAATGTTGGTAGCAGTTGGCTTCCATTGTGGACCAGAAATACCCTGCCCGAAGGATCTTCTTTTCCATAGTGTGTCCCCTGGAATGTGTTCCGAAGGTCCCCTCATGTAGCTCCGCCATGATCCTTTCTGCTTCAGTCTTATCCACACAACGCAGTAAGGTCGAATCATGGTTTCGCTTGTACAGGATGCCGTTGCTAAGGAAGAACTTCGCTGCGAACCTTCTCAGAAACTTCTTATCGTTGACAGATGCACCTTCAGGGTATTCCTGAGCTTCCAAGTATCTCTTCACCTCATGGTACCAAGGCTTCTCAGTCACCAATTCAGTCTCGAGATCACAACAGTATGCCGGTTCGTCCAGTTTCCAGATGATGATCCGGGGAGCCTCATTGTCCCATTTGACCTTGAACATGGAAGACATCGTAGCTAATGCGTCCGCCAGCTGATTCTCCTCTCTCAGGAAATGTTCAAAAGTTATCTCTGTGAAGTGGGGGATCAAGGTCAACACACATTCTTTGTAAGGAATAAGATTCGGATGTTTCGTATCCCACTCCCCTTTGATCTGATTGATCACGAGAGCGGAATCTCCGAAGACACTCAGAAACTTGATCCTTAAGTCGATCGCAGCTTGGAGACCCATGATGCATGCCTCATACTCCGCCATGTTGTTGGTGCAGTTGAAACATAGCCGGGAAGTGAGTGGAGTATGAGTGCCTTGAGGGGATATGATCACAGCGCCGATACCGTTACCCAAAGCGTTGGAGGCTCCGTCAAAGTGCATAGACCATTGGGATCCTTCCTCAGGTCCTTCATCTGGTCCAGGTACTTCAAAATCAGTCACTATCATGATACTCTCGTCTGGAAACTCGAAGTTCATTGACTGATAGTTGTCTACTGCCTGATGTGCCAAGTGGTCTGCCAATACACTTCCCTTGATGGCTTTCTGGGTCGTGTACTGGATGTCGTATTATGTCAAGATCATTTGCCATCTTGCTATTCTCCCAGACAGAGCAGGCTTTTCAAATATGTACTTTATAGGATCCATCTTTGAGATCAACAAAGTAGTGTGAGTCAGCATATACTGTCTCAGCCGGCGAGCAACCCATACCAAAGCGCAGCAAGTTTTCTCGAGCAGTGAGTATCGGGTCTCACAGTCGGTAAACTTTTTGCTAAGGTAATAAATGGCATGCTCTTTTCGGCTAGACTCGTCATGCTGCCCCAGCACACACCCCATTGAGTTGTCAAGTACTGTTAGGTATAGTATCAGAGGTCTCCCTTCAACCGGTGGCATAAGGATGGGTGGTTCTTGGAGATACTCCTTGATTCTGTCAAAAGCGGCCTGACATTCATCATTCCAACGTACTACCTGATCTTTCTTCAGCAGCTTAAAGATTGGTTCACAAGTAGCAGTTAGGTGTGAGATGAATTGAGCAATGTAATTCAGGCGTCCTAAAAAGCCTCTGACTTCTTTCTCTGTCTTAGGAACGGGAATCTCTTGAATGGCTTTAACCTTGGCAGGGTCCACTTGAATACCCTTGTCACTTACAACGAAGCCTAGCAACTTTCCAGATCTTACCCCAAAGGTGCACTTGTTCGGGTTCAACCTTAGCTTGTACAGTTTCAGACGGTCAAACAGTTTCTGCAGATGATCAAGGTGTTCTTCCTCAGTTTGAGACCTTGCAATCATGTCGTCGACATACACTTCTATCTCATGATGGATCATGTCATGAAATAAAGCAACCATGGCATGTTGGTAGGTTGCCCCAGCATTCTTCAACCCGAATGGCATGACCTTGTAGCAGAAGGTGCCCCACTGAGTAACAAAGGTAGTTTTTTCCATGTCTTCAGGTGCCATCTTGATCTGATTATAGCCTGAAAAACCATCCATGAAAGAGAACACCTTATGCTGAGCAGTATTGTCAACCAGGACATCAATGTGAGGTAGGGGGAAGTCATCCTTGGGACTGGCCCTGTTCAGATCCCTGTAGTCAACACACATTCTGACCTTTCCATCCTTCTTTGGTACCGGCACCACGTTGGCAACCCATTGAGGGTAAGAAGTCACTGCAAGAAACCCGGCATCAAACTGCTTCATAACCTCGGCTTTGATCTTCTCAGACATCTCTGGACGCATACGACGGACCTTTTGCTTAACCGGAGGGCAGTCTTCCTTGGTAGGCAAATGATGGACCACAATGTCGGTATCCAACCCAGGCATGTCTTCGTAGGACCAGGCAAAGATTTCCATGTAATCATGTAGCATCTGAGTCAACCATTGCTTCACGCTGAGCTCTAGGTTGGCACCAATCTTGACTTCCTTTCTGTTCATCTCGGTACCCAAATTTATCATTTCCACTGGCTCTTCATGTGGTTGAATTGCCCTCTCTTCCTGGAGTAACAGTCTTGCAAGCTCGCCAGGCACTTCGCAATCATCTTCACCTTCGTCTTCGGCTAAGTTGATCGGATTTTCGAAGTCATAACTGGCAGTAGCAGAGTCGTTACCAGTGAGATCCAGAGTGGATTGAAACCTGTATGAGTGAGTGTGTTTTGATACAGCTGTTTTGCAATGTATAAAGAAAGGAAAGAAAGAAAAGGAGCATAAGATTTGCAATACGAGAAAACGTCCAAGGTCTTTATTCATGATATATGAAATGACAATTAATATGCCCTCACAAATGAAGCCACGGTCCCCCGGGTAAGACACCGGGCCATAGAGTTTTAATTCATTGTTTATTACAAATAAGAAAAACAAAGGAATTCATTACTCCGTAACAAAAGTAACAGGTAGGTTGTCCTTTGCAGTCCAATTGCTAGGTCTACTGTCGGCCATCGGATAAATCCAGCTGTCGAACTCGGCTTCATCCACTTCATCATCCTCCCTGATAGCATTCACTCCATGGTTAGGCATGGGAGCAGTCACCATATTGGGCTTCTCAGGTGCCTCAAACTGTACCTCCTTGGCATCAATAAGATCCTGCACTTTGTTTCTTAAGGCCCAGCAGTCATCAGTAGAATGTCCCGGGCTATCAGAGTGATAGGCGCAGCGGGCGTTTGGATTATACTTGGGAGAGGCAGTATTCACAACCTTTGGAGCCTCTCTGACAGTCACCAAATTGGTGGATAGCAACTGCAGCAAGATTTGTGATAAGGTCATACTCAGCCGGGTAAACTCTCTTCTAGGTCTTTCAGCCCTGGGTGGATTGGTTTGCCGAGGGGCGGCAGCAGGCTTTGCAATCATCACCGCATTGACAGATTGGCGGCGCTCAGGTTTATCATGCCTCCTAGGCCCATACACAGCACTGGCCTCCTTCTTAAAGGGTTTCTTCTCAGAATTTGAAGATGCACCCTTCTGAATTTTACCGGACTTCATTCCAGCCTCTATCCTCTCCCCTGTCAGAATAAGATCAGTGAACCCTGCAGACGAATTACCGATAAGATGATTGAAAAATGGCCCAGATAGGGTCCCCAACAACATATCTACCAACTCCCGGTCAGTTAACGGAGGCTGCACCCTGCCAGCCAGATCCCTCCACTTCTGTGCATACTCTTTAAAACCTTCGCTTGATCCTAGCGACATACCCTGGAGTTGGGTACGTGTAGGAGCAAGGTCGGCATTATATTGATACTGCTTGTAAAAAGCAGTAGCCAACTCCTCCCAGTTACGAACTTTGGTCCCATCCAGCTGATAGAACCATTCGAGATGAGTCCCTGAAAGACTCTCCTGGAAGAAGTGGATCCACAAATTCTTATCCACAGTGTACGGCAGAATCTTCCGCACATAAGATCTGAGGTGTAGCTTGGGACAAGACGCCCTGTCATACTTGGTGAAAGATGGTGCCTTAAACTTATGAGGAATAATCACACCAGTAGATAAGCCCAAGTCTCCGAAATCCAGCCCAGACACTTGTTGGATCTCCATTGCATTCAGTCTGTCTTCCAACTGCTTATACCGGTCTTCAGCAGGAGGATAATTTTCCTCATTAAAGTCAGTCTCGTTGTCAGGGACTACTGGACTTGAAGCCTTTCCCCTCTGGGGACTGCCTTTGCCTACAGAAGAACCAGCTTCTTCATTCTGCAGAGTGTTACCAAACCTCCGGCCCGAGTTGAAAAGAACAGTTCTCTTCTTCTTCTTTTTATCCTTCTTCAGGAGTAAAGCCTTCAGCTCTTCTTGGCCTTGAGCCAAACCCATGATCAGCTCCTGAAATTGCGCGTTCTGCGCCTGAAGGGCCTTGATAGACATCTCGGTTGATGATGAGTCAGGGTTCATGATGCTGAAATAAACAGCGAAGAACAGTAAGCAACCTGAAAAGAGGAATACCTGTTATGCACATGATGAATGGAATGCGTATGATTTATGTTTTCAAAGACAATCGGGAATCAATTTTTTAAACAAAAAGGAACACGCTTCATTAGATTCAACTTTGAAACTTAAATTGTTCAACAGATTGCCCTTAGGCGTTACATAAAAGGGAAATACTGAAAAGGGAAATAAAACTGTAAAAGAACATCCAGAGCTCCTTATTGATCCCATGGTCTCCTCTTCTCAGTACGGATGTAGTCATTCAGAGCCCGCTCATTCTCCAACTGCTTTGTCAGCTTCTGGATCTTCAATTCCTACTCGTTGAACTTTTCCCGGTAAGAATCCCGCTCTTCTCGCAGTTGCGACCAAGACCTCTTTAATGTCTCATAATCAGTAGGTATCTGAGGAGGGAGGACAGTTGGAGGAGCACTATCTTTGTCAGGATACTCAAGAATGACAGGTCTGACAGCTTCGTATGGCATACCTAACTTCTGAGCACGGATGCGAACCCATTTGTAGTAGGCTTCCATAGGTAGAGAAGTCTTTGGCCCCAACTCTTGTGGATCAGCTTTATGAACTCTGTCCCAAGCCTTGATGAACCTACGATGCAGCTCGCCACTATCCACCTGAAACTCAAAACTGATGTGAGGCACCAACATCTCATGAGGCCCTGCTCTTCTGGCCCTTCCAAACTGTCGGAGCGCTAGACATGGATTGTATGAGATTCCTCCTTGAGTACCAATCAAAGGAACATTAGGGTATTCTCCGCAACGATCAATAACAGCTATCTCATCCAAACCTCTGAAGGTCCAAATGATGTCCTTGTCAGTGAGAGACATTAATCTATAAGCCCAACCTCTTCCTTCTTGGTTCTTCAGCACGAACTTAGGGAGGTGCGAAATAAACCACCTCACCAACAAAGGGATACAACACCATAGAGTTCCTCGTCTTCGGGCAGTACGAGCATAAAGTTGTTTCAGGATGTCACCCAAGAGAGTGGGCACAGGGTTCTGAGACATAAAGATCCTTATGGCAGTGACGTTGATGAAGTTGTCAGGATTAGGAAACAAGACTAGCCCATAGATTAAGAGAGCCAAGATGTCTTCATATGCCCTAAAGTCCAAGTCAATCCAGAAACTGTTAGCTTTACCAACTAGAAACTTGGCCAAGAAACCCTTAACCCCGCTCTAGTCACCCAGTTGTCCATTACTTCTTGATGGGTCAAAGGGAGAGCTGCAGCAACCTTCTCAAGCCTGAGGGTCTTTTCCCAACCAGTGTAAGGAATCTGATCCAAGATAGGGATACCAAGCAAATCAGAGAACTCTTCCAGGGTAGGGACCAGCTGGAAGTCTTGAAAGGTGAAACACTGGTACAGAGGGTCATAGAACTGGGTCAGGACACTCATCAACTGTTGATCCCGCTTTGCAGTGACTAAACTAAGAAGAGAACCATGCCTCTGGATGAAGGAAGTGGTGTTTGGAATTCTGCTAACCAATTCTTCAAGCAGCTCAGGTGGGTGAACAAAGTTGAACCGGATAGTATTCCTTCGCATAGGCATCATGATATCCTACAAAACAGAGCAAAGGTGAACCCTCTTGTCTTTGAAATGGTCAGTCCTTATGCAGGATGCATGCAATGCTCATGATGTTATGATGTTATGATAAAGCACACCACAGATATTTACAAAGGCAAACATGATAAGGCACACAAGTCACACAAGACAAGCCCTTAAAGTTTAGGCCAGCATGAGGTCTAGGTATTACCCTCTTTCAGTTTGTTGGTTCATACCTGTCCTATCAAAAGTAACCGAGTTCTTAGAGGATCCCAATATCATTGACTACCTTCAATCGGTCATGACTCCAGCATCGCAATCTTTTCTTGCGGCCAGAACCATCACGAGAGTTTAGCCTCAATGGGCGTAGCATACTGCTACTGTTCTAATGGCCAAGTTGTGTCATTTAAGGTTCTAAGGTCTGTTGGTGCTTAATGACTCCTCAGAAGACCAATATTCTCCTCGTTGCGACACAAGGGATATCGGTACAGACCAAGGTGCCACACCAATGTAGCCACTGCTTCACCCATGTCGGTCTACGCCGGACAGGTCCCTCACAGCTTATGCTACCTAACAGGGTATCCCCAGATCCGGGTTAGGATCTATGTAACTCCGATGCAACCCACAATAATAAAGCAAACAAAGCACAACAATTGAAAACACAGTTATGAACTATCCTAAGGTACACCTCACTTTTAAAGAGTGTCCCCAGCAGAGTCGCCAGTTCTGTGATCGGTGGATCTGGAACTGACTGTTTAACGCTGGTTCACGAAATGTCGCGGAAGCAAGAGTCGCCACCGTCTTTTATTTTCTCCAAATGGAAAGGACAAAAGCACAGAAAAATTCCTTATTGAGATTGCTCTTGGTTCGGGAGGTAGATTTATAGAAAGGGAAGGTGTTAGCACCCTTTCTATCCATGGTTATCCATGGGCTCTTAGATACTTGCTCATTGTGTTTTCGAAATGGTTGTTTGCTTTTCAAAGTGTGGGAGTGAGTTTGAGAAAAGTTTCGCTTAAAATTTCAGTTCGACTCTTGTATCGGTCCTCAAGAGTGTTTGAAAAGTTGTTTTTGAAAGCTTTTTGCAAAGTGTCGGTGTGAAAAGAAGTTCTTGATTTGTTTTGAATTAGAGCAAGTATCTACGAGTCATCTACCTACCCTAAGGAATTCGTCTGTGTAAATGTCCTTAAGATAGTGCCATCCCATCATTGAGAGGTAGGTAGCACCACCGTTGGAGGTGTTCGGGTCAATTCGAGGGTTCGGGACATTGTGGTCACCAGAGCAATAGGAAGACACCTTAGAAGCTACCCTCATGCCATGTTCATGGACATGAGGACTTACTAAAACATCCTCTACTCGACGACCACTTTTCGAGGGGCAAGGCAACAGTGAGACGTACCCTAGGGGTGGTGTGTGAACTGTGTGTCGTTTTCAATTATGTTTATCTTGTCATGCATTGGTGATCTACACTTTGTTTTTATACTTGGCATTCATTCTTTCATGTGGTTATTAACAGTTAAAAGGTGCGGAATTAAAAGGTCATACGCTATTACAAAGGCGCGGGTCTACATCGCCAAATTAATCCAAGACCCGATTTGAATAAATAAAAATGCGGAAAGTAAATACCCTAATTAATCTATTACAAGGCTTTGGGGCAATTACATGAAATTTAAAAAAGGGAAATAGAAGTAAATGTGCGAAAAGAAATAAAATCGAGAATGCGTGGGCGTTGGACCCTTTTAAAGAAATTAAATTACAATTAATAAATTAATTAAGTTAAATAAAAAAAAGAACTTCTTTTTTGGAGTTTTTGTATTTATGGAATTTAAGAAAATTAAATGGAATTAAAACCCTAATTCTAAGCATTTTTTAATTATTAAAGAAATAAGTTCAAGTTTGACATAATTTACATTAATTATTTACATGGCATATTTATTTACAAAATAATTAATAATTAGATATGGTGAAAAAGGAAAAAAGAATAAAAGTATAAAAACCCTAATTTCTACATTTTTTAGTTTATTTTAAAAAAACATTAAGATTAAACCTAAAATTAAAACTAAGTTAATTATTAAATTTATTTACAAAATAAAACATTAGTGAATTAAATAATAAAATATATTTTTATTTTTTGACTTTCTGATTTTTTTGTATTTTATGAAAATTATTTGAAATAAACTAAATAAAAGTGGTCAAAAGAATAAAATAAAAAAAAGAGAAGAAAAGAAATTAAAAGAATATGCAAACATTGGGGGTGTTGACCCAAATTGAGGAGGCTGATCTGCAGTAATTTGGCCCAATAGAAGCTTGGCCACGTTGACTTCTCTGGCTTGTATGCACATGGTTGACTGAGGGTACATGGTGGACTACATGATCTGGCCATTAGATGAATCTCCCTGGCGCGTGGCAGGCACAGACGTTGAGGCCTATGGTACTCCCTTGAGTGTGGTGATCACCTGAACACGTAAACATAAAAAATATAGAGGAATATGGGGACCTGGGAATCGAACCCAGGTCCCAAGGCTTGCAAACATCACTTTCCACCAACTGAGCTGTTTGGCAACTTTGTTATTATAATGAAACACAATTAATATAATGAAAAGTAAGTGCAAGTGGTATAAAACACAAAAACGCGCGCCAAGCTTTTGAATCAGCCAACCATATGATGACAACCCATCTTCTTCTCCACTTCTTCGCTTTTGCCTGAGAAATATATAATGGATAGCGGGGGTTTTAAACCCCCACAATCTGAAACACAAAAAAATAGCGAATAGAAATTGAACAAATATAAAAAAGGCGCGATGAGTGTTTTAGGTTCGTTGGAACGTCACGATTTCAATGGTATAGGTCTTGATGTCTGATTTTTCCATATGCAAAAGTCCCCAATTTCAAACTTCTGCAACCCTAACGAGCTCCCATGGTGGATTCGTGTATAGGGCTTAAAAACTCAATTAAATGATGCCAACAGCTTTAGAACAACCATGTTAGTATGAATCAGTGCTTAAAACATATGGAAAAGAGGTGCAAATGCAAATACGATTATGAAAAAAATTGAGAACAGGGCCACGTGATTCTACCGTTTCTGGATGTATGAAGACTTGATTTTGATTGGGAAAGATCCCTGGCAATGTAATCAAGCTTATGGAATGGTTATCTTGCCTTGAAACAAACTCTAACTGTGTTTTCAATTTTGAAAAATCTTAGAGAAAAGTGCAAAGTGTATATCCTTCTTGGGCGCAGCTTCCAGGTCCTTTCTATTAGGTTTAGGTTTGTGCTTATATGAGGAACGAATTAGGGTAAAAATTCAAGCCAAGAAACCTTTGCATTGATGTTTTTTGAGATTTGATTTTCATGTAATCTTTTTTCAATCTTTTTTCATGGAGAACATGCCAATCATTGAAGATTCTTTCCATATTGAGTATGCACGAAATCTTGAGGTTATGATGAGTAGAAATGCTGCATAAAAAGATTTGAAAGGTGGCATGTAGTATTTTTTCATATTTAATTTGAATTAAATGAATTAATAGATTTAAAAATTCAATTAATAAATTAAAAATAAGAAAATAACTCCCCTTTGGGCCAATGGGTCGTGCATAGATTTTGGATGATGATTCTTGGGAGAAATTGTGGCCCATTAGCAATTTTGAGGCATTTGAAGCAAAGTTCACTTTTCAAAATTCCCAAAAATTTCCCAACTTCCACAAGGCATATCTTGCTCAATTTTTAAGCTTTGATCATGTTCTTGGACATTTTGGAAAGGTCTTGAAGTCCTATAACCAATGCCTTTGGTCCCATGTCATTTTGATTTAACAATCTCAAGTTATGGTCTTTGACTTAAAGTGCCTTTTTGTTGACTTTTGAAAATGACCTATAATGTTGAGATTGATAACTTTTTGTGAGAGCATTTCTTGAACTTGAAGTGTGAAGAAGAGTTGTAGGAAATGTCATTCTCTTCAAAATGAGCTTTTGATGGAATTTTTCTGATAAACCATGTGGAAGTTATGCCTTGGTCAAGTTACAGTTGACTTTTTCAACTGTCCAAATATGGAAACTTTTGCATCTTGAGACTTTTTGAGCCATGCCTTGAAAATCATGATCAAGCATTGATCAAATGATGTTTGTGTCTTCAAAATAAGATGTTGACCAAAAATTTGGACTTTTAACTGTCAAATGACCATTTTGCCCCTACAGTTGACAATTGAGCAATTAGGGTTTTTGACTGTGCAATTTTGTGCTGTAAGTCTTGAAACTTGACATGAGGATGCTTGACAATGTTTGTAGGAATGTGGGACTTGATTGTACCCTTGAAAACTTCAACTTCTTTTCCAGAACCATAACCCTAATTTTTGACTGTTAGGAGGCCATTGAACTGTGCAACCCTTGGGAGATTTTGAAGCATGCTCTTTGCAAATCTTGAAGAATATGGGAGGGCAAATTTTGGGGTAAAACAGTTTCCCCTGTTCAATCTTCTTATACTTGAGGATGTAGATTGGCTGACGTGCCTTTCGTAATCCGAAGGTGAAAAATGATTGAACACTAGAGTGCCCAGAAATTTGCGCTCACATAGTAGTGATGATGGGAATGGGCTTACAGATGCTATTTGGAGATTGATGGATAGGAAGATGGGCTTATAGATGCCATGCTAAGAGATGATGGATGAGTGGATGGGCTTATAGATGCCATCTGGGTGTCAATCGCGTGAGAGTTCCCTCAGCGAGAACTTGCGTACCTGAAAAAGAAAATGATTACCTGACCTGTTACAGGAGCTGGTCTTCAAACTCTTTGTATAGATGCACCCTGGTTGGTTACAGGAATCGGGTCTGGAGCTTCAAACGGTGATGAATGAATCCGGGATGGTTACTACCTCAACGGGACGATGAGAGAACCTTGGGCGATTACTACCTCAACAGGAACGCTGAGAGAATCTTGGGGTGATTACTACCTCAACAGGAACGCTGAGAGAATCTTGGGTGATTACTACCTCGACAGGAACGCTGAGAGAATCTTGGGCGATTACTACCTCAACAGGAACGCTGAGAGAACCTTGGGCGATTACTACCTCAACAGGAACGCTGAGAGAATCTTGGAGCGATTACTACCTCAACAGGAACGCTGAGAGAATCTTGGATGTCTTCTACTGGGATAAGAATCAGGGAGATCTTAGGGTCGATCTGACTGAACCGGAGAAGGCCTTTGACTGAATAAGAATCAGGAAAATCTTAGGGTCGATTTAACTGAACCGGGAAAGGTCTTGGAATATCTTCAACTGGATAAGAATCAGGGAGATCTTAGGGTCGATCTGACTGAACCAGAGAAGGCCTTTGACTGGATAAGAATCAGGAAAATCTTAGGGTCGATTTAACTGAACCGGGCAAGGTCTTGGAATATCTTCAACTGGATAAGAATCAGGGAGATCTTAGGGTCGATCTGACTGAACCAGAGAAGGCCTTTGACTGGATAAGAATCAGGAAAATCTTAGGGTCGATTTAACTGAACCAGACTAAAGTCTTGAAATATAGCTGAGAACTTAACTGGATCTTTCCTGAAAGGTAAAGGTCAGTCATATGCAATGCATGATATGGATCAGGCAATGACGTTCTCAACATAAATGAGATTTGTAAGATATGATGCGTATATGCATGCTATAATGTATGGAAATGTGATGTTTATGAACGTATGTCTTTGTCTAGGAAAATAAATCCTTGACGGGTGCCGGGAAGCTAACTCCTGGGCTGATGTTTGAAGAAAAGAATATTTGTTTCCGCTGGGGAGGATAGTTGCAAGAATACCGGTAGGAGAAGATAACTCCGTTGGGGAATAAACTTGGAGAATGGATTACTCTGCGGGGAGAAAAGTACTCTAGGGATCTTGCTGGGGAATAATATTCTGTGGGGAGAGAGATGCTTTGCTGGGATGTTGATGGTAACTTCGCTGGGGATATAATTGTTGTAGGAAGTGCTAATAGACTTCGCTGGGGATAAGAAGACTTCGTCGAGGACGATCTTTTCGTGGCAATTGGCTGAGGATAACCCAGTTATATCCTGGTGAGGAGTAACCTTCTGAATAAAGCCGGGGAGACGCATTTGCTCGGCAGGGGATAAGCTTCTAGAATCTACTGGGGATAAGCTTCCTGCTGGGAAGATGGATTCAAACTTTCCTGTGGAAATCTTGATTGGATTCTCCTGGGGAAATTTTTGAGATGTACTGGAAGTGACTCCACTGAATGCCTGGTATACCGCCGGGGAACAATCTTTAGGTCAAGACTGCCGGGGATGCTTGTTAGGAATGTCCGTATATTGTTGGGGAATGTTGAGATCTGCTGGAGGATACCCAACTTCCTTAAGGCTGATTGTAGCTTTGCTTGGGGAGAGTATATTGGCTTGCTGGCTCACCCTCTGGGGAATTAAGATATACTGGCTGTGTTCTTCAGCTGAACCTACCTTGATACCTTGATGGACAGATCAATTAGATCGCTTAGACCACTCATTATTGCCCCTGTTTCTAATGTTACCTGTAATTAATCCTTTGTCATTCTCAAATTCAAATTCTGTCTGGATACACTTAGCAAATTTTCTTCCCAGAGAGGGATTAGTAGATCCAAATATTATATCATCAACATAAATCTGGTAGACTAAAATGTCATTCTTAACTGTTTTACAGAATAAGGTTGTGTCCACCATCCCTCTGGTGAATTCCTTTTCTAACAGGAAGTTACTTAGTCTTTTATACCAAGCTCTGGGAGCTTGTTTCAGACCATACAGTGACTTCTTTAGTTTGAAAACATATTCTGTATTTTTTGAACTTTCAAAACCAGGGGGTTGGTGCACATATACCTCTTCTTCTATATCTCCATTTAAGAATGAACTCTTGACATCCATCTGATACAGAGTGATGCCTTTATTAACAGCAAAAGAAATTAAAAGTCTGATAGATTCTAACCTGGTGACTGGAGCAAAGGTTTTTGTATAGTCTATCCCCTCTTGCTGACTATAACCTTGTGCTACCAATCGTGCCTTGTTTCTGATGACTTCACCTTGTTCATTCAGCTTGTTTCTGAACACCCATTTTGTTCCAATGACGTTGAATCCTTTTGGTTTAAGAACTAGATCCCATACGTCATTCCTTGTGAATTGATTCAGCTCCTCTTGCATTGCTAGAATCCAGTCGTTGTCCAGAAGTGCTTCATCAATTGAAGATGGTTCAATCAGAGAAACAAGTCCCATGAGGGATTCTTTAGAGTTTCTAAAGCTGGCTCTTGTTCTGATTGGATCTTCCTTTCTTCCTAAGATAGTTTCTTCTGGGTGGTCCATGCTGCTTCTGGATGGTCTTTTCTGAGGTTGATCAACAGAAGATGCTGGATTGCTTGCAGTGCCTCTTTCTGATGTTGAGGGAGTGTCTCTGTTAAGAGCTTCTGATGACTTGTATTCAGAACCTGTGAATTCAACTTCCATACCTGCAAGTAATTCATTCTGCTTTGACTTTTGAGAGTCAAGCTTATCATCAAAACGAACACTGATTGATTCTTCCACAATCTGTGTTTCTGTATTGTATACTCTATACCCTCTTGAGCGTTCAGAGTATCCTAACATAATACACTTATGTGCTTTAGAGTCAAACTTGTTCAAATAATTTTTAGTATTCAAAATAAAGCAAGTACATCCAAATGGATGAAAATATGAAATGTTGGGCTTTCTGTTCTTCCACAATTCATATGGATTCTTTTCCAGAATAGGTCTTATGGAGATTCTATTCTGAATGTAGAATGCTGTGTTTATTGCCTCTGCCCAGAAGATCTTAGCAATGTTAGTCTCGTTGATCATGGTTCTGGCCATTTCTTGCAATGTTCTGTTCTTTCGTTCTACAACTCCATTTTGTTAGGGAGTTCTAGGACAAGAGAAATCATGCAGAATACCTTTGTCATTAAAAAATGATTCAAAATCTTTGTTTTCAAACTCTCCACCATTATCACTTCTGACTTTGACGATTCTAAGATCCTTTTCATTCTGAACTTGGTTACAGAAGGTGACAAACACAGAGTGTGACTCGTCCTTGTGTCTTAAGAACTTTACCCATGTCCATCTGCTATAGTCATCTACGATTACTAACCCATACTTCTTGCCACTGACTGTAGCAGTTTTAACTGGTCCAAATAAGTCAATGTGCATAAGTTCTAATGGCTTAGAGGTGGAAACAACGTTTTTTGATTTAAAAGCAGGTTTTGCAAACTTGCCTTTCTGACATGCTTCACACAGAGCATCTGAATTGAACTTCAGATTAGGAAGTCCTCTGACCAGATTGAGTTTGTTAATCTGAGATATTCTTCTCATACTAACATGCCCCAATCTTCTGTGCCAGATCCATTGCTCGTTGTTAACAGACAGAAGACACTTTACATTATGACTTTTCAGTTCAGAAAGTTTGATTTTGTAAATGTTGTTTCTCCTCTTTCCATTAAACAGGATAGTCCCATCTTTCTGACTAACAGCTTTACATGAATTTTGATTAAAGATTATATCATAACCGTTATCATTTAATTGACTTATGGGTAACCGATTATACATTAATCCATCTACTAATAAAACATTACTGATAGAGGGAAGATTTCCGTTACCTACTGTTCCAGAGCCAATGATCTTTCCCCTCTGATTGCCTCCAAAGCCTACATGGCCTCCATGCTTAAGTTCCAGGCTTTGGAACATATGCCTTCTTCCCGTCATGTGTCGCGAGCAGCCAGAGTCCAGGTACCATGACTGGTGTTTCTGCTTTGCTGCTAAAGATATCTGCAACATGTATTATTTTATCCTTAGGTACCCATATTTTCTTGGGTCCTGATTTGTTAGTTTTACCAAAACTCTGGTTGAATTTTGGTTTGACAGAATAATTACTACTAGTATATTTGATGTCGTGTGTGTGCCCATATACAAAGTGTGACTTAAGAGGAGTTCGTTTAATAACTAAATCCATGGCATTCTTTGGTGTAGGTACCTTACCTTGGTATCCTATTCCCTTTCTGCCATTTCTGCTAACTCCATAGATCATTGAAGCCATTTTGCTTCTATCTATGCTTTTAGCAAGAAACTTCTGAAAGCTGTGATCATACTCCTTGATGATCTCATCAGCACTACTGGGAGTTTCAAGAATTGTTTCCTTCTGAGAGTTTTGTAATATATTTTCTAATTTTGAAACTTTATTTTTCAACTCAGAATTTTCCAACTTGAGACTCTCAGTTTTATCAGAGTCAGAAGCAAGATCCCTTTTCAGGTTTCTGAATTTGACTCTGATCTGCTGATATCGTTCCAGAATCTCATTGAGGCTTTCAGCTAGTTCAGCCTTAGTAAAATTAATAGTAAAGTCAGGAAATACCTCTTTTGTGTCTGATTCAAAGTCTGATTCAGAAGCTTCACTTTCTTCTGCTATGTTCGCCATGAGAGCTATGTTTGCTCTCTCATCATCTGATTCTGAGTCAGCTTCAGATGTGTCAGAGTCATCCCATGTAGCCATGAGACTTTTCTTCTTTTCCTTGCCAAACTTTCTTCTGGGCTTTTCCTTCTGAAGCTTTGGGCATTCACTCTTGTAGTGTCCTTTCTCGTTACACTCATAACAGATGATGTCTTTGTTGTTTGGCTTTCTGCTTCCTGAAGAGCCTTCAGATCTACTGTGTCCAGAGGAGGATTCTGACCTTCTGTATCTGGAGGAGGATTCGTTCTAGTTCTCAGATCTTCTGAGATTCCTGAACTTTCTTTGCCTCTGCTTCAACAGTTGGTTCACCCTTCTGGAGAGGAGAGACAATTCATCTTCTTCTGATGAGGACCCATAAGAAGTTTCTTAAACAACCTGCAAAACCTTGGAGTCATATTTTCTGTTAGATTTTAAAGCTAAAGGCTTACCTTGCTTTTGAGGTTCATCAGCTTCTAGCTCTATCTCGTGACTTCTTAGGGAGCTGACAAGTTCTTCCAGAGAGATTGTATTGAGATCCTTAGCTAGCTTCAGCACTGTGACCATTGGCCTCCACTGTTTTGGCAAGCTTCTGATGATCTTCTTGACATGGTCAGCAGTAGAATACCCTTTGTCCAGAACTTTGAGACCAGCAACCAGAATCTGAAATCTTGAGAACATTGTTTCAATAGATTCACTTTCTTCCATCTTGAATGCCTCATACTTCTGGATGAGCGCAAGAGCTTTAGTTTCTTTAACTTGAAGGTTTCCTTCATGCGTCATTCTGAGGGAATCAAACATGTTCTTAGCAGTGTCTCTGTTTGATATTTTTTCATATTCAGAGTAAGAGATAGCACTAAGAAGAATAGTTCTGGCCTTGTGATGATTCTTGAAATCACGCTTTTGTTGGTCAGACATTGCTTTCCTGTCAATCTTCTGACCACTTGCATTCACTAGGTGCGTGTATCCATCTGTCACCATATCCCACAGATCAGCATCATGGGCTAGAAAGAAACTTTCAATTTTGTCTTTCCAGTAATCAAAGTTCTCTCCATCAAAGACTGGAGGTTTGCCACTGAATTTGTCTCTTTCTTCATTGTGGTCATTGCTGATGTTTTGATGTTGTCCTGCCATAGTGTTTTTCAACGCTGGATCTTGTACTGACACGGTTAAGTGTTATGAACTCAGAACCAGGCGCTCTGATACCAATTGAAGATGTGAAAAACACAAGAAGGGGGGGTTGAATTGTTAAAACTTGAAATCAAATGCAGACAACACGTTATTTTTATCCTGGTTCGTTTGATCTCAAACTACTCCAGTCCACCCATCAAGGTGATTTCGCCTCTCTCCAACGAGGTCTTAATCCACTATATTCAACTGAATACAAAACTTCTTTAACAACTGCTAAAGCTTTCTTGAGTCTAAACCACATACCGGTTTCTCAAGGAAATTCTTTTACAGAAAAATGAACAAATGTGTGTTGAATGTTTTCTAGAAAAACGATATATCACAACTGTGATAATACACAAAATAAATCTTAGATGATACTAGATTGCTAGAGCTATAGAATAATTAATTGAGAGCTTTTAGCAAAAGTGAGAACGAGCTTGATGATGATTGCTTTTGGCGTGTATATGCGTGTAAGGTACTGTAGAGCATTAGCCATTTCACTTCTCACTGATTTGTTTAAATACTTCTTGGAATAGATACGTTGATGCCAATAATTCCATTTCAATGCTCATTACGCTCTTTCCATTTTGAGAAGATCTTTGTCTTGGAATAAAGCCGTTGGTAATTAATCTTCCTTGAATGCAATACCATTGACACTTCATAGTGTTTTGCTTGATTAAGATCAAAGTGTTCTTGGCTTTGGCTTATTCTGGCGCTTCTGAATGCTGATGACATAGTAAAGATCTTGATCAGAGTCAGAGTGTGTTAAGCGCAGATTCTGTTCATCAGACTTCAGCGTAAGCACATGTATGATCTTCTGGTTGACATCTTCTGATGCTGATGTTGATATTCTGATGTTGATTCCATCAGAGTTTCCTGTAAATAAACAGCATAATTTTAAGTAACATCTATGTCAAATATAAAACTCATAATTATTTTAATCTTGTATTTTGTTATCATCAAAACTCTAACTGAGGGTTTGTAGAATCAAACTATGTTCTAACAGATACTACACTCATTGAGGGTTGTTTTCTTGGAATATTTCGGTCGCCAGTAAAGTGGCTAAACTGAAACAATGAACACAGAAAACAATCCAGTGATATTGAGCTCCTTAGAATCCGGTTACTATTTCTAGGACAGGTTGAGCCAACTAAACAACTAAAGAGGGTACTTACCTATGAAACCCCATGCAAGACTAAAACTAGGAAATTGTGTGATTTGTTTGTACATATATACTTGTGCATAACATCATGGACATCATGAAGCATCATATGCATCCACTAACCATTTCAAGGATTTTGGAAGTCCATCTTTGTTCCTGTTTTGTAGGTAATGGATTCACTTCGCAGGAAAACTATCCAAGTCAACCTTGTAAGAATTCCCCCACAACTAAAGGAGCTAGCTTCCAGGGTTCCTGAGAATTCTCTATTCACCGAGAGACATGGTCGTCTTCTCAACTTAGTCACTGCCAACACTGAGGAGGATATGCTGAAAGTTCTCTTCCAGTTCTTTGACCCTTTGCATCATTGCTTTACATTTCCTGACTATCAACTTGTGCCTACTTTGGAGGAATTTTCTCAACTCTTGAGGATTCCTGTTCTCAATCAACTACCCTTCAACGGTACAAAATGAGATCCAAAGCCAGAAGAGATTGCTCAAGCCCTGCATTTGCACTCATCTGAGGTCATAACACATTGGGAAACTAGAAGTGGTGTCAAAGGCTTCTTGGCAAAGTTCCTATTTGAGAATCCCCAAGACTGTTGGAATTCTCTAGACCTGCAAGCTTTTAAGGAGATTGTAGCTCTTCTCATCTATGGATTGGTCTTGTTCACAAACCTTTACCAACTTATAGATGTGAATGCTGTCAAGATTTTCATGTCCTGGAATCCTGTGCTTACATTTCTTGGGGATATCCTCCACTCTTTTCACACTCGTACAATGAGGAAAAGAGGTGTTCTCATGTGCTGCACTCCTCTACTGGCAAGATGGTTTATTTCTCATCTTCCCCAATCCTTTTTGAAGAATGAGCAAGGTTTGAGGTGGTCACAACGATTGATGACTCTTACCCATTCAAATATTCATTGGTGTTCTCGATCAAAAGAGAATGTCATTATCATTGACCGTTATGGGGAATTACCTAATTTCCCTCTACTTGGCATTAGGGGAGGCATCACCTACAACCCTTGCTTAGCTCTGAGACAGTTTGGTTATGCCCGAAGAGGTGACCCACATGACATGCTGATTCAAGGCTTGGTTTTCGACTTCGACAACGACGACCAAGGACTCCGACAAAGGTTCATCCTAGCTTGGAGGATGCCCAACAAGGTAGACAGTAAGACCTTGGGACACAAGAATTCCATCCCCCTTGAGCCTTACCTCAAGTGGGAACGAACCCGCGCCCAAAGTCTTATGATGCCTTACCCCTACATTCTCCCTGTGATTATAGAGCCTGTTATGGAAGGAGAGGTTCCATACACCCTCCTACATCCTGACATGCCAACATCACTTGAAGATTTACAAAGGAGTTGGATACAGCTCAAGGGAGAGCGCGACACTTTCGAAGCCCAGTTCTACGCAAGTGAGAAGAAGGTTTTGGAACTCACTCGTCAACTTCATGAAGATCAGACTCTCAACACCTACATTGCACCAAAGAGGATGCGCAACATCTTTTTACCTTAGAATTTTGTATTATTTTTACCATGGGGCATTGATGTACTAACAAACTCTATATTATTAATATGAAGTGTGTTCCCTTTTTGTTTAAAACAAATTTGAATTTCTGAATCCTTGAAAGCATTACATGAATACATATCATTCATCATATGCATAAACAGGTCTTCACACCAAGTTTCCTCATCTCTCTGCTGTTTATTTCAGCAAGATGGATATTGAACAAACGGTCAAAGACTTGCAAGCTCAGAATTCACAATTTCAACAACTACTTCTGACCTTGGCAAAGGCGCAGGAGGAGCTCAAGACTCTACTAGAGAAGGAAAAAGAGAAAAAGAAAAAGAAGAGAGCTGGTATGGCTACCTTGGGCAGAAGGTTTGAAGGTCAAGCCAGAAGGGTCCTAGTTTTTCCATCAACCTCTAATAAAGGGGTAAGAAAGGGAAAAGAAACTGCAGTTCCATCTGATTCTGAGGAAGAAGAAGAAGAAGACGATGAAGACTATTCTGAGCAGCAGTACCCTCCGGCCGATGACAAATACAAGAACTTGGAAGAGCGTCTAGCTTCCATGGAGATACAAAGAGTGCCTGGGCTGAATTTTGAGGAGTTAGGGCTGGTATCTGGAATTGTAATCCCTCCTAAATTTAAAGTACCTCTATTTGATAAGTACGATGGTTTACCTTGTCCCAAGATGTACCTACAATCTTATGTTAAGAAAATTCAACCACATTCTTCTGACAAAGACCTGTGGGTTCACTTTTTCCAGGACAGTTTGTCGGGGACACAGCTGGATTGGTTCTACCAGTTGGAGAGGTCTGATGTGCATAATTAGGAAGATTTGGCGGCCCCCTTCTATAAGCAGTATCAATACAATGCGGACTTAGCACCAACCCGTACTCAATTATAGAGTATGGGCATGGTCTCAAATGAAGGTTTCAAAGAGTATGCCCAGAAATGGAGAGACTTGGCAGGACGAGTACAACCACCTCTATCTAAGACGGAGCTAGTAGACATGTTCTTGGGAACTCTGTCAGGGCCTTTCTTTAATCACCTGATTGGAAGTTCGTCTACGGGGTTCACTGAGTTAATTCTAACTGGTGAGAGAGTTGAAGCCGGCATAAAAAGCGGGAAAATTCAAAAAGATGCATCTGCTTCCGCTGCCATCAAAAAGACTTTTCCAGCAAAGAAGGAAGTATCAGCTGTCTACTCTCAAAGAGGTCAAGGAAGAGTTGAGCGCCGGCTAGCGGTGGGGGCCGTAATGATTTAGAAGTCTGCAGCTGATCAGCCTAGAAACAATCAACCAAGAACCAACCAAGCAAGGGTGAAAAGGCCTGTACGGAAATTCACCCAGATAAACATGACTCCTGCTCAGGTTCTACCCCATCTCTTGAAGTTAAACCTTGCCAGTCTGAAAGAGGCCCTGAAGAATCAGAATACTGCTTCTCCGTACTACCATTCAAACGCCAAGTGTGCTTATCATTCAGAGAGCCCGGGGCACGACACCAACCATTGTTGGGCCCTCAAGAATAAGATTCAGGATTTGATAGACGCTAAAGAAGTTGAATTCGACGCCCCTGAAAAGCCGAATGTAATCTATGCTCCAATGCCAAGGCATGGCCACAATGCCCATTCTGTTGAAGAGGATCTATTTGTTGCTACTGTTGATGATTTGATAACTCCGCTACCGATAATCAAGTTAAATTTGCTGAAGGCTGGGATTTTCCCAGGTTGTGAAGAAGATTGCTTCCTTTGTTCATCCTTACCAACCGACTGTCCATTGTTGAAGTTAGGCATCTAACGCCTAATGGATTACCAAGAAATCTTTTTTGAAAAGACTCCTGTTACACCGGCTCCTGCCAATGATGTTTCAATAATAACCATATCCGCCAATCTTTCCAAGGTCTCCAAAAAACCTGTTAAGATTACATCCGCTCCGAAGACTGCACCTTTGAAGATAACCATGCTTGGGCCTGTCCCGTACAAGTCTGACAAATCAATACCGTGGAACTATGGTGGAGAAATCTACTACCACGGTATTAAACAAATTGATTCAACTTAAGAGAGTTCTGATGAAGAGACTTCTGACATTGGAAACATTGCTGGAACAAGCAAAATCACCCGCAGTGGAAGAATTTTCTCTCCAGAGATTGCGCCTCCAAAGGCATCTTTGGACCCTCAACTGCTCCTAAGGATACCCCTGCACCGGTAAACATATCTGCGAGAACTCCAATTATTGAAGAAGTTGTAACTCTTGTGGTTGTCCCCTCTGCTGCTGCTACTGATGATAGAGGGAAAGGGATCCAAGAAGAGCCTGTCAGGACGAGGGCTCAGCCATTGGTCATCCCTGAAACCTCTCAAAATGAAATGGAAGAGATTTTGAAAATAATCAAGAAAAGTGATTATGATGTTGTGGAACAACTGGGACAAACTCCCTCAAAGATATCTATGCTGGCCCTGTTGCTTTGTTCAGAGGCTCATGCTAAAGCTCTGATAAGATTTTTGAAGATGGCCCATGTGCCCCAGGAAACCTCCGCGGATCAGTTCCCGGAATGTGTAGCTAGCCTAACAGCTGACAATGGTCTAGGATTCTCTGATGCCGATTTAACATCTAAAGGGAGAAAACATAATGACGCTTAGCATGTTTCGGTGGAATGCAGAGGGACTACCCTAGCACACGTACTGGTAGACACTGGTTCATCGCTGAACGTCTTGCCAAAGAAAGCCTTAGATAGACTGGATTGTGAAGGTTTAACCTTGAAGCCCAGCAATATAATTGTCAGAGCCTTTGATGGTTCTAAAAGGATGGTCCACGGGGAGGTGGACATTCCGATTAAAGTGGGAAATGAAACCTTCAACTCCACATTCTATGTGATGGACATCTGTCCTTCCTATTCTTTCTTGTTGGGAAGACCCTGGATTCATAATGTTGGAGCCGTCACTTCCACTCTGCATCAAATGCTCAAGTACCCTGTCCAGGGGAAAATTATAACTGTTCACGGCGAAGAGGAATACATGATAAGCCATCTAAATTCTTTCCGCTATGTAGAATTGGATGGCGAATTCATCGAAACCCCTTTTCAGCATTTTGAAGAGGTAGCTCAGGAGATTGCGGCAACCAAGACAGTGTCTTCTGTACCCATGATTACCAAACCTCCGCCTTGGATGTCGTCTCTCAAAGATGCAAAGGCTGTGATTGAACAAGGCGGATCCACTATCTGGGGGCAGCTTCCCGACTTTCCTTTCAAATCAGACAAATTTGGCCTAGGGTTCACTTCTTCTGCTCAAAAGGCTGTACACCGCTCCCGTGCTGGAGGGCCACCAGTGAAGATCACCCATCATGGAGTCAATGCTTTGGAGGATAGTGAAGAGGAGAGCAACTTGGAAGACTGTATTTTCCCTACTGTTGATGGAGGACTGTGCAACTGGGAAGCAAAAGACTTTGTTCCAATTACTTTCATACTGCAGTAATTTATCTTTCAAAAATTTCTGTTGGTTTGTAATAATTCTCAAACAATTCGTATACTTTTAACCTTGTGCCTTACCCGAGGCACATAGGTCCATTTGTAAGGGTTTGATTTTTCATTTTCATATGTCATTTTAATGAATCATGGACGTTTTCACATATAAACTCTTGTGTTCATTGTTTTTCTTTTTACATTTTATTTGTTTAAAGGTGGTTATCCCTTACACACACCCACACTCACAAATGCAGGTACCCTTCCATTCCGGATTCCATGGGTAACAATTCTGCTATGGTCTTTAGTGACTCTGAAGATCTGGTCTACCATGTCGAATACGAAGGTGAGGAAGATTGTGAGGTGCCGAGAGAATTGGCTAGGCTGCTACAACAGGAAGAAAGGGATATTTTACCTCATGAGGAGCTGTTAGAGACAATCAACTTGGGTACTGAGGAAGACAGAAAAGAAGTCAGAGTGGGTGCCAACTTAGAGCCAAGTGTCAAAGAGCGCCTAATTCAGTTGTTACATGAATATGTTGAGATCTTCTCCTGGTCATACAAAGACATGCCGGGACTCGATACAGATATTGTGGTTCACCGTCTGCCCATAAGAGAAGACTGTCCGCCAGTTAAACAGAAAGTCCGCCGCATGAGGCCCGACATGTCAGAAAAGATCAAAGCCAAAGTTATGAAGCAGTTCAATGCTGGATTTCTTGCTGTTACTTCCTATCCACAATAGGTTGCTAACATTGTGCCCGTGCCTAAGAAGGACGGCAAAGTCAGAATGTGCATGGATTACAAAGACTTAAACAGGGCCAACCCTAAGGATGACTTTCCACTTCCGCACATTGACATCTTGGTTGATAATACAACTCAGCACAAGGTAATTTTCTTTCATGGACGGATTTTCGGGCTATAACCAGATCAAAATGGCACCTAAGGACATGGAGAAAACTACTTTTGTTACACAGTGGGGTACATTCTGCTACAAAGTGATGCCATTCGGATTGAAGAATGTCGGGGCAACCTATCAACGCGCCATGGTAGCTTTGTTTCATGATATGATACATCATGAGATAGAGGTCTACGTAGATGACATGATAGCCCGATCACAAACTAAAGAAGAACACCTTGATCACTTGCAAAAGCTGTTTGTCAGGTTGAAGGAGTACAAGCTCAGACTGAACCCTAACAAGTGCACTTTCAGAGTCCGGTACGGTAAACTCTTGGGTTTCATTGTCAGCAACAAAGGCATCGAGGTTGATCCTGCCAAAGTCAAATCTATACAAGAAATGCCTGCTCCTCGCACTGAGAAGGAGGTTAGAGGTTTCTTGGGACGCCTAAACTACATTGCTAGGTTCATTTCTCACCTAACATCTACCTGTGAACCAATCTTGAAGCTGTTGAAGAAAGATCAGGTAGTTAAATGGAATGATGACTGTCAAGTTGCTTTCGATAAAATCAAGGAGTATTTTCTAGAACCTCCTATCTTGATGCCACCCGTTGAAGGAAGACCGCTAATCATGTATCTGACCGTCCTAGAGAATTCAATGGGGTACGTACTGGGCCAACATGACGAGTCTGGCCGAAAAGAGCATGCCATTTATTACCTTAGCAAAAAGTTTACCGACTGTGAGACTCGATACTCACTGCTCGAGAAAACTTGCTGCGCTTTGGTATGGGCTGCTCGCCGGCTAAGGTAGTATATGTTGACTCATACCACTTTGCTGATATCTAAGATGGATCCGATCAAGTACATCTTTGAGAAGCCTTCTTTGTCTGGAAGGATAGCTAGATGGCAGATGATCCTGACAGAATACGACATACAGTACACGACCCAAAAGGCTATAAAGAAAAGTGTGCTAGCTGACCATCTGGCTCATCAAGCTGTCGAAGATTAGCAATCCATGAGGTTCGACTTCCCTGACGAAGACATCATGACGTTGGACAACATTGAAGAGAACAAACCATATGACGGACCTGAACAAGGATCCCGATGGACCCTGTACTTCAATGGTGCCTCCAATGCACTTGGCAATGGTATCGGCGCGGTACTCATCTCCCCAGAAGGTTTCCATACACCTTTCACAGCCAGGCTTTGCTTTAACTGTACCAACAACATGGCCGAGTATGAAGCTTGTATATTTGGTCTCAAGGCTGCAATAGACCTGGGAATCAAATCTTTGATTGTGTTTGGGGACTCAACTTTGGTCATCAGTCATATCAAAGGAGAGTGGGATACTAAGCATCCAAACCTCATCCCTTACAAAGAACATGTCTTGACATTGCTACCTCATTTCGAGCAGATTACCTTCGAGCACTTCCCGCGAGAAGAAAATCAGCTAGCAGATGCTCTAGCTACAATGTCATCCATGTTTAAACTTAACTGGGATAATGAGGCTCCCCAAATCACCATTGAACGGATAGACGAGCCTGGACATTGTCACGAGATTAATACCGAAGAAGTAGTGGACCAACCTTAGTTTCACTAAGTCAAAAGGTATCTCGAGGCTCAAGAATATCCTGAAGGAGCTTCAGTCAACGACAAAAAGTTCTTAAGGAGATTCTCAGCTAAGTTCTTCCTAAGTAATGGTATCCTGTACAAGCGCAATCATGATTGCATTCTTCTCCGTTGTGTGGACAAGATTGAAGCTGAGCAGATCATGGCTGAGCTGCACAATGGTACCTTTGGCACGCACTCTAGCGGGCATACGATGGCTAAGAAGATCCTACGGGCAGGCTATTACTGGTCTACCATGGAAGCTGACTGCTATCAACATTCCAGGACTTGTCACAAATGTCAAATCTATGCGGACAAGGTACATATACCTCCAGTTCCTCTCAATGTCTTAACAGCTCCTTGGCCATTCGCTATGTGGGGAATCGACATGATTGGAGAGATCAAGCCTACAACATCCAATGGACACTGCTTCATTCTGATGGCCATTGATTATTTTCTCCAAGTGGGTCGAAGCGGCTTCCTTCGCATCCGTTACTAAGAATGTGGTAGCCCGCTTCATCAAACAGAACCTTATTTGCCGGTATGGTATCCCCGAAAGGATCATCACTGACAACGGTACAAACCTTAACAATACTATGATCACCGCCTTGTGCGAGCAGTTCCAGATTCAACATCACAATTCATCTCCCTATCAGCCAAAGATGAACGGTGTTGTCGAAGATGCGGACAAAAATATCAAGAAGATCATACAAAAGATGACAGTCACCTACAAGGACTGGCATGAGATGTTACCATTTGTTCTCCATGGGTATCGTACCACGGCGCGTACGTCAACCGGGGAAACACCCTATTCTTTGGTATACGGCATGGAAGCTATTTTACCTATCGAGGTTCAGATTCCCTCCTTGAGAATCATGAAAGATGCTAGTTTTAGTGTAGACGATTGGATTCAGACCCGGCTTGATCAACTCAACTTAATTGACGAGAAGAGACTTACTGCTGTTTGCCACGGTCAGACGTATCAAAAACGGATGATCAAGGCATTCAACAAGAAAGTCAGACGCCATGTATATCAAGTCGGAGATCTTGTGATCAAGCGGATCATCTTGCCGCAAAGTGATCCCAGGGGCAAATGGACTCCTACCTACGAAGGACCATTTGTGATCAAGAACATCTTTTCTGGTGGGGCAATGATCTTAACCACCATGGACGACGACGATCTGCTGCACCCTGCGAACGTAAACATAGTCAAAAGATACTACGCATAAATGACCCGCTAGGTTGACACACCTAGGCAAAAAAGGGCATCCCGGTGAATCGAAAACCCGAAAGGGAGGTTTAGGAAAAAGTTAGGGATAAATAAAAAATTTGTACACCCGGCAAGTTGAAAACCCGAAAGGGCGACTTAGGCAAAAAAGGGTTTCCTGGTGGACTGAAAACCCGAAAGGGCGGTCCAGGCAAAAGTTAGGGAACTAAAGCGTATGACTATGTCTCTTCGGATCACTTTAAAGACAATATCTTCATAGACAAGCTCCGAGCTTCTGATCAACTCAATCATCTTCAGACGAAGCAACGAATGGACAAGATATTCAGAGTTACGAAGGCTATAGGAGAATGGGAACCCCATGGAAGTTTCACACATATCCATCTTTCTTTGTATAAATTTTTCTCATTTTTATGACAACGTTCTCTTACTAGGATGTCTGTCTCCTTTGTACAAAATACTTACACAAAGTTAATACAAAGATACTTCAAAGTGCAGAAAACTATTTGCCTTTTCTTCTTTTTTACACTTGTGTTTTATTTGAAAACGTCCAATGATTTATTAATGAGCATATGCATTTGAATATAATCACTGTTTAAAAATAATAAAAAATGGGAAAGAATAATTACTGACAGGTTGAAAGTATAGGAAAACGTCTTTAGGCTATTCCAGGAGAAATCCCCTGCAGTACATCATCTAGGTCCCCAGCGGAGCTAAAACCTTGAAGTATATATCCCCAACGGAGTCATAATTTCAAACCTTTAATTCCCATAAGAGTTAAAATTTCAAACTCCCAATCCCTAGCGGAGCAAAAACTTTGAACTATAGATCCTCAGCGGAGATGAAACCTTCTTCCCCTGTCGAGTCAAATTTCCAACTATCAATCCCCAGCGGGAACCATCCAGTTTTCCCCAAATTCCCCAGCAAGTTATCTTAAAAGTCTGAGGATCAACCAGATAACAGTTAACTTTTATCCCCAACCTAGGATAACTCCCCAGTAGAGTGGCATACAACCCAAACTCCTGAGCTTTTTCCAAGCAGGAATAAGCTTTTTCCCCCAGAGTCATGAACTTACTCTCCAGTAGGAAGCCTTCTTCCCCCACAGAGTTTTCACTCCCTAGCAGATTGACGATTTTCATTCTCATTTCCCCAGTGAAGTCACCAAAGTTCATTACTCCCCAACAGAATGAAGATTCTCATTCTTAGTTCCCCGCAGAAATCATCAGAATTCCCCAGCCGAGTAAGGATTCCCATTATTTAACCCCCAGTAGAAGTCTTCAAAGTTCTTTGGATTTCCCAAGCAGATTTCTCAAGCAGCTTGACATTACTCTCACAATAGATTTTATCAATACTCCAACTTCAAGACATGAAGGATTCTCACATCCCCACAGAAGTTGTCAAGGATTTTCCATCCCCAACAGTCACCAAGGATTTCTCATCCTCAGCAATCAAAGATTTTGAATCTCCAGCAGCGGTCAAGGATTTATTTTCCCCGACAACAATCATGGATTTTATTATCTCCAACCGTCAAGGATTCATTTTCCTCATCAATACAGCGAATCAGCTTACATGCGCATACATTACATTCATATATCATAAACATTGATAAAACACATTTTATTGCATCATACATTTCATGCAACATAACTTTGTGTTTCAGCTAACATTTTACCCTTTTCAGGATAAGATTAACAACTATCTTTAACAAATACTCAAAGATTTGAGATACAGTACAGATACACTCTAGACATGGAAGTCATTCTGTTACTCATTCATATCTCTTATTCATATACAGTACAGATACACTCTAAACACAGAAGTCATTCTGTTACTCATTCAGATCTCTTATTCAGATACAGTACGGATACACTCCAGACACGGAAGTCATTATGTTACTCATTCAGACCTCAACCTCATGATACAGTTCAGATACGCACCATACACGGATGCCATCCTGATACTCATTCAGATTCAACTTGCAGGTCTCAACTTCAAACACAATCCATATACGCTCTAGACACGGTTGCCATTCTGTCACTCATTCTTATTTTCCCCAGCTCAGGTACACTCCAAACATGGAAGTCATTCTGTCACCTATTCAAGATACAGTCCAGATACGCTCCAGACACGGAAGCCATTCTATCACTTATTCAGATTCAAATCTCCAGATACAACTCAGATACGTTCCAAATACGGATACCATTCTGAGGTTCATTCTCCTGATTTACAACAAGCATTCTTGGATGGCATTTACAAGCCCATCTCCAACAAGATTCAATCACATCTCCAAATGGCATCTTTAAGCCCATTTCCTCAACTACATTTTGACGAGTGCAAATTTACGGGCACTCTAGTGTCCAATCATCTTTTACCTTCGAGTCACGAACGACAAAACTCGCAAATCTAACTCTTCAGGTTCAAGAAGATTGAACACGGGCAGCTGTTGTACCCCAAAATTTGCCCTCTCATATTATCAATATTCTCCTCACAAGACTTCATGGACTCAAGACCAGATTAGGGTTTGCTCAGCTCAAGACCTCATCTTGCACTGATGACCTGAAATTAGGGTTTGAGTTTGCACAGGGATTTTTGAACTTCCAATGCCTCATGTGACTTTCATACTTCATGTTGGACCTCTAAGATTACTCATACCAAGTTCCAAGCCTTGAATCACATTTTGGACCAGTCAATTGGACAATTGACCTAAAAATCAGTTGTATTGGGGAAAAAGTCAACCATGGCCAATTTACAGTCAAACCTCATATTTTTTTGATCCATATCAACATTATAGACTCATATGAACCATTTGATCAAGTTTGGACCACAACTCCTCAAGAAATTTGATCAGATCTTCAAAAGGGCAAAATTGACATTTTTAGGGTTTTGACTGAGAAAGGGAAATTTCTGATTTTTAACCTAGCCAATGACCAATTGGATTCAAGCATGGTTTCAAGGACTCAATGGCATCATCTTGACATAATCACAAGGTTCAAAAGATCTCAAATGCATTGGATTGACAGATGAATTTCCCAGTCAACTGATCAAAAATCAACTGTACACTAAAAAGTCAAACTTTGACTTTTTGGTCAAAATCAAGTGCCAAGGGTCATATTTCATCAAGATGTGTCAAAACATTAAACTTTCTCACCAAGAAACTTAAATTTGGAAATTAGGGTTTAAGTTTGAAAAATTTCATAAGTTAGAATTTTTCTAAGTTATGAAAATTTCTTATTTTTTCCCAACTTTTTCACCATGATGAAATTGGATTCAAAGAAAACTTCCAACATGAAAGTTGTAGTCCTCCATGAAATATACAACTTTGATTCACAAAGTTTTCCCAAAATATGCTTGTATCTCAAGTTATGATTTTGTGAATAAGGGTCCATGAACTTTTTAACTTAGTGAAATTTTGCCATAGTTTAGGCAGATTTTTAACCTAACTTCATGGCAATTTTTCACATAGTTCCAAGAGGAATATCAAAATTCATTTCAAAGATGGATTGTAGATAATGTTACAAGATTTCCAAAATTTCAAAGAACTCTCCAAAATCATTTATGGTTAGGGAGAATCGAAGAAATGAAAATGGAAAATTATCACTTTTGTCCAAGGCATTTTTCACAATGGTTCAAGTTGCAAATCTGTCCTAAGCATGCTTGTACTTGGTTTTACAGGTCCTAATCCCTTCTACACTCATTAATTTAATGCAAACTCAATGGATAATGGTCTTGTTCTGATCTTTGAAGCATTACACATTGAATTAATCCAAAAATGGCATAAAGTTCACATTGCTACTTTGATAAAGCTAGCTTTTACAAACTTTGTTTATCTTGAGCCATGGACCTAATATCTTTTTGCAAACAAGATCCACATTTATCAGGCATGTTTACCAACTCTTATCAGCTAAGTAACTAGCAAGTACAAGCTTTTGGGCATTGTCATTTCACCTTTTCTTCAAAAGCAAGCAAACTTGCAAAAGTCAAGTAAGCTTGTGTATCTGATAAAACCAAGACTAAGCATCATTTGAACAAACCTCAGAACATTGTTGCAAGCATAAGACAAGAATTGCTCACCTCTCAAACACCCTCAAACACAAAAAACACCATTTCTACCCAAAACAGGGCCATCTCTGCAAATCACAAGCCATTTTCATATTGCCTCGTGCGTTTTGCTTGGAATCACTTCAAACACATTCCATACCTCCTACCTAAACTATCCAGGCCTTTGTTCAGCAACTGTAACCCCTGTTTCAAGCTTCACCATTTTTATTTTCTGAGTTTGCAGGTTGACTTCTACAAGGAGTTTCAGACAACTTCAAAGCAAGCTGAGCATTGGGATAGCTTGAGGGAACTTCAAGCAAGCTCACACGACCCTCAGGCCTCACTTAAAACTCCTACATTGCCATATCCAAACAAAACTGAACAAGGTATTTGTCAAGTTTCTATCTCTCTATTTAGGCATCATTAAGCTTAGGTTTGTGAAGCAAAAATGTAGAACCTAACTAGCTTGAGCTGTACATATGCTTAGATTCCATTTATATTAACTGAGCTAAGAGTACTTGGATGTTGAAAATGCTGAAAAAAACTAGGTCAGAAATTAGGGCCATTAAAATTCTCTCTGATCTTTGAGAGTTAGGTCATGTTCTTTATATCATTGAAATCGTGTGATCATGAGCTACATTTTTCATGTTATAAGTTTTTTGATTTTATGCAAAGAATAGCAAGAACAAGATTTGAGTACAGAAAGCGCGCATTTGGGACGAAGGAGCAAGGACATGGATGAAGTGTGTTCTGGGCCTGGCGCTTTGGGCCTGTTTCTCTTTGCACCCCCTTTTTACTTTTACACCCCCCTGATCATTTTCTTTTATTTTTTTATATTTTCTTGCATAATTTATATTTTCTGACTTTATTATCTTTTTTGAACTGAAAAATCACAAAAAAAAATATTTTCTTTATTTTTTGCATTTTATCATATTTTATTTATTTTATTTTTTGCATAATAAATAGTTTGTTAGGATTTTATACTTTATTTTCTTAAATAAAACTTGTAAATAATATAAAAATATTACTATTTTTATTTTTATTATTTATACACTTAAAATAATATTTTCTTACAATATTCAATTTTTTAACATTTTGTATATATTATTATTATTTTTCTTAAACAAAAATGAATAAAATGAATAATATAGAATATATTTTCTATTAAACAAAATTAGGGTTTTCACCCTTTCAAAAATGATCATTTTATTTTCTTATTTTTAAGACATAAATAAATTCATTTTTACATACATAAAACAATTACAAAACATTTATTGCATATTTACATTTTTATTGCCTATTTAAATATTTGCTTTTTTATTTATTTGTACAATAAATTCAATTTGGTGGTAATAGTTTTAGTGTTTTATTTTTGAGCAATATCCCCCTATTCAAAACTTGTATCCCCCTTCCCATAATATTGTTGTAATAGTCTAGATTTACTTTACGCATTTTATTGCTTTCATATACCATGATAGTAAACTAGCGTTTTGTATGCAAAGACCAAAAAATCAAAATAAATAGCATGACCTAAATACAAGACAAAATGCATGAAAATGACAACACATTGCACACAAGCACCCCTAGGGTTTCATCCACTTTGTTGCTTTAAAATGGCCATGGTATGCATGCTAGGTATCTTGGCAAAACAAAACCAATCAAAACAAAAAGATCATAGTCCCTCGATGACGCTATCAAAATGTTGCCTAAAAAAATGATCTTAGTACCTTATACTTGCTAAGATACTTGGCACCATTGCTATCATGATCATACGATGACCCGCGCCCGTCTCGTTTAACAACCAAAGATAGGGTTATCTACCAAAACAATGGTAGAATAACAATGTCAAAGGAATAAAAATGTATAGGAAATACTTTTGAGTAGGGTAGATAACTCCTAGTTACTTGATCTTTCTCAAACAATCCTTGCTATTTTCAAACAAACACACACACATTTCAAAACAATTTCCAAACAACTTTCCAAACGTTGAAACATTTTTCAAAAGACAAACATCTTTGTATACATTCAAACAAGAATCATTACAAAGATTGCCTAAACAAAGGCCTCTTTTCAAAATACTTTCAAAACCACACAATGCACCATTTCAAACAATTGAAAAAGCAAAGCAAGTGATCTAAAACAAGTAACTAAGAGCCCATGGAAAACCATGGATGAAAAGGGTGCTAGAACCTTCCCTTTTCATAATCTACCCCCCGAACCCAAAAACAATCTCAAAGGTCTCTCCTGTGCTTTTTTTTACCTTTCCTTTTGGATAAAATAAAAGTCAGTGGCGACTCTTGCTAAACCGAAACATTTACGAACACAAACGCAAAACCTCAAGTCAGTTCTCCCACTGCATCACAAGGTTGGTTATGCAAAGGGAAGGTATTAACACCCTAAACATCTACGGTACTCCGCAGGAGCCTCTTTGAAAAAGTCTGTATATTTTGGCTATATAAAATGTGTTGTGTATAAAATGGATGGTGGAGGTGAGAAAAGAAATATTTTTTTATGATTTTTTGCACCCACCGCGGTTGCAAACCTTTAGTGCCTACGTACCGCCTTTCGTGCAATAGGGGATCAGGGTACACGTAGTTCCTCTTTAAAAATCTTGAAACAAAAGTGTGTTGGTTAATTTTAAGATATAAGACATCATTGTCATTGTCCATGTGGAAAACATACTTACTACCCACAATCACGAGAAAGAAGAATTTGCATCATCTCAAAGTGGAGGATATGGCCTGGATTTTAAAATCAACAATGCCTCACTCATCATCCAAGTGGAAAATATCTCTCTTCACTACATATTATAGAAGTATAGTTGTTTGCATCACTACAAGGATTGACAAGAGTCTAACCTTTTGAGAAAAAGTTTTAAAGATAAAAAACCAAAGTGGCAAAATGGTTTGAAATGAGATTGATTGACTTTTAGTCTTCTCACAAAAAAGTGTCAAAGACTTATTAAATTGATTAAAGTTTATTGATGAAAATGTTTTGAAAATGCATGGACCTAAGTCCAAGTTTATCATGAAAGTGTTTCAAGTTTAGAAATAAGAAGAATTTTCAAAAGGAGGGAGAAGATTTTTGAAATTAAAGAAGATGGGAGGAGAAGAAGAGGCTATCCTAAAGCATAAGGTAAAAGCTAAGGATAAGGACCATCTAACCAACAAGAAGCCAAAGCTTGACATTATGAGCCTAGATAAAATTCCCATTCTTTGGATTGAAACCAAGCAAGCAAAGATACTAGACCTCTTAAAGTGTATTAAGTCTTCACAAAAATTGGGCAGAGTAACGACTGTATACGGGTAAATTCCAAATTAAAAATAGAGGATGTAATCACGAAAACCGGCACACAAAAACAAACAAGCAACCCAATGTCTTGAGGTAAACCTCAGGAGCTCCAAACAAAATAATCAGATAAGATCACAAAGTATCCAAGATAGGCCAAGGTTTCTAATCCTAAGTCCAAGAAAAGTCCACCGCTCCACCATGCCAAGGATAGTAACCAAATAGTCCAAGTGCCATTAAGAGTTTTTTAGGGTTTAAGTTGGTTATTAAGTATTTTGAGAAAGAAAAAGAAAAGCTCAAGTGAGCAAAGTAAAAATGACAAGAAAATAAATGCTCAAATGAGCAAAGATAAAAATGGCATGAAATGAAAAAAATGCTAAAAGTAAATAGTACATAAATCATAAAAAAGAATAAAAGCATAAGGTAAAACAAGTCAATAATTAGTGGTTAGTTGGATGATCATCTTGAAACTTGCATTTGGAACTCATTAGAGGATTAGTAGAACCAAAGCCTCCACACAACAAGTTGCATTTGCTTTTTGTCAAGTATATCATCCATTTGGAATTCTCATAAGTACCATTTAATGATCAACGATGTTTAAGTGATCCGCGTTGACCAAAAGTGTTGTAGATCCATTAGAGGATTGGTAGAACCAAAGCCTCCACACAATGAATCTCAAGGTTATTGGATCAAAGGGATCAAATTAACATACTTGGGCTTGCAATCATAAGTTTGGGCCACGAATGATCATTTATTCGAATCGGGACAAAATTTAGCGCTATGTTAAGCAATCGTAAGTGGACTTATATAGAAGTCGCACCTATTTTGAGGCCGGTCAATAGCAATCTATGCACCATTTGTTTTGAGACATGATATAGAGATCATGCTCTAACAACATTTAGTGCAATTAGAAAGGGAAGAGATGAAGAGGAATTAGGGTAAAATAGAAAAACCACATTTGAATTAATATTTAATCAAACTATTATTAAAATCATTCATCCATTTTTTGTGGAGTTAAACTCAACACCATGGATCCAATGATGTTAATAAAGCTATGATAAAAAAATTAACCCAAGACAGCCAGAAAATAATATAATATTTAATATATATATTAAATGATGGAAAATATCAAAATAAACGGGAAAAATATCAATAATATTCAAATTAACCAAGAAATAAAAAATAAAACCATAAAAAATATCAGAAATGGGTCCAAATATTTTTATAAAATTTTTGGGAATTTTTAAAAGTCAGGAACTATTTTTAAAAATTAAAATAAATGGGCGAAATAAAAAAAAATGGTAATAAATAGCAAAGTCAGAAACAAAAATAAAATAAGGTCACCAATATTTGTCACAATATCATTGGATCATTCCAAAAAAAAATTAGAATTTAAAAATGTGTAAAAGTATTTTTAAACATTTTAAACACATCAAATAATTGTAAAATTCATAAAAAAATACTAAAACATAAAATTAAATTTTAAAAAAATAAAAATCAGAAAGAGAATAATCAAAAATATTTTTCATAATTTTTTCAGATTTTTTGGACTAAAAATGAATTTTCTATGATTTTTTGAAATTTAAAACAATTAAAATATAAAAACCAGAAAAAGAAAATAAAAGAAAAAGATGTGGACCATTGGATGAAAGTCAAAACACGTTAGTAATCAAATCCAAAGGATCTGGCGCGTTGTGCATATCATGGTCTTTACTAAATAAAGCACTGAATCAAATGTAAAATCAGAAATTCAAAAAATACAAATGGCACGCTTTCATTGGTTAGAAGGTGACACGTTGGTCTCTCAAACTGTAAAATCAGAAGCTCAGACCTATGCCATTTGCTTTGTCTCTTCAAGATGAAGATAACCACACCTTCGCGCCCAATTTATATAAAATGTAACTCAAGCAATTTGGAGAGAAAGTTTTGAAATTGGATTTGAAAATTCATGGTCAAAACGTGTTTCCAGTAAGAAGTAAGTGTTGCGACTAGAACCAGGGCAATGAGAGCAACACGATGATATCAAAGTTTTGAAGAATTGATGAAAGAATCTACCTATTGAAGTTGAGTTGCAGAGCTCTGAAACTGGACTTCTATGGAGCCATGTAGGGCATGATTCTTGAATGTAATTGTATGGTTAGGTTCAGGGAAGATCAAGGAAGGTGAATTGATGGAAAAAATGGATTGAAAAAGGCTTGAGAATAGGATTCGAAGTAGTTGAATTCTGAGTTGTGAAGCAAGTTTGGCAGGGTGATTCTGGCTATCTAAGCTTGGGAAATTGAATGGGGGATGACCCTCTATTTATAGGGAATCAAATGGAATGCTCAAGCGTGTGGAATGATGCAAATTGGAGGGAAATCGTGTGAACCTGATACACGAGTAAAGTGTGATCTGATTTGCATAAAAACTCATCAAATCATTGCATTTCAAGGCTCAAATCCACTTTGGCAACTTAGTTGAACATGTTTAGATCATAAACGCGTGCTAATTTGATGTTTAAAGGCCAAAACATGGATTTCAAATTCTAACTTATGGAGAAACTTCAGTTCCAAGTTACCAAATTCAACCCAATGGAATTTCCACCTCAGGGAGTCTTAGGGCAAGATTCTTGATGCTTTAGAAAGATGAGGTAACAAACTTTGCAATGGAAAAATAATGGAATCAAATGGATGCTTGAGCTGAAAGTTACATGGAGTCAAAGTTGAAGAAAAAGAGTTGACTTTCCATACTTAGAAATATTTCAAATTCTTCTTAAAAAATGACCTATAATCTCTTGCATCCAAACATGGCCTTACACTTAGAATTTACTCTTGATCAAAAAAGATGGAATGAATTAGACCTCTTGAATGACATTTTGAAATTTGAACCACTTAAAATCTCCAAAAATTTAGCAAGTTATGACTTGTTGAAGTTGGCCAAAAATCATGAAATGACCTATAATCTTTTGCATTCTCAAGGCAACTTCCATCCATTTTTTCACTTTGCATATAAACGAAGGAATGAAGTACACATATTTAGGATCATCATGAAAAAATAATGGGCCCAAGGTGATAAAAATTGACCAAGTTATGACCATTTAAAATCACATATGGAAAATTGGGGATTCATCTGGGTGACTTGTAATCTTTTTTCTTCACTAAGTTCCTTCCACATGAAAACTCTTTGGAACTTTTGAAGTGATTTGTTGGTAACTCTTTTAAGAGAAGAATGCTTTTGGAATCACTCAAAAATATCAAAAGATGAGCAAGATATTCCCCTCTGAAGTCCAAAACCCTAACTTCTAGATCAAGAGAAAGCTTGGTGGAACTTTGCCAAGTTTGGACAAGCTTTTTGTGCCAATATTCTTCCTTTGTGAATAGAAGTTGTTGAGGATGATGATGAGGACTCATAGCCACCAAAAATACTTCCATACCAACTTCAAAACAACTTCATTGGTGAGGTTTGATCCTCTCAAGCTTTGACTAGGGCATGGAAATAAACTCATGAACCCATGAAGCAACTTGCTAAACTTCATTGTCTTTACCTACATTATTAACAAGTAAGACAAACCAATATTGTATTTTATTAATTAAAGAGAAAATCAAAGCAAAATATCCATGATCACAAAAGAAAACAAGTCAAGGTGCTTGGTAAATCCTCAAAGAGCAAGTTAAAGATAAGGAGAAGAACCAAAAGCCCTAATGTGATCTTGTGGTGATTAAAACAAAATGGCATGATGAAGGGATCTTAGGGGAAAAAATTGGGGTACAACAACTGCCCTTATTTAAGTTTCTTCTATCCAGAGACATGAAGGTTAAAAATCTTCGTGTCGACGTGATTGAAGATACTTAAATATAAAACAAACCCTGTTTTTGGCCCTAAGATGCTATGCAAACATTTATGCATATGAATGCTTATGAATAGAACAAAAAGACACAAAGTAGTATTGGGGATGCAACATGAAATGTAGCAACAAAAGAGCAATCCCACCAGGAAAATAAATCACTGGTAAACCACAAGAAAAGAATCATAGAGGAGGATAACAAGAATCAACGTTCATTACTGATGGTCTACCAACGTTTACTGGAGGTAGGAAGCAAAAATACATCATATCACCGCCGTTCACTGACGATGAACTATCAACGTTCACTGAAGATAGAAAATAAAACTAACATCGACGTTCACTGGCAATGTACTACCAACGTTCACTGAAGGTAGGAAGAGAAAATACATCATATCACTACCGTTCACTGACGATGAACTATCAACGTTCACTGAAGATAGCAAAAAAAACTAACATCGATGTTCACTTCCAATGAACTACCAGCGCTCACTGAAGGTAGGAAGAACGGGTGTCAACTTCTTCTTTAACCAAGGAAATCTGCCTGGAAAGGGTAATACGTAATCTGTCTCAAATAAAGAGACTCCCACTCATTGTCAAAGGGGATTTACAAAGATAAATGACTTTCTGGGGATAGCAATATGACTTCTCGGGGACATGCCACAATATTCCTGCTGAGGAGATAAAGTCTTCCTGTGAAAAATAAATGCACGAACCAAAACTCAAAGTTTTTCAGAGATCCATAAATCCAATTCAGAAATAATTGGAGCAAGACGGCCAGTATAGATACATCCTTTGGGAAATAAACTCAAGAGGGCCAACCAAAATCAACCAAGCAAAGAGCGCTGCAGAAAAGGTCAGAACACAATGCTAATGAACAATGTTTTTTTAGTTATGCATGATGTATGTACGAATGTATGAGTGATATCGTGCATATGCTGGTAAAAGGATACATAGTCAGTTCCAATAAACAAAACCGCCTCAGGTACTAACAGCACTGGGCTAATCTTTAACCAAAAAGATCAATCCAAGAAATGTAAACGCAACTGCGGAAACCAAATCCATTGCCTGTGATAACTTTACTGAGGAGAAACATAATTCAGATGTAGCCAATTCAAACAAATATTGGGATAGAACATCCTTCTTCCGGTTTTATTGGAGAAAACAACTTTTCAAAAGCAATCATGCCTACTGGAGATTTCGAGACCAGCCTTAAATAAGGCAGACTGACGCCGACACCACTGAACATTATTAGGGAATTCAAGCCTAACTCCCCGGAGAAAACTTTCATCACGAATGCTCACTCCAAACAAGAGATTCTCGGGGATAACCTTCCTGGGGAATCAAGAAGTCAATACTTTCATCATATGAGGGAAAACTTGCTGGGGAAACTGGGACGGAGGCTTCTGACCATGCAAACCCCAAAAAGCGAACCAAGACTTGATTGGGGATAATGGGATCACAACCCAATACTGCATCTTGTGCCCACTGGTATTGTCTCTAACTATCTAAGAAACACACAAGGATTGCGCACACCAGCAACATGACCTGAGAAAACTTTCATGAAGGGAGTAAATCTTCTTAAAACAAATGGAGTTTGTTCATTCTTGGGACCACCATTCTTGTTGTCATTGTTTCATCATAAATCCCAAAGTAAATTGAATTGGTAAAGATCTCTTTCCTTTTTGAAAAGTTAATTTTGCTTTTTAATCCTTTTGCTTTAACAGTTATTATCAGCAATAAATGATGTCTTTGCGAGCTAGATAAAAATAAGAACACAAAAAGTTGGGCAAAAGCTCGAATTTCATTACTAGAATGGTAGTCTATGAATGGCGAGACTCCATGGATGATTACAAAGTTTGGGAAATGATAATACATAATGGAAAAGATACATTGAGATACAATGACCACTATTCCCCCTAACAACTTTTGAAGTCCTGAGCAACAGCTTTTGTTGAAGTATGGTGAGGATCCGAGAAGATTGTTGCTTCAACTATCAAGTCTTGTCTAACGTAGTTACTTGCCAAGAAAAATCCCTAACTTTTGCCTAAGCTGCCCTTGTGGGTTTTCAACTTAGCGGGAAACTTATTCTGTTTATGTCTCTAATTTTTGCCTAGACCTCCCTTTCGGGTTTTCGGCCTACCGAGACGCTCCTTTTTTGCCTAAGCTGCCCTTTCGAGTTTTCAACATAGTGAGCTGTTCTTTTATTTCTTTAGGCGAAGTATTTCTTGACTACGTCAGCATTCATGGGACGTGGGAACTCCTCGCCATCCATAGTTTCAAGAATTAATGCACCACCAGAGAAGGCTTTCTTGACAACATACGGGCCTTCAAAATTAGGAGTCCACTTGCCCCTAGAATCAGCGCTGAAAGACATGATCTTCATGAGCACGAGGTCGCCTTCTCTGAATTCACGAGGTTTGACCTTTTTATCAAATGCCTTCTTCATTCTTTTTTGATATAACTGCCCATGACACAAAGTTGTCATTCTCTTCTCTTCAATCAAATTCAATTGGTCAAACCTGTTCTGAACCCATTCAGCCTCTGTCAATTTAGCTTCCATTATCACACGCAACGAGGGAATCTCTACCTCGACAGGGAGTACAACTTCCATTCCATACACTAGAGAAAACGGGGTTGCTCCTGTTGAAGTGCTGACAGATGTTCGATATCCATGTAGAGAAAAAGGGAGCATTTCATGCCAATCCTTATAAGTAACAACCATTTTCTGGATAATTCTCTTGATATTATTATTAGCAACTTCAACAGCCCCATTCATCTTAGGCCTGTATGGAGATGAATTGTGATGGACAATCTTGAATTCTTCGCATAGTTCTGTCATCATCTTGTTGTTCAAATTCGAGCCATTGTCAGTGATGATTCTGCTTGGTACACCATACCGACATATAAGGTTATTTTTAATGAAGCGCACAACCACCTGTTTGGTGACATTGGCATAAGAAGCAGCCTCTACCCATTTGGTAAAGTAGTCAATTACTACCAAGATGAAACAATGTCCATTCGAAGCTTTGGGTTCTATCATCCCAATCATGTCAATACCCCACATAGAGAAAGGCCATGGGGAGGAAATCACATTGAGGAGTGTCGGAGGTACATGGATCTTATCTGCGTAAATCTGGCATTTATGGCACTTCTTCGCAAATTTGTAACAATCAGATTCCATTGTTAACCAATAATAACCTTCCCTTAGCATTCTTTTAGCCATTGAATGTCCATTAGCATGAGTTCCAAATGAACCTTCATGGATCTCATGCATCAACATGTCTGCTTCGTGTCTATCCACGCATCTGAGCAAGACCATGTCAAAATTCTTTGTAGGTGTTTAGGTATTGGCTTGTATTTTTGGTAAATTCCAAGTGTATGTGTGAATGTCATGACTGATGTCATAACATTCTAGTTCAGGTTGTACTAACTCTTTAGGTACATATGCAGAAAAATATTGTAACTCAAATACTGATGTTCATAAGTGTGTATCTGAGCATGTTTGCAAAATGATCACATTTAGCTAATCAGTAGACAGGTTTTCTCAGATGTCATAACAGATGTTATGACATCCTGTTCTGAACTAGCAGGATTACAGGATTGGATAAGTCTGAGTTTTTTCAGGAAATAACTCAGTCCTTCCTAAACAGAATCCTGCGTTTTCTGAGGAGTAACCTCGCTCAATCCTAACCTGATCAACAAAGTACTGTGACCTGGACTTTAAGTCAAACGGAATCAACCCTAGGTTTTTGGAAACCCTAACTGAAGTTGCAGCTGCTATATATTCAACAGAGCTGCGGTTTTTGAAATCATCCCTGCTGATTATTTAGAAGATCAAGTTTGTAATCTGTATAGATTTGTTTAATTGTACTCCAAGCAATTATCATTGTGATAAGTGTCTTGGAATAGGTTTTAATTGTAAGGGTTGTGTAGCACTCAAAGCTTTGAAGCAAGAGTGTTTGAATGTTACTTGACTAAAGCTGTGAAGCAGAGTCAAGTTAGTTGTGTACATCACTCAAAGCTGTGAAGCACGAGTGATTGTGTTACTTGATTAAAAAGCTGTGAAGCATAATCAAGAGTGTGTTTTTTGAAGAGTGTCTTCATCAATTCTCAAGTCAAATTGGTTTATAGATCACTGCTGTGATTGAGGGGGAGTGAGTAGGAACTCAGGTTTAAGTTGTACTTAGATTAGAATTGCATTGGGTAGGTCTTAAGTGAAGGAGATAAACTGGTTGGTTTATTCCTGAATTAACATCTCTTATAGTGGATTCTCTCCCTGGCTTGGTAGCCCCCAGAGTAGGTGTTGTTGCACACTGAACTGGGTAAACAATTGACTGTGTTATTTACTGCTTTTGCATTTACTGTCATATAGTAAGTCAGATACAGTGTCATAACATTGGACGTGACATTGAGTATCTGAAGCCAGAATTTTCAATTGGTATCAGAGCAGGCACCCTGCCTGTATTACTGGGTGAGATCTAGGGATATCACTTTCTGGCACTATGGCAAAAGAAAGGAATGACTGTTACCTGGTCTGACTATGATTCAGAAAGCAATTCTGAAGAAGAATCTGCCAAACTAGTTACTGCCCTAACTAGTGTTTGTACTTCTGAAAGTGACACCAGTGATGAAGAAGTAACATTTGAAGAACTGGCTGATACCTACAAGAAATTGTGTATCAGAAGTGGTGAAGTCTGTGTGCAAAATGAGAAACAATCAAAACTCATTGTAAAGCTAGAGGCTGAAAAGAGAGCAAATCTTGAAACTATAAGTCATTTAGAAGGAGAAGTTCAACTGCTGAACTCACAACTGAATCAAATGACCAAATCAGTCAAGATGTTGACAAATGGGACAGACAAATTGGAAGAGATTCTTCAGGCTGGACAAAATATGGGAAATAAATCTGGCCTAGGATTTGTGGAAACAAAGAAAGTTGTTACCAGGAAGCAAATGTCAAACCAGATGTCTCAACATTACTCTCCACATCAGGGACAGAGACACATGAAGAAGAGGTACCAAAGATGGAGATGTCATCATTGTGGGAAATATGGTCACATAAAGCCCTTCTGTTACAGACTACATGGATATCCTAATCAGAAATCAGATGTCGAACCTAAGTCTAAAAGGGTACCACACGCTCCTCAATGGAAGAAAAAGGCTATTGCACTGATAGCACACACTTCCCTGAAGATCTCAACAAAGGAAGATTGGTACTTTGACAGTGGATGTTCCAGACACATGACTGGATTCAAAAATCTCCTCAATAATGTTATGCCTCACACCACCAGTTTTGTGACCTTTGGAGATGGTGCTAAAGGAGAAATCAAAGGAGTTGGCAATTTGGACTACCCTGGAGCTCCAAGTCTGAATAAGGTACTGCTGGTAAAAGGGTTGACTACTAATCTCATCAGCATCAGTCAATTATGTGATCTAGGATTCATGGTCAACTTCTCAAGATCTGAATGTCTAGTGTTTAATGATAAACTAGATATTGTAATGAGAGGAATAAAATCCAAAAATAACTGTTATGTGTGGCAGCCTGAGAACACTGATATCCACACCTTGAGTCAAATCTTCAAAGAAGAAAAAGATATGAAACAGTGGCAGCATAAACTTGAAGAAATGAAAAGAGATATTCCTATGGAAGATGTCAGAAGAACTCCTAAACTACAGGCTGATAATATATGTGATATGAACAAGTCTCATAAATTCTGTTCAAAAAAATTCTGGTCAACACAGATGCTACCTGAAGACAATGTTACACAAGATGTTGTGACATTGTGGTGTGATAATCTGAAAACATTCAACATTTCCTTAAACCCTATTGACTTTGGAGAGAAGAAATCATTTGAACTGAAACATAGGTTCTCTGAGCTTCAGCTAACTGATTCTTCTATCAAGGCGCTTGTTGGAAATCAACTTGAAAATTTGAAGGGCAGATTGGGTATTCACCAACATGAGAAATTATAGCAATTAGTTTTGCTGAAAACAAGGGTTGAAGGGATTAATTCTATTAAGTCTATATTTAGTGGGTTGATCATAGTCATTCACAATTCCTTCAAAAGCCTTCAGAAGTTGAAAAGACTCCCTTGTACTCCCTATCTCTCTCATTCTTGCAACCGGTTTTCTCCTCCCAATCAAAGAGCTTTCTCAAAGTGCTACTGCTACTCAACGTTAAACACAATGTCTCAGACATCATCTTCCACTATGGCGGCTTCGTCTCACTCATCATCATCGTCATCTGATCACGATTCTAGGGCAATCACGACATGCATAGAATCTGAAGTACTTGAGGTCACTCCTCTCAGGGAGATGGCAACTAATCCAGCCAAAATCAAGAAACTCAGGACCAGAAAAGCAGGAAGAGCTCAAGCTGCAGTCTCTGGTAATTCTTCTCTTCCTTCATCTAATATACCTAATAAAGAAGGAACAGTGCAAGTACACCAAGCCATTGCTAGACTGGTTACTAGCATTCTGAGTGGCAACCAATCTGTACCGGGGATTTCTATTCCTCTGAATCAATCTGAGAGTCCAAATGTAGAAGGTTCTGAAAATATAGATGTCACTGAGGATGTCGTGACACCAAAAGACAACATTCAGAATCCCTCTGAAAAGGCTGCTGATCCACCTATCATTGATGTGGATGAAGAGTACTCAGATAATGAACTGATTGCTAATGTGAACCCTAGCATTGCTAGAAGATTGATGAAAAGAAAAAGTTGTGAGACTGTTAAACCTAAGAAGTCCAAGGCTGAAGGGATGGCTGAAAAAATTCAGACTAAAGGGAAGAAGGCTCAGGTGCTGACTGCTAGACAACCAATCTCCAAGAAAAGAAAAGAACCTGAAACTTCTGACTCTGATGATGAATCAGAATTTGAGATTGACATTGACAATGCTCCCATCAGAAGGAAGCTCCCTTCCAGCAAGATTGCTAGAGTGCCTGAAGTGCCAACTGACAACATCTCCTTTCATCATCCTGATAATGCAAACAGGTGGAAGTATGTTTGTTTGAAGAGAATAGCCTTGGAGAGAGAACTCAACAATGATGCTTTGGAGTGCAAAGACATCATGGAGCTGATCAGGAATGCTGGACTAATAAAGACTGTGATGAAGTTTGGCAAATGTTATGAAAATCTGGTTAAAGAGTTTGTAGTGAACCTATCCAATGATTGTGCTGATGGGAGGTCAGCTGACTTTGAGAGTGTGTTTGTTAGAGGAAGAAGGGTCAAGTTCTCTCCATCAGAAATCAACAAGTTTCTTGGAAGAACGAATAAGGACTGTCCTGATCTAGAGGCAACTGACAATGAAGTATGCTTGACCATCACTGCCAGGCAAGTCAAGTGCTGGCCATTGAAAGGGAAGCTGAATGCTAGTAAACTCAGCATGAAATTTGCCATCCTGCATAAAATAGGTGCAGCAAACTGGGTGCCTACAAATCACAAATCAACCATCTCCACAGGATTGGGGAGATTCATCTATGCTGTAGGAACCAAGACTGCCTTTGATTATGGAAGGTACATTTTTGAACAAACCTTGAAGCATGCTGGCAGTTATGCTGTCAAAGGACCAATTGCATTTCCCTCCCTCCTTTGTGGCATCATCCTTGCACAATATCCTGACATACTTGTAGCAAGAGATATAGTCTGCAAAAGAGCCCCTGCCCTTGGCCTGCACTACAAACTGTTTCAGGGATCCCATGCTCCAGACATTGTCATAACATCAGCTGAGACATCGTCTGCAAAGAGCCAGTCCAAAACATCAGATGTCATAGCTGTCTTAAAAGAAACTTGCAAAGATCTGGATGCTAGGAAAAGGACCCTAGAAGCACTAATTGCCAAGCTAGAAAAGGAAGAAGCTGAAGCAAGCATGAGGGAAGAAGATGAAGGACAGTCCAACAGTGAAGAAAGTGGCTCCTCTGAGTCTGATGACAGTACTTGAAGGATGATTGCTGCGTGCTGGTGTTGCTGGGGGAGTTTGGAAGAATGTCCTGCTGTTGTCTACTGCTGTGTCTGGTGTTCTGCTGCTGATCTCATTATTTTGTCTTGGATAACTGTATTACTTTATAAACATGTAATCTTTGGCCCATTTGTGGCTAAAGTGGGGGAGAATATTTGGTACTGCTTAATTAGTACTTAACACTATATTTTTCTGCTGTCATCATTTATTTCTGCTGCTATCTCTGATTGTTTAGGGACTTTAGCCAAAAATCTGCCAAAGGGGGAGTTTGTAGGTGTTTAGGTATTGGCTTGTATTTTTGGTAAATTCCAAGTGTATGTGTGAATGTCATGACTGATGTCATAACATTCTAGTTCAGGTTGTACTAACTCTTTAGGTACATATGCAGAAAAATATTGTAACTCAAATACTGATGTTCATAAGTGTGTATCTGAGCATGTTTGCAAAATGATCACATTTAGCTAATCAGTAGACAGGTTTTCTCAGATGTCATAACAGATGTTATGACATCCTGTTCTGAACTAGCAGGATTACAGGATTGGATAAGTCTGAGTTTTTTCAGGAAATAACTCAGTCCTTCCTAAACAGAATCCTGCGTTTTCTGAGGAGTAACCTCGCTCAATCCTAACCTGATCAACAAAGTACTGTGACCTGGACTTTAAGTCAAACGGAATCAACCCTAGGTTTTTGGAAACCCTAACTGAAGTTGCAGCTGCTATATATTCAACAGAGCTGCGGTTTTTGAAATCATCCCTGCTGATTATTTAGAAGATCAAGTTTGTAATCTGTATAGATTTGTTTAATTGTACTCCAAGCAATTATCATTGTGATAAGTGTCTTGGAATAGGTTTTAATTGTAAGGGTTGTGTAGCACTCAAAGCTTTGAAGCAAGAGTGTTTGAATGTTACTTGACTAAAGCTGTGAAGCAGAGTCAAGTTAGTTGTGTACATCACTCAAAGCTGTGAAGCACGAGTGATTGTGTTACTTGATTAAAAAGCTGTGAAGCATAATCAAGAGTGTGTTTTTTGAAGAGTGTCTTCATCAATTCTCAAGTCAAATTGGTTTATAGATCACTGCTGTGATTGAGGGGGAGTGAGTAGGAACTCAGGTTTAAGTTGTACTTAGATTAGAATTGCATTGGGTAGGTCTTAAGTGAAGGAGATAAACTGGTTGGTTTATTCCTGAATTAACATCTCTTATAGTGGATTCTCTCCCTGGCTTGGTAGCCCCCAGAGTAGGTGTTGTTGCACACTGAACTGGGTAAACAATTGACTGTGTTATTTACTGCTTTTGCATTTACTGTCATATAGTAAGTCAGATACAGTGTCATAACATTGGACGTGACATTGAGTATCTGAAGCCAGAATTTTCATTCTTCTTGTACAACACATTTTCACTAAGGAAGAAACTGCCTGCCAACCTTCTCAGTGTCTTTCTATCCTTCTTTGACACACCAAACATATATTCCTGAGTCTGAAGAAAATTCTTGATATCATAGTACCAAGGTTTTTCATCTGCTACCTCCTCTTGTCGCAAACACATGAGCGGGCCTATCGAGCCGTCGAACTATTATTCGGGGTATATCATTCCAAGCATTTACTTGGTACATGGAAGCCAGAGTTGCCAGAGCATCTGCCATTTGATTTTCACCCCTGGGAATGTGATGGAATTCAACTTTATTGAAGAAGGGTAGTAATCTTCTAGCATAATCTTTGTAAGGGATCAAGCCAGGGTGACGAGTGTCCCATTCCCCTTTAATCTAATTTATTACTAACGCTGAATCGCCATACACATCTAGAGTTTTGATTCGAAGATCAATAGCTTCTTCAAGACCCATGATGCAAGCCTCATATTCTGCCATATTATTAGTGCAATCAAATGTTAACCTTGCAGTAAAAGGAATATGTGATCCATGAGGAGTAACAATCACATCACCAATTCCTTTACCATAAGCATTCATAGCTCCATCAAATACCATACTCCAACGAGATTCAGGGTCGGGACCCTCCTCGAGCAATGGTTCATCACAATCTTTCACTTTCAAGAACATCACATCTTCATCGGGGAATTCGTATTCTGCAGACTGATGATCTTCCACCGGCTAGTGAGCAAGGTAATCTGCCAACACACTACTTTTGATAGCTTTTTGAGTGTGGTATTCGATATCATATTCAAACAACAACATCTTCCAACGGGAAATTCTCCCAGTAAGAGCAGGCTTTTCAAAAATATACTTGATTGGATCCATTTTGGAGATCAACAAGTGGTATGATTCAACATATACTTCCGCAAATGCTTTGCCGCCCAGACCAAAGCACAACAAGTTTTTTCTAGAATGGAATACCGCGACTCATAATCAGTGAAATTTTGCTGAGATAATATATGGCGAACTCTTTCTTTCCCGTTTCATCCTGTTGTCCCAGAATATAACCCATGGATTTATCCAACACTGTTAGATACATAATCAACGGTCTTCCTTCTACGGGAGGGAGCAAAATAGGAGGTTCAAGCAGATACTCTTTAATACTTTCAAATGCCCTTTGGCAGTCATCCGTCCACACACAACCTTGATCTTTCTTTAACAACTTAAAGATCGGTTCACACGTTACAGTCATGTGGGAAATAAATATGGAGATATAATTCAAACGCCCGAGGAAACCCCTGACTTGCTTTTCAGTTCTTGGTGATGGCATTTCTTGGATTTCTTTGACTTTGTCAGGGTCAACTTCAATTCCTTTTTGACTAACAATAAAACCCAACAATTTCCCGGATCTAACTCCGAAGGTGCATTTATTTGGATTCAAGAGGAGATGATACTTCCTCAAACGCTAAAACAACTTCAACAAATCTTTTATATTCCCTTCTTCAGTTTGGGATTTGGAAATCATATCATCAACATATACTTCGATTTCTTTGTGCATCAGATCATGGAATAGGGTTGTCATAGCTCTCTGGTACGTTGCACCAGCGTTCTTCAACCCGAAGGGCATCACTCTGTAACAGAATGTTCCCCAGGGTGTGATAAACGTTGTTTTTTCCATGTCCTCTGGAGCCATTCTTATTTGATTATACCCGGAAAATCCGTCCATGAACGAGAATACCTTGAATTTTGTTGTGCTATCCACTAACATATCAATGTGAGGCAATGTAAAATCATCTTTTGGACTAGCTTTATTTAGATCTTTGTAATCTACGCACATGCGGACTTTGCCGTCTTTTTTCGGTACTGGGACAATATTGGCAATCCATTGAGGATACACTGACGTCACAAGAAAACCAGCATTAATCTGCTTTAGGACCTTCTCTTTGATCTTTACTGCCATATCCGGGTGGGTTCTTCTCAACTTTTGTTTAATTGGCGTACACTCTGGCTTCAATGACAAACGATGCTCGACGATGTCTATATCTAGACCAGGCATATCTTGATAAGAACAAGCAAAAATATCCACATATTCTCTCAACAGCTCAATCAACCCGTTCTTTACATCAGGATGCAACGATGCTCCAATCTTGACTTCCTTCGGATCTTCTTCCGAACCCAAATTAACCACTTCCAAAGGCTCTTTGTATGGCTGAATGGTATTTTCCTCGTGCTCATGCAACCGTGAGACCTCTTCTGGAATCTCACCATAATCTTCTTCTTCATCCCCAAACACAGGACATTCAAAGTTGGGAGAGGGTGCAGGGTCATTGTATTCAACGGGTTTTTTAATTAATTTGCACATGTGATTTATGATTGCTCTTAGAAACTGACACATATAACAAGTGATCAGCAGACTAATTTTCAGTTATTATTTATTTTGAAAAGGTTTTTTTTTATTATTACCATTTCCCAAGAAAAAGGCAGAAAATAAAAGACATAATTTGGAAGCAAAGACAACTTTTATTAATGATCTTAACAGTTATAGCAAATAGATAAGCCCTACAACATCGATACTTCTACCTTGGGCAGAGTGAAATTTTTTCAAAAGAAAGAAACAAATTAACAAAAAAAATTAATTTGAAATATGTATGCAAGAAGGAACATCAATGGTGACCCAGTTCTGAACTCGGACTCCATGCATCATATAATTCGGTGCTTCCTGCTCTGCTTCATACTCTTCAACAACATTAATTTCAGAACCAATCGGATGGAGGTAGCCTCCGCTGCGGAAAACATCATGATAACTGTTCACAGAAGACTTCAACTTCAGACTTCCGCCTTTGCCATTCCTCAAAGAGAAACCCAAACCAGCTCTATTTTTGTTCACGGGTGGATCCACAAGTCATCCCCAAACTGCATTGTGACCATTGTGCACAACCTGTTGTGCGTCCTTCAACGAAACCACTGAATTATCATTATTCCTTATGTTGTCAATGGATAGGGCTTGGAACTGGGTTCCAACAGCAGCCTCATCTGCTGAGGCATATTCTTCCTCTGACTCTTCTCCCATCAAACAAACTTCAACCATATCAACCTCGTGATAATCATCTCTCTGACTTGTGATCTTGATAGTCCCATTTTCTAATAGCAATTGAACACCCTCTCTCACAATAGAACATCCTCGAGGGTCCTGACAGCAAACTATGCAAGATCCATATTGGTGTTCTACTTGACCAACAGTACGGCAGAAGGTAGCATGCAACTGTACGAGATCTTCATTTAGATACTCCACATCAAAAATTCTGAATTCACCAGGACATCCAGAAAACATATTTACTTCCACTTCATTCTCTGCCCTAGGCCTGATTATATGGATTAAACCTTCATCCATAATCTCCTGTAAATCAGCCTTTATTTTCTCGCAACCCTGTATATTTGTACTACAAACAGCACAACCGACGTGGTCATGTGTATAATAACTGAATTCATAGAGGTTTGCGTGCATATTCACTAAATCCCCTATAACCAGATTACTGTAAAAAATACGGCAATCACCTGGACAACCGGCTACCATATTCACAGCATTCACTCCCCCGTGTTTGGGCAGAGGATTGTCTTTCACATTAGGTCCCATGTCTTTGAAAGATAGAATTCCAGACTTCACTAACTTTTGCACTTCATTCTTCAAAGGATAACAATTTTCAATGTTATGCCCTGGTGCTCCCTGATGAAAGGCACACACCTGGTCCGCTTTGTAATACCAAGGTAGTGGTGATGGTACAGCGGGAGGTGGTCGTGTCTGGACTCTTTTTCTAAATCAATGCTGGTAGTAGATCTGCATAGCTCATGGGGATAGGTTCATAGTTCTCCCTTCTCTGATTATTCCCTTGGTTTCCCTAATGGGATTATCTTTGATAAGCAATGGTAGTTGGAGCGGCATTCATAACAGGAGTCACTGAAGCAACTTGTTGGTGACGCTGATAATTCCTTCTAGGAGCGTTTACCCTCATCTCTTGTGTAACAACATTGGTATCCCCTTCTTTCTTCTTGGTAAACCCATAAGATGGCTTCTTCACACTTCCAGATCCTTCACCCTTTGTCGAACGACCTTCTCTTACTGCCTCTTCCAGGCGGACTCCCATTCCTACAATCTCTGTAAAATCACTTGGGGAACTGGCTACCATTCTTTCGTAGTAGAAAGCACTCAGCGTCTTCGGAAAATTTTTAGCCATTTCCTTCTCCTCCATAGGAGGAATCACTTGTGCAGCCACTTCGTGCCATCTCTGTGCATACTCTTTGAATGATTCCCTGTCTTTTTGAACCATGGCCCTAAGCTGGTCACGGTCAGGCGCCATGTCCATATTGTACTTGTATTATTTTATAAATGCTTCTCCCAAATCATTAAAAGTATGGATGTTGACGCTGTCTAAACTCATGTACCATTTCAACGCTGCGCCGTGTCATACCCCAATTTTTGACCTAAGATCCCACCTCCCATCTGCATTATTACATAGCAAGCGTTCACAAGCGATTCGACCTATTTTTGCCATTTTCTCGGGTCAGATTTCAAAAATTCATAACTTCTTCGAATTTCGACATTTTTTTAGTGGTTCTTTTACACATGATTCTCCTTGACAACAACTACAACTTTCCTTTAGAAGTCAGGAGATGATTATTTCTTGAAATTCCACGAAAGAATAAAAACGTTAGAAGTCGCTTTATGAATTTAATGAAATTTGATCATGTCTTGTCCAACCTTTACCAAATCGTGCATATCGCACATTTTTTTCGTCTTGTATTTATCATTTTTGTATTATTTAAAAAAATCTAAAAAAATATGTATTTTAGTTCATGTCATTTTTTTTAAAACGCATTATTAGAAAAATCACAAAAATATTTATAATTAGCGTTATAGTATTTTAAATTCGCAATTCTTAATACAAAAAATATAAAAAATTAATATAATTTTATTGGTTCCATTTAGATTCATGTTTTAGTATAAATTTTAATCCAAAGAAAATCTCAAAAATGTAGTTAATATCTTTTTTCCTTTATTTTACATTTTTTGATTATTTTTAGTCATTATAGTTTTAGTTTCTTTTAATCCAATATTGATTTTGATTTGATTCTAATTTTAATTCAATTTTAAAACTGAATTAATATTAAAATTAAAATAAAATTAATTTTGTTTGCATCTTATTTTTATTATTATTATTATTATTCTGTTTTATATTACTAACAAATTGTCTTTTATCTTTATTATTACTATTATCTTTGTTTATTTGTTTTATGTCCAATAAAGTTGTGGTCCCAAAACCAATTTTTGTTGCTGCCCATAGTCTGCCAAATCTGCATAAAATATGCCAAAAACAGTCCAAAACAAAGCTAAAAATGTTGATGTCTAAAACTGATTTGCACCCTGCTTTTGTCTTGCTGTTACAAACAATTCAAAGAGTCCAAAATAGCCTGCAAAAAGCTGCATCATATCAGTCCAAACCAGCCAAATATTACACTAATTTAGCAAAACCAAAACCTTTATTAGAAAGGAAATAAATCAGAGTATCAAATATGTTCAAATCTCACCTTTTTTCCCCCTAAAAATCCATTATGATTCACTATACAAAGACGGGGGGAATACATAGAACGAGAGGGAATTGAAATAGAATTTTTTTTTTTTGAAAAACAGTAGAGGAGAGAAATCAGTAGAGAAAACAGAAAAATACCTCTCCATTGCTCACTCATGTGAATCTTCAACACACCGTCTAATAACTCAGAAAGAACCTAGAAAACCCTCAACTAAAAACTCTGCTCAACCTCAAGCTTAACCACCCAAACTTGGTCACCTTCATCCTCACATAGACCTCATTTTTTTCCCAAGTCTGCAGAAACGATATACATAGTAGAAACATAAAAAGGAAGAGGGGAAGTATCAGCAAAATATTACATAAAATTCCTTCTATCTTATCAGATACTCTGATATTCACCAAGCCTCTATCATTCCAAATTCACTCAAAATACTACTTACATACGGTTCAAAGAAGGAAGGGTTAAAGAACAGCTTATTACCTCTGGTTTTCCATTTTTCGCCTTCGTGTCAGCTTTTTAGGTAAGTCACTTTTGCATAATGAATTTACTGATTCACTTTATTACTGGAATATCTATTTGAGACCCTGTTACTATGATATTTGCTTGTTTAAAATACTTATGTCCACAACGCGCCATCATTAAAATGGTTTTCTCCTACAAAATAACTGAACAAAAATGTGGTATTACTGGAACTAAAAAAGAGAAACAGAAAGTGATGTTAATCGTGATAGAGATTTTTAGAACGATTTAAACAGAGTTGAACCGAAACCATAAAAAAAAACATGAGAGCTTACCTTGTATTTTCCGAATAATTGTGAATTGCTGAGTTGATAATGATGACGACCATGAGAGAGCAATTAAAATAATGAATTGGTTCACATTTGAAGTTTGCTATTAAAGTTCAAAGTATATACCCTGATTTGGAGGATGTTCCCCAGTTCTTTTTACTACTGTTGACATTTATATCTGCTGAGAACAAACTAACGCAGAGAGACGGATTGGTATGACATACTTGGAGTGAGCCCATTTGCTGATGAAGAGACTGTCAGAAAGCAGTACAGGAAGTTAGCTCTCACCCTTCATCCTGACAAAAACGAGTCTTTACGTGCAGAGGGTGCATTTAAACTGGTTTCAGAGGCATGGGGTTTGTTATCAGACAAGACAAAGAGATTAGAATATAACCAGAACCGGATGAAGAGGAAGGAAGTAAAAGATGCTTACCTACCAGAACTTATACCTATCAATCTCTCTGCAACTGCGCCTTTCCCCAACACCTCCTCCCCGATGTCTTAGTCACAGCGCCGCTCTCCCCATCAGCAAACTACTTCAATACTCCCTCCAAACTTCCGTTGTAAACCAACCTTGCTCCGACTCTCCTTCTGTACCACAAGCAAACACCACCTTAACAAACCCAATCCACCACCTACCTCCATTCATTTTTCTTCTACGATATTTCACCTAGAAACAAAAAACATAATACTCCCCCTCACCAGCTCACAATTTTCCCACTCGAGAGAAGAACAAATTTGGGGGTTAGGGTTTTCACTTTTGAGAATTTCTTAAATCAATTTCAATCGACATGGATTCAACACAGATAATCGTTCTTAAGAGCTCTAATGGCGAAGCATTTGAGGTTGACAAAGTTGTGGCTTCGGAATCACAAACTATCAAACACATTACTGAAGATGATTGTGCTGATAGTGAAATCTCGCTTCTGAATGTCACCAGCAGGTTCTTGGCATGTTTGAGTTCTGTGAGAAGCATTAAGAGAGACTTCACACCCGAGGAAGAAAAGAGGAAGGTGATGGCGTCGGTACTGATGGGAGAGAGAGGATCGATACAGTTTTTTTAATATTTGTTTCAATTTTCCATTTAATCTATTTTATTGGAAATGATATAATAATAATAATAATAATAAATCTGAATTTAATAAATCTGAATTTTCCCTTTACAATTCCAACAGCAGCGGCGGCTTGTCTCTAAGTGTACTAGGGTTTCTTTTTGTTCCTCCTAATCCATAACCCGGTTGGCCCATTGGGCCCGTTTGGCTTAGATTTTTCTAGTTCCTTTCATTTTAATTTATTTGAGTTGTAGATATAACAGAAAGTGTTAACAGTTTAATTGGCAAGGCATATTACCAACAATCTAAAGGTCCTGAGTTCAAGTCCTTGTGAGGTTATCTTTTTTTTTTTCTGTCTTTTATTCTTTTGGCCACTTCCCTTTTATTTAGACATACTTAATTAATCATAAATTTAGTTTGCCGTAAATTATTAACTATTATAAAAAACACATAAAAAATGTTTAATTAAAATTCATCTTTATTTATTTTTGTCAAAATACTATTTAATTCTTATTTTTATTTTGTGTTGTTGCTTATTTAATTATTCAAAAATACATGTTTCATGATTTAATTTTTGTCATGTGTTTAATTATGTAAAATCTATGATTTAATCTTCATGTACTTTTGGTTATTTATTTAATTGCTAAAATGCATGCTAGTATAATTTAAATTTCATTAGTTAATTGTTTAATTATAATTTTAATTAATTGATCGTTAATCCGCATATCTTTCGTCCGTTTCAATCCAAGGGAATTGTTTAATTTTGCCGATTTCATGTCATCAAACATATAGCGCGAATACCCTCATTCATCTTTCGTTTATTATTTTGTTAAAAAAACTTAAGATAATTTTTCCCAAATATTCAATTGTTCAAAACTCACACTTTTAAGTCAAAACTTCGACGTTAGGTCGTCGTATTTTCGAAAACTCGTCCATACCCATTTTCGGCCAAAACAATTTATTTTTTTATCAAAAAAACATTTTTAATAAACAGATATTTCAAAAGGTTCCTATAGAATACTATAGATACATTGGGTGCTAATACCTTCCCATTGTATAACCAACCCCCGAACTCTAGACCTTATTTTCAAAACGCCTTGTATTTTCATTACTTTTAAAAGTATTATTTTACATTGCATACTTTAGGGTTTTATTTTGCTCTTTCCCCTTTTCCCTTGGAAATAATAAAGCGCGGTGGCGACTCTTGCTTTTGTGAGACGAATTAATTAATAGTTCGATCTCTGATTTACCCCGCTACATTTTTTATCGCTACAGAAATGGCGACTCTGCTGGGGACAGATTGACCTCTTGCTGGTCCATCCCTAAGTGGGTTAAGCCTAGTTTGTTTTATCTGTTTTATTATTATTTGATTTGTTTGATTATGTGTTTAAATTGGGGTTGTTTGGGTTTTTTGCAAAGGACGAATCCTATACCCGGATTAAGTTACACTTAAGAATAGGACGGGCGATATAGTCATGTTAACTTTGAGGGAGTAATCCCGAAGAAGGAGGCATGAGATCGCCCACTCAATGGAAGGCCCTTTTGAACGTAATATTTGTTTATCGAGTAATCGGGAAGACATTATTATTTTCGACCTGGGAGCCAGAGAAATTGAGAACCGTAGAACCCTAACCCATCTTGGCCTTTTAGGTGTAGCGCGGAGACTATAACGGAGTAATTCGGAAGTAGTTGTTACGCAATGCTACGCTCGGATGAGTTTCTCTTGAGAATATTGCTAATTATTGAGTAATCAAGACGTTGGTAATATCCGAAGGAGGAATGTAGACTCTGGGAACTCTTAGAACCTTGTCTTACATGTGTGATTAAACCGTAGTACATACCTTGGGTGGGCTTTACCTTTGGCTCCATGCTCGAAACGTTGAACCCCATATTTGTGAACTTGTGTGTAACTGTTGCATTATCATTCATCCATACATCCATAAACATTTTTTGTAAAAAACTTGTTTTTCAAGGAACTTAAGAATGATTTTTGCAGACATCTCAGGTACTATTATTATGGAATTTGGAAGGAGAAACACTCGAAGTTTTAGTTTTAAGGAGCCCGAGATTGAAGAACTGAAGAGTTTAATTCCTAAGATCAAGAACCCGACGGATTTTCAGAAAAAGTATGGGTCCATTATACCTCTCATGAAGCGCAAGATGAAAGAAGGCATCCTTGGTACGTTGGTCCAATTTTACGATCCTTTGTTTCGATGCTTCACCTTTCCGGATTACCAGTTAATGCCCACCTTAGAAGAGTACTCCTACATACTTGGTTTGCCGATCACTGACTGTGTTCCTTTTTCTGGCTTAGAAGAGGAACCCAAATCTCACGAGATAGCGACCATCACCCACTTGAAGAAGTCAGAGATAGAGGAGAACATGACTACAAAAGGGGGAATCCGAGGCTTGTCTGCGCAGTTTTTGTTGAGGAAAGCTCGCCATTTCGCAGAGATAAAAGATACTATTGCCTTTGAATACGTCTTTGCTCTACTCGCTTATGGTCTATTCTTGTTCCCTAACGTTGATAAGTTTGTGGATATCAATGCCATCAGAATTTTCTTGATTGGAAATCCGGTACCTACGCTGCTAGGAGATACCTACTACTCCATCCATCTTCGAAACTCTTATCAAGGAGGGATGATTATTTGTTGTGCAAAGTTGCTGTATCAGTGGTATGTTTCTCATCTACCTAGGTCTGATGTTTTCTGGGATCTCGAGAAGGAGCCGCGATGGGCGCCAAAAATTATGGCTCTCACTCATTTCGACATTGATTGGTATAATCGAGTTTACCATAACGTGAAGATCATTGATAGCTGTGGTGCTTTTCCTAACGTACGAAAGGAGGAATTAACTATAATATTGTTCTCGTGCGCCGTCAGTTTGGATACCCGATGAGGGACAAGCCAAACAACATCCATGTGAGTGGTTTCTTTCTACAATAAGGACAAGATCACCAGGCAGCTAAGAGGGAGATCGAAGGAGCTTGGCGCCACATCCATAGGAAAGGGAGAGACATGTTAGGACATAGGGGTGCCGTTTCTTTGGAGCCTTACCTACAATGGGTCTGTGCTAGGGCTTGTGCTCTCAAGATGCCCTATAAACCTGAGAAACCTTTATTCCCTACCGTTGCATCATCATCTGTTGATATCCCTATCGAGAATATGGGAGAATACCAAGGAAATCTGGCTAGGATGAAGTCCGAGAGAGATGCTTGGAAAGAAAAGTATAATATGTCTGAATATGAGAATCGGGTCCTGGCTCGACAACTAAAGGAAAAGGAGGATTTGCTATTTATTCAAGACGGCTGGTTCATTGATCATGATGAGAAGCTTCGTCAAAAGGATGCTTTACTGAAGAAATATGCTAGTGAAAGGAAGAGAAAGAAGGAAGGTTCGGTAAGCGTTGCTCTCGTTCCTAATCCACAAAAGGAAATCATTGATCGACTGGTAGCTGAAAAGAAAGAGATGGAAGACTTTTATGAAGAGAAGATCAGGAAGCTCCGGTTACAATTGGCATTTGGTCCTTCATCTGATGATTCTGAGTGATCTTTAGTTCTTAGTTTTATTTTACTGATGTCATTTTGTAAAACTCTGTAAAAGGGCTTCATATTCCAAATTTGTAATTTACTGCTTTATTATGGGCTTCATGTTCCAAAGTTGTAATTTACTGCTTTATTATGGGCTTCATGTTCCAAAGTTGTAATTTACTGCTTTATTATGGGCTTCATGTTCCAAAGTTGTAATTTACTGCTTTATTATGGGCTTCATGTTCCAAAGTTGTAGTTTACTGCTTTTATTATGGGCTTCATGTTCCAAAGTTGTAGTTTACTGCTTTTATTATTGGGTTGTTATCCCAAAGTTGTAATTTATTGTTTTGTTGTTCCAAAGTTGTAAGTTGTAATTTACCGCTTTTGATTAATGAAGTGAGTTTTTGTTGTTCCAAATTCCTTTACCATTGATGTGTGCAAAATTATTGAAGTTCCTTGAAAAACTATCAAAATGAATTATCATTTGCATCACATATCATGCATCATCCAACATTCCACTTCACATGTTTTCTAGAGTCTTATCCTTGTTTCTTTTTCCACTCCGATAGATTTTCAAGTTGTCTCATCGATACGATACCCGAGCCAATCGTCAGAGGAAAATGGAAGATCTGGAACAGGAAAATCATGAGCTTCGCGAGGAGGTTGCTACCCTTCGTGTCGGAATGGAAAAGTTAACTGCGCTAGTGGAAAGTTTGATGGCTGCTCAGAATCAGCCATCGACTGCAGCTGCTGAGATTCAGACTTCAACTACTGTGGTTTCTGAGATTGTCACTGTTCCAACATCTGTGACTCAAATCAACTCTCCGCTTCAACATCAGATGCCAAAAGGTTTTCCGTGGGGAATGCCTTATAACTTTGTTCCAGAAGGATATCAGTCTGTCGTACAGCCTTTGGTTCAACCTACTATGTCTTTTCCTCAACCAGAGACAACTACTATGCCGCCTGTAATCCCGTCTGTGGCACCTTTCCCTCAACCAGTGATGACAATTGTCGCTCCTGTGGTTCACTCTATGCCATACATGAATGAACCTAGTTATCCTGCCGAGCCTGCTGAAAGTCTGGGTCTTTTTGATAGAATGGAAGAATTTCAAGACCATTTTCAAGAGATGCAGAGGGAGATCAGAGTGTTAAATGGGAAGGATTTGTTTGGAAAGAATGCTCATGACCTGTGTTTAGTTCCGAATGTAAAGATTCCAGCAAAATTCAAAGTGTCATACTTTGAAAGGTATAAATGTGATTCGTGTCCTCGGAGTCATTTGACTATGTACGTGAGAAAGATGTCTACATATTCTGATGATCATGACTTGTTAATTCACTATTTTCAAGACAGTTTGACTGGTGCCGCTCTAAAGTGGTATATGGGTTTGGACAGCACTCGGATCCGTAATTTCAACGATCTTAGTGAAGCTTTTGTTCGCCAGTATAAGTACAACGTCGAAATGGTGCCGGACAGAGATCAACTCTGGGCGATGTCCCAAAGAGACAGAGAGTCTTTTAAGGAATACGCCCAGAGGTGGCGCGAAATTGCTGCTCAGATCTATCCTCCTCTTGAGGAGAAAGAGATGACAAAGATATTCTTGAAGACTTTAGGTTCCTTTTACTATGAAAGAATGATTGCCAGCGCACCCAGTGACTTCACCGAAATGGTAAGTATGGGCATGCGGTTGGAGGAAGGGATTCGTGAAGGACGTTTGGTTAAAGAAGGAAGTCCGTCTAGCAGTACCAAGAAGTTTGGAAGTGTTTTCCCAAAAAGAAAAGAACAAGATGTCAGTGTAATCTTCCCAGGGAGACCAAGGAGAGGTTACTCACATGTTGCGGCAGTCACTCCGGCTGTCCGCCCAACAATGGTGACCCCAACTCATCAAACCCCACCATTTCAGCAATGGCCATTTCAGCAGCAGCCTCGACAACAGGCTTATCAATTTAATAACCAGAATCGTTCACCAAGGAAACCGCAATTTGATGCCATTCCCATGACTTACACTGAGTTGTTCCCCGCTTTGATCAGAAAAAACCTCATAACGACGAAGCCTCCTCCTGTCGCACCAAATAGTACTTCTCCGTGGTACAAGGCAGATCAGTTTTATGAATATCATCAAGGGTCGCCGGGGCACAACATTGAAAATTGTTTTGCTTTAAAGGCGGACGTGCAGAGGTTGATTAAGAACGGTATCTTGTCTTTCCAGGATGTTAACCCAAATGTTAGAGATAATCCTTTGCCTCGACATGGGGCAGCATCGGTGAATATGGTGGAAGGTTGCCCAAGAAAGTTTCGAGTTTTTCAAGTTGAACACATAAGAGATTCGTTGATCAGGTTACATCAGAGCTTAAGAAGACTTGCCTTTAGCATGATTATGATGTTTGTGAATTTTGTTCAAGAGAGGTTGATTGCCCTATTGTGAAGGAGGATATTCAAAAATTGTTAGACCAGAGGGTTATCACTATTACACATGATAGAGATCCAGTTAATGAAGTGAATGTTATAATACCGCAATTCAACTTGACTGAATCAGTAGAGATTGTTTACGACAGTCAGGCTGCACCTGTTGCTCCTTTGATCATTTATCCACCTGGTCATGTGCCTTACAACTCAGACCAAGCTATACCGTATAAGTATAATTCCACAATGATTGAGAATGGGGTAGAAGTCCCTATACCAATAATGCCATCTTTTGTTAACATCGCTGATGTGAGCAGAGTTACGAGAAGCGGACGTGTCTTTGCAGCAGTACCTTTGAAGAGACCAGAAGTTCAAGTCAGGAGGCCCATACCGGCAGAAATTCCAGCGAGAAATGTTGAACCAAGGGTTGAGATAGGTCGATCCAGTGAGCCTATCCCACATCCCGATGATGATGAGATTCTGAAGCTCATCAAGAGAAGTGAATATAAGATTGTGGACCAACTATTGCAAACTCCTTCCAAGATTTCTTTGCTTGCTTTACTGAGAGATTCTGGTGCCCATAGAGAAGCTTTGATGAAGGTCTTGGACCAGGCATTCATGGATCATGATGTGACGGTTGACCAATTTGATGGAATTGTGGGAAATATTACTTCATGTAACAATCTTGGTTTCAGTGATGAAGAGCTTCCGGAGGAGGGAAGGAACCATAATATGGCTTTGCATATCTCAATAAGTTGTTGAAATGATACTTTATCAAGTGTATTGGTAGATACAGGTTCGTCGTTAAATGTAATGCCCAAAACTACATTATCTCAACTCTCATATCAAGGTGCTCCCATGAGACCTAGTGGGGTAATTGTCAAAGCGTTTGATGGTTCTAGGAAGACTGTCATTGGTGAAGTGGATCTTCCTATAATAATTGGTCCTCATACTTTTCAGATCACTTTTCAAGTAATGGATATTCGTGCCACCTACAGTTGCCTATTGGGTCGTCCATGGATCCATGATGCAGGGGCAGTCACTTCCACGCTCCATCAAAGATTAAAGTTTGTAAGGCATGGAAAGCTGGTAATGATTGGTGGAGAGCAGGCTATGGTGGTAAGCCATTTGTCATCTTTCTCTTTTATTGATGCTGGTGAGGATGTTGGAACCCAATTCCAAGCTCTATTTGTTGCTAATAATGAAGTGAAGAAGCAAGGGACATCTATTTCTTCTTTTGAGGATGCGCGACGAGTGGTTGAAAGTGGTTCGGCTGAAGGTTGGGGCCAGGTGTTGACTTTGCCCGAGAACAAGTCTGGAGAAGGTCTTGGTTTTCATCCCGTGTCTACAAGAGTCAAGCAGGAAATAGTTACCCGTCCGATACAAGAAGTTTTCCGAAGCGCAGGTTTTATCCATCCGACTCCTCCTGAAGTTGATGCTATAATAGGAGACGATTCTGAAGAGGATTTACCCGATTTTGTAACGCATGGAGTGGTTTGCCAGAACTGGATTGCTGTTGATGTTCTTGTTGTGATGCACATTTCTGTGTAATGTTTTGTTTTATTTTTGAAAAAAATTTCGCTCTGCCCAAGGCGAAAAGTATTTGTGTCGGGCTATGTTGAAAATAAATCCTTTTGCTCTGCCCAAGGCAAAAGAGAAAATGTTTGGGCTCTTTGTTTCAAGTATTGCCCCTCATGAATAAAAATGTTATTTTGTCCACTACTGTTTTATTTTTTCACTTTTTCTGGGAAATAGTAATGAAAATTAATTGGTAGTAATAGGAAAATATAATAACTTTTTGTTTTATTTGTACAAATCGATTTCTAAAATAAAGCATAATCATATGTGCAGATTAATCCATGACTTAACCATTGAAAATAATGATCCTATGCCCCCTCCCAACTTTGAATTCCCTGTGTTCGGAGCCGAAGAAGAGGATAGCGAAGAGGTTCCTGATGAAATTTCCCGTTTGCTTGAGCATGATGAAAAGACTATTCAGCCGTTTGAAGAACCTATAGAGATGATCAATTTGGGTAATGAAGAAGATAAAAAGGAAGTCAAGGTCGGAGCATTGCTTATCCCAGAGGTCAAAGAGAAAATGTTGGAGCTTCTCAAAGAGTATGTTGATGTGTTTGCTTGGTCCTACCAAGATATGCCAGGTTTGGACAACAATATTGTGGAGCATCGTTTACCGTTGAGACCTGAATGTCCGCCGATTAAGCAGAAGTTGAGAAGGACTCGTCCCGATATGGCTGACAAGATCAAAGAAGAAGTTCAAAAACAAATTAATGCAGGTTTCCTTGTTACATCGGTCTATCCTCAGTGGTTAGCCAATATAGTGCATGTTGCTAAGAAAGATGGCAAAGTTCGAATGTGTGTAGATTATAGAGATCTGAATAGAGCTAGCCCAAAGGATGACTTCCCATTACCGCATATTGACGTATTAGTCGACAGTACCGCAAAGTTCAAAGTCTTTTCTTTCATGGATGGTTTCTCTGGTTACAATCAAATCAAGATGGCACCAGAAGATATGGAGAAGACAGCTTTCATTACACCTTGGGGAACATTTTGTTATCGGGTTATGCCGTTTGGTTTGAGGAATGCTGGTGCAACATACCAAAGGGCCATGACTGCTTTGTTCCATGATATGATGCATAAAGAGATAGAAGTGTATGTAGATGACATGATTGCCAAATCACAAACTGAAGAAGATCATTTGGAACATTTATTGAAGTTATTCCAGCGTTTGAGAAAGTATAAACTCCGTCTGAATCCCAACAAGTGCACTTTTGGTGTTCGTTCTGGAAGACTTATGGGTTTCATTGTCAGTCAGAAAGGTATTGAGGTAGATCCTGATAAAGTCAAAGCTATTCTGGAAATGCCCGCACCCAAGACGGAAAAACAAGTAAGAGGATTCCTTGGGAGACTGAACTATATTTCTAGATTTATATCTCATATGACTGCTACTTGTGGGCCGATTTTCAAGCTTCTCCGAAAGAACCAAGGATGTGTATGGACAGAAGATTGTCAGAGAGCTTTTGATAGCATCAAAGAATATTTACTTGAACCTCCCATTTTAATTCCTCTGGTGGAAGGAAGACCTTTGATTATGTATCTGACTATATTGGAAGATTCCATGGGATGTGTGCTTGGTCAACAAGATGAGACTGGAAGAAAGGAACATGCCGTATATTAGCTGAGTAAGAAATTCATAGACTGTGAGTCTCGATACTCAATGCTTGAGAAAACCTGTTGTGCTTTAGCTTGGGCTGCTCGCCGTCTGTGCCAGTATATGATTAACCACACCACTTGGTTGATCTCCAAAATGGATCCGATCAAGTATATCTTTGAGAAGCCCGCCTTATCTGGAAGAATAGCCCGTTGGCAGATGTTGTTATCCGAATATAACATTGAGTATCACACTCAGAAACCAATCAAAGGGAGTATTTTAGCCGACCATTTGGCTCACCAACCAATTGACGATTATCAATCCATCAAGTTTGATTTCCCAGATGAAGATGTTATGTACTTGAAAGCTAAAGATTGTGAAGAGCCGTTACCTGATGAAGGACCTGATCCCGAATCCCATTGGGGTTTAATATTTGACGGAGCTGTGAACTCTTATGGAAATGGAATTGGGGCAATCATCGTCACTCCCCGAGGTACTCATATCCCGTTCACGGCGAGATTGAAGTTTGACTGCACGAACAACATGGCTGAATATGAGGCATGTATTATGGGTCTCGAAGAAGCAGTGGATCTAAGGATTAAGATTCTTGATATTTACGGAGATTCGACATTGGTAATTAATCAAATTAAAGGAGAATGGGAGACTTTTCATCCTGGTTTGATCCCTTACAGAGATTATGCTAGAAGATTGTTAACTTTCTTCAACAAAGTGGAATTACATCATATCCCTAGAGATGAAAACCAAATGGCTGATGCTTTAGCTACTTTGTCTTCAATGTTTCAAGTGAATGGTTGGAACGATGTGCCTACAATCCGGGTTATGCGCCTCGACAGACCTGCTCATATGTTCTCAGTAGAAGAGGTCACCGACGACAAACCTTGGTTCTATGACATTAAACGTGTTCTTCAAACTCAAGAGTACCCGCCTGGGGCATCCAATAAAGATAGGAATACGTTGAGAAGATTAGCAAGTAGTTTCTTCCTCAATGAAGAAGTATTGTATAAGAGGAATTACGACATGGTCTTGCTCAGATGTGTAGACGGACATGAAGCCGACATGCTAATGCAAGAAGTACATGAAGGATCCTTTGGCACTCATGCCAACGGACATGCGATGGCTAAAAAGATGTTGAGAGCTGGTTACTATTGGATGAAGATGGAATCTGATTGCTGCAAATATGTGAAGAAATGTCATAAATGCCAGATTTATGCGGACAAGATACATGTGCCACCGACCCTCCTCAATGTTATCTCTTCGCCTTGGCCTTTCTCTATGTGGGGCATTGATATGATTGGAATGATTGAACCCAAAGCTTCAAATGGTCATCGTTTCATCTTGGTAGCGATCGATTATTTTACTAAATGGGTGGAAGCAGCATCTTATGCTAATGTAACCAGACAGGTGGTAGTCAGATTTATCAAGAATCAGATCATTTGTCGATACGGCATCCCGAGCAAGATCATCACTGATAATGGTTCGAATTTGAATAACAAGATGATGAAAGAGATTTGTGAGGAGTTCAAGATCGAACATCATAATTCTTCTCCTTATAGACCAAAGATGAATGGGGCTGTTGAAGCTGCTAACAAGAACATCAATAAGATTGTCCAGAAGATGGCGGTAACTTATAAAGATTGGCATGAAATGCTTCCGTTTGCTTTACATGGATAACGTACTTCAGTTCGAACTTCCACATGCGCAACCCCATTTTCCCTAGTTTACGGTATGGAAGCAGTACTCCCCGTGGAGGTTGAGATTCCGTCTATGAGAGTGTTGATGGAAGCTAAACTTTCTGAGGCTGAATGGTGTCAAAGTAGATATGATCAGTTGAGTTTAATTGAAGAAAAGAGATTGACAGCATTGTGTCACGGTCAATTATATCAGCAGAGAATGAAGAAGGCTTTTGATTAGAAGGTTCGACCACGCGAGTTCAGAGAAGGTGACCTTGTGCTCAAAAAGATATTATCTTTCCAACCTGATTCTAGGGGCAAGTGGGCTCCGAATTATGAAGGACCGTATGTCGTTAAGAAAGTTTTCTCTGGAGGTGCCATGATTCTCACAAATATGGACGGTGAAGAGCTCCCGCGCTCCATGAACACCGATGCAGTCAAGAAATATTTCGCTTAGGTTTGAGTTGACAGTTTGCTAAGTTGAAAACCCGAAAGGGCGGCTTAGGAAAGCTTTTGGTCAGACCAGTCTTGGAATTTGAGCACATTTCGGAATTCGAAGTTGTTAGGGAGAATAGTGATCATTGTTTTTGTGTAACCTTTTTCTTTCATGTACTATTTCCCAAACTTTTGTAAACCGTTGGAGTCGCGTTATTAGCGAACTACCATCTTATTAATGAAATTTGAGCATTTACTTTTTGTGGGCAAAAATTTTAATTTTACGGAAATATTTGAAACAAAGTTATTTAAAGTATTCTTATTTTAAAAATGTGTCGTGAATAATGAAAGGAATATTAACAGTTGTTCCGAGGATGGTCAAGTCATGAAATGCAAAACAATACAGTAATTTATCCTTGCATGATGAACATGTTTTCTTTCAAAATCGTCACGAGGTGTTGGTTGTGTAAACTTTTGTTTCTAGTGGTACTAAGTTTGGTGACTCCCCAGCTTTTCCAGTTAAGCGTTGTTTTGGTTATCTTTATTCGAGCAGATTTCCGTAGTGTGGTACACTTTGTCTCATGCCAGTGGTCTATTGGTATTAGAAGATTGGATTTGAATATTTTTCTCCCCAGAAGTCTTGAGCCTTGTAGCGTGATACGCTCTGACGTTGCTTTGTGGTTCCAGTTCCAGTTATTTTCCGTCTCTTCAAGATTGACCGAGTATCTATTATTTTTGTGATATCTTATCATCTTCAAGATATTCCGTCTACCTGTCTCGTCAGCATAACATTCATTCATTCATTTACACTTATATCACGCATGCATATTCACATTTGCCGTTGATTTTTGGGACGTATACCTTGTTTATGTTTATTCAAACAGCGTACATGTTTCTTTCCAAGTAGAATGTTAATTTAGGCAGAAAATGTGTTTCCTTTCTAAATTCCCCAACTGAGCTAATCCTCGTGGATGATTTTTTTTTTTAGCCTTCCTTGTCCATTTCTGGATAGGATGAATCCCTAATCGAGTTATTTACTCATTGGGTGGAGTCTTGTTTGACTGTCTTCTCTCTGGTTTATTCCTGGAGGGAGTTTTTTTGTGTCTCTTGCATAGGCTATCTCGTGGTTTTCTCCAAGCTAAACAACCTAGGTGAATGGTGCATTTATTTTGCGCATTTAAGTATTTGACCTCCTCAGGAAGGATCTATTCATGATTCCCTTTGAAAAAGAATTTTATTCTCTGGCAGTGTTATCGCAACTTTCTTCTGAAATATTTTTGGAAAACGACAAACGGCGGTCTCTTCATGAGCAACTTGTACGTTATAGACATCATTAGAAAATATCGAAATAAACTAAAAATAAATGGGAAAAATATCAATAATATTCAAATTAACCAAAAAATAAAAAATAAAACCATAGAAAAATCAGAAATGGGTCCAAGTATTTTTATAAAAATTTTGGGAATTTTTAAAAGTCAGGAACTATTTTTAAAAATGAAAATAAATGGGCGAAATAAAAAAAATGGTAAAAAATAGAAAAGTCAGAAACAAAAATAAAATAAGGTCACCAATATTTGTCAAAATATCATTGGATCATTCCAAATTTTTTTCAGAATTTAAAAATTTGTAAAAGTATTTTTAAACATTTTAAACACATCAAATAATTGTAAAATTCATAAAAAATACCAAAACACAAAATTATATTGTAAAAAAATAAAAATCAGAAAGATAATAATCAAAAATATTTTTCATAATTTTTTCAGATTTTTTGGACTAAAAATGAATTTTCTATAATTTTTTGAAATTTAAAACAATTAAAATATAAAAATCAGAAAAAGAAAATAAAAGAAAAAGATGTGGACCATTGGATGAAAGTCAAAACGCGTTAGTAATTGTTGTACCCCAAAATTAGCCCTCTCATTTTATCAAGATTTTCCTCATAAGACTTCTTGAACTCAAGATGAAGCGAAGATTTGCTCAGCTCAAGACATCTCCTTGCACTATTGACCTGAAATTAGGGTTTGAGTTTGCACAGGGATTTTTGGACTTCCAATGCTCAATATGACTTTCATACTCATGTTGGACCTCTAAGATTTCCCATACCAAGTTTCAAGCTTTGAATCAAATTTTTGCCCAGTCAATTGGACAGTTGACCTAAAAATTAGTTGTATTGGGGAAAAAGTCAACTGTGGCCAATTCACAGTCAAACCTCATAATTTTTTATCCACATCAACATTATAGACTCATATGAACAATTTGATCAAGTTTGGACCACAACTCCTCAAGAAATTTGATCAGATCTTCAAAAGGGCAAAATGGTCATTTTTAGGGTTTTGACTGTAGAAGGGCAATTTTTGATTTTTCACCTAGCCAATGGCAAATTGGGTTCAAGCATGGTTTTAAGGACTCAATGACATCATCTTGACCTAATCAGAAGGTTCAAAAGATCTCAAATGCATTGGATTGACAGATGAATTTTCCAGTCAACTGATCAAAAATCAATTGTACACTGAAAAGTCAAACTTTGACTTTTGGTCAAAATCAAGTGCCAAGGGTCATTTTTCATCAAGATGTGTCAAAAAATGAAACTTGTTCGCCAAGAAACCTAATTTTGGAAACTAGGGTTTAAGATTTGAAAATTTCATAACTTAGAAATTTTCTAAGTTATGAAAATTTCTTATTTTTCCCCAACTTTTCCCAACTTTTTCACCATGATGCAATTGGATTTAAAAAAAACTTCCAACATGAAATTTGTAATACTCCACAAAATCTACAACTTTTATTCACAAAGTTTTCCAAAAAGATGCTTGGATCTCAAGTTATGATTTTGTGAGCAAGGGTCCATGAAACTTTTAACTTAGTGAAATTTTGCCCTAGTTTAGGCAGGATTTTGACCTATCTTCATGGAAATTTTTCACATAGTTCCAAGTGGATTATAAAAATGAATTTCAAAGATGGATTGTAGAGCATGTTACAAGCTTTCCAAAATGTCCAAGAACTCTCAAAAATCATTTGTGGTTAGGGAGAATCGAAAGTTTGAAAATGGCAAATTATCACTTTTGGCCAAGGCATTTTGCACCATGTTGCAACTTGCAAATCAGTTTGGATCATGCTTGTACTTGTTTTACATGTCTTAATCCTTTCCAAGCTACTTAATTTAATGCAAATACAATGGATATTGGCATTGTTCTGAGCTATGGAGCATTACACAAAGAGTTAATCCAAAAATGGAAAAAAGGCAACATTGCTACTTTGATAAAGCATGCTTTATGTCATTTTGTTTATCTTGAGCATTGGACCAAAGCTTTTGCTGCAAACCAACTCCACAAACATGAGGCAAAGTACACCAACTATGTGCAGCTAAGGAGCAGGCCTGTACAGGCTTTGGCTTTGTCAACTCAACCTTTTCTTCAAAAACAAGCCAACTTGCAAAAGTGAACATAGGGACATTCAGGCCATTTCAAAGCAAGCTAAGCATTGGGAAAGGTCAAGGGAACATCAAGCAAGCTCAAAAGTCCTTCAGGCCTCGTTCAAAGTTGCTACATTGCCATATTCGAACTTGACTGAAAAAGGTATTTTTCAACTTTCTATCTCCTTATTTAGACATCATTAGGCTTAGGTTTGTGAAGCAAAAATGTAGCCCTTAATGTCCTTGAACTGTACATATGCATAACTTGTATTTATATTAACTGAGCTAGGAGAGTTTGGATGATGAACATGCTGAAAAACCTAGGTCAGAATTTAAGGCCAATGAAATTCTCTCTGGTCTTTGAGAGTTAGATCAAGTTTTTTATATCATTAGAATCGTGTGATGATGAGCTATAACTTTCATGTTGCAAGATTTTGTTCTTAAGCACATATGCAGGAGTTACAAGTTTGTACATGGCGCGCATGTTTTTTCTATCTGAAGGTTAGGGGCGAAGTGGGACATGGGCTGGGCCTGTCTTGCTTGACTTTTGACACCCCCTGCTTACTTTTTCCACCCCCTTGGCCCATTTATTATATTTTGTATTATTTTTCATTTCTTTTGTGATTTCTGACTTTATTTTTTTTCTCTAAAATATTAAAAATCACCAAAAATATTTTTTTAATTTTTACATTTTAATTTTATTTTATTTATTATTTTTTATGACAAAAAATAGTTTATTAGGTTAAATACTTTTATTTTTCTAAATAAAATTTGTAAATAATAAAAAAATATTATATATTTTTATTTTTATCATTTGTACACTTAAAATAATATTTTCTCACATATTTTATTTTTTAACATTTATATATATATGTTTTTATTTATTTTCTTGTACATAAATGAAATAAATAAATAATATAGAATATATTTTCTTAAAAACAAAAATTAGGGTTTCGTCACCCTTTCCAAAAATAATCATTTTTATTTTCTTATTTTTAGGACATAAATAAATTTATTTTACATACATGAAATAAATACAAAAACATTTTTTTTGCATACGTACATTTATTTGCATATTTAAATATTTTCTATTTATTTATTTTGTACAATAAATTCAATGTGGTTGTAATAGTTTTAGGGCTTTTATATTGAGCAATATCCCCTTATTCAAACTTGTATCCCCCTTCCCATAATATTGTTGTAATAGTCTTAGATTTACTTTTACGCATTTTATTGTTTTTATATGCATGATAGTGAGATTAGGGTTTTGTATGCAAAAGACAAAAATCAAAACAAATAGCATGACTAAACACAAGACAAAAAAGCATGAAAATGACAACACAATGCACACAAGAACCCCTAGGGTTTCATCCACTTTGTTGCCTTAAAATGGCCATGGTATGCATGCTAGGTATCTTGGCAAAATCAAACAAAACAAAAGATCATAGTTCCTCGATGTCGCTATCTTGGTTGCCTAAACAAAAATGATCTAGTCCCACAAAACTTGCTAAGATACTTGGCAATATTGTTATCATGGTCATACGATGACCCACACCCGACCCGTTTAACATCCAAATATAGGGTTGTTTGCCAAATACAATGGTAAAACAATAATGTCAAAGGGTTAAAAATGAACAAGAAAGACTTTTGATTAGGGTAGACAACTCCTAGTTACTTGATCAATTTGCAAACCATCCTTGATATTTTCAAACAAACACTCACACAATTTCAAAACAATTTCCAAACAAACTTTCAAACATTGAAATATTTTTCAAAAGACAAACACCTTTGTATACATTCAAACAAGAATCATTACAAAGGTTGCCAAAATAATGGCCTCTTTTCAAAATACTTTCAAAACCACACAAAGCACCATTTCAAACAATTGAAAAGCAAAAGCAAGTGATCTTAACAAGTAACTAAGAGCCCATGGAAAACCATGGATGAAAAGGGTGCTAGCACCTTCCCTTTTCATAATCTACCCCCCGAACCCAAGAAAACATCTCAAAGGTCTTTCCTGTGATTTTTGATCTTTCCTTTGAATAAAATAAAAAGTCGGTGGCGACTCTTGCTAAATTGAAACATTTGCGAACACAAATGCAAAACCTCAAGTCAATTCTCCCACCGCATCACAGAACTGGAGACTCTGCTGGGGAATTTGAATCCTAAAAGTGGGGTTACCTTAGGGTTTAGATCACCTTTACATGCTTATCTTGCTTGACTTGTATGCTACACACTTTGGTTCTATTGTTTGGGTTTGAATCCTTCACCCAGATTTGGGAAACATTCATAGGTAAATAACAATACGTTGTGGAAACTGTGCGGGGTATACCGACATAGTCTAAGCAATAGCTATATTAGTGCGACATATTTGTGGGTACCGGTAGCCTTTAAGTCAATCAAAGAGAATACGGGGCCGCTGAGTGATGTCATGAAGCACTAATGGACTTTTAGAACCTTTACTTGACCAACTTGGCCTTTTTAGGGGTAGTGAGATGATCGACTTTGGTGCAGTCGGAAGTTGGTAGATACTCGATACTACACTCATTGAGGGTTGTTTTCTTGGAATATTTCGGTCGCCAGTAAAGTGGATAAACTGAAACAATGAACATAGAAAATAATCCGGTGATATTGAGCTCCTTAGAACCCAGTTACTATATCTAGGACAGGTTGAGCCAACTAAACTTCAAGAGGGTACTTACCTATGAAACCCCATGCAAGCCTGAAACTAGGAACTTGTGTGATTTGTTTGTACATATATACTTGTGCATAACATCATGGACATCATGAAGCATCATATGCATCCACTAACCATTTCAAGGATTTGGATCTTCATCTTTGTTCCTGTTTTGTAGGTAATGGATTCACTTTGTAGGAAAACTATTCAGGTCAACCTTGTGAGAGTTCCTCCTCAACTCAAGGAGCTTGATTCTAGGATTCCAGAGTACTCTCCATTCACCGAGAGGCATGGTCGTCTTCTCAACTTAGTCAACACCAACACTGAGGAAGATATGGTGAAAGTTCTCTTCCAGTTCTTTGATCCCCTACACCACTGCTTCACATTTCCTGATTACCAGCTGGTGCCTACTTTGGAGGAATTTTATCAACTCTTGAGGATTCCTATTCTCCATCAACTACCCTTCAACGGTACAGAAAGAGATCCAAAGCCTGGAGATGTTGCTCAAGCCCTACCCTTGCAACCATGTGTTGTCAAAGGTCATTGGGAAACTAGAAGTGGTGTCAAGGGTTTCTTGGCAAAGTTTCTGTTTGAGAAAGCTCAAGAATGTTGGAATTCTCTAGACCTGCAAGCTTTTGAGGAGATTGTAGCTCTTCTCATCTATGGATTGGTCTTGTTCCCTAATCCTGACCAACTTATAGATGGCAATGCTGTCAAAATCTTCATGGCTCGCAACCCGGTGCCTACATTGCTTGGGGATATCCTCCACTCATTTCACACTCGAACAATGAGAAAAAGAGGTGTTCTCATGTGCTGTACTCCTCTACTGGAAAGATGGTTTATTTCTCATATTCCCAATCAGTTTTGAAGAATGAGCAAGGTTTGAGGTGGTCACAACGATTGATGACTCTTACACATTCAGATGTTCATTGGTGTTCTCGATCCAGAGGAAATGTTATCATCATTGACCGTTATGGGGAATTCCCTAATGTCCCTCTACTTGGCATTAGGGGAGGCATCACCTACAACCCTTTCTTGGCTCTGAGACAGTTTGGGTATGCCCTAAGGGATGACCCACATGACATGCTGATTCTAGACTTGGTTTTTGATTTCGACAACGACGATCAAGGACTTCGACAAAGGTTCATCCGAGCTTGGAGGATGCCCAACAAGGTGGACAGTAAGACCTTGGGACACAAGAATTCCATCCCCCTTGAGCCTTACCTCAAGTGGGTACGAACCCGCGCCAAAAGTCTTATGATGCCTTACCCCTACATGCTTCCTGTGATTATAGAGCCTGTTGTGGAAGGAGAGGTTCCATACACCCTCCTACATCCTGACATGCCAACATCACTAGAAGATTTACAAAGGAGTTGGATACAACTCAAAGGAGAACGTGACACTTTCGAAGCCAAATTCTACGCAAGTGAGAAGAAGGTTTTGGAACTTACTCGTCAACTTCACGAAGAGCAGACTCTCAACACCTACATTGCACCAAAGAGGATGCGCAAAGTCTTTTTACATTAGAATTTTGTATTATTTTGTCCATGGGGCATTGATGTACTAACAAATTCTATCTTATTAATATAACGTGTGTTCCTTTTTTGTTTATAACAAATTTGAATTTTTGAATCCTTGAATGCATTACATGAATACATATCATTCATCATATGCATAAACAGGTCTTCACACCAGGTTTCCTTATCTCTTTACTGTTTATTTCAGCAAGATGGATATTGAGCAGACGGTCAAAGACTTGCAAGCGCAGAATTCACAGTTCCAACAGCTACTCATGACCCTAGCCAAGGGGCAAGAGGAGCTCAAAACTTTGCTGGAAAAGGAGAAAAAGAAACAGAAGAGAGTTGGTGTGGCTACTTTGGGTAGAAGATTTAAAGGTCAAGCCAGAAGAGTCCTGGATTTCCCCTCAACATCTGATGAAGGGGTAGGAAAAGGAAAGGGAGCTGCAGTGCCATATGAGTCTGAGGAAGAAGAAGAAGAGGAGGATGAAGACTATTCAGAACAGCAGTACCCTCCTGCAGGTGACAAATACAAGAACTTGGAAGAACGTTTGGCAGCTATGGAGGTACAGAGAGTGTCTGGGCTGGATTTTGAGGAACTAGGGTTGGTTTCTGGAATTGTCATTCCCCCTAAGTTTAAGGTACCTCTTTTTTCTAAATACGATGGGTTGTCTTGTCCCAAGATGCACCTACGATCTTATGTCAGGAAAATCCAACCACATTCTTCTGACAAAGACCTGTGAGTATATTTCTTCCAGGACAGTCTATCGGGGACGCAGTTGGATTGGTTCTACCAGCTAGAGAGGTCTGATGTGCATAATTGGGAAGATTTGGCGGCCGCCTTCTACAGACAGTATCAATATAATACGGACTTAGCACCAACCCATACTCAATTACAGAGTATGGGCGTGGTCTCAAATGAAGGCTTCAAAGAGTATGCTCAGAAATGGAGAGACTTGGCTGGAAGGGTGCAGCCACCATTATCTGAAAGAGAGCTAGTTGATATGTTCTTGGGGACTCTGTCAGGTCCTTTCTTTAATCACCTGATAGGAAGTCCGTTTGCGGGGTTCACCAAGTTAATTCTAACTGGTGAGAGAGTTGAAGCCGGAATCAAGAGCGGAAAAATTCAAAAAGATGCATCTGCTTCCGCTGCCATCAAAAAGACTTTTCCAGCAAAGAAAGAAATCCCAGCTGTCTACTCTCAAAGTGGTCAAGGAAGAGTTGAGCGTCGGCCAGCGGTGGGGGCCGTAATGATTCAGAAGTCTGCAGCTGATCAACCCAGAAATAATCAACCCAGAACCAACCAAACAAGGGTGGAAAGGCCTGCTCGGCAATACACCCAGATAAACATGACTCCTGCTCAGGTTCTGCCCCATCTTTTGTAGTTAAACCTTTCCAGTCTGAAAGAGGCCCCGAAGAATCCGAATACAGATTCTCCTTACTACCATGCGAACGCCAAGTGTGCTTATCATTCAGGGAGTATAGGGCACGACACCAACAATTGTTGGGCCCTCAAGAATAAGATTCAGGATTTAATAGATGCTAAAGAAGTTGAATTCGACACCACTGAAAAGCCGAATGTGATCTCCGCTCCAATGCGAAAACATGGCCACAATGCCCATGTTGTTGAAGAAGATATTTTTGTTGTTACTGTTGATGATTTGATGACTCCGCTACCGATAATCAAGTTGAATTTGCTAAAGGCTGGGATTTTCCTAGGTTTTGAAGAAGATTGTTACCTTTGTTCATCCTTACCAACCGACTGTCCGTTGTTGAAGTTAGGCATCCAACGCCTAATAGACAACCAAGAAATCCTTTTTGAAAAGACTCATGTTACACTGATTCCTATCAATGATATTTCAATAATTACCATATCCGCCAATATTTCCAAGGTCTCCAAAAGACCTGTTAAGATTACATCCGATCCAAAGATTTCACCTTTGAAGATAACCATGTCGGGGCCCGTCCCGTACAAGTCCGACAAATGAATACCGTGGAACTATGGGGAGAGATCTTTTACCATAGTGTTAAACAAATTGAATCAACTGAAGCAAGTTCTGATGAAGAGACTTTCGACATTGGAAACATTGCTGGAAGGATCAAAATCACCCGCAGTGGAAGAATTTTCTCTCCGGAGATTGCCCCTCCAAAGGCAATCTTCGGACCCTCAGCTGTTCCTAAGGTTACTCCTGTACCGGTCAACATATCTGCGAGAACTCTAGTTATTGAAGAAGTTATAACTCCTGTGGTTGTCCCCTCTGTTGTTGCTGATGATAGAGGGAAAGGGATCCAAGAAGAGCCCGTCAGGACGAGGGCTCAGCCGTTGATCATCCCTGAAACCACTCAGAAAGAAATGGAAGAGATTTTGAAAATAATCAAGAAAAGCGATTATGATGTTGTGGAACAACTGGGGAAAACCCCCTCAAAGATCTCTATGTTGGCCTTGCTACTTTGTTCAGAGGCTCATGCTAATGCTTTGATAAGATTTTTGAAGACGGCCCATGTGCCACAGGAAACCTCCGCGAATCAGTTCCAGGAATGTGTAGCTAGCCTAACAACTGACAATGGTCTAGGATTCTCCGATGCCAATTTAACATCTAAAGGGAGAAAACATAATGACGCTTTGCATGTCTCGATGGAATGCAGAGGGACTACTCTAGCACACGTTCTGGTAGACACTGGTTCTTCGTTGAATGTCTTGTCGAAGAAGGCCTTGGATAGGTTGGATTGTGAAGGCCTAACCCTGAAACCCAGCAATATCATTGTCAGAGCCTATGATGGTTCTAAGAGGATGGTCCACGGGGAGGTGGACATCCCGATTAAAGTGGGAACTGAAACCTTCAACTTTACATTCTACGTGATGGACATCCGTCCTTCCTATTCTTACTTGTTGGGAAGACCCTGGATTCACCATGCTGGAGTTGTTACCTCCACTCTGCATCAAAAGCTCAAGTACCCTGTCCGGGGGAAAATTGTAACTGTTCACGGTGAAGAGGAATACATGATAAGCCATCTAAATTATTTCTGCTATGTTGAATTGGATGGCGAATTCATCGAAACCCCCTTTCAGCATTTTGAAGAAGTAGCTCAGGAGATTGCGGAAACCAAGACAATGTCTTCTATACCCATGGTTACCAGACCTCCGCCTCGGATGTCGTCACTCAAAGATGCAAAGGCTGTGATTGAAGAAGGGGGAAGCACAACCTGGGGGCAGCTTCCCGACTTTCCTTTCAAGGAAGACAAATTCGGCTTGGGTTTCACTTCAGCTAGTCAAAAGGCTATGCGTCGCTCCCGGGCTGGAGGGCTACCAGTGAAGATCACCCATCATGGAGTCAATGCTTTGGAGGATAGTGAAGAGGAGAGCAACCTGGAAGACTAGATTTTCCCTACTATGGATGGAGGACTATGCAACTGGGAAGCAAAAGACTTTGTTCCCATTACTTTCATAAATCAGTAATTTATCTTTCAAACATTTCTGTTGGTTTGTAATAATTCTCAGACAATTCGTACACTTTTAGCCTTGTGCCTTACCCGAGGCACATAGGTCCATTTGTAAGGGTTTGATTTTTCATCTTCATATGCCATTTTAATGAATCATGGAAGTTTTCACATATAAACTTTTGTGTTCATTGTCTTTCTTTTTACATTTTATTTGTTTAAAGGTGGCTATCCCTTACACACACCCACAGTCACAAATGCAGGTACCCTTCCATTCCGGATTCCATGGGTAACAATTCTGCTATGACCTTCAGTGACTCTGAAGATTTGGTCTACCATGTCGAATACGAAGGTGGTGAAGACTGTGAAGTGCCTGGAGAATTGGCTAGGCTGCTACAACAGGAAGAAAGGGCTATTCTACCTCATGAAGAGTTGTTAGAGACAATCAACTTGGGTACTGAGGAAGACAGAAAAGAAATTAGAGTGGGTGTCAACCTAGAGCCAAGTGTCAAAGAGCGCTTAATTCAGTTGTTGAATGAATATGTTGAGATCTTCGCCTGGTCCTATGAAGACATGTTGGGATTTGATACAGACATTGTGGTTCACTGTCTACCCACAAGAGAAGACTGTCCACCAGTTAAGCAGAAAGTCCGCCGCATGAGGCCCGACATGTCAGAAAAGATCAAAGCAGAAGTTATGAAGCAGTTCAATGCTGGGTTTCTTGCTGTTACTTCTTATCCATAATGGGTTGCTAACATTGTGCCCGTACCTAAGAAGGACGACAAAGTGAGAATGTGCGTGGATTACAGAGACTTAAACAGGGCTAGCCCTAAAGATGAATTTCCACTACCGCACATTGACATCTTGGTTGACAATATAGCTCAGCACAAGGTATTTTCTTTCATGGACGGATTTTCAGGGTACAACCAGATCAAAATGGCCCCTGAAGACATGGAGAAAACTACTTTTGTTACACAGTGGGGTACGTTCTTCTACAAAGTGATGCCATTCAGACTGAAGAATGTCGGGGCAACCTATCAACGCGCCATGGTAGCTTTGTTTCATAGTATGATATATCATGAGATATAGGTCTGCGTAGACGACATGATAGCCCAATCACGGACAGAAGAAGAACACCTCAACCATCTGCAAAAGCTGTTTGCCAGGTTGAAGGAGTACAATCTCAGACTGAACCCTAACAAGTGCACTTTCGGAGTCCGGTCCATTAACTCTTGGGTTTCATAGTCAGCAACAAAGGCATCGAGGTTGATCCTGCCAAAGTCAAAGCTATACAAGAAATGTTTGCTCCCTGCACTGAGAAGGAGGTCAGAGGTTTCTTGGGATGCCTAAACTACATTGCAAGGTTCATTTCTCACCTAACATCTACCTGTGAACCAATATTCAAGCTGTTGAAGAAAGATCAGGTGGTTAAATGGAATGATGACTGTCAAGTTGCTTTTGATAAAATCAAGGAGTATTTGCTAGAACCTCCTATCCTGATGCCTCCCATTGATGGAAGACCGCTAATCATGTATCTGACTGTCTTAGAGAATTCAATGGGGTGCGTACTAGGCCAACATGACGAGTCTGGCCGAAAAGAGCATGCCATTTATTACCTTAGCAAAAATTTTATCGACTGTGAGACCCGATACTCACTGCTCGAGAAAACTTGTTGCGCTTTGGTATGGGCTGCTCACCAGCTAAGGCAGTATATGTTGACCCATACCACTTTGCTGATATCTAAGATGGATCCGATCAAGTACATCTTTGAGAAGCCTACTTTATTTGGAAGAATAGCTAGATGGCAGATGATCCTAACGGAATACGATATACAGTACATGGCCCAAAAAGCTATAAAGGGGAGTGTACTAGCCGATCATCTGGCCCATTAAGCTGTCGAAGATTACCAGTCCATGAGATTCGACTTCCCCGACGAGGACATTATGACTTTGGATAACATTGAAGATTTCAGGCCGTATGACGGACCTGAACAAGGATCCCGATGGACCCTGTAATTTGATGGTGCCTCCAACGCACTTGGCAACAGTCAGCGCGATACTTATCTCTCCAGAAGGTTGCCATACACCTTTCACAGCCAGACTTTGCTTTAACTGCACCAATAACATGGCCGAATATGAAGCTTGTATCTTTGGTCTCAAGGCTGCAATAGACTTGGGAGTCAAATCTTTGATTGTGTTTGGGGACTCAGCTTTGGGCATTAGTCAGATCAAAGGAGAGTGGGACATGAGACATCTGAACCTCATCCCTTACAAAGAACACGTCCTGACATTGTTACCACATTTCAAGCAGATTACCTTCGAGCACTTCCCGCTAGAAGAAAATCAACTAGCAGATGCTCTAGCTACCATGTCATCCATGTTTAAACTTAACTGGGATAATGAGGCTCCCCAAATCACCATTGAACGGATGGACGAACCTGCACATTGTCACGAGATTAATACCGAAGAAGTAGTGGACCAACCTTGGTTTCACGAAGTCAAAAGGTATCTTGAGGCTCAAGAATACCCTGAAGGAGCTTCAGTCAACGACAAAAAGTTCTTAAGGAGATTCTCAGCTAAGTTCTTCTTGAGCAATGGTATCATATACAAGCGCAATCATGATTGCATTCTTCTCCGTTGTGTGGACAAGATTGAAGCTGAACATATCATGGCTGAATTGCAAAATGGTACCTTTGGCACTCACTCTAGCGAACATACGATGGCTAAGAAGATTCTGCGGGCAGGCTATTACTGGTCTACCATGGAAGATGACTGCTATCAACACTCCCATACTTGTCACAAATGTCAAATTTATGCGGACAAGGTACATATACCTCCAGTTCCTCTCAATGTCTTAACAACTCCTTGGCCATTCGCTATGTGGGGAATCGACATGATTGGGGAGATCAAGCCTACAACATCCAATGGACACCGCTTCATTTTGGTGGCCATTGATTACTTTACCAAGTAGGTCGAAGCAGCTTCCTTCGCATCTGTCACAAAGAATGTTGTTGCCCGCTTCATCAAGCAGAACCTCATTTGCCGGTACGGCATCCCCGAAAGGATTATCACTGACAACAGTATAAACCTTAACAATACTATGATCACTGCTTTGTGTGAGCAGTTCCAGATTCAACATCACAATTCATCTCCCTATCGACCGAAGATGAACGGTGCTGTCAAAGCTGCGAACAAAAATATCAAGAAGATCATATAAAAGATGACAGTCACCTACAAGGACTGGCATGAGATGTTACTGTTTGTTCTGCACGAGTACCGTACCACGGCGCATACATCAACTGGGGCAACACCATATTCCTTGGTATACGGCATGGAGGTTGTTTTACCTATCGAGGTTCAGATTCCCTCCTTGAGAATCATGAAAGATGCTGGTTTGAGTGAAGACGATTGGGTTCAGACTCGGCTTGATCAACTTAACTTGATTGACGAGAAGCGACTTACTGTTGTTTGACACGGTCAGACGTATCAAAAGCGGATGATCAAAGCTTTCAACAAGAAAGTCAGACGCCAGGTATATCAAGTCGGGAACCTTGTAATCAAGCGGATCATCTTACCGCAAAGTGATCCCAGGGGCAAATGGACTCCTACCTACGAAGGACCATTTGTGATAAAAAAACATATTTTCTGGTGGGGCAATGATTTTAACCACCATGGATGATGACGACCTGCCGCACCCTGCGAACGCAGACATAGTCAAAAAATACTATGCATAACGACCCGACAAGTTGAAAACCCGAAAGGGCGACTTGGGCAAAAATGGGCATCCCGGTGAATCGAAAACCCGAAAGGGCGATTCAGGAAAAAATTAGGGATTAATAAAAAAATCTGTACACCCGGCAAGTTGAAAACCCAAAAGGACGACTTGGGAAAAAAAGGGTTTCCCGGTGGATCGAAAACCCGAAAGGGCGGTCCAGGAAAAAGTTAGGGAATTAAAGCGTATGACTATGTCTTGTCAGGATCACTTTAAGGACAATCTCTTCACAGACAAGCTCCGGGCTTCTGATCAACTCAATCATCTTCGAATGAAGCAACGAATGGATAAGATATCTAGAGTTACGAAGGCTATAGCAGAATGGGAACCCCATGGAATTTTTCACACATAGCCATCTTTCTTTGTATTAATTTTTCTGATTTTTTATGACAACATTCTCTTACTAGGATGTCTGTCTCCTTTGTACAAAATACTTACACAAAGTTAATACAAAGATACTTCAAAGTGCCGAAAACTATTTTCCTTTTCCTTTTTACACTTGTGTATTATTTGAAAACGTCCAATGATTTATTAATGAGCATATGCATTTGAATATAATCAATGTTTACAAATAAACAAAATGGGAAAGATTAATTACTGACAAGTTGAAAGGATAGGAAAACGTCTTTAGGCTATTCCAAGAGAAATCCCCTGCAGTACATCATCTAGATCCCCAGCGGAGCTAAAACCTTGAAATACATATCCCCAGCGGAATTAAATTTCAAAATCCCCGCCAGAGTCAAAACTTCAAACTCCCAATCCCCGATGGAGTTATATTTCAAACCCTTAATCCACCATCAGAGTTAAACTTCAAACTCCCAATCTTCAGCGGAGCAAAAACTTTGAACTACAGACCCTCAGCGGAGATGAAACCTTCTTCCCCAGTCAATGTCAAATTTCCAACTATCAATCCCCAGTGGGAACCATTCAGTTTTCCCCAATTTCCCCAACAAGTTGTCTTAAAGTCTGAGAATCAACCAGATAACAATTAACTTTTGTTTTATCCCCAAACTAGGATAACTCCCCAGTAGAATGGCATACAACCCAAACTCCTGAACTTCTTCCAAACAGGAATAAGCTTTTCCCCCAGAGTCCTGAACTTACTCTCCAGCAGGATAGCTACTCCCCAACAGTATAGCTATTCCCCACAGAGTTTTTACTCCCCAACAAAATGAAGATTCTCATTCTTGATTCCCCAGTGAAGTTTCCAGAGTCTTCATTACTCCCCAACATGAATTTGTCAGAATTTTTAATCCCGTGCAGATCGAAGATTCTCATTCTCACTTCTCCAGTGAAGTCCCCAAGGATTCAGACTCCTCAATAGATTGAAGATTCTCATTCTTAGATCCTTGCAGAAGCCATCAGAACCTTCCTTATTCTCCAGCCGATCAAGTTTGTCCTTTGTTTGATCCCCGATAGAGATCTCCAGAGTTTTCCCTACTCCCCAGCCGAGTAAGGGTTTCCTTTGTGTTACCCCCAGTAGAAGTCTTCAAAATTCTCGGGATTCCCCAAGCAGGTTTCTCAAACAACACTTGGCACTATTTTCACAACAGAATGATCATCATCATCCAACTCCAAGGACTTGAAGGATCCCTATATCCCCAGGAATGTCGTGAGGGATTCTCACATCCCTACAGAAGTTGACAAGGATTTTTAATCTCCAGCAGTGGTCAAGGATTTATTTTCCCCTACAGCAGTCAAAGATTTTATCATCTTCAGCAGTCACCAAGGATTTCTCATCCTCAGCAATTAAAGATTTTGAATCTCCAGCATCGGTCAAGGATTTATTTTCCCCGGCAACAGTCAAAGATTTCATTATCCGCAGCTATCAAGGATTTATTTTCCTCAGCAATACAGCGAACCAGCTTACATGCACATACGTTACACTCATATATCATGAACATTGATAAAACACATTTTTATTGCATCATACATTTCATGCAACATAACTTTGAGTTTCAGCTAACATTTTACCCTTTTCAGGATAAGATTAACAGCTATCTTTCACAAATATTCAAAGATTTCAGATACACTATGGATACACTACAGAAACGGAAGTCATTCTGTTACTCATTCAGAGTTTAAAGTCAAGATACAGTACAGATACGCTCCATACACGGATTCCATTCTGTCACTCATTCAGACTTCAATAATCAGATACAGATTAGATACGCTCCAGACACGGAATCCATTCTATTTCTCATTCAGATTCAACTATCAATTTCAAGTTCAGATACACTCCAGACACGGCAGCCATTCTGTTATTCACTTATTCAGATCCCAGTTACAGATCAGATACACTCCAAACACGGAAGTCATTCTGCTACTCATACAGATCTCAACTTCAGATACAATCCAGATACGCTCCAGACACGGAAGCCATTTTGTCACTCATTCAAATTTTTCCCCAGCCCAGAGATACTCCAGACACGGATGCTATTATGTCGCTTATTCAGACTCAGAAACAATACGGATACACTCTAGACACGGCAATCATTCTGTTATTCATTCAAATTCAAATACAGTTACAGCTCGGATATGCTCCAGCCACGGACGCCATTTCCTTGCTCATACAAATCCAATCTCCAGATACAACTCAGATACATTCCAGATACGGATACCATTCTGATGTTCATTCTCCTGATTTTCAATAAACATTCTTGGATGGCATCTTTAAGCCCATCTCCGACAAGATTATATCACCCCTCCAAATGGCATCTTTAAGCCCATTTCCTCGACTACATTTTGACGAGTGCAAATTTACGGGCACTATAGTGTTCAATCATCTTTTACCTTCGAGTCACGAACGACAAACTCGCCAATCTAACTCTTCAGGTTCAAGAAGATTGAACAGGGGCAGCTGTTGTACCCCAAAATTTTCCCTCTCATTTTATCAAGATTTTCATCATAAGACTTCTTGAACTCAAGACCAAGCTAAGGTTTGCTCAGCTCAAGACATCTCCTTGCACTATTGACCTAAAATTAGGGTTTGAGTTTGCACAAGTATTTTTAGACTTCCAATGCTCAATATGACTTTCATACTTCATGTTGGACCTCTAAGATTGCCCATACCAAGTTTCAAGCTTTGAATCAAATTTTTGCCCAGTCAATTGGACAGTTAACCTAAAAATTAGTTGTATTGGGGAAAAAAGTCAACTGTGGCCAATTCACAGTCAAACCTCATAATTTTGATCCACATCAACATTATAGACTCCTATGAACCATTTGATAAAGTTTGGACCACAACTCCTCAAGAAATTTGATCAGATCATCAAAAGGGCAAAATGATCATTCTTAGGGTTTTGACTGTAGAAGGGCAATTTTTGATTTTTCACCTAGCCAATGGAAAATTGGGTTCAAGCATGGTTTCAAGGACTCAATGGCATCATCTTTACATAATCACAAGGTTCAAAAGATCTCAAATGCATTGGATTGACAAATGAATTTTCCAGTCAACTGATCAAAAATCAACTTTACACTGAAAAGTCAAACTTTGACTTTTGGTCAAAATCAAGTGCCAAGGGTCATTTTTCATCAATATGTGTCAAAACATGAAACTTGTTCACCAAGAAACCTAATTTTGGAAACTAGGGTTTAAGATTTGAAAATTTCATAACTTAGAAATTTTCTAAGTTATGAAAATTTCTTATTTTTCCCCAACTTTCCCCAACTTTTTCACCATGATTCAATTGGATTCAAAGGAAACTTCCAACATGAAAGTTGTAGTCCTCCACAAAATATACAACTTTTATTCACAAAGTTTTCCCAAAAGATGCCTGGATCTTAAGTTATGATTTTGTGAACAAGGGTCTATGAAACTTTTAACTTATTGAAATTTTGCCCTAGTTTAGGCAGGATTTTAACCTATCTTCATGGAAATTTTCACATAGTTACAAGTGGAATATCAAAATGCATTTCAAAGATGGATTGCAGAGCATGTTACAAACTTTTCAAAATGTCCAAGAACTCTCCAAAATCATTTATGGTTAGAGAGAATCGAAAGTTTGAAAATAGAAAATTATCACTTTTGGCCAAGGCATTTTGCACCATGTTACAACTTGCAAATCAGTTTGGATCATGCTTGTACTTGATTTACAGGTCTTAATCCTTTCCACACTCCTTAATTTAATGCAAATGCAATGGATATTGGGATTGTTCTGAGCTATGGAGCATTACACAAAGAGTTAATCCAAAAATGGCAAAAAGGCAACATTGCTACTTTGATAAAGCATGCTTTATGTCATTTTGTTTATCTTGAGCACTGGACCAAAGCTTTTTCTGCAAACCAACTCCACAAACTTGAGGCAAAGTACACCAACTATGTGAAGCTAAGGAGAAGGCCTGTACAGGCTTTGGCTTTGTCAACTCAACCTTTTCTTCAAAAACAAGCCAACTTGCAAAAGTGAACATAACTTGTGCATCTGTTAAAACCAAACTTTGTGAGCATTTCAAACAAGTTCAGCACATTATACCAAGCCAAAAACACGAGCTCATAGCATCTCAAACACCCTTATACACCAAAAACTCCATTGCTGCCCAAAACAGGGCATCACCTGCAGAATCACTTCCAAAACATATTTCACTCGTGCATTTTGCCTTGAACCACTTCAAACACATTGCATACATCCCATCCAAGATACCCAAGTCCCTGTCCAGCAACTGTAACTTCATTTTCAAGCTTCACCATTTTCAATTTCTGAGTTTGCAGGTTGAGTTCTATAGGGACACTCAGGCCATTTCAAAGCAAGCTAAGCATTGGGAAAGGTCAAGGGAACATCAAGCAACTCAACAGTCCTTCAGACCTCGTTCAAAGTTGCTACATTGCCATATTCGAACTTGACTGAAACAGGTATTTGTCAACTTTATATCTCTTTATTTAGACATCATTAGGCTTAGGTTTGTGAAGCAAAAATGTAGCCCTTAATGTCCTTGAACTGTACATATGCATAGCTTGTATTTATATTAATTGAGCTAGGAGAATTTGGATAATGAACATGCTGAAAAAACTAGGTCAGAATTTAGGGCCAATGAAATTCTCTCTGGTCTTTGAGAGTTAGATCAAGTTTTTTATATCATTAGAATCGTGTGATGATGAGCTATAACTTTCATGTTACAAAATTTTTATTTTTAAGCACGTATGTAGGAGTTACAAGTTTGTACATGGCGCGCACGTTTTTTCTGTCTGAAGGTTAGGGACGAAGTGGGACATGGGTTGGGCCTGGCTTGCTTGACTTTTGACACCCCTCTGCTTACTTTTTGCACCCCCTTGGCCCATTTATTATATTTTGTATTATTTTTCATTTCTTTTGTGATTTCTGACTTTATTTTTTTTCTTCTAAAATATTAAAAATCACCAAAAATATTTTCTTAATTTTTACATTTTTATTTTTTTTTTAATTATTTTTTATGACAAAAAATATTTTATTAGGTTAAATACTTTTATTTTTCTAAATAAAATTTGTAAATAATACAAAAATATTTTATATATTTTTATTTTTATCATTTGTACACTTAAAATAATATTTTCTCACATATTTTATTTTTTAACATTTTTATATATATTTTTATTTATTTTCTTGTACATAAATGAAATAAATAAATAATATAGAATATATTTTCTTAAAAACAAAAATTAGGGTTTCTTCACCCTTTCCAAGAATAATCATTTTTTATTTTCTTATTTTTAGGATATAAATAAATTTATTTTACATGCATAAAATAAATACAAAAACATTTTTTTTGCATACTTACATTTATTTGCATATTTAAATATTTGCTATTTATTTATTTTGTACAATAAATTCAATGTGGTTGTAATAGTTTTAGGGTTTTTATATTGAGCAATATCCCCTTATTCAAACTTGTATCCCCCTTCCCATAATATTGTTGTAATAGTCTTAGATTTACTTTTACGCATTTTATTGCTTTTATATGCATGATAGTGAGATTAGGATTTTGTATGCAAAAGACAAAAATCAAAACAAATAGCATGACTAAACACAAGACAAAAAAACATGAAAATGACAACACAATGCACACAAGCACCCCTAGGGTTTCATCCACTTTATTGCCTTAAAATGGTCATGGTATGCATGCTAGGTATCTTGGCAAAATCAAACAAAACAAAAGATCATAGTCCCTCGATGACGCTATCTTGGTTGCCTAAACAAAAATGATCTAGTCCCACAAAACTTGCTAAGATACTTGGCAATATTGTTATCATGGTCATACGATGACCCACACCCGTCCCGTTTAACATCCAAAGATAGGGTTGTTTGCCAAATACAATGGTAAAACAACAATGTTAAAGGGTTAAAAATGCACAAGAAAGACTTTTGATTAGGGTAGACAACTCCTAGTTACTTGATCAATTTGCAAACCATCCTTTCTATTTTAAAACAAACACTCACACAATTTCAAAACAATTTCCAAACAAACTTTTAAACATTGAAACATTTTTCAAAAGACAAACACCTTTGTATACATTCAAACAAGAATCATTACAAAGGTTGCCAAAACAATGGCCTCTTTTCAAAATACTTTCAAAACCACACAAATCACCATTTCAAACAATTGAAAAGCAAAAGCAAGTGATCTTAACAAGTAACTAAGAGCCCATGGAAAACCATGGATGAAAAGGGTGCTAGCACCTTCCCTTTTCATAATCTACCCCCCGAACCCAAGAAAACATCTCAAAGGTCTTTCCTGTGCTTTTTGACCTTTCCTTTGGATAAAATAAAAAGTCGGTGGCGACTCTTGCTAAACCGAAACATTTTCCAACACAAACGCAAAACCTCAAGTCAGTTCTCCCACCGCATCACAGTAATCAAATCCAAAGGATCTGGCGCACTGTGCATATCATGGTCTTTACTGAATAAAGCACTGAATCAAATGTAAAATTAGAAATTCAAAAAATACAAATGGCACGCTTTCATTGGTTAAAAGGTGACATGTTGGTCATCTTCAACCTCCAGCCTCACGAATTGCAGGTCTCTCAAACTGTAAAATCAGAAGCTCAGACCTATGACATTTGCTTCGTCTCTTCAAGACGAAGATAACCACACCTTCGCGCCCAATTTATATAAACTGTAACTCAAGCAATTTGGAGAGAAAGTTTTGAAATTGGATTTGAAAATTCATGGTCAAAACGTGTTTCCAGTAAGAAGTAAGTGTTGCAACTAGAACCAGGGCAATGAGAGCAACACGATGACATCAAAGTTTTGAAGAATTGATGAAAGAATCTACCTATTGAAGTTGAGTTGCAGAGCTCTGAAACTGGACTTCTATGGAGCAATGTAGGGAACGATTCTTGAATGTAATTGTATGGTTAGGTTCAGGGAAGATCAAGGAAGGTGAATTGATGGAAAAAATGGATTGAAAAAGGCTTGAGAATAGGATTCGAAGTAGCTGAATTCTGAGTTGTGAAGCAAGTTTGGCAGGGTGATTTTGGCTATCTAAGCTTGGGAAATTGAATGGGGGATGACCCTCTATTTATAGGGAATCAAATGGAATGCTCAAGCGTGTGGAATGATGCAAATTGGAGGGAAATCGTGTGAACATGATACACGGGCAAAGTGTGATCTGATTTGCATCAAAACTCATCAAATCCTTGCGTTTCAAGGCTCTATTCCACTTTGGCAACTTAGTTAAACATGTTTAGATCATAAACGCGTGCTAATTTGATGTTTAAAGGCCAAAACATGGATTTCAAATTCTGACTTATGGAGAAACTTCAGTTCCAAGTTACCAAGTTCAACCCAATGGAATTTCCACCTCATAGAGTCTTAGGGCAAGATTCTTGATGCTTAGGAAAGATGAGGTAACAAAATTTGCAATGGAAAAAGAATGGAATCAAATGGATGCTTGATCTGAAAGTTACATGGAGTCAAAGTTGAAGAAAAAGAGTTGACTTTCCATACTTAGAAATATTTCAAATTCTTCTTAAAAAATGACCTATAATCTCTTGCATCCAAACATGGACTTCCACTTAAAATTTGCTCTTGATCAAAAATGATGGAATTAAGTAGACCTCTTGAATGACATTTTTCAATTTGAAACACTTAAAATCTCCAAAAATTGAGCAAGTTATGACTTGTTGAAGTTGGCCAAAAATCATGGAATGACCTATAATCTTTTGCATTCTCAAGGCAACTTCCATCCATTTTTTTCACTTTGCACATAAAAGAAGGGATGAAGTACACATCTTTAGGATCATCATGAAAAAAGAATGGGCCCAAGGTGATAAAAATTGACCAAGTTATGACCATTTGAAATCACATATGGAAAATTGGGGATTCATCTGGGTGACTTGTAATCTTTCTTCTTCACTAAGTTCCTTCCACATGAAAACTCTTTGGAACTTTTGATGTGATTTATTGGTAACTCTTTGAAGAGAAGAATGCTTTTATAATCACTCAAAATCGTCAAAAAATGAGCAAGATATGCCCCTCTGAAGTCCAAAACCCTAGCTTCTAGATCAAGAGAAAGCTTGGTGGAACTTTGCCAAGTTTGAACAAACTTTTTGTGCCAATATTCTTCCTTTGTGAATAGAAGTTGTTGAGGATGATGATGAGGACTCATAGCCACCAAAAATACTTCCATACCAACTTCAAAACAACTTCATTGGTGAGGTTTGAACCTCTCAAGCTTTGACTAGGGCATGGAAACAAACTCATGAACCCATGAAGCAACTTGCTAAACTTCATTGTCTTTACCTACATTATTAACAAGTAAGACAAACCAATATTGTATTTTATTAATTAGAGAGAAAAACAAAGCAAAATATCCATGATCATAAAAGAAAACAAGTCAAGGTGCTTGGTAAATCCTCAAAGAGCAAGTTAAAGATAAGGAAAAGAACCAAAAGCCCTAATGTGATCTTGTGGTGATTAAAACAAAATGGTATGATGAATGGATCTTATGGGAAAAAATTGGGGTACTACACCCTGCAGAGCTATTCTTAAACAGATTCTCTCCCTGGCAGAATATTCACAAACAACAAGGAGTGAATCTCCAGCATAGTCATCTCTGTTCACCATCCCTAGCGGAAGTGGAAGAACCGCAGTTCTCTACAATAATCAGGAATGCTTTACTCACCAGCAGCAGTCAGGGATTTATTTTCCTAGACTCGGACATGTCATAATAGCATTTCATGTTCATGCATCATGACATGCGCATACATATCACATACATCATAGTCTCATTTATTTTGAGAACATCATCTCACAATTCATTTCATCCATCACATATAATCAACCTTGTTATCTTTTCAGGAAAGACAATTATCACCAACAATTCCAGCAGTTATACAGGTCATATCTACAGACAGCTAATGAAAAATCAGTTCCTGAAACCAACCGGGCCAACTAAGCTACGCGACCAAATGAAGTAACCATACGACCCAGGTTCCTTCCCATAAGCCCTACTATCCAGGCTTCCACCTTGAAGTAACCCTACTATCTAGGTTCCTTCCCATAAGCCCTACTATCCAGGCTTTCATCTCGAAGTAACCCTACGATCCAGGTTCCTTCCCATAAGCCCTACTATCCAGGCTTCCACCTCGAAGTAACCCTACTATCCAGGTTCCTTCTCATAGCCCTACTATCTATGCTCTCATTTCGAAGTAACCCTACTATCCAAGTTCCTTCTCATAGACCTACTATCCAGGATCTCATTTCAAAGTAACCCTACTATCCAGGTTCCTTCTCATAACCCTACTATCCATGCTCTCATTTCGAAGTAACCCTACTATCCAGGTTCCTTCTCATAGCCCTACTATCTAGGCTTTCATTTCGAAGTAACCCTACTATCCAGGTTCCTTCCCATAAGCCCTACTATCCAGGCTTCCACCTTGAAGTAACCCTACTATCCAGGTTCCTTCCCATAAGCCCTACTATCCAGGCTCTCATTTCGAAGTAACCCTACGACCCAGGTTCCTTCTCATAGCCCTACTATCCAGGCTTTCATCTCAAAGTAACCCTAGTATCCAGGTTCCTTCCCATAAGCCTTACTATCCAGGCTTTCATTTCGAAGTAACCCTACGACCCAGGTTCCTTCTCATAGCCCTACTATCCAGACTCTCATTTCGAAGTAACCCTACGACCCAGGTTCCTTCTCATAGCCCTACCATCCAGGCTTTCGTTTCGAAGTAACCCTATAACCCATGTTCCTTCTCTCTAATCTCAAGACAACAGTTTACAACATTACAAGACCTGGACCCGACCAGAATCGGTCGATCTCATGTTTCCCCAGTAAGTTGTTGTACAACCTGGACCCTAACCAATTAGGAAGTGTGCTTCCACCTCCTCAATCAAGAGTTAATTCCCCAGTAGATAAATGGACAACCAAGGCTCCTATACCCTATTTCCCTAGACGTAAATAAACATTCTCCAGCGAAGTCCTCCTCAACGGCAGGTACAAGAATTCTCGCAAAGGAATCCCTTATGCAACTGATATCTTCTCTGGATGGCATCTTTAATCCCATCTTCTAAGATCTTTCATCATCTTCTTCCAAATGGCATATGTAAGCCCATTCCTGATATTACCTAGACTACCAGTATCATTTCACACGAGTGCAAATTTCAGGGTACTCTAGTGTTCAATCATCTTCCACCTTCAGATCACGAAAGGCAGACCAACCAATCTAAATCCTCAGGTTTAAGAAGATTGAACAGGGGCAGCTGTTGTACCCCAAAATTTTCCCTCTCATTTTACTCAACACATGCTCATTGAGATCCTTAACTTGCTCAAGGATGCCCAAGAGTTTACCAGACAAACTCTCTTCTAAAGCAATGAACCTCCAACTAGGGTTTCCATTTTCATCAAGATGGGTAAGCTCCAAAGGCCTCATATGCTCTCAATAGTCCTAATATGTTCTCAAGACCATCCATGTCAAGTATCATGTCTTGCACAAGAAGTTTGCTCAGTTAAATGCTCAGATGCTTGAAAATTAACTATATTAGGTCAAAAGTCAACTGTGGCCCACATACAGTCAAACCTCAATATTTTTGGTCAACATCAACATTTTGAAGTGATATCCATCATTTTATCAAGGGTTGATCATGATTCCCCATGGAATGCTCCTAATTCATCAAAACTCAAAAGTTGTTAAATTAGGGTTTCTTAGGAAAAGTCAACCAAACTTTGACCAGAAATAAATTTCTCATACTTTATCAGAAATTTTCCATCCAAGGCTAATTTTGAATAGAATCATATTCCCTACAAATCATCTTTAGCCCTCAAGCTCAAAAAATGCACTCACGAAAATATATGAATTCAAAAATTACAGGTCATTCCAAAAAGTCAACAAAAACACCTTTTGGGTAAAAGCTTCTTACATGAACATGGAGGATCCAATTGAGATGAAACCAAAAGGGTTAGGGGACATCACAATCTTTCCAAAAAGTCATGGATCACCCTCAAAGAGTGAAAATTGAGAAAGTTATGACCAGAGCAAGTTGGGAAATTTTGGTGAAATGCATGAATTTCAATTTGAGTAATTTTGATATTTTTGACTTGTGGGCCATGGATTGAGAGTCCACACGTGCATTACACCTCAAATCAACTTCTTACATCATTTGGTTGTGTTTTATTTTAGTTATTTCAATTATTTTTGACTTAATTCATTAATAATGAAAAGTAATTAAAATCAAATCAAATCTTTTGTACAAAGATTCAAATCCATTTTCCTTTACCTAAAAACACACTATATATTCCTCCATAATTCAGACCAAGAGGGATGCGAAACCCTAGCCTCCAAAAGTGATCAAAATTTTCAAAGTTGTCAAAAAACCCAAAGGCTTCCAAACTCTCGATACAAGCCACCCTACTGTAAGATCTCACTGCCATTCATTCCCAGCAAGGAGATTGAGTAAGTTTGAGACGATCTTGAAGTCCCCAAGCACGTAGAACACCTGTTCATGGCATCTCTGGTTGCATAACATTTTAAATTTGTGCATATTTGTTTTTGCTTCGTTTTAAACCATATTAATGTTGTTAATGTGTTCCTGAGACATTTGTGAACAAATATGGATCATCTTCGTGTACCCATGCATGCAGAATATTGACCTGCCATGTTTGCTCGTGAGAATTTCCAATCGCATGTTAGTGTCCAAATCGGCCAGTTTTTGGTCTTGATTTTGATCCATTGAAATCGCAGGCCCTGAATTAGAGGGGTAGGGTCCCCCTTGGATCTTTATTTGCGTGTTTTTGCAAGTTTTCATGGAGAAGATAACCGAAGAAGACGACCGGAGGTAGGGCTCCGGCGTCCCTCCGGCATAAGGGTCGCGTTTGTTATATATTTATTTTGTGTTATTTTATTAACAGTTGAAACGCGTGGCTCAGTTGGCTAAGCAGGGCGAGATAAGGATTTAGTCCAAAAGGGGCTGGGTTCGATCCAACCCTTTTGCAAAATAATTTTCACTAATTTGTGTCTCAAAGATCCCATGCTTCAAATCCCTGCGCGCTCATCATGCACTTCCATCATCCAACCACAGGATCTCATCATATTCAGACCAACATCCAGTGCGCGCAGTCATATCATGAACCATCAGAAGGAAGATGCACTGGATCAGGCGCAAGATCCTTGGGCCATCATCCCGGGCCTATCACAAAATTGGCAACACCCCCCCCCCCCCCCCAATCTGCTTAGCTACATCAGGCCCATTCCTTTAATTCCTTTTTAATTTCTTTATTTATTTTGTTTTAATTTCTTGTTTAAATTATTTTTTACAAAAATCTTTTTTTAGTTGAATCATAAAATCAAAAGTCACAAAAATAGAATTAGGTTTTTTTATAATTAAAATTAATTTTTGAAAATTAATTATTTTAATCATTTCAACATTGATTATTTTGTTAAATAAAATTAATTAGTAAATTAGGTTTAACTTGCAAATTGCAACTATTTTTCTCAATAAAAAAATACGAAAATATTTTTTAATTAATTAGATTTCTTAGGCTTCTAATTTGTTCCCGTCTTAACTTTCGCGCATTGTTTTTCCTTATTTTTATTAATTATTGTAACTGCTCCGAGTTTGTAATAGTTAATTAGGTTTACTATTTTGCATTTATTATTTCCGCCGGTTTTTTTGATTATGTAATCCCCCTCCCAAAGGCCTTGTAATAGCTAGGGTTTTAATTTCTCGCACTTTACTTTCCGCAATTATAAACTGCCTAGATGCATGGATAATAGGTTTGTATGGAAAGAAAAATGATTAAAACAATAGATCACCCTAAATATGCAAAGATAACCTTAACTGAAATCAAACACTTGCACATGCTCACTCCTAAGGTTTGCCCCACATCGGTTGCCTTCGGTAAACGGTTATGAAGCATAAGGAATTTTAGTGGTTGCCTTCTAGTCCCAAAAGATCAAAAATGACATGTTCGAATGTTGCCTCAGAAAGATCTTAAGGATTTTAGGGTAATTACTGAAGTTTCCTAAACATTGCTTATGTGATCGTACTCGTCCCTTTCAAACGTCCATTAAAATTACAACGACGGAGCTACCTACTCCGTAATAGTAGGATAACGTTGTCTAAAGGAAAACAAACAGACTTTTTTCGAGTAGGTAGAAATCTTAAGTATTTGCTCAAACAAACAAATCTCACACAAACACTTTCAAAACACTTCTCAAAACAACTTCGTCACACTCTTGAGGACAGATACAAGGGTTATCAAGAAGTTAAACAAAAAACTTTTCAAAATATACACAAGCAATTTCAAATGAGCAAGTACCTAAGAGCCCGTGGGAAACCACGGATAGAAAGGGTTCTAACACCTTCCCTTTCTATAATCTACCCCCCGTACCCAAAAACTCTCGAAAAAAGGTTTTTCATGTTCTTTTTCTTTACCTTGTTGGATGAAATAAAAGTCGGTGACGACTCTTGCTTACCGCACATTTGCGAATACAAAACGCAAACTAGTATTAAACTGTCGGTTCTGCCACCGTAGCATATCACTGCTAGCACCAAAAAGATCTTTCATATGTACCTCACAAAGTTCTTCTATTTCATCGTCATTGTATTCATCGACCTCCTAATTAGGAATGAAAGGCTCATTTTTTACATGGTTCTTCCCATTTTGATTGACTCACTACATACTGGTGTGACCGCGACAATTGAGTTGGATGTGCTTCGATATTTAGAATACGAACATATAATTCAAATGTCGATATTTAGGGAAATGTATTGTGACACTAAAACATTAATTTGACATCATCGTCATTTTCTATAGGTTTTGTTGTGTAAAATATGCCACCATCGTCTCCATAAAATAATGGAAGTCGATAAATAATTGCAGTAATAGAAACCTATAATTTTTTTCTCCATGTGTTCCTTCAAATGTAGGTAATCAGATTGAAAATGTATTTTGAAACACAAAACTTCAGTATTCATAAATGCGAATCCGACAATAGGATATGTGATAATATCACCATTGTAATGCATAGTTACAATGATATTTCTCTCAGACATTGTGGAAAATTCATGGGTTTTTTTAAAACTTGGAATGAGTGAGTAATATGAATAGTTTGTACAGATAGAATCATACATATAAGATGAAAAACAGGAAAACAAAAATTGGGGCACATTGGCGTTCGACCATTAGATGGGCGCACGCCGTTCCGTTCGGCCATTGGATGGGTGCACACGTTGTTGTTCGTCTAGTCAGTGTGATGTCCAATCCATAGGCATGTCATCATATTTGAACAACATTATCAACCCATTCCTATTATTATTTTCCGCATGAGTGACATTTGTATATACAATGGATAATAGCATAAACCCATACAATTTGCATGCAAGACACTTGTAAAACCAAAAGATAAAAACATGAACTTATAATTTTTTATACATTGTGAATATGGATATATATATATATATATATATGGACTTGTGCTGATGAGTTTTATCATCAACAAGTCACTTTGATATATTTAAATTTGCATACTCATAGTTTCAAGCATACAAAAATGGCAGGATTGTTGAGGTTGGGAGAATGGCATAGAGGAACACCTTCAAACGTCGCAACATACGTAAGTTGTTTATATTACCATTAATAGTTTTTTGTGGAACATTGTTATCATTTTTTCCAATTTTTTATCACAGGTTGATGACAAGTTTGGACTGCATTCTCATTGTATTGACGAGCCACCAAGTGAGTGCATCATCTCATTATTGGTACTGGCCGGATCCGACAAAGTTGCACAAATAAATGTTAAAAGTGTTGATTCGAAAATTATTTTTGCTATGTTAGAAAGATGGAGACCCAAAAAACATACATTTCATCTTCCAATCGGTGAATGTACAATAACCTTGCAAGATGTCTGTATGTTATTCGGACTCCGTATAAATGGTAAGGCTGTTAATGGTCCTACTCAAGTAGGCAGCAATTTTTATATGGAAAATTTAGGTGTCTAATCTTCAAGGTCGGAAATTATTAAGGGTGCGATAAAAATAACATGGCTATAAAACAATTAGAAGAGTATAAGAAAAAGGTTGCTCTGTCGCATGAGGATAACATTCTTCATGCTAAAATATATATATTTTACTCCTTATATCCATAATTTTTATTTCCAGACAAGACAGGATAGGGAAATTATCTATACAACCAAGTAAAGATTAACTCCCGAAACAGGACGAGGAAACTATCTTTCTATATTTATAAACAGGTCGCAGATTAATTCCTGAAACAAGACATGGAATCTATTTGTATGACCAGACACAAATTAATTCCTGAAACAAGACATGGAAACTATATGTGAAAGAAAATTGTAGATCATTTATTGAAACAGGATGGGGCAACTATCTACATGAACATGTTAAAAATTAACTCCCGAAACAGGATGGGGAAACTATCTTTCTATCTTTCTGACCAGGTGAAGATCAATTCCCACAATAGGACGGGGCGACTATCTTTATCACCAGGTGGTATGAATCCCCGAAACATGACATGTTTACCAACAAGAATGGATCATAGATCAATTCCCGAAACAAGACGAGGCGACTATCTACATGATAAAAATTTCCCTTCAGAGGCTGAATTCTGAAAGGCATCTTCCTCAGAAACTAAGTTCTGACAAGCATTCCCCCAGAGACTAAATTTGACTAGAAGCTACTCAGACACCTTCCCCATAGGTTCATTATGGAAAGCATTCTTCAGATATAGTCGAGCGTAGACTCATTTTGATACTTCTATCAACAGTTAATTTGGATCACATCTACAAGCCCATCCCCGGAAACATTCTATCATCTCCCTGAATGGAATCATCAAGCCCATTAAAGCAATATTATCAACCAACAGTGTTACATCCTGCACATGCGAGTACAAATTTCTGGCCACTTAAGTGTTCAATCCTCTTCCACCTTCAAGTCACGAATGGCAGACATGCCAATCTAACTCTTCAGAATTAAGAATATTGAACATGGGCAGATGTTGTACCCCAAAATTTTCCCTCCCATTTTTCTTCAAGACATTCTCCCAGGGTTCTCAAATGCTCAAGGTTAATCAAGAATTGATCAGACAAATTCTCCTTATAAGCAATGGACTCACAACTAGGGTTTTGTGTTTCTCAAGGGATATTGGGTTTCCAAGGTCTCAAATGGTTTTCATGGTTCTTCAAATGTCCCTAAGGATGCTCATGTCAAGTTTCAAGTCTTGCATCATAAGTTTGCTAAGTCAATGACTCAAATGACTAAAAATCAATTGTATTGGATGAAAAGTCAATTGTGGTCAATATACAGTCAACTTCAAGATTTTTGGTCAACATCAATATTTTGAAGTCATACTCACCATTTGATAAAGGGTTGATCATGATTCATCAAGAAAACTCAAGATTCGTCAAAAGTCAAAAGATACCAAATTAGGGTTTTCTTAAGGAGAAGTCAACTAAACTTTGACCAAGCATAACATTCACATGCTTCATCAGATTTTTCTCAACCAAAGCTCATTTTGAAGGAAATCCAATTCTCTACAACTTTGTATCTATAAGCTCAAGTCCAAAAAATGCATCATTTGAGAGATATAGCCAATACATTACAGGTCATTTCAAAAGTTAACAAAAGGCACTTTTTGTAAAGGAAACTTACATTAAGATAAAATCTTCAAAAGAAAAAATGATCAACATATAGATTGTAGAGGACATCTTGAGATTTCCAAAAAGTTAAATATCACCTTTAAAAGATGAAAATTGAGTGAGTTATGATTATTGCAAGTTGGGAGATTTTGAGCAAATGCATGAAGTTCAAAGTAAGCAAGCTTGTTATTTTAGGCTATTGGGCCATGGTTTAAGAGTCCAAACGTGTATAACACTCTTCATACACCTCAAACTTTGTTCTTACACCCTTTGAACCTTTTTATTTTTATTATTTTTGTTATTTTTTATTTATTCATTAATAATATAAAAATAAATAAAATAAAATCATATATTTTTACACAAGGTCCAAATCCACTTATCCTTGACCTAATCTTTCACTATATAATCTCATTCATTATCATACAAGGACACACGAAAGAACCTTGCCACATATTTGCAAAAAACATCAAACTTTTTTCAAGAAACCTAGAATTTCCAAACTCTTGTTGCAACCCCTTTCACTACAAAACATCCATTCCATTCTCTTCCAGCAAGCATATAAAGTAAGTTTGGACCAAATTTGATGGTCCAAAACAAGTGAATTACATTACATGGCATCGCTGGTTTTCATAATGTGCATGTTGTTCATATCTTGATTTTTTGTTTGCTTTAACATGTACTAATGTCCCTAATGTGTTTATGAGTCTTGATAATGCAGGTTAGAACAGTCGTGGAGGTCCCATGCATACTGAATCATAAACCACCATGCTAGCACCGATTTCATGTGTTTTCATTATAGCTCTTAATCCCATGCGTTTTAGCCTTCAAAAATACTCCCATTGGATTCACATCCCTTGATTTAGGGGGTAGGACGTTTTTGGATCACTAATGTTTTGATATTGCAGGTATTTAAAGGAGCAGGTCGCCGGAGAAGACGATCGAAACTAGGGCTCTGGTGCCTCTCCGGTCAATATATTTTGAGTTATATTATATATTAATTGATGCAAGTATATAAACGGATGTATATCCACCCCCGTGGTAAAAACGCGCGCTAAGTCATTCCTCTCCCAGGTCACGGGTTCGATCCCCGGTTTTGCCAAATTTGTTTCTTCATATTTTCATTATTTGTGCAGGTTTATCATATGGCGCATTGAACCTGCTATCTTGACACCAACAGGCACTTGTCCTGGTGGTATGCTAGGCTTGGAGAATTCTTGAGGGCATGGGTTCAACACCCACCCCTACTCTTTTGGTCATTCAATGTTTCTCACTCTTTTTCATCCTTTTTTCTTTAAAACTTTTTTTTTCAAAAACATTTTTTTAATAAACCCTAACATAGAACCTTTTTTCAATAAACTCAAATAATCTAATTTTAGGTTAATTTAATTTTAGGTTTTCTTAATTTTAATTAATTTAGTTATAGTTTTTTTAGTTTAATCAATTTAATTTTAGGTTTTATTTAATCAACCCTAATTTGATTTTTTAGGTTTTCTCAATTAACTTAAAATCGACCCAAATTTTAGGGTTTTGCTTTATTATTCAATTCTTCTTTTAATCAATTAATTCTTTTTCTAAATTAAATCAATTAGGTTTTTTTTAGATTAATCATCAAACAATCACAAAACAATTTTCAATTTTCTTTTTCACTTTGTTTTACAATCTTCGCGCACTTTATTACTTTCGCATTAGTTTTTTCCCAATTATGAAACTACTACAGTTTGTAATAGTCTTAACTAGGGTTTACTATTTTTCCATAGTTTTATGGTTTTTGTACCCCCACTCACAAAGCCCCGTAATAGCTTAGATTTACTTTTCCGTACTTTTACTTTCTGCAATTTACCGCTTTCTTTATAATTGTTAGTAATTAGGGTTTGTATGGAAAGATTTAAAAGTAATCATAGCTAACCCTAAATACAAGATAAAGTAACTGAATTAAATCGCTTTTCACACACTCATATCTAGGGTAACCTCACTTGTTGCCTTCGAATAAAAAATAGTCATGTCCCTCGAACGTGGGGACGCTTTAGCAAAGACCCTCAATTAAAAAGATCGTAGTCCCACGATGACCCTTACGATGCTGCCTTTGATAAACGATCTTAGTCCCTTACGTTAAATTTCTAAAGCATCCCTACGAGTTACCTTTATGACTGTACAATGACCCACGCCTGTCCCTTCACATCCAACAATAGGACTTCCTACTAACTAATGGTAGGATAGCACTATCTAAAGGAGGAGGAAAATAACACGAAATATCATTGAGTAGGTAGATAGCTTGTAATCGCTTGCTTACAAAAACATCTTTTTCACAAACACTTCCTCTGAAATATTTTCAAAAACAAAACTTTGTACGCATTCTTAACCGATACAAGAATCATTACAAAGTTGTCATACTTAGGAATTTTCAAAATATTTTCAAACATATCAATAAAGCATTTTCAAAGTGAGCTAGCGATTAGGAGCCCGTAGATAAATACCGATGAAAAGGGTGCTAACACCTTCCCTTTTCATAACCTAGCCCCCGAACTCAAAAATCTCGAAGGTCTTTCCTGTTCTTTTCACCCTTTCCTTATTAGATAAAAGAAAAGTCGATGGAGACTCTTGCTATCCGTACATTTGCGATAAAACTCAAAACCAATTCAGTTCTTCTACCGTATTACATTGTCAATGTAGTAATAATGTGAAATAAGTCGGTGGAGACTCTTGTGGTTTTGTTTGGAAACCTTCACTTAATTATAAGTGAAAATAAGATGAAATATAAATTGTTTTTTCTCAGATATGAGGAACATACTAGTGTAAAGTGTATGATTTTCCCTGTAACAACCTTGAATATTAATCTCTTAACCAAGTTCAAAATACTCAATTACCAGATCTTTAGTTTATTTTCCCTAAGTCCTTAGTGGGAAAACCTTTGAGCATTCATCCTAAATCCTAAGTCCTTAGAGAATTATGATGAAATCAAGTGTTGGTTTTATCAAGAATTAATTGGTAACACGTAGGGCATCCATAGTCCTATGTGATATATACTATACTCTAATCATACAAAAACCTTAACAACCATGGTCCATCTAATTGTTAATCTTAAATCAATCCTTATTGGTCCGACAAAGAAAGCAATAAAATCCTTGTACAACTAACTTAAATATGAAAAATAGTCGTATTACCGTAATTAGGAATTCAAAGTCGTTACAAAATCAAATCAGGGAAACCCCATAACATTGGGGGGTTTAGCTAGTCATATTGTTCAAAATAACTACAAGATAAAAATTAGACATTACATGTATTTGGATAACTTTGATCTTCAATTGCTTCCGCTCATGAAAATCTTCCGCAATCCAATGACCTTGGTATCTCCAATCTTTTCTCATGTAATCCTCCGCTATGTCAAAAGTACCTCAACTCATCGTAAAAACTCTCTTAAATAATGAAATTTCATTGTTCTCGGTCAGAAATGCCCAAAATGCCCCTCCGGATCACACTTAGAGAAAAATCACAAAAACAAGGAAAATCAGCATCACTGGCCAACACGGCCCGTGTCAAGCAACACGGTCGTCCGTGTTGGTCTTCTGGTTTCTTGATTTTATTTTCCAAGCCCTAAGATGTGCAACACGGCCCGTAGTTAGGCAACACGGTCGCCCGTGTTACACCCCTTACTTTCTATTCTTCTTTAGTTCATCCCATGCCTTCCTCTTGACACGGCCCGTGTCAGGCCCCCTATAACATGCTTTTTTTCATTTCCTCTGATACTCTGAGATTTGTACTTTTTCACACTGATTTGTCCTGATTTATTCCTCTGAGCCTAAATATAGTAAAAGACACAACCAACACATAAAATATGGAGAAATGAAATAAAACACTTAACAATATAAAGAAAAGATAACTAAAATCAATGATAAATAACTGTGCAAAAACCACTGATTATTAAGCCATATATTGAGTAAGTATATTTAATTAAGCATATATTTAATTTTGGTTAAGAGTTATAATCTTCTCTAACCTATATTATTTTTTTAAATAGTGCATTTAGTACCTACTATTCTCAAAGCACGGGCGAAGAACCATCGATTGGTTACACACATGCCTCTTTTCCTGCATGGTTCAAGTAACAATTATCATGTATTGCTGCACGAAGTCCTGAAATAATCCATTTGAGAAGTTTGTCTAAAGTCCATCTTCAACATGTAAATAAATGGCACACATATTTTGTAAATGGATATAAATTTCACACTGAAATATGGATTGGAGGGAAGAAAATTGTAAACAGCGGTGTAGTTGTAAAAAGAGTTAAAGAGGATGGTGAGGACGAGTTCTATGGTGTTATGAAACATATTTACGAGTTTTTCTATAATTATATGGACTCAGAAAATAAAGTTGCCTTGTTTTATTGTGACTGGTATGGTCCATCTTCCAGAAGAACAAAAATTGATTAAAAAAATAACATCATTGAGGTTCGAAGAGATAGAAAGTACAAAGAGTATGACCCTTTCATAATTACACATAATGTAAGGCAAGTTTATTGTGCACCTTATCCTTTAATAACCCATGCAAACGAGAATGGTGTGTTGTAATTAAATCAAACCCAATGGGTCACATAGACACAGACGATGTAATGGAAGATGTTGTATACCAAGATTATGAGATTACATGTTTTTCGAAATATGGCATTTAGTACCTACTATTCTCAAAGCACGGGAGAACAACCATCGACTTGTTACATACATGCCTATTTTTCTGCATGGTTCAAGCAAGAATTATCATGTATTGTTGCACTAAGTCCTGAAATAATCCATTTGAGAAGTTTGTCTAAAGGCCCCCTCAACGTGTAAATAAAAGGCATACATACTTTGTAAACGGATACAAATTTCACATTAAAATATGGACTGAAGGGAAGAAAACTGTAAATAAGGGTGTAGTTGAAAAAGAGTTACTGAGGATGGTGAAGACGAGTTCTATGGTGTTTGTGATACGGTGGGATGAGAACTGACTGTTTTTGGAATGCTGGTTCGTGTTTTGTGTTTGTTTTCGCAAAATGTCGCGGTAAGCAAGAGTCGCCACCGTCTTTTATTTTATCCAACAAGGAAAGGAAAAAGCACAGAAAAATTCCTTTATTGAGATGTTTCTCGGGTCCGGGGGGTAGATTATAGAAAGGTAAGGTGTTAGCACCCTTTCTATCTGTGGTTATCCACGGGCTCTTAGGTACTTGCTCAAAGTGTTTTCAAAAATTGCTTTTCTTTGTGTTTGTGGGTTTGAAAGAAGTTTTTGTTTGAAAGGTATAAGTGCGAAAAGTTTTGTTTTGTTTTAGAATGAGCAAGTACTTAAGAACCATCTACCTACTCGAAAAAAGAATCGTTATATGCTATCTTCCTTTAGACAATGCTATCCCACTATTGATGAGTAGGTAGCATCGTCGTTGGAGTTTAAGGGTCAATTCGATTAAGGGACGTGTGGTCACTAAAGCAATGTTAGGACGCCTTAGCGGTAACCCTAATGTCTTAGATCATTTTTTCGAGGAAACCGTTTCGAGGCAACTATGATCTTTGGACAAGAGGGCGACCTCTAAAACTTCCTATACTTAATGACCACGTTCGAAGGCAACCAAGTAAGGTGTACCCTAAGAGTGCGCATGTGCGAGTGTGTTATTTCGGTTAATTTTATCTTTGTACATGTCATGGGTGAGCTATGTTGATTTTAAGTTCATACATTTGATCTTGTTATGCATTCCCTATTATCAAACATCTAGTAGTGTATAGTTGCAGAATTTTAATTGCGGGAATTAAATCTAAACTATTACAAGGCGTCGGGTATTTACATCGCCAAAAACAACCCTTGAAATTTAAATTGCGGAAAACAAAAGAAAGCGAGAAAACAATTCAAAGTCTTATTTAAAGCTATTACATTCCGGAAGCAATTACAATATTGAGACAAAATTGATCGCATGCGAGAAATTAAAACGGCGCATTTTTTAGGGTTTTGACCCTTTTTTATTAAAGAAAAGATTTTTGGTTTATTTTTGAATTAAAAGGAATTAAATCTAAGTTAAATAAATAAATTAATTAAAAAGATATTTTTGGATATTTTAAGAGGAAAATAAATTGATTTAAAGTTAATAAAACCTAATTATCTAAATTGATTTTAAATATTGCAAAAATGTTAAAAGTTAAACCTAATTAAAGCTAAATTGATTAAATTAATTTATTTACAAAAATAAAGTTGAATTTAATTTTAATAAAATAAAATATATTTTTGTGTTTTTAATTTTAAGAGGAAAATAATTTAATTGGTTAGTTTAAATAATAATAATAATAATTAAACAAAACAAATAAATAAATAAAGAGAAGAAAGAAAAATAAAAAGAAATACTCAGGGGGGTTCAGGCCCAAATCAGGAGGTGAAATTTGCAATTTTGAGGCCCATATACGTTGGTCTGCTTTGACTTTTACCATTCCACGCGTGTGCATTGACTTGGGAGTATGGTGAGCCTTCCATCTGGGCCATCAGATTTGGCCTGGAGGCCATCAGGAACGTTGAGATCTGAAGTCCATAGTGCATTGCAATGTGTGAGGTGCGCTGAATCATCTGCAAGAAAATAACAAGAAATATGTTGGGGACCTGGGATTCGAACCCAGGTCCCATTGGAGTATGCACCAACATGTTTACCAACTCAACCAACGCGTTTTATTGTTATAATGTTAGCTAGCAATTAATATATTGGGAACGCAAACATTATGCCAGAAAAATAAAAAATATGCGCGAATATTTTGAATGGGCCAATTGAGAAGGGACGCGTCATCGTCTTCCCCAATGAACCCTGGATATTTAACTGCAGATTTTTATCCGCAGCTAAATCCATGGGTGTCTCCTAAAATCTTCCCTAGGCTATGGAAACGAATTCTGAGACCATCATCATGCTCGTCTCTTCCTCCTGAGCACGCTCATGGCCATTACTTGCTTTGATTTTTCCTAAAACTAAAAACCCCAAAAACAAGAAGCACGTACCCTAGATTCGGGCATGGCGTTACAGGCTATGAAAATAAAATCAAATATTGCAGAAAGTTTCGAAATCAAACAAGGATCAAGAATATGTCCATGGTTTGTCAAAAAGATGCAAGAATGAGAGGTTTCGATTTCATGTACAGGGCGGTGTTCAAGGAGACTTACAGCGTGTTTTGGGAGGCGATTGGCTTTGCTTTTGATTGCTACTGCTTCAGTGGATATCAAGCAAGAAGTCTACGTTGAGTTTTTGTCTTGAATTGGCCTTTAACCAAGATTTCCGTTTCCAACTTTTTCAAGCTTTTTCAAGTTTTTGTTTTCCAGATTGTGCAGCCTCTAGGTCTCAAATCGTGTGCCTTTTGTTTGTATCTATATCCAGCAATGCATTAGGTCAAAGTTTGGGCTTTGAATCTTTGTGAAATGATGATTGAAGATATGATATGATCCTCCATTACAAAGCTTCCAAAAATGTCCCAAATCTAATATTGTGTTCATAACATGGCTTGATTCGGATTTGATTGTGTACATGATGATATTTAAGACATGTAATGATCAAAAAGATACCAATTGATTAAGATTTGGATTTTATTTGGATTTAAATTGATTTAAAATGGATTAATTCAATAAAAATCAAATAAAATAGAAAAATTAATGAATGGACATAAAACTGAAGATAGGACACGTGTGTAGTGTGAAAAGATCAAATCAAGTGGAAAAAAGTGGGGCCTTTTGACAAAATTTGAAGTTTTGGGGATAGTTGACTTTTGGCAATTTTGGAAAAATGCCCAACTTCAACAATGCACAACTTCTTCAATTTTGAACTTTTTGAGGTGTTCTTGGACTTTTTAGAAATCTTGAGATGTACTATAACCAACCCTTTTGGTCTCATCTCATTTTAATATTCCATGCTCAAGTTATAAGCTTTGGCAAAAAGAGGTGTTTTTGTTGACTTTCAAAAATGACCTATAATGTCCAAATTTGTAACTTCTTGTGAGTGCATTTCTTGATCTTGGGGAGTGAAGATGGATTGTAGAAAATTTCATCCTCTTAAAAATGAGCTTTGGATGGGTCATTTCTCATAAAGTATGAGATAGTTATGCTTGGTCAAAGTTGAGTTGACTTTTCCTGCAAAACCTTAATTTAGCAACTTTTGAATCTTGATGAATTTTGAGCAATCCTTGATGAATCATGATCAACCCTTGATCAAATGATGAATTATCCTTCAAAATGATAATGTTGACAAAAAATATTGAGGTTTGACTATTTGTAGGTCACAATTGACTTTTGCCCTAACATAGTCAATTTTTGGACCTCTTGAGCAATTGACTGACCAAACTTTCTCTGCAAGGCTTGAAATTTGACATGGATGAACTTGAGAACATATTAGGACATTGGGGAGAACTTAAGGTCATTGGATGTAAGGACCTTGATGCCACACAAAACCCTAATTTGAGATCGACTGCCTTAGGAGATGATTTGACTGTCTAACTCTTGAGCAATCTTGAGCAACTTGGAGACTCTCCTTGCAATGTCTTGAGAAATATGGGAGGGAAAATTTTGGGTTACAACAGTGTTATCAAACATATTTATGAGTTGGTCTATAATTATATGGACTCTGGAAATAAATTTGTCTTGTTTTATTGTGACTGGTATGGTCCATCTTCCAGAGGAACAAAAATTGATTAAAAAAATATAAAATCGTTGAGGTTCGAAGAGATAGAAAGTACAAAGAGTATGACCCTTTCATAATGACACATAATGTTAGGCAAATTTATTATGTATCTTATCTTTCAATACCCTGTGCAAACGAGAATGGTGCGTTGTAATTAAGTCTAACCCAATGGGTCACATTAACACTGACGATGTAATGGAAGATGTTGCATACCAAGATGATGAGGTTACCTGTTTTTTGAAATAGGGCATTTAGTACCTACTATTCTCAAAGCACTAGCGAACAACCATCAACTTGTTACACACATGCCTATTTTTCTGCATTGTTCAAGCAACAATTATCATGTATTGTTGCACCAAGTCCTAAAATAATCCATTAGAGAAGTTTTTCTGAAGGCCTTCCTCAACGTGTAAATAAATGGCACACATACTTTGTAAACAGATACAAATTTGACAATGAAATATAGGCTGAAGGTAAGAGAACTGTAAACAGTTATGTAGTTGTAAAAATATCTACAGAGGATGGTGAGGAATAGTTAATGGTGTTATCAAACATTATTACGAGTTGGACTATAATTATATGGACTCGGAAAATAAAGTTGTCTTGTTTTATTGTGATTGGTATGATCCACCTTCAAGAGGAATAAAAATTTATTAAAAAAATATAACATCGTTCAGGTTCAAAGAGATAGAAATTAAGAGTAGGACCCTTTCATAATGACACATAATGTTAGGCAAGTTTATTATGTACCTTATGCTTTAATACCCCATGCAAACGAGAATGGTTTATTGCAATTAAGTCTAACCCAATGGTTTACATTGACACTGACGATGTAATGGAAGATGTTGCATACCAAGATGATGAGATTTCAACCTATTTTTTGAAATAGGGAATTTAGTACATACTATTCTCAAATCAAGGGTGAACAACCATCGACTTGTTACACACATGCGTAATTTCCTGCATGGTTCAAGCAACAATTATCATATATTGTTCCACAAAGTTCTAAAATATTCCATTCGAGATGTTTGTCCGAAGGCCCTCCTCAACATGTAAATAAATGGCACACATACTTTGTAAATTAATACAAATTTCACACTAAAATATGGACTGAAGGGAAGAAATCTATAAACAGTGTTGTAGTTGTAAAAGGAGTTACAGAGGATGGTGTGGACGAGTACTATGTTGTTATCAAACATATTTACGAGTTGGTCTTTAATTAAATGGACTCAAAATAAAGTTGTCTTGTTTTATTATGACTGGTATGATCCATCTTACAAAGGACCAAAAGTTGATAAAAAAATATATCCTTGTTGAGGTTCGAAAAAATAGAAAGTACAAAGAGTATGACCCTTTCATAAGGACACAAAATGTTAGGCAAGTTTATTATGTACCTTATCCTTCAATTACCTCACGCAAACGAGAATGGTGTGTTGTAATTATGTACAACCAAATGGGTCACATTGACACTGACGATGTAATGGAAGATGTTGCATACCAAGATGATGAGATTTCACCTGTTTTTTGAAATAAGGCATTTGGTACCTATTATTCTTGAAGCACGGGCAAACAACCATCGACTGGTTACGCACATGCCTATTTTCCTGCATGGTTCAAGTAACAATTATCATGTATTGTTGCACCAAGTCTTGAAATAATCCATTAGAGAAGTTTTTCTAAAGGCCCTCCTGAACGTGTAAATAAATTGCACACATACTTTGTAAACAGATACAAATTTGACACTGAAATATAGACTAAAGCGAAGAGAACTGTAAAAAATTGTGCAATTGTAAAATATTTACAGAGGATGGTGAGGAAGAGTTATATGGTGTTATCAAACATTATTACGAGTTGGACTATAATTATATGGACTCGGAAAATAAAGTTGTCTTGTTTTATTGTGACTGGTATGATCCATCTTTCAGTGGAACAAAAATTGATTAAAAAAATATAACATCGTTGAGGTTCAAAGAGATAGAAAGTACAAAGAGTAGGACCCTTTCATAATGACACATAATGTTAGGCAATTTTATTATGTACCTTATGCTTTAATACCCCATGCAAACGAGAATGGTTTGTTGTAATTAATTCTAACCCAATGGGTCACATTGACACTGACGATGTAATGGAAGATGTTGCATGCCAAGATGATGAGATTTCACCTATTTTTTGAAATAGGGCATTTAGTACCTACTATTCTCAAATCATAGGCGAACAACCATCGACTTGTTACACACATGTGTAATTTCCTGCATGGTTCAAGCAACATTTATCATATATTGTTGCACAAAGTTCTAAAATATTCTATTTGAGAAGTTTGTCTGAAGGCCCTCCTCAACGTGTAAATAAATGGCACACATACTTTGTAAACAAATACAAATTTCACACTAAAATATGGACTGAAGGGAAGAAATCTATAAACAGTGGTGTAGTTGTAAAAGGAGTTACAGAGGATGGTGAAGACGAGTACTATGGTGTTACCAACATATTTACCAGTCGATCTATAGTTATACGGACTCAGAAAATAAAGTTGTCTTGTTTTATTATGACTGGTATGATCCATCATACAATGGAACAAAAATTGATTAAAAAAATATCACCGTTGGGGTTCCAAAATATAGAAAGTACAAAGAGTGTGACCCTTTCACCAGGACACAAAATGTTAGGCAATTTTATTATGTACCTTAACCTTCAATTACATCACACAAACGAGAATGGTGTGTTGTAATTAAGTTCAACCCAATGGGTCACATTGACACTGACAATGTAATGGAATATGTTGCATAACTAGATGATGAGACTTCACCTATTTTTTGAAATAGGGCATTTGGTACCTATTATTCTTGAAGCACGGGAAAACAACCATCGACTGGTTAACACATGCCTATTTTTCTGCATGGTTAAAGCAACAATTATCATGCATTGTTGCAACAAGTCCCGAAGTAGTCCATTTGAGAAGTTTGTCTGAAGGCCCTCCTTAACGTGTAAATAAATGGCACACATACTTTGTAAATGGATACAAATTTCAGTGAGATATGGGCTGAAGGGAAAAAAACTGTAAACAATGGTGTAGTTGAAAAAGAGTTACTGAGGATGGTGAGAAAATAAATTTGTCTTGTTTTTTTTTTACTGGTATGGTCCATCTTCTAGAGGAACAAAAATTGATGAAAAAAATATAACATCGTTGTGGTTCGAAGAGATAGAAAGTACAAAGAATTTAACCATTTCATAATGACACGTAATGTTAGGCAAATTTATTATCTATCTTATCCTTCAATACCCCATGCAAACGAGAATGGCGTGTTGTAATTAAGCCTAACCCAATGGGTCACATTAACACTGACGATGTAATGGAAGATGTTGCATACCAAGATGATGATATTACCTGTTTTCTGAATTAGGGCATTTAGTACCTACTATTCTCAAAGCATGGGCGAACAACCATCAACTTATTACACACATGCATATTTTTCTGCATGGTTCAAGCAACAATTATCATGTATTGTTGCACCAAGTCCTGAAATAATCCATTAGAGAAGTTTTTATGTAGGCCCTCCTCAACGTGTAAATAAATGGCACACATACTTTGTAAACGAATACAAATTTGACACTGAAATATGGACTGAAGGGAAGAAAATTGTAAACAGTTATGTAGTTGTAAAAAGATTTATAGAGGATGGTGAGGAAGAGTTATATGGTGTTATCAAACATATTTACGAGTTGGACTATAATTATATGGACTCGGAAAATAAAGTTGTCTTGTTTTATTGTGATTGGTATGATCCATCTTCAAGAGGAGTAAAAATTGATTAAAAAAATATAACATCGTTGAGGTTCAAAGAGATAGAAAGTACAAAGAGTAGGACCCTTTCATAATGACACATAATGTTAGGCAAGTTTATTATGTACCTTATGCTTTAATACCCAATGCAAACGAGAATGGTGTGTTATAATTAAGTCTAACCCAATGGGTCACATTGACACCGACGATGTAATGGAAGATGTTGCTAACCAAGATGATGAGATTTCACCTACTTTTTGAAATAGGGCATTTAGTACCTATTATTCTCAAATCATGGGCGAACAACCATCGACTTGTTACACACATGCGTAAATTCCTACATGGTTCAAGCAACAATTATCATGTATTGTTGCACAAATTTCTAAAATATTCCATTTGAGTATTTTGTCTGAAGGTCCTCCTTATTGTGTAAATAAATGGCACACATACTTTGTAAACCAATACAAATTTCACACTAAAATATGGACTGAAGGGATGAAAACTATAAACGGTGGTGTAGTTGTAAAAGGAGTTACAGAGGATGGTGAGGACGAGTACTATTATGTTATCAAACATTTTTACAAGTTGGTCTATAAGTATATGGACTTAGAAAATAAAGTTGTCTTGTTTTATTATGAATGGTATGATCCATCTTACAAAGGAACAAAAATTGATTAAAAAAATATAACATCGTTGAGGTTTATGTTACGGTGGGAGAACTGACTTGAGGTGTTTCGCATTTGTGTTTGCAAATGTTGCGGTTTAGCAAGAGTCACCACCGACTTTTCTTTTATCCAATAAGGAAAGGTGAAAAAGCACAGGGAAGACCTTTAGAGATGTTTTCTTGAGTTCAAGGGGTAGATTGTGAAAAGGGAAGGTATTAGCACCCTTTCCATCCATGGTTTTCCATGGGCTCTTAGTTACTCGTTTAGATCACTTGCTTTTGTTATTTGAAATTGTGTTTGGTGTGGTTTTGAAAGTGTTTCGTAAAAGAGGCCATTCGTTTAGGCAATCTTTGTAATGATTCTCGTTCGTAAGAATGTATATAAAGATGTTTGTCTTTTGAAAATATTTTCAATGATTGTAAGATGTGTGTGTTTGTTTTAAAAATAGCAAGGATAGTTGTTTGGAAATAGAGCAAGTAACTAGAAGCAATCTACCTACTCCAATGTATTTCTTATTCATTTTCTATTCCTTTAACATTGTTGTCTTACCATTGATTTGGTAAGCAATCCTATCTTTGGATGTAAACGGGACAGGCGTGGGTCATTGTATAACCATGATTAGGAATGTTGCAAAGTATCTTAGCATTTTGAGGGACCAAGATCATTTTGTAAGGCAACTCTTTGAATAGCGTCATCGAGGTACTATGATCTTTTGATTTTTGTTTATTTTACCAAGATAATTTGCATGCGTAACATGGCTACTTTTTGTATAAGGCAACCAAGTGGGGAAACCCTGTGGGTGTTTGTGTGCAAGTGTGTTTGATTGCATGCATGATTTTATCTTGAATTAGGATTTTCTATTTCATTGATTTTATCTTGCCATACATACCCTAATTGCTAACATTTACATTTGAAAGCGATAAAAATGCGGAAATGTAAAGTCCTACAGTATTACAATATTTAGGGCATGGGGGTACAATTTTATGAATGGGGAATCCAGCGAGAAAAATAAAGAAAAATAACAATGGGAAGAAGAAAAGGAAGAAGGAGGGGGTCAGCGTGCTGCTGAAAGGAAGTCAGAAGTTCTGACTCTGGCCTGTTGCAGGATATCAACTTGTTAGTGAAAATGTATAGATCAGAACTTCTGACCCTGGTGCGCTGCAAAATAGGAACCTGTTGGTGGAAATGTATAGGTCAGAACTTCTGACCCTGGTGCGCTGCAAAACAGGAACCTGTTAGTGGAAATGTATGGGGTCAGAAGTTCTGACCCTGCTGGGCACATAGTAATTTTCAGAAGTTCTGATATTACTGATGACAAAACAGGCCTCAGAAGTTCTGGCGCCAAAGTCAGCACTTGGTCTCCCCCTGTGCTAGTCAGAACATATGCAATTTGGTTATTTTTCCATAAAACAGAAGGCATGCCTAGGACAGCTTCAGCAAGTATCACAGCATTTCAGAAGTCAGAACTAAAAGTCAGAGGCAAGTTCTGTACTGATTCAGTCTTTACTTAGGCATACAGATGCGTGAAAATCTCAGGACATACACAACATCAGAAGCATGATATCTACATTGTGTTTTGAGCATGCAAATCTGATGATGCTTAAGCAGTGTGGTGAGAGTCAGCAAATGCTTACCTTGCTGTTGGAAGAAATTCTGTGAACTGGAGTTAACCTTAACTCAGATGGTGTTTTGGAGAGGTTCTTTGAATGGATGGATGGAGGGTATATATATGAGTCAGAAAACTGTATGGGTGTTTCTTAGTCAATAAATACTTTGAGAGAAAATGGGGTTTGAAAGCAGGAGATTCAAAGTTGTGTTTAAGACCCTTGAAACACTAGGAATTTTGGCAGAGTTTCAAGGTGTTTTCTTGCTAAAATTCTGTTTTTTCTTTTCTAGCAATTTTTCTTGGGTTTTTTTTCTCCTCTTCACTCTTTTTTTTCAGTGACCAATGGCATTCTATTTATAGGCAAAGCTTTGTGGGTTTTTAAAATGTCAAGTGGCGCCAATATCATGCATTATATGCTGACTTATTCTTGAAGAAAGTTCAAAAAGGGTTGTGATGATTGACAGCTTTTAGCCTAGGCTGGGTTAGTAAGCGAGGATTAAGGAAAAGTGACATCCATGAGAGAAAAGTAGCGCATGAACCCATACCTATACCTACACAAGAGCGTTGTTATGCTGCACGTGGAGAGACCCTTTGGACAAATGCTCAAAAGTGGTTGTGAGCATTAATGAGCATTAAATTGTGATAAGATTGGTCAAGACTAAGAAATCTTGTAATATGAGATTTGCATCATTACTCAAATCTGAGCCAGCAGTTCTTACTTCAGCATAAGTCTAGAACAACGTACCCAAGTTCTGATCTTAGTATCCTGCCGCCTCAATAAATTCTGAGGGTTCTCTAGACTTTCCAGCATGTTCTTTTGATTTGTCTCTGAAAACTCTGGACTTAGAGGTTCTGCTTCAGTGTAACACCCAATCTTCTGACCCCCTTACCTTCTGATTCCAGCATGTTCTGAAGGAGCTTTCAGACTTCGTTGCTTTCTTTGCATTCCTCTAGAAAACTCTGACTGAACTTGCGTAGCTGCTAAAAGAGCCATGTTCTGATTGAAGGTTATATGCTGAACCACATTTACAACTTCTGACTGAGTTGGCGTAGCTGCTGAAGGGCCACATTCTGACTGAATGTTATGTGCTGAACCATGTTTACAACTACTGACTGTTCCTGCCTGGAGATTGGTTCAGAAGTTCAGAAATGTCATTTTTCTTAAATACTTTAGAAAATTTCTAAGTATTTAGAATTTAACTTTTCCAAGGTAAAATTTGACTTTTGAGCTTCTTGATGAAACAAACTTCATATTCCAACATGTCTTGATGAAATGTGATTTTTGTGTTTTTATTTTTATCCAAAAACCAAAGTTTGACTTTTTAGCTTGCAAATGACAATTTTTCCCTTGTAGATGGCTCGCTTGGAAAGAAATGATATTTTAAGGCTTGGATTCGTTCAAGAGAAAAATTTTGAGAATCCAGGGTGATTTTCCTAAAAAATGAGAGGGCAAATTTTGGGGTACAACAGTTGCCCCTGTTCAATCTTCTTTAACCTGAGGAGTTAGATTGGCTAGATTGGCCATTCGTGACTCAAAGGTGGAAGATGATTGGACACTAGAGTGCCCATAAATTTGCACTCGGAGACAATAGGAGGAATGGGCTTAAAGATGCCATTTGGAGAGGTAATAAGATCTTGTTGGGGATGGGCTTGTGGATGCCATCTAAGAATGCTTTATTGATATGTAGCTTATATATTTGAACATTAGAATGGAGTCCATGTCTGGAGCGTATCTAAAGGCGTCTTTGAGTGAGTATCAGAATGGCTTCCAGGTCTGGAGCGTATCTGAATTGTATCAGGAGTGTTAAAATCTGAATGAGTATCAGAACGGCTTCGGTGTCTGGAGTGTATCTGAACTGTATCAGGAGTATTGAAATCTAAATGAGTATCAGAATGGCGTACGTGTCTGGAGCATATCTGAACTGTATCTGAAAGCTTAATCTGAATGAGTATCAGAATAGCATCCGTGTCTGAAGTGTATCTGAACTGTATCTGAAAGCTGAATCTGAATGAGTATCAGGATGGCATCTGTGTCCGGAGCATATCTGAACTGTATTTGAAAGCTGAATCTGAATGAGTATCAAGATGGCATTCGTGTCCGGAGCGTATCTGAACTGTATTTGAAAGTTGAATCTGAATGAGTATCAGGATGGCATCCGTGTCCGGAGTGTATCTAAACTGTATCTGAAAGCTGCATCTGAATGAGTATCAGGATGGCATCCGCGTCTAAAGCGTATCTGAAATCTATCTAAAAGTTGAATCTGAATGAGTATCAGAATGGCGTCCGTGTCTGGAGCGTATTTGAACTGTATCATGATTGCACATTGTTAATGGTAGCTGTTAATCTTATCCTAAAAAGGGTAAAATGTTAGCTGGAACACAAAATTATGTTTTATGAAATGTATGATGCAATATATGTATTTTATCAATGTTTATGATATATGGATGTAATGTATACGCATGTAAGTTGATTTGTTGTATTGCTGAATGACTGGGGAAAATAAATCCTTGACTGCTGCTCAGGATATGTTGAATCTTCATATCTTGAAATTGAAGTGTTGACAAAATCTTACTGTGAGAGCAATGTCGTATACTGTTTGAGGAATCTGCTTTGGGGAGTCCAGAGAATTTCGATGACTTCTACTGGGGATTAATAATGGGAGTCTTTGTTCCGTTGGGGAGTATCAGAAGTCAGATGTCATCCGGTTGGATTTCAGGCTTCGAAATAACTTGCTGGGGAATTTGGAGAAACTGGATGGTTTCCACCGGGGATTAATAGTTTGAAGTTTTAGTTCCGTTGGGGATCTAAATGACGTACTGTAGGGATTGCTCATGGAATAGCATAAAGACGTTTTCCTATTCTTTCAACCTGGTATGATTGTCTTCTTTCATTTTGTTTATTTGTAAATAGTAATTATGTTCAAATGCATATGTTCACTAATGAACCATTGGACGTTTTTGCAAATAAAACGCAAGTGTAAGGAAAAAGGCAAATAGTTTTATGTAATTTAAAGAGATATATTTGTATTTACTTTGAATAAGTATTTGTACAAAGGAGACAGACATCCTAGTAAGAGGATGGTGCCATAAGAAAAATTTACACAAAGAAAGATAACTATGTGTGATAATCCCATGGGGTTCCCATTCTGCTATAGTCTCTGTATCTCCGAATATCTTGTCTATTTGTTGCTTCGTTCGAAGATGATTTAATTGATCAGAAACTTCGAGTTTGTCAGTGGAAGTCAAGAGGTTGTCCACAAGGTAGTCCGACGGGACATAGTCATACGCTTTAATTCCCTAACTTTTTCCTGGACCACCCTTTCAGGTTTTCAGTCCACCGGGAAACCTTTTTTTGCCCAAGTCGCCCTTTCGGGTTTTCAACTTGCCGGGTGTACATATTTTTTTATTTTATCCCTAATTTTTGCCCGAACCTTTTGGTCCGCCGGGATGCCCTTTTTTGCCTAGGTGTGTCAACCTAGCGGGTCTTTTATGTGTAGTATCTTTTGACTATGTCCGCGTTCGCAGGGCGTGGTAGGTCATCGCCGTCCATGGTGGTTAAGATCATTGCCCCACCGGAATAGATGTTCTTGATTACAAATGGTCCTTCATAGGTAGGAGTCCATTTGCCCCTGGGATCACTTTGTGGCAAGATAATGCGTTTGATCACTAGATCTCCAACTTGATATACTTGGCGTCTGACTTTCTTGTTGAAACCCTTGATCATCCGTTTTTGATACATCTGACCATGGCAAACAGTAGTAAGTCTCTTTTCATCAATCAAGTTTAGTTGATCAAGTCGAGTCTGGATCCAATCGTCCTCATTCAAACCTGCATCCTTCATAATTCTCAAAGAGGGGATCTGAACCTCAATAGGAAAGACAACCTTCGTGCCATAAACTAAAGAATAGGGTGTTGCCCCAGTTGACGTGTGAGTCGTGGTACGATACCCGTGGAGAGAAAATGGTAGCATCTCATGCCAGTCCTTATAGGTGACTGTCATTTTTTGTATGATCTTTTTAATTTTTTTATTTGCATCTTCAACGGCACCATTCATCTTTGGCCGATAGGGGGATAAATTGTGATGCTGAATTTTAAACTGCTCACACAAGGCGGTGATCATAGTATTGTTAAGATTTGTACCATTGTCAGTGATGATCCTTTCTGGGATACCGTACCGGCAAATGAGATTCTGCTTGATGAAGCGGGCAAAAACATTCTTAGTAACGGATGCGAAGGAAGCTGCTTCGACCCATTTTATAAAGTAGTCAATGGCCACTAGAATGAAGCGGTGTCCATTGGATGCTGCAGGCTTGATCTCCCCAATCATATCGATTCCCCACATAGTAAAGGGCCAAGGAGCCGTCAAGACATTCAGAGGAACCAGAGTTACGTGCACCTTGTCTGCATAAATTTAACACTTATGACAAGTCTGAGAGTGTTGATAGCAATCTGCTTCCATGGTAGACCAATAATAGCCTGCCCGTAGGATTTTCTTCGCCATCGTATGCCCACTGGAGTGAGTGCCAAAAGCACCTTCATGTAACTCAACCATGATCTTTTCAGCCTCAATCTTATCCACACACCTGAGCAGAATGGAGTCATGATTGCGTTTGTACAGGATGCCATTACTCAAGAAGAACTTAGCAGAGAATCTCCTTAGGAACTTTTTATCATTGATTGAAGCTCCTTCTGGATATTCATGAGCCTTGAGATACCTCTTGACTTCATGAAACCAAGGTTGGTCCACTACTTCTTCAGTATTAATCTCGTGACAGTGTGTTGGCTCATCCATTCGTTTAATGGTGATCTGAGGAGCCTCGTTATCCCAATTAGGTTTAAACATAGATGACATTGTGGCTAGAGCGTCTGCTAGCTGATTTTCTTCTCACGGGAAGTGCTCGAAGGTAATCTGCTCAAAATGTGGTAGCAATGTCAAAACATGTTCTTTGTAAGGGATAAGGTTTGGGTGTTTAGTGTCCCATTCTCCTTTGATCTGATTGATGACCAAAGATGAATCTCCAAACATTTCTAAAGATTTGATTCCCAAGTCTATGGAAGCCTTGAGACCAAAGATGCATGCTTCGTATTCCGCCATGTTGTTCGTACAGTTGAAGCAAAGTCTGGCAGTAAAGGGAGTATGACACCCTTTCAGAGATATGAGTACAGCGCTGATACCATTACCAAGTGCATTGGATGCCCCATCAAAGAACAGGGTCCATCGGGATCCTTGTTCAGGTCCGTCATATGGCATGATTTCTTCACAGTTGTCTAATGTCATGATGTCTTCATCTGGGAATTTACATTTCATGGACTGATAATCTTCTACAGCTTGATGAGCAAGATGATCAGCTAGCACACTGCCCTTTATAGCTTTCTGGGTAGTGTACTGTATGTCATATTTTGTTAGGATCATCTGCCATCTAGCTATCCTCCCAAACAAAGCAGGCTTTTCGAAGATGTACTTTATCAGATCCATCTTAGATATCAACAAATTAGTATGAGTCAACATATATTGTCTTAGCCGGCGAGCAGCCTATGCCAGAGCGCGGCAAGTTTTCTTGAGCAGTGAATATCTGGTTTCACAGTCGGTAAACTTTTTGCTCAGGTAGTAAATAGCATGCTCTTTTCGGCCTGACTCGTCATGCTGCCCCAATACACACCCCATCGAGTTCTCTAAAACGGTTAGATACATGATCAGTGGTCTTCCCTCGACGGGTGGCATCAAAATAGGAGGCTCTTGTAAGTACTTTTTGATCTTATCAAAAGCAAACTAGCATTCGCCGTTCCATCTGACTACTTGATCTTTCTTTAATAGTTTGAAGATTGGCTCACAAGTGGCTGTTAGGTGAGAAATGAATCTGGAAATATAGTTCAGGCGTCCCAAGAATCCTCTGAATTACTTCTTGGTGCGAGGAGCAGGCATTTCTTGTATCGCTTTAACCTTGGCAGGATCAACCTCGATGCCTTTGTTACTGACAACAAAACCTAAAAGTTTACCGGACCGTACTCCGAATGTACACTTATTTGGATTCAACCTTAACTTGTACTCCTTCAATATCACAAACAACTTTTGCAAGTGATCAAGGTGCTCCTCTTCAGTTTGTGATCGGGCTATCATGTCATCTACATAGACCTCCATCTCATGATGTATCATATCATGAAACAAAGCTACCATGGCGCGTTGATAGGTTTCCCCAACATTCTTCAATCCGAATGACATCACTTTCTAGCAGAACGTGCCCCACTGTGTGACAAATGTAGTTTTCTCCATGTCCTCAGGTGCCATTTTGATTTGGTTATAACCTAAGAATCCGTCCATGAAGGAAAACACTTTGTGATGGGTTGTATTGTCGACCAGGATATCGATGTGGGGAAGTGGAAAATCATCTTTAGGGTTGGCCCTATTTAAATCTCTATAATCCATGCACATTCATACTTTGTCGTCCTTTTTAGGCACAGGAACAATGTTGGCAACCCATTGAGGATAGGAAGTGACAGCTAAGAACCCAACATTGAATTATTTCATGACTTTCGCTTTGATTTTCTCTGACATGTCAGGTCTCATGCGGCAGACTTTTTGTTTCACTGGTGGACAATCTTCTCTTGTGGGTAGAAGATGTACCATGATGTTTGTATCAAGTCCTGGCATGTCTTCGTATGACCAGGCAAAGATCTCAACATAATCATGCAATAACTGAGTTAGACGTTCCTTGACACTCGGCTTTAGATTGGAACCCACCTTGATTTCCTTTTTATCTTCCTCGGTACTCAAGTTGATTGTATCCAACGGTTCCTCATGAGGCTAAATAGCTCTTTCCTCTTGTTGTAGTAATCTGGGAAATTCCCCTGGTACTTCACAATCTTCCTCAACTTCGTATTCGGCTTGGTAGATTAGATCTTCAGAGTCACTAAAGGCCATAGCAGTATCGTTACCCATGGGATCCGGAATGGAGGGGTACCTGCATTTGTGAGTGTGGGTGTGTGTAAGGGTATAGCTATCTTTAAACAATAAAATGTAAAAGAAAGACAATGAGCAAAAAAGGTTTATATGTGGAAAAACGTCCATGATTCATTGAATGTCATATGAAGATGAAATAAAAACCCTTACAAATGGTCCATTGTGCCTCGGGTAAGACACAAGATTTTTAAAGTGCGAATTGTTTGTGAATATTACAAGTCCAACAGAAATGTAAAAGATAAATTACTGAGAGATGAAAGTTATTGGGACAAAGTCTCTGGCCTCCCAATTGTGAAGTCCTCTGTTGACAGTAGGAAATATCCAATCTTCCAAGCTACCATCCTCCTCACCATCTTCCACTGCGTTGACCTCCCGGTTACTAATCTTCAAAGGTGGCCCTCCAGCACGGGCACGACGCACAACCTTCTGAGCATTTGAAGTAAACCCTAAACCAAACTTGTCGGATTTATACAAAATGTCAGGAAGTTGCCCCAAGATGGTGCATCCACCCTCTTCTACTACTTCCTTGGCGTCTTTTAGAGATGACATCCGAAGCGGAGATCTTGTGACCTTGGGAATCAAGGATACCGCCTTGGTTACCGCTGTCTCTTGAGAGACCTCTTCGAAATGTTGAAAAGGAGTTTCAATGAACTCGCCATCCAACTCCACATACCGGAAAGAATTTAGGTGGCTAATCATGTACTCCTCCTCCCCGTGGACAGTGATAATCTTTCCATGGACCGGGTACTTCAGCATCTGGTGTAGCGTAGAGGTGACAGCACCGACATGATGGATCCAGGGCCGTCCTAACAGACAGGAGTAAGAGGGGAGAATGTCCATTACATATAAGGTTGAGTTGAAAGTCTGAGTTCCCACCTTTATGGGGATGTCCACCTCCCCGTGCACCATCCTCTTTGAGCCATCAAAAGCTCTCACTACTATGTTACTGGGTTTCAATATCAGCTCTTCGCAATCCAATATGTCAAGAGCTTTCTTCTATAAAACGTTCAAAGATGAACCTGTGTCCACCAAGACATGGGCCAGAGTCGTTCCTCTACACTCCACAGGGACATGTAATGCCTCGTTGTGCTTTCTCCCTCTGGGTGTCAAATCAGCATTAGAGAAGCCTAGGCCGTTATCAGTTGTTAAACTAGCCACACAATCTTGGAATTGGTCAGCAGAAGTCTCTTGTGGCACATGGGCTGTCTTCAGGAACTTTACCAGAGCTTTCGCATGTGCCTTAGAACACAACAGTAAGGCTAGCATAGAGATCTTGGAGGGAGTTTTCCCCAACTGTTAAACCACTTCATAATCACTCTTCTTTATTATCCTCAAGATCTCTTCCATTTCCTTTTTGGATGTTTCGGGGATAGCTAGTGATTGAGCCTTCGTTCGGACAGGCTCTTCCTGAGTGCTTTTTCCTCGATTTTCAACAGTAGAAGTGTTGGTAGGGGTAACAGCAGGATCCAAAAACTGCCTTTGGAGGGGAAATCTCTGGAGAGAAGATTCTACCACTACGGGTAATCTTACTGGTTCCGGTAATATTGCTAATGTCAGAGTCTTCTTCTTTGGAGATTATTTCTTTGGCGGCCAGCACATCTTGTTTGATACTATGGTAGTAGATTTCTCCACCGTAATTCCACGATACTGTTTTATCTGATTCATACGGGACCGGCCCGGGCATTGTGATTATGAGAGGAGTAGTTTTTGGAGTTGGTGTAATCCTAACGGGTCTTTTGGGGGCTCTGGAAGGATCGGCGGAGATGGTTATGATTGAAACGTCTTCAACAGGAATGGGTGAAACAGGAGCATTTTCAAACAAAATTTCTTGGTTGTCTATCAGGCGTTGAATGCTTGTCTTCAACAGAGGGCAATCAGTCGGCGAGGATAAGCAAAGATGGTAGTCTTTATTACAACCTGGGAATATACCAGCTTTCAACAAGTTCATCTTAATAATCGGGAGCGGAGTCAAGAGTTCATTCACTGTATCAACAAACAAATCTTCCTCGATAGCATTAGTGTTATGACCATGCCTAGGCATAGGAGTGAAAATGACATTTGGTTTCTCGGGCGCATCAAACTCAATCTCTTTTGCATCTATCAGGTCTTGAATTTTGTTTTTCAAAGCCCAACAATTGTTAGTGTCGTGACCTGGACTTTCGGAATGATATACGCATCTGGAATTTAGGTGATAATGAGGGGACGCCGTGTTGGGATTCTTTGGAGCTTATTTTAAAGTTACCAGATTAGACTTCCGAATATGTGGTAAAACCTGGGCCAGAGTCATATTAATTCTGGTGAATTGCCGGACTGGCCTTTCCACCCTTGGTTGGTTACTTCTTGGTTGATCAGATGCAGATTTTGGGATCATAACAGCCCCTACCATTGGTCGGCGTTCAGCTCTCCCTTGGTTCCTTTGTGGATAAACAGCAGATACCTCCTTCTTTCCGGTGAAAGGATTTCTCACAGCTGTAGAGGCAGACGAATCTTTCTGAATCTTTCCACTTTTTATGCCAGCTTCCACCCTCTCACCAGTTAATATTAACTCAGTAAATCCAGTAGATGAACTCCCAATCAAATGGTTGAAGAAAGGGCCCGATAGAGTGCCTAAGAACATATCCACCAACTCCCTTTCAAACATAGGGGGTTGTACTCTCCCAGCTAGGTCTCTCCATTTCTGCGCGTATTCTTTGAAACCCTCATTTGAGGCCATAACCATACCCTGAAGTTGAGTACGGGTAGGCGCCAAATCTGCATTATACTGGTATTGTTTATAGAAAGTTGCCGCAAGGTCTTCCCAGTTGTGGACGTCGGCCCTTTCTAATTGGTAAAACCAATCGAGTTGTGTTCCAGATAAACTATCTTGGAAAAAATGGACCCACAAGTCTTTATCGGCAGAGTGCGGCTGAATCTTTCTCAAGTATGATCGGAGGTGCATTTTAGGACATGACACCCCATCATATTTTGCAAACAATGGCACTTTGAACTTTGGTGGGATCACAATTCCCGACACTAGCCCCAATTCTTCAAAGTCTAGATCCGGTACCCTTTGTACTTCCATAGCGCTTAAACGTTCTTCAAGATGTCTGTACTTATCATCGGCCAGAGGGTACTGTTCCTCAGAGTAGTCTTCCTCTTCTTCCTCCTCTTCAGATTCTGACGGAACCACTGTTTCTTTTCCTTTTCCTTCTCCCTCCCCGGAAGTGGTTGCAAAATTCAAGGTTCTTCTAGTCTGTCCCTGGAACCTTCTCCCCGTGTTCAAAACCCCAGTGACCTTCTTTGTTTTCTTCTTTCTTTCTTCAGCTAACAGAGTCTTCAAATCCTCTTGCCCCTTGGCTAGGGTCATTAGTAACTGCTGAAACTGTGTGTTTTGAGCTTGAAGATCTTTGACCGTCTGTTCGAGATCTATCTTACTGAAATAAACAGTAGAGAGATGAGGAAACTCGTTGCAAAAGACCTGTTTATGTTATGATGAATGATATGTATACATGCAATGCTTTCAAGGATTTAAAGAAATTCAAATTTGTTTTAAACAAAAAGAAACACACGTTATATTAATAAAATAGAGTTTGAGTACATCAATGCCCCTTAGGGCAAAATAATACAACACTCTAAGATAAAAAAGTAGTGTGCATCCTCTTTGGTGCTATGTAGGCATTTAGAGTCTACTCCTCATAAAGTAGCTTAGTGAGTTCCAAAACCTTCTTCTCGCTTGCGTAGAATTGGGCTTCGAAAGTATCTCGCTCTCCTTTGAGCTGTATCCAATCCCTTTGTAGGTCTTCAAGAGATGTGGGCTTGCCAGGATGTAGGATAGTGTATGGAACTTCTCCTTCCTTAACAGGCTCAACGATCACTGGGAGAATAGAAGGATAAGGCATCATAAGTATTTGAGCGTGGGTTCGTACCCACTTGAGGTAAGGATCAAGAGGGATGGAATTCTTGTGTCCCAAAGTCTTGCTATCCACCTTGTTTAGCATTCTCTAAGCTCGGATGAATCTCTAGCGAAGACCTTGATCATTGTTGTCGTAGTCGAATACCAAGCCTTGAATCAGCATATCATATGGGTCATCCCTTCGGGCATAACCAAACTGTCTTAGAGCTAAACATGGGTTGTAGGTGATACCTCCCCTAATGCCAAGTAGAGAGACATTAGGGAATTCTCCACAACGGTCAATAATGATAACAATCTCTTTGTATCGAGAACACCAATGAATATCTGAATGTTTGAGCGTCATTAACCTTTGTGACCACCTTAATCCTTGCTCATTCTTTAAGACTGATTGGGGAAGATGAGAAATAAACCATCTTGCCAGGAGGGGAGTGCAACACATGAGGATCCCTCTTTTCCTCATTGTACGAGTGTGAAAAGAGTGTAGGATATCCCCTAGTAATGTAGGCACCAGATTGCATGATATGAAGATTTTGACGGTACTCACATCTATGAGTTGGTCATGATTGGGGAACAAGACCATCCCATAGATAAGAAGAGCCACAATCTCCTCAAAAGCTTGCAAGTCTAGGGAATTCCAACAGCTTTGGGCTTTCTCAAACAGAAACTTTGCTAAGAAACCTTTGACACCACTTCTAGTTTCCCAATGAGTTGTGACATCAGATGAGTGCAAGTGCAGGGCTTGAGCAATTTCTTCTGGCTTTGGATCTCTTTCTGTACCGTTGAAAGGTAGTTGATTGAGAATAGTAATCCTCAAGAGTTGAACAAATTCTTCCAAAGTAGGCACAAGCTGATAGTCAGGAAATGTGAAACAATGATGCAAAGGGTCAAAGAACTGGAAGAGAACCTTCATCATATCCTCCTCTGTGTTGGAGGTGACCAAGTTGAGTAGACGACCATGCCTCTCGGAGAATGGAGAGTTCTCAGGGATCCTTGAAGCTAGCTCCTTGAGTTGTGGAGGAATTTTTACAAGGTTGATTTGGATAGTTTTCCTGCGGAGTGAATCCATATCCTACAAAACAAGAACAAAGATGAATCTCCAAAATCCTTGAAATGGTTAGTGGATGCATATGATGTTCGTGATGTCCATGATGTTATTTATAAGTATGCATATACAAGCAAATCAAACAAGTTCTTAGTTTAGGCTTGCATGGGGTTTTATAGGTAAGTACCCTCTTGAAGTTTAGTTGGCTCAACCTGTCCTAATAATAGTAACCGGGTTCTAAGGAGCTCAATATCACTGGATTGTTTCCTTGGTCATTGTTTCAGCTCAAGCCTCTTTAATAGCGACCGAAATATCCCAAGAAACCAAACCTCAATGAGTGTAGTATCGAGTATCTACTAACTTCGGACTGCACCAAAGCCGGTCATCTCACTTCATCCTAAAGGCCAAGTTGGTCAAGTAAAGGGTTCTAGAAGTTCGTTAGTGCTTCATGACATCACTCAGCGGCCCCGTATTCTCTTTGATTAACTCAAAGGCTACCGGTATCCACAAATATGTCACACTAACATAGCTATTTCTTAGACCGTGTCGGTATACCCCGCATAGTTTCTGCAACATATTGCTATTTACCTATAATGTTTCCCAAATCCGGGTGGAGGATTCAAACCCAAACAAAGAAACATAATGTAAAGCAAACAAGTCAAATAATGTAAGCAAATAAATGTGATCTAAACCCAAAGGTAACCCCACTTTTATAAAGTTCCCAGCAGAGTCGCTAGTTCTGTGATATGGTGGGAGAAGTGACTTGAGGTGTTTCGCATTTGTGTTCGCAAATGTTGCGGTTTAGCAAGAGTCACCACCGACTTTCCTATTATCCAATAAGGAAAGGTGAAAAAGCACAGGAAAGACCTTTAGATAGGTTTTCTTGAGTTCAGGGGGTAGATTATGAAAAGGGAAGGTATTAGCACCCTTTCCATCCATGGTTTTCCATGGGCTCTTAGTTACTCGTTTAGATCACTTGCTTTTGTTGTTTGAAATTGTGTTTGGTGTGGTTTTGAAAGTATTTCGTAAAATAGGCCATTCGTTTAGGCAATCTTTGTAATGATTCTCGTTCATAAGAATGTATACAAAGATGTTTGTCATTTGAAAATATTTTCAATGATTGTAAGATGTGTGTGTTTGTTTTGAAAATAGCAAGGATAGTTGTTTGGAAATAGAGCAAGTAACTAGAAGCAATCTACCTACTCCAATGTCTTTCTTATGCATTTTCTATTCCTTTGACATTGTTGTCTTACCATTGATTTGGTAAGCAATCCTATCTTTGGATGTAAACGGGACAGGCGTGGGTTATCGTATAACCATGATTAGCAATGTTGCAAAGTATCTTAGCATTTTGAGGGACCAAGATCATTTTGTAAGGCAACTTTTTGAATAGCGTCATCGAAGGACTATGATCTTTTGATTTTTGTTTGTTTTACCAAGATACTATGCATGCGTAACATGGCTATTTTTTGTATAAGGCAACCAAGTGAGGAAACCCTAAGGGTGTTTATGTGCAAGTGTGTTTGATTGCATGCATGATTTTATCTTGAATTAGGATTTTCTATTTCATTGATTTTATCTTGCCATACATACCCTAATTGCTAGCATTTACATTTGAAAGCGATAAAAATGTAGAAATGTAAAGTCCTACGCTATTACAATATTTAGGGGATGGGGGTACAATTTTATAAATGGGGAATCCAGCGAGAAAAATAAAGAAAAATAATAAGGGGAAGAAGAAAAGGAAGAAGGAGGGGGTCAGCGTGCTGCTGAAAGGAAGTCAGAAGTTCTGACTCTGGCCTGTTGCAGGATATCAACCTGTTAGTGAAAATGTATAGGTCATAACTTCTGACCCTGGTACGCTGCAAAACAGGAACCTGTTAGTGGAAATGTATAGGTCAGAACTTCTGACCCTGGTGCGCTGTAAAACAGGAACCTGTTAGTGGAAATGAATGGGGTCAGAAGTTCTGACCCTACTGGGCACATAGTAATTTTCAGAAGTTCTGATATTACTGATGACAAAACAGGCCTCAGAAGTTCTGGCGCCAAAGTCAGCACTTGGTCTCCCCCTGTGCTAGTCAGAACATCTGCAATTTGGTTATTTTTCCATAAAACAGAAGGCATGCCTAGGACAGCTTCAGCAAGTATCACAATATTTCAGAAGTCAGAACCAAAAGTCAGAGGCAAGTTATGTACTGATTTAGTATTTACTTAGGCATACAGATACGTGAAAATCTCAGGACATACACAACATCAGAAGCATGATATCTACATTGTGTTTTGAGCATGCAAATTTGATGATGCTTAAGCAGTGTGATGAGAGTCACCAAATGCTTACCTTGTTGTTGGAAGAAATTCTATGAATTGGAGTTAACCTTAACTAAGATGGTGTTCTGGAGAGGTTCTTTGAATGGATGGATGGAGGGTATATATATGAGTCAGAAAACTGTATGGGTGTTTCTTAGTCAAGAAATACTTTGAGAGCAAATGGGGTTTGAAAGCAGGAGATTCAAAGTTGTGTTTAAGACCCTTGAAACACTAGGAATTTTGGCAAAGTTTCAAGGTGTTTTCTTGCTAAAATTCTATTTTTTCTTATCTAGCAATTTTTCTTGGGGTTTTTTTCTCCTCTTCGCTCTTTTTTTTCAATGACCAATGGCATTCTATTTATAGGCAAAGCTTTGTGGGTTTTTAAAATATCAAGTGGCGCCAATATCATGCATTAGATGCTGACTTATTCTTGAAGAAAGTTCAAAAAGGGTTGTGATGATTGACAACTTTTAGCCTAGGCTGGGTTAGTAAGCGATGATTAAGGAAAGGTGACATCCATGAGCGAAAAGTAGCGCATGAACCCATACCTATACCTACACAAGAGCATTGTTATGCTGCACGTGGAGAGACCCTTTGGACAAATGCTCAAAAGTGGTTGTGAGCATTAATGAGCATTAAATGGTGATGAGATTGGTCAAGACTAAGAAATCTTGTAATATGAGATTTGCATCATTACTCAAATCTGAGCCAACAGTTCTTACTTCAGCATAAGCCTAGAACAACGTACCCAAGTTCTGATCTTAGTATCTTGCAACCTCAGCAAATTTTGAGGGTTCTCCAGACTTTCCAGCATGTTCTTTTGATTTGTCTCTGAAAACTCTGGACTTAGAGGTTCTGCTTCAGTGTAATACCCAATTTTCTGACCCCCTTACCTTCTGATTCCAGCATGTTCTGAAGGAGCTTTCAGACTTCGTTGCTTTCTTTGCATTCCTCTAGAAAACTCTGACTGAACTTGTGTAGCTGCTAAAAAAGCCATGTTCTAATTGAAGGTTATATGTTGAACCACGTTTACAACTTTTGACTGAGTTGGCGTAGCTGCTGAAGGGCCACATTCTGACTAAATGTTATGTGTTGAACCATGTTTACAACTTCTGACTGTTCCTGCCTGGAGATTGGTTCAGAAGTTCTGAAATGTCATTTTTCTTAAATACTTTAGAAAATTTCTAAGTGTGATCGGTGGATTTAGAACTGACTGTTTAACGCTGGTTCGCGAAATGTCGCGGAAGTAAGAGTCGCCACCGTCTTTTATTTTCTCCAACATGGACAGGACAAAAGCACAGCAAAATTCCTTATGAGCTAGTTTCTCGGTTTGGGAGGTAGATTTATAGAAAGGGAAGGTGTTAGCACCCTTTCTATCCATGGTTATCCATGGGCTCTTAGATACTTGCTCTTATGTTTTCAAAGTGTTTGATTTTCAAAATGTGAGTGGGTTTGAAAAAGTTTCGTTTAAAGATTTCTGAATAACTCTTGTATTTGTCCTCAAGAGTGTTTGAAAAATTGTTTTGAAAGCTTTTTGAAAGTGTCGGTGTGAAAAGATTTTTGATTTGTTATTTTGAATAGAGCAAGTATCCATGAGTCATCTACCTACCCTAAGGAATTAGGCTGTGTAAATGTCCATAAGGTAGTGCCATCCCACCATTGAAAGGTAGGTAGCACCACCGTTGGAGGTGTTCGGGTCAATTCGAGTATAGGGACAATGTGGTCACCGAAGCAATAGTTAGGACACCTTAGAAGCTACCCTTATGTCCTTGATCCTTTTTTAATCCGAGGCAACTGTTTCGAGGCAACTGTTCCGAGGCAACTGTTTCGAGGCAACTATTCCGAGGCAACTGGATCATGGACATAAGGACTTACTAAAACGTCCTATACTTGACGACCACGTTTCGAAGGCAACAAGTGAGGCGTACCCTAGAAGTGGTGTGTGAATTTGTGTGTTGTTTTCAGATTATATTTTATCTTTGATCATGGCATTGTGAGCTACGAATTATTTTTAATTAACCATACATTCTTTCATTCAATTTAGAATTTAAGAGTGCGGAAAGTAAAAGACGGAAAGATAAAGGCTACGCTATTACAAGGCGCGGGTCTATACACCGCCAAAATACAAAGACCCGTTTGATAAAAGATGCGGAAAGTAAATAAATGCGGTAAACCTAATTACTATTACATCCAGAAAGCAGTTACATAATATTCGAAAAGAAAATAATGCGCGAAAAGAAATTAAACGTCCGAGGGTTTTGACCCTTTTGAGAAATTAAATGAAATTAAAGTCTAATTAATTATTTGTTTAAAGAAAAGGAAATGTTTTTTTTATGTTTTTGTATTTATGAAAATAGAGAAAATTAATTAAAGAAAACCCTAGTTCTAAATTATTTTAATTATTAATAAAAATGTCAAAATTAGGCTAATTAACTAATTAATTAATTTACATGTTTATTTACAAAAATAAATAGTAGTTAACAATAATAATAAATAATGAGGAAAATAATTTAATTAAGAAAAAAGGTAAAAATGTCAAAACCTAATTCTATGTATTTTATTTATTAAGAAAAAGATTAAAGTTTAAAACCTAAATTAACTAAATTAGTTATTGAAATTTATTTACAAAAATATTTAAATGGTGAAATTAATAATAATTAAACATATTTGTATTTTTGATTTTTCTGTTTTTATTATAGAAAATTAATTTATGGTAAAAAAATAAAAAGAATTAAAGCAATTAAAAAGAATTAGAAAGAAAAGAAATTGAAATAAATATACAAATAAGGGGGGGGGGGGGGTGTCTGGCCCATTATGGAGGTAAAACTGCAGCAATTCAGGCCCATTGACAAAGCCTTTGTTTGACTTTCCAGGATTGTGTGCACGCTTGTTTGACTGGACCACCATGGATCTCATTCAGTGGCCCTTGGATTGACCATCAGAAGCGCGTGGCAAGCCTGAGCGTGAGTGTGTATGGTGAGCCCTTGAGTGAGCCCTGCATAGGAAAGCATTATAACAAAAATCATGAATTAAGTGGGGGGACCTGGGAATCGAACCCAGGTCCCTATACCTGCAAGACACCTCATCAACCAACTGAGCCAGGCAACGCGCTTGTTCATATAATGGAGAATAAATGTTATATAAAAAAAAACAATGTTAGTGGTATAAACAAAGAAAAGCGCGCCAGATATTTGAACGCTCCTATCATGCCTAGACACCTCAGCTTCTTCTTCATCTTTTTCCTGCAATTATAAAACAAGTAGCGGGGGTTTTAAACCCCCACTAAGTGGAACCTGTGAAAATAGCAATTACGCCCATGGGTTAAATAAATTGAGCGCGAGGGTTTCATTGAATCAGGTTTCTTGCAACGAATTCATTCATATTGGTCTTGAGGTCCAATTTTTCCATACAAGGAAAGCCCTATTTTGAAGCTTCTGAAACCCTAGGTTTCATCCATGGTGGATTTCGTTTCAAGCAGCTACAGAACAATTAAACTATGCCAAACGCTTCAGGAAGATGTCAGTAATGCAAATCAATGAATAAAACATATGAATGATGCGTAGAAATTGAAATTCGATTATGGAATATTTGTGAAGAAACGTGATTCTATTCTACCGTTTCTTTGAGTATAGAAGCTTGTTCTTGATTGCAATCGACTCCTGGAAGGTTCAGCAACGTGTTAGAATGCTTTTTATGCTTTGAAACGTGCTCCAACTATGAAATCAGTTTCAAGCTTTTTGTTGAAATTTTGCAATTTGGTTATGGAGCATGAGCAGTTTTTTCGTGTCCTTCTGAATTAGGTTAGGTTGTGCATAAGTATGTGAAGCAAATTAGGTCAAGAAATAGCCCAAAAGTCCATGAATTGATGACTTGAATCTCTGATTGTCAATCATATATTTTCCAATCTTTTTTCATGAAAATCTTGCCAAATGTGGATGATCTTGTCCCCTTGGATGATGCACGAAATCTTTAGCATATAATGAGTGTATTTGCTGCATAAAAATATTTGAAAAGGCATTATTTGATATTTTCTCATAATTAAATCTAATTAAATGAATTAATAAGAATAAAAATTCAATTAATTAATTAAAAATAAGAAAATAAATCCTTTTAAGCTCAATGGGTCGTGCATAGGCTTTGGGTAATGATTCAAGGAAGAATTTGAGGCCCATTAGCAAATTTGAAGTGTTTTAGGCAAAGTTGACTTTTGAAAATTCCCAAAAATTTCCCAACTTCTCCAATGCATATCTTGCTCAATTTTGAAGCTATGATCATGTTCTTTGACATTTTGGAAAGGTATTGAAGTCCTCTAACCAATGCCTTTGGTCCCATGTCATTTTGATTTACCAATCTCAAGTTATGGTCTTTGACTTAAAGTTCCTTTTTGTTTACTTTTGAAAATGACCTATAATGTTGAAATTGATAACTTTTTGTGAGAGCATTTCTTGGACTTGGAGTGTGAAGATGAGTTGTAGGAAATGTCACCCTCTTAAAAATGAGATTTGGATGGGATTTTTCTGATAAAACATGAGGAAGTTATGCCCTGGTCAATTTGCAGTTGACTTTTCAACTGTCCAAAAATAGAAACTTTTGCATCTTGAGACTTTTTGAGCCATGCTTTGAGAATCATGATCAAGAATTGATCAAATGATGATTGTGGCTTCAAAATAAGATGTTGACCAAAAATTTTGACTTTTGACTATCAAATGACCATTTTGCCCCTACATTTGACTGTGGATCAATTAGGGTTTTTGACTGTGCAACTTGGTGCTGTGAGTCTTGAGACTTAACATATGGATGCTTGACAATGTATATAGGCATGTGGGACTTGATTGGACTCTTGGAAACCTCAGTTTCTTGGCCAGAACCAAAACCCTAATTTTTACTGTGTTAGGAGGCAATTGGACTGTGCAACCCTTGAGAGATTTTGAAGCTTGATCTTGGCAAATCTTGAAGAATATGGGAGGGAAAATTTTGGGGTACAACAGTTGCCCCTGTTCAATCTTCTTAGACCTGAGGATGTAGATTGGCTGGCGTGCCTTTCGTAATCCGAAGGTGGAAGATGATTGAACAATAGAGTGCCCAGAAATTTGCACTCACATAGTAGAATGTCAGCAGTGTGATGTAGGGAATGGGCTTACAGATGCCATTTGGAAGGATGGTGGATAGGGGGATGGGCTTATAGATGCCATCTGGAGGTGTGACAGAACTTTGTCGGGAATGGGCTTATAGACGCCATTTGGAGACTGTTAGTATGTGGATGGGCTTATAAGTGCCATCTAGGTGTCGATCGCGTAAGAGATTCCTTAGCGAGAACTTGCGTACCTGTGAAAGAAAAATAATTACCTGGCCTGTTACAGGGGTTGATCTTCAAACTCTTCGTGTGGACATGCCCTGGCAGGATACAGGAATCGAGTCCGGAACATAGTCGTCAACAAATACACCCTGGCAGGATACAGGAATCGGATCTTCAAACTCTTCAGACGTGCCCTTGCAAGATACAGGTATCGAGTCTGGAATTAGTCGTCAACAGATACACCCTGGCAGGATACAGGAATCGGATCTTCGAACTCTTCAGACGTGCCCTAGAAGGATACAGGAATCGAGTCTGGAATATAGTCGTCAACAGATACACCCTGGCAAGATACAGGAATCGGATCTTCAAACTCTTCAGACGTGCCCTGGCAAGATACAGGAATCGAGTCTGGAATATAGTCGTCGACAGATACACCCTGGCAAGATACAAGAATCAGATCTTCAAACTCTTCAGACGTGCCCTGGAAAGATACAGGAATCGAGTCTAGAATTAGTCGTCAACAGATACACCCTGGCAGGATACAGGAATCGGATCTTCGAACTCTTCAGACGTGCCCTAGCAGGATACAGGAATCGAGTCTGGAATATAGTCGTCAACAGATACACCCTGGCAAGATACAGGAATCGGATCTTCAAACTCTTTAGGCGTGCCCTGGCAAGATACAGGAATCAAGTCTGGAATATAGTCGTCAACAGATACACCCTGGCAAGATACAGGAATCGGATCTTCAAACTCTTCAGACGTGCCCTGGCAAGATACAGGAATCGAGTCTGGAATATAGTCGTCAACAGATACACCCTGGCAAGATACAGTAATCGGATCTTCAAACTCTTCAGACGTGCCCTGGCAAGATACAGGAATCGAGTCTGGAATTAGTCGTCAACAGATACACCCTGGCAGGATACAGGAATCGGATCTTCGAACTCTTCAGACGTGCCCTGGCAGGATACAGGAATCGAGTCTGGAATATAGTCATCAACAGATACACCCTGGCAAGATACAGGAATCGGATCTTCAAACTCTTCAGGCGTGCCCTGGCAAGATACAAGAATCATGTCTAGAATATAGTCGTCAACAGATACACCCTGGCAAGATACAGGAATCGGATCTTCAAACTCTTCAGACGTGCCCTGGCAAGATACAGGAATCGAGTCTAGAATTAGTCGTCAACAGATACACCCTAGCAAGATACAGGAATCAGATCTTCAAACTCTTCAGACGTGCCCTGGCAGGATACAGGAATCGAGTCTGGAATTAGTCGTCAACAGATACACCCTGGCAAGATACAGGAATCGGATCTTAAAACTCTTCAGACGTGCCCTGGCAAGATACAGGAATCGAGTCTGGAATAGTCGTCAACAGATACAACCTGGCAAGATACAGGAATCGGATCTTCAAACTCTTCAGATGTGCCCTGGCAAGATACAGGAATCGAGTCTGGAATATAGTCGTCAACAGATACACCCTGGCAAGATACAGGAATCAGATCTTCAAACTCTTCAGACGTGCCCTGGCAAGATACAGGAATCGAGTTTGGAATTAGTCGTCAACAGATACACCCTGGCAAGATACAGGAATCGGATCTTCAAACTCTTCAGACGTGCCCTGGCAAGATACAGGAATCGAGTCTGGAATATAGTCGTCAACAGATACACCCTGGCAAGATACAGGAATCGGATCTTCAAACTCTTCAGACGTGCCCTGGCAAGATACAGGAATCGAGTCAGGAATATAGTCGTCAATAGATACACCCTGGCAAGATACAGGAATCGGATCTTCAAACTCTTCAGACTTGCCCTGGCAGGATACAGGAATCGAGTCTGGAATTAGTCGTCAACAGATACACCCTGGCAAGATACAGGAATCGGATCTTCAAACTCTTCAGACGTGCCCTGGCAAGATACAGGAATCGAGTCTGGAATATAGTCGTCAACAGATACACCCTGGCAAGATACAGGAATCGGATCTTCAAACTCTTCATACGTGCCCTGGCAAGATACAGGAATCGAGTCTGGAATATAGTCGTCAACAGATACACCCTGGCAAGATAGAGGAATCGGATCTTCAAACTCTTCAGACATGCCCTGGCAGGATACAGGAATCGAGTCTGGAATTAGTCGTCAACAGATACACCCTGGCAAGATACAGGAATCGTATCTTCAAACTCTTCAGACGTGCCCTGCCAGGATACAGGAATCGAGTCTGGAATTAGTCGTCAACAGATACACCCTGGCAAGATACAGGAATCGGATCTGGAATCACGACAGTTGATAGTAATTATCTTTGTATTGACCTTTGTCCTGAAAAGACAAAACGTTAGTTGTATGCAATGTCATGATGTATGACATGCGTGATGTTCTCAGAATAAATGAGATTGTATGTTCATGATGCGTATATGCATGCTATAATGTATGAAAATATGATGTCTATGAATGTATTTTCGTCTAGGAAAATAAATCCTTGACGAATGCCGGGAAGTTGAATCCTGGGCTGATGTTGGAGAGTAGAGCTTCTTCGTTTCCGCTGGGGTGATGGTTGCAAGAATACCGGTAGGAGAAGATGACTCCGTTGGGGAATAAACTTGGCGAAGATATTACTCTGCGTGGAATGCTCTGTGGGGAAGAGATGTACTTTGCTGAGGTTGATGATAACTCCGCTGGGGATACCATTGTTAAGCTATGTTGGAAGTTTTGATGAACTCCGCTGGGGATAGGAAGACTTCGCCGGGGACGATCTTTCCGTGGCAATTGGCTAAGGATAACCCAGTTATATCCTGGTGGGGAAATAACCTTTGAATAAAGCCGGGGGAGCGTTCGTGCTCTGCAGGGGTAAGCTTCCAGAATCTACTTGGGATAAGCTTCCTACTGGGGAGATGGATTCAACTCTCTTGGGGAGACTTTTGAGACTGTACTGGGGAAGTGGCTCCACTGGGGTTCGGTATTCCGCCGGGGAACAATCTTAGATCAAGGCTGTCAGGGATGCTTGCTTGGAATGTCTGTATACTCCGTTGGGAAATATTGAGGTCTTCTGGTGATACCCACTTCCTTGAGGCTGACAGTAGACTAACTCTGTTTGGGGAGAGTATTGCTGAGTCTTGGCTCACTCTCTGGGGAATTAAGGCATCTTGGTTATATTCTTCAGCCGAACTTACCTTGGTACCTTGGTGGACAGAGCCATTAGATTGCTTAGACAACTCATTATTGCCCCTGTTTCTGATGTGGGAGAAGATACCTGTGGGGTCTTGATAACTGCCGTTTGACAAACCTTCTTCTGATAGGCAAGTGACGAGGTGACGGGACATAGTCGTACGCTGTGATCCCTAACTTTTGCCTGGACCGCCTTTTTCGGGTTTTCAGTCCACCGGGATACCCATTTTTGCCCAAGCCGCCTTTTCATGTTTTCGACTTGCCGGGTGTACAGATTTTTCATTTTCATCCCTTATTTTGCCCAAACCCTTTTGGTTCGCCGGGAAGCCCTTATTTTTGCCTAGGTGTGTCAACCTAGCGGGTCTTTGATTATGCGTAGTATTTTTTCGACTATGTCCACACTCTCGGAGGGTAGGGAGGTGCCCCTAATGATAGCGTTGTGTTGCCATGCTACCAGAAGATGTCTGATCATGCAAGATTCGTCGCTGGAATTCATGTCCAATTCCCCAAGTGACTCAGGTGGAGATTTGCCCCTGGTTATTTGGCCCTTGAGAGATTCTCTGAATCTTGACTTAACTGCCCCAGATGATGGACAATGATCATGTCGTGCCCCTTGGTTGAAAGTGTTTCCTCCACTTGAGGTGATCCTTTTGAGAAGCTTTTTGTTCACTAGATATTCGTCGTGCGAATTTCTCTGATGTTCGAACAAATAGTCATATGCAAACAAAGTTATATTAAAAATGCAAAGCTTATGTCTGTCTTGAAAATTTTGAAAATGCATTTTTTGTAAAACAAGCGAATTTTTGTAAAATGTGATGTCAACTCAGGATTTTACAGCAAGCCTTAAGGAGTCAGGATACCTTTTGTAATAGTATGCTTTCGAACTAACCCATGCTTCAGCTAGGACTTTTTAAGGGTTATAACGTGGCCTGGTTCACGGTTTAAGAAACAAAGGATAAAGGCTCAAGTTTTATTTGTACCCACCCGCTCTTCGTGATGTTCTTCAAAACTAAACTCAGCTGATCATGCATTAGACCTTGTTTGAGTCTTTGTCCTGATATACCAATGATGGTTCGGATATTGACGATTTATTTTGAATAGGCAGTCATTTCCTTTTGTTGAGGGTTTGTAGGACCTCTTTCTTTTTTGATTTCGTTATCCCTGTTTTTTTTGCCTAAACTGTTTCTTTTGAGATTAGAGTCAGCGGGATGCCCCAGTTTTTGTAAGTCTCCTTCATAGGTTTTGACTTAGTGGGCTTTTGTTTTGATAGATAATGACTGCCTGTCCTTATGATTATAGGGAACCATCACTATTTTTTTTGTTTTTTGGAAGGACTCATTTGATGCCATTCATTGTGCACCTGGATCAACTGAGAGAACTACCCTGCCCCGGGTTATGATTAAGGGTTTTAATTTTCGAAAAGAAAAACACCAACTTCTTTGGCTCAGAGGGGTTGACGAGGGATTACCTTCCTTATAACTCTAGTGTTTAGGATTTGAAACAATGCCTGTACCTCATCAGCGGGGTCTGTTCAAAAGCATACTGTAAATGTCGTGGTATCATTTTCGTCATCCTCCCTCAAGAGGCTCAGAATTATTAATTGAGAGTTGACATCAAAAAAAAATGGAAGCAGTTTGAATATAGCGAATGCGAATATATTGATTCAAAACAGACATATGCGATGCATTAATGCAATAACAGCGTTTGACATGATAATCGTTTGAACAATCAAAAGAAAATTACAACTTGAAAATTCTAATGGACAAAAAGTCTTCTCATCTCAGGACTTATTACTTCAAATGGTGAATCCTGTAGGGATGGTAGAAGCACTCAGCCTGACCCACTTGGGTGAAATCCACTGCTCCTTCATTAATCACGTCCTGGACCTTGTTCTTCAGAGCCCAGCAGTCGGCAGTGTCATGTCCAGGACTATCGGAGTGGTATGCACATTTTTTTGTTGGGATGATAGTTAGGAGCAGAGATGTTGGGATTCCGGGGAGGAGCCCTTAGTGTAATCAGATTCAAACTCAACAGGTGTTGTAAAGCTTGAAACAGCGACATGTTGAGCTGGGTGAATTGCCTCCTGGACCTGCTAGGCTTACTCTGATCAACCTGTTGCTCTGGGCGGGGTTGTGGTTGGACCTGTGAAGTAGTAGCATCTTGGAGAGGTCTATTCATTGAACCAAACCTTTGACTTCTTAGAGGCTGATTAATGACTTGGTCCCTGACTTGGACTGGTTGCTTCATGTCTTGATGAAGCTGACTGATCATGGTCCTCCACTCTTCTTGCTCCTGAGTTAAGCCTTGGATGAGAGTCATCTGCCCCAGCATTTGGGTTCTCATTGCATCCACCTCAGCTTGTAGATGTTTCAGCCGTTCGTCCTTGTCATCTTTGGGACTTTTCTTGGCCAAATTCCCCACGGGGAGTGCCCTCAGCTCTTCCTGCCCCTTGGATAGGCTTAGGAAGATCTCCATGAACTGAGTCTCTTGAGCATGAAGACCCTGGTTATCTTGTTGGGAAGCCATTGCTGAAATAAACAGCGAAGAAGGTAAGTGACCTGTCAAAAGGGTACCTGTTATGCAATGATATGTATGATATGCATGCAATGTTTTCAAGGACCTCGCGGGATAAACAAGAAACTTTGTTAGAATCTGCATTTTGTAGCTTGATGAAAGGCACTGCATATTATTGAGAGGCCTTCTTCAAGAGTCAAGGCTCACCATATCGAGTGGGTCATAGCCCCTGACAACCTTGTCTAGAGGAAAATAAATCCCCTTTTCCCCTTGCTGGACAGTTGGTTCATCATGACCTGTATCACAAGCCCTTGAGATCCTTGAAATGGGTTAGTCCTTATGTAGGATGCATGCAATGGTATGATGTTATGCTATGCATGGAGTAATGTAGGTAAACCCTGTTATGAGTCCAGATTAAGGACTGTAAACAAACCCTGCAAGAAACTCAAGTGTCAGATAACAAGTATGCAAGTAGTCAAGTTTGAAAGCACACAAGTCACACAAAGAGCCCTTAGAGTTTAGGCCAGCATGAAGTTTGGGGTACTACCCTCTTGAAGTTGGTGGGCTCAAAACCTGTCCTATCAGAAGTAACCGGGTTCTAAGGGTCTCAATATCATTGGATTTCTTTCTATGTTCATCATTTCGATTTAGCCACTGAACTGGCGACCGAAATATTCCAAGAAAACAACCCTCAATTGAGTGTAGTATCGAGTATCAACCAACCTCGGACTGCACCAAAGTCAGTTATCTCACTACCCTAAAGAGGCCAAGATGGTTCAATTAAGGTTCCTAAGGTCAGTTGATGCTTCACGACACCACGCGGCGGCCCCGTACTCTCCTTGACTTGACTCAAGGGTTACCGGTACTCACCAAAGTGCCACATCAACGTAGCAGACTGCTTCAACCGTGTCGGTATACCCCGCACAGTTCCCTCAGAGTCTTGTTGCTACTTTCTAAGAAGGTATCCCCCAGATCCAGGTTAGGATCTATAGAACTCCCAAGACAGTGCCCACAATAATAAAGCACACAAAACAAAGCAATTGAAAACACAAGTATGAGCTATCCTAAGGTACACCTCACTTTAAGTTTATCCCCAGTAGAGTCGCCAGTTCTGTGATCGGTGGATTTAGAACTGACTGTTTAACGCTGGTTCGCGAAATGTCGCGGAAGCAAGAGTCGCCACCGTCTTTTATTTTCTCCAACATGGACAGGACAAAAGCACAGCAAAATTCCTTATGAGCTAGTTTCTCGGTTCGGGAGGTAGATTTATAGAAAGGGAAGGTGTTAGCACCCTTTCTATCCATGGTTATCCATGGGCTCTTAGATACTTGCTCTTATGTTTTCAAAGTGTTTGCTTTTCAAAATGTGAGTGGGTTTGAAAAAGTTTCGTTTAAAGATTTCTGAATAACTCTTGTATCTGTCCTCAAGAGTGTTTGAAAAATTGTTTTGAAAGCTTTTTGAAAGTGTCGGTGTGAAAATATTTTTGATTTGTTTTTTTGAATAGAGCAAGTATCCATGAGTCATCTACCTACCCTAAGGAATTAGGCTGTGTAAATGTCCTTAAGGTAGTGCCATCCCACCATTGAAAGGTAGGTAGCACCACCGTTGGAGGTGTTCGGGTCAATTCGAGTATAGGGACAGTGTGGTCACCGAAGCAATAGTTAGGACACCTTAGAAGCTACCCTTATGTCCTTGATCCTTTTTTAATCCGAGGCAACTGTTTCGAGGCAACTGTTCCGAAGCAACTGTTTCGAGGCAACTATTCCGAGGCAACTAGATCATGGACATAAGGACTTACTAAAACGTCCTATACTTGATGACCACGTTTCGAAGGCAACAAGTGAGGCGTACCCTAGAAGTGGTGTGTGAATTTGTGTGTTGTTTTCAGATTATATTTTATCTTTGATCATGGCATTGTGAGCTACGAATTATTTTTAATTAACCATACATTCTTTCATGCAATTTAGAATTTAAGAGTGCGGAAAGTAAAAGACGGAAAGATAAAGGTTACGCTATTACAAGGAGCGGGTCTATACACCGCCAAAATACAAAGACCCATTTGATAAAAGATGCAGAAAGTAAATAAATGCGGTAAACCTAATTACTATTACATCCAGAAAGCAGTTACATAATATTCGAAAAGAAAATAATGCGCGAAAAGAAATTAAACGTCCGAGGGTTTTGACCCTTTTGAGAAATTAAATGAAATTAAAGTCTAATTAATTATTTGTTTAAAGAAAAGGAAATGTTTTTTTTATGTTTTTGTATTTATGAAAATAGTGAAAATTAATTAAAGAAAACCCTAGTTCTAAATTATTTTAATTATTAATAAAAATGTCAAAATTAGGCTAATTAACTAATTAATTAATTTACATGTTTATTTACAAAAATAAATAGTAGTTAACAATAATAATAAATAATGAGGAAAATAATTTAATTAAGAAAAAAGGTAAAAATGTCAAAACCTAATTCTATGTATTTTATTTATTAAGAAAAAGATTAAAGTTTAAAACCTAAATTAACTAAATTAGTTATTGAAATTTATTTACAAAAATATTTAAATGGTGAAATTAATAATAATTAAACATATTTGTATTTTTGATTTTTCTGTTTTTATTATAGAAAATTAATTTATGGTTAAAAAATAAAAATAATTAAAGCAATTAAAAAGAATTAGAAAGAAAAGAAATTGAAATAAATATACAAATAAGGGGGGGTGTCTGGCCCATTATGGAGGTAAAACTGCAGCAATTCAGGCCCATTGACAAAGCCTTTGTTTGACTTTCCAAGATTGTGTGCACGCTTGTTTGACTGGACCACCATGGATCTCATTCAGTGGCCCTTGGATTGACCATCAGGAGCGCATGGCAAGCCTGAGCGTGAGTGTGTATGGTGAGCCCTTGAGTGAGCGCTGCATAGGAAAGTGTGATCGGTGGATCTGGAACTGACTGTTTAACGCTGGTTCGCGAAATGTTACAGAAGCAAGAGTCGCCAGCATCTTTTATTTTCTCCAACATGGAAAGGACAAAAGCACAGAAAAATTCCTTATTGAGATTAGTTCTCGGTTCGGGAGGTAGATTTATAGAAAGGGAAGGTGTTAGCACCCTTTCTATCCATGGTTATCCATGGGCTCTTAGATACTTGCTCATTTGTGTTTTCAAAAATGTTTGTTTGTTTTTCAAGTGTGAGTGGGTTTGAAAAAGTTTCTTTGAAAGTTTCAGATCGACTCTTGTATCAGTCCTCAAGAGTGTTTGAAAAGTTATTTTTTGAAAGCTTTTTGCAAAGTGTCGGTGTGAAAAGAAGTTTTTGATTTGTTTTGAAATAGAGCAAGTATCTACGAGTCATCTACCTACCCTAAGGAATTATGTTGTGTAAATGTCCTTAAGGTAGTGCCATCCCACCATTGAGAGGTAGGTAGCACCACCGTTGGAGGTGTTCGGGTCAATTCGAGGATTAGGGACAGTGTGGTCACCAGAGCAATAGTAGGACACCTTAGAAGCTACCCTCATGCCATGTTCATGGACATGAGGACTTACTAAAACGTCCTCTACTCGACGACCACGTTTCGAGGGGCAAGGCAACAGTGAGGCGTACCCTAGGAGTGGTGTGTGAATCGTGTGTCATTTTCAGTTATTATTTGTCTTGATCATGCCTTGGGTGTTCTACGTTTTGATTTTATTTGAGCATACATTCTTTCATGTGATTAACAGTTTAAAAGTGCGGAATTTAAAGTGCGGAAAAAATAAAAGTCCTACGCTATTACAAGGCGCATGTCTACATCGCCAAATTAAACCAAGACCCGATTTGAATAAATAAAAATGCAGAAAATAAATATCCTAATTATCTATTACAAAGCTTTGGGGCAATTACATGAAATTTAAAAAGGAAATAAAAAGCAAACGCGCGAAATGTAATTATAATCGAAGGTGCGAGGGCGTTGGACCCTTTAAAGAAATTAAATTAGAATTAAAGGTTAATTAATGATTAAATAAAGAAAAGAACTTATTTTTTTATGTTTTTTTGTATTTATGAAATTAAAGAGAATTAATTGGAATTAAAAGTTGAATAAAACCCTAGTTCTAAATTGTTTATTAATTTATTAAAAAAAGTTTAAGTTTGACCTAATTTAACCTAATTGTTTAATGACAAGTTTATTTATAAAAATAATTAATTATTAATAATAAGAATAAGATGAAATTATTTTATTGAGAAAAAGAATAAAAATCTAAAACCTAATTTCTACTCTTTTTAGTCATTTAGAAAACAAATTAAAATTTAAACCCTAAATTAAAACTAAATTGATTATTAAATTCATTTACAAAATAATATTAATGCATTAAATGATAAATAAATAAATTTTATTTTTTGACTTTTCTGACTTTTTTGTATTTTTGTGTTATAAAATTTATTTTATGAATTAAAGGAAAATCATTAAATTAAAACAAATAAAAAAAGAGAAAAAGAATGAGAGAAAGAAATACAAACATAGGGGGTGTTGACCCAATTTGGAGGTCATATTGGAGCAATTAGGCCCATGAAATGCAAGCCCATGTTGACTTTCCTGGCGCGTGTGAGGAACAGCTGACTAATGCATATGGTAGACTCCAGATCCTGACCTTTGGATTGACCCCTGGTGACATGTGGCGTGCCAAGGTGTTGGGTGTATGATGGACCCTGGGCAGGGAATTGTACCTGAATGCATTATAAACAAAATTATGAAGAATATAGGGGACCTGGGAATCGAACCCAGGTCCCAATGCTTGCATGACAGCACACCTTCCACCCAGCCAAACGCGTTTGTTTGATATGTAATGGACAATGAATAATAAGAGAGAGAAAACAAGTATTAGTGGGACAAATAAAAAAGGGCGCCAGTTATTCAAACTGGCCAGTCACCGTTCAACACCTCATCATCTCTTTCCTGTCTTCTTTGCTTTTGCCTGAAAATACAGATGAATAGCGGGGGTTTTAAACCCCCACTAACCCTAACATACAAAAATAGCGATTAGCTCATAGTTGAAAAGAAAAAGGGCGCGAGGTGTGAGATTAATCCGTATGGGTCTCCTGGTTTCAATGGTACAGGTTTGATTGGCTAATTTTGCCTTAGGCGTAAAACCCCAAATCTGGAGCTTTGAAACCCTAAGCATCGTTCATGGTAACTTTTGATACAGGCAACCATTCTTTAATTGAATGGTACCAGTAGCTCTGGAATGATCATGTTAGTACAATTTAAACATCAAAATGCATTGATATGGCATGTAAATTCAAATACGATTCTGCAAAATGTTATGAACATGGTGACTTGGTTATACCAGTTCTTTACGTGTGGAGACTTGGCTTTGGTTGGAAAAGATTCCTGGTATTGTCAGGAGTCTATTGGAATGCTTCTTTTGCTTGGAAACGTGCTCTATGTGTGTTTTCAGTTTTGAAATTTTTGAGAGAAAAGTGCAAAGTGTTCTTTGAGTTTGGGCGCAGCTTGCTTGTCCTTGTGATTAGGTTTAGGTTTTTCTTACGTATGTGAATGATTTAGGTTAACAAAACAAGCCCAAAATCCATTCAATCAATGTTTTTGAATTTGTGATTTTCATGAATATTTTTCAATCTTTTTGTCATGAAGAACATGCCTATTTGCATAGAATCTTTCCTTTTTTTGATGTGCACGAAATCTTGAGTGAATAAGGAGTGGAAATGCTACACAAAAGATTCCAAAACATTTGTTTAGTATTTTTCTCATATTTAATTTTAATTAAATGAATTAATAGATTTAAAAATTCAATTAATAAATTAAAAATAAGAAAATAACTCCCCTTTGGGTCAATGGGTCGTGCATAGCTTTTGGGTGATGATTCTTGGAAGAAATTGTGGCCCATTAGCAATTTTGAGGCATTTGAAGCAAAGTTGACTTTTCAAAATTCCCAAACATTTCCCAACTTCCACAAGGCATATCTTGCTCAATTTTTAAGCTTTGATCATGTTCTTAGACATTTTGAAAATGTCTTGAAGTCCTCTAACCAATGCCTTTGGTCCCATGTCATTTTGATTTACCAATCTCAAGTTATGGTCCTTGACTTAAAGTGCCTTTTTGTTGACTTTTGAAAATGACCTATAATGTTGAGATTGATAACTTTTTGTGAGAGCATTTCTTGGACTTGAAGTGTGAAGAGGAGTTGTAGGAAATGTCATTCTCTTCAAAATGAGCTTTGGATGGAATTTTTCTGATAAACCATGTGGAAGTTATGCCTTGGTCAGTTTGCAGTTGACTTTTTCAGCTGCCAAATATAGAAACTTTTGCATCTTGAGACTTTTTGAGCCATACCTTGAGAATCATGATCAAGAATTGATCAAATGATGTTTGTGGCTTCAAAATAAGTTGTTGACCAAAAATTTTGACTTTTGACTGTCAAATGACCATTTTGCCCCTGCAGTTGACTGTTGAGCAATTAGGGTTTTTGACTGTGCAATTTTGTGCTGTAAGTCTTGAATCTTGACATAAGGATGCTTGAAAATGTTTATAGGCATTTGGGACTTGTTTTGACCCTTGGAAACTTCAACTTCTTTGCCAGAACCAAAACCCTAATTTTTGACTGTTAGGAGGCCATTGGACTGTGCAACCCTTGGGAGATTTTGAAGCATGCTCTTTGCAAACCTTGAAGAATATGGGAGGGCAAATTTTGGGGTACAACAGAAAGCATTATAACAAAAATCATGAATTAAGTGGGGGGACCTGGGAATCGAACCCAGGTCCCTATACCTGCAAGACACCTCAGCAACCAACTGAGTCAGGCAACGCGCTTGTTCATATAATGGAGAATAAATGTTATATAAAAAAACAATGTTAGTGGTATAAACAAAGAAAAGCGCGCCAGATATTTGAACGCTCCTATCATGCTTGGACACCTCAGCTTCTTCTTCATCTTTTTCCTGCAATTATAAAACAAGTAGCGGGGGTTTTAAACCCCCACTAAGTGGAACCTGTGAAAATAGCGATTATGCCCATGGGTTAAATAAATTGAGCGCGAGGGTTTCATTGAATCAGGTTTCTTGCAACGAATTCATTCATATTGGTCTTGAGGTCCAATTTTTCCATACAAGGAAAGCCCTATTTTGAAGCTTCTAAAACCCTAGGTTTCATCCATGGTGGATTTCGTTTCAAGCAGCTACAGAACAATTAAACTATGCCAAACGCTTCAGGAAGATGTCAGTAATGCAAATCAATGAATAAAACATATGAATGATGCGTAGAAATTGAAATTCGATTATGGAATATTTGTGAAGAAACGTGATTCTGTTCTACCGTTTCTTTGAGTATAGAAGCTTGTTCTTGATTGCAATCAACTCCTGGAAGGTTCAGCAACGTGTTAGAATGCTTTTTATGCTTTGAAACGTGCTCCAACTATGAAATCAGTTTCAAGCTTTTTGTTGAAATTTTGCAATTTGGTTATGGAGCATGAGCAGTTTTTTCGTGTCCTTCTGAATTAGGTTAGGTTGTGCATAAGTATGTGAAGCAAATTAGGTCAAGAAAGAGCCCAAAAGTCCATGAATTGATGACTTGAATCTTTGATTGTCAATCATATATTTTCCAATCTTTTTTCATGAAAATCTTGCCAAATGTGGATGATCTTGTCCCCTTGCATGATGCACGAAATCTTTAGCATATAATGAGTGTATTTGCTGCATAAAAAGATTTGAAAAAGCATTATTTGATATTTTCTCATAATTAAATCTAATTAAATGAATTAATAAGAATAAAAATTCAATTAATTAATTAAAAATAAGAAAATAAATCCTTTTAAGCTCAATGGGTCGTTCATAGGCTTTGGGTAATGATTCAAGGAAGAATTTGAGGCCCATTAGCAAATTTGAAGTGTTTTAAGCAAAGTTGACTTTTGAAAATTCCCAAAAATTTCCCAACTTCTCCAATGCATATCTTGCTCAATTTTGAAGCTATGATCATGTTCTTGGACATTTTGGAAAGGTATTGAAGTCCTCTAACCAATGCATTTGGTCCCATGTCATTTTGATTTACCAATCTCAAGTTATGGTCTTTGACTTAAAGTGCCTTTTTGTTGACTTTTGAAAATGACCTATAATGTTGAAATTGATAACTTTTTGTGAGAGCATTTCTTGGACTTGGAGTGTGAAGATGAGTTGTAGGAAATGTCACCCTCTTCAAAATGAGCTTTGGATGGGATTTTTCTGATAAACCATGAGGAAGTTATGCCCTGGTCAATTTGCAGTTGACTTTTCAGTTGTCCAAAAATAGAAACTTTTGCATCTTGAGACTTTTTGAGCCATGCCTTGAGAATCATGATCAAGAATTGATCAAATGATGTTTGTGGCTTCAAAATAAGATGTTGACCAAATTTTTTTACTTTTGACTATCAAATGACCATTTTTCCCCTGCAGTTGACTGTGGAGCAATTAGGGTTTTTGACTGTGCAACTTGGTGCTGTGAGTCTTGAGACTTGACATATGGATGCTTGACAATGTATATAGGCATGTGGGACTTGATTGGACTCTTGGAAACCTCAGTTTCTTTGCCAGAACCAAAACCCTAATTTTTGACTGTTAGGAGGCCATTGGACTGTGCAACCCTTGAGAGATTTTGAAGCTTGATCTTGGCAAACCTTGAAGAATATGGGAGGGCAAATTTTGGGGTACAACAGAAAGCATTATAACAAAAATCATGAATTAAGTGGGGGGACCTGGGAATCGAACCCAGGTCCCTATACCTGCAAGACACCTCATCAACCAACTGAGCCAGGCAACGCGCTTGTTCATATAATGGAGAATAAATGTTATATAAAAAAACAATGTTAGTGGTATAAACAAAGAAAAGCACGCCAGATATTTGAACGCTCCTATCATGCCTGGACACCTCAGCTTCTTCTTCATCTTTTTCCTGCAATTATAAAACAAGTAGCAGGGGTTTTAAACCTCCACTAAGTGGAACCTGTGAAAATAGCGATTATGCCCATGGGTTAAATAAATTGAGCGCGAGGGTTTCATTGAATCAGGTTTCTTGCAACGAATTCATTCATATTGGTCTTGAGGTCCAATTTTTCCATACAAGGAAAGCCCTATTTTGAAGCTTCTGAAACCCTAGGTTTCATCCATGGTGGATTTCGTTTCAAGCAGCTACAGAACAATTAAACTATGCCAAACGCTTCAGGAAGATGTCAGTAATGCAAATCAATGAATAAAACATATGAATGATGCGTAGAAATTAAAATTCAATTATGGAATATTTGTGAAGAAACGTGATTCTGTTCTACCGTTTCTTTGAGTATAGAAGCTTGTTCTTGATTGCAATCAACTCCTGGAAGGTTCAGCAACGTGTTAGAATTCTTTTTATGCTTTGAAACATGCTCCAACTATGAAATCAGTTTCAAGCTTTTTGTTGAAATTTTGCAATTTGGTTATGGAGCATGAGCAGTTTTTTCGTGTCCTTCTGAATTAGGTTAGGTTGTGCATAAGTATGTGAAGCAAATTAGGTCAAGAAAGAGCCCAAAAGTCCATGAATTGATGACTTGAATCTTTGATTGTCAATCATATATTTTCCAATCTTTTTTCATGAAAATCTTGCCAAATGTGGATGATCTTGTCCCCTTGGATGATGCACGAAATCTTTAGCATATAATGAGTGTATTTGCTGCATAAAAAGATTTGAAAAAGCATTATTTGATATTTTTTCATAATTAAATCTAATTAAATGAATTAATAAGAATAAAAATTCAATTAATTAATTAAAAATAAGAAAATAAATCCTTTTAAGCTCAATGGGTCGTTCATAGGCTTTGGGTAATGATTCAAGGAAGAATTTGAGGCCCATTAGCAAATTTGAAGTGTTTTAGGCAAAGTTGACTTTTGAAAATTCCCAAAAATTTCCCAACTTCTCCAATGCATATCTTGCTCAATTTTGAAGCTATGATCATGTTCTTTGACATTTTGGAAAGGTATTGAAGTCCTCTAACCAATGCCTTTGGTCCCATGTCATTTTGATTTACCAATCTCAAGTTATGGTCTTTGACTTAAAGTGCCTTTTTGTTGACTTTTGAAAATGACCTATAATGTTGAAATTGATAACTTTTTGTGAGAGCATTTCTTGGACTTGGAGTGTGAAGATGAGTTGTAGGAAATGTCACCCTCTTCAAAATGATCTTTGGATGGGATTTTTCTGATAAACCATGAGGAAGTTATGCCCTGGTCAATTTGCAGTTGACTTTTCAGTTGTCCAAAAATAGAAACTTTTGCATCTTGAGACTTTTTGAGCCATGCTTTGAGAATCATGATCAAGAATTGATCAAATGATGATTGTGGCTTCAAAATAAGATGTTGACCAAATTTTTTGACTTTTGACTATCGAATGACCATTTTGCCCCTACAGTTGACTGTGGAGCAATTAGGGTTTTTGACTGTGTAACTTGGTGCTGTGAGTCTTGAGACTTGATATATGGATGCTTGACAATGTATATAGGCATGTGGGACTTGATTGGACTCTTGGAAACCTCAGTTTCTTTGCCAGAACCAAAACCCTAATTTTTACTGTGTTAGGAGGCAATTGGACTGTGCAACCCTTGAGAGATTTTGAAGCTTGATCTTGGCAAATCTTGAAGAATATGGGAGGGCAAATTTTGGGGTACAACACTAAGTATTTAGAATTTAACTTTTCCAAGGTAAAATTTGACTTTTGAGCTTCTTGATGAAACAAACTTCATATTCCAACATGTCTTGATGAAATGTGATTTTTGTGTTTTGATTTTGATCCAAAACCAAAGTTTTACTTTTTAGCTTGCAAATGACCATTTTGCCCTTGCAGATGGCTCGCTTGGAAAGAAATGATATTTCAAGGCTTGGATTCGTTCAAGAGAAAACTTTTGAGAATCCAGGGTGATTTTCCTGAAAAATGAGGGCAAATTTTGGGGTACAACAAGGTTCGGAGAGATAGAAAGTACAAAGAGTATGACCCTTTTATAATGACACATAATGTTAGGCAAACAACCATCGACTGGTTACACACATGCCTATTTTCCTGCATGGTTCAAGCAACAATTATCATGTATTATTGCACCAAGTTCTGAAATAATCCATTTGTGATGTTTTTCTGAAGGCCTTCCTCAACATGTAAATAAATGTCACATATACTTTGTAAATGGATACTATGATCGGTGGGAATAGAACTGACTGTTTTGGAATGTTGGTTCGCATTTTGCGTTTGTTTTTGCAAAATTTCGCGGTAAGCAAGAGTCGCCACCGTCTTTTATTTTATCCAACAAGGAAAGGACAAAAGCACAGAAAAATTCCTTTTTGAGATGTTTCTCGGGTTCGGGAGGTAGATTATAGAAAGGGAAGGTGTTAGCATCCTTTCTATCCGTGGTTATCCATGGGCTCTTAGGTACTTGCTCAAAGTGTTTTCAAAAGTTTTGCTTTTCTTTGTGATTGTGGGTTTGAAAAGAATTTTGTTTTTGAAAAGAGTGTAAGTGCGAAAAGTTTTGTTTTTGTTTTCAAAAGAGCAAGTACTTAAGAACCTCTACCTACTCAAAAAGGAATTAAATTGTACAAGTGTCCTTTAGACAATGCCATCCCGCTATTGAGGAGTAGGTAGCATCGTCGTTGGAGTTTTCGGGTTAATTCGATTAAGGGACGTGTGGTCACTAAAGCAATGTTAGGATGCCTTAGCGGTAACCCTAATGTCTTAGATCATTTTATCCGAGGCAACCGTTTCGAGGCAACTGATGATCTTTGGACAAGAGGGCGACCTCTAAAACTTCCTATACTCAATGACCACGTTCGAGGCAACCAAGTGAGGTGTACCCTAAGAGTGGCATGTGCGAGTGTATTGTTTTTCAGTTATATTATCTTTGCATGTCATGGTGAGCTACTGTTGATTTTAAGTTAAGATAGATCTTGTCATGCATAGCCTATTATTCAAACATCTAACAGTTAATGGTTGCAAGAATTAAATTGTAGAAAATAAATCTAAGCTATTACAAGGTGTCAGGTATTTACATCGCCAAAAACAAACCCTTGAAATTAAATTGTGAAAAGTAAATAAAAGCGATAAATAAAAGTCCTAAGTTAAAACTATTACATCCTCGGAGCATTTACAATATATGGATCAAAAATAATATGCACGCGAGAAAAATTGAATCGGAATGTCCTAGGGTTTTGACCCTTTTTATTAAATAAAGCATATTTTTTGTTATTTTTGATTTAAGAATTAAGTCTAAACTAATAATTAATTGATTAAAAGAAAATATTTTGAGTTTTTATTTTAATTAAGGAAATAAAAAAATGGTTAAAAATATTAAAACCCTAATTCTATATTGATTTTAATTTAATGCAAAATATATTGAGATTGATCCTAATTAAAACTAAATTAATTGGTTAATTTTATTTAATATAATAAATAATAACATTAATGGATTTTAAATAAAAATATTTTTTGTTTTTCTGATTTTTTTATGAAAAAGTTAATTAATTAATTGGTTAATTAAAATACTAATAATAATAAAATAGAAATAGAAAATAATGAAAAGAAAAATAAAATAAACAAACTCAGGGGGGTGCTGGGCTTGAAAAGGGAGTGCGATTTGCAATTTTTGGACCCAAAATGCTTCAGCCTGTTGGACTTTTTGGATTTGCTAGGCGTGCATTGACTTGAGACCATGGTAGTCTTCCAATCTAGGCCATTGGATCTGCTTCATGAGCCACGTAGCATTGAAGATCTGCAAGCGCATGGTGGCCCATCCCTTGAGAAATGCATATGAGTCCCTGAAGAAAAAATATAACAAGGTTTTGGGGGACCTGGGATTCGAACCCAGGTCCCAATACTCATATGCCAACACGCTTACCACTCAACCAACTGCATCTCTTTGTTATTGTAATAAGAAAATAATATTATATAAAGAAACAAAACACTAAGCCTCCAAAAACAAAAAAAAAACGCGCCACTGATTTGAATAGGCCAATGGCATTAGGACACGCCATCATCTTCCTCACAAGACCTGGTTTGTTTACCTGCGGATTTTCATCCGCAGGAAGTTTCGTAGGATGGTTCTAAAACTCGCTCCAGGCCATGAAAATGCTATTCAAGAACATAGACATGTTCGTCTCTTCCTCCTCATCATTCCTATAACCATTGTTTGTCTCAATTTATCCTGCATAAGAGACGCTTAAAAAACAAGAACGAGAACCCTAGGTTCGAGCATCATAATACAGGGCCTAAGAATGAAATTGAATAATACAGAAACTTTGCAAATGATGTCAGGAGTTCAAATATGCAATTATTTTAAAGAATGGATGAAAGATTGGAGCTTCACGATTCCATGAATATGGCGGTTCAGGATGATACTTACAGGGCTTTTGGAGGCAGGAGAGCACACGATAATGATTGGTACTGCTTCAGTGAGATCCAAGGAAGCGATTGGAACCTTTGTTTGATCCTCAAAAGGTCTCTAAGTGCAATTTTAGATCAAAGGTTTTCAAGCTTTTTTCTCCAATTCTTATGGCCGTTTCTGCAGTCCTCTATGCGTGTTCTAGGTCAAAAGATGGGCCAATATCCATGTGCATTGAAGAATCAGGATTTGATTTTGATCACCATAACCATATTTCCAAATATAGACAAGATCTGATTTTTTATGCTTGAATGAGCCATGATGCGATTTTATTGAGTGAATAATGATAATTGCAAGTTGTACAAATCACAAAGATCTCATTTCATTAATTTTTGGATTTTATTTGAATTAATATAGATTTAAAAAGAATTAAATTAATAAAAATTAAATAAAATAGAAAAATAAATGTTTGGTCATGAAATTAAATATGGGACACGTGTGTGGCATTACAAGACCAAATAAAGTGGAAAAAAGTGGGGCCTTTTGTCAAAAATTGGAGTTTTGAGGATAGTTGACTTTTGGCAATTTTGGAAAAATGGCCAACTTCAACAATGCATAACTTCTTCAATTTTGAACTTTTGGATGTGTTCTTTGACTTTTTAGAAACCTTGAGATGTCCTATAATCAACATTTTTTGTCTCATCTAATTTTGATGTTCCATGCTCAAGGTATAAGCTTTGGCAAAAGAGGTGTTTTTGTTGACTTTCAAAAATGACCTGTAATGTCCAAATTTGTAACTTTTTGTGAGAGCATTTATTGATCTTGGGGTGTGATGATGGATTGTAGGAAATTGCATCCTCTTCAAAATGAGCTTTGGATGGGTCCTTTCTCATAAAGTATGAGAAAGTTATGCTTGGCCAAAGTTGGGTTGACTTTTCCTGCAAAACCCTAATTTAGCAACTTTTAAATCTTGATGAATCTTGAGAAATCCTTGATGAATCATGATCAACCCTTGATAAAATGATGAATTAACCTTCAAAATGAGAATGTTGACAAAAAATCTTGAGGTTTGACTGTATTTGGGACACAGTTGACTTTTTCCCTAGCATAGTCGATTTTTGGGCCTCTTGAGCAATTGACTGACCAAACTTCCTCTGCAAGGCTTGAAATTTGACATGGATGAACTTAAGAACATATTAAGACATTGGGAAGCAATTGGGGCCATTTGGATATGAGGACCTTAGTGCAACACAAAACTCGAATTTTGACTTGACTGCCTTAGGAGGTGATTTGACTGTCCAACCCTTGAGCCATCTTGACCAATTTGAAGATCATTCTTGACATGTCTTTCAGAAATATGGGAGAGAAAATTTTGGGGTACAACAGTTGCCCCTGTTCAATTTTCTTAAACCTGAGGATATAGATTGGCTTTCGAGCCTTTCGTGATCCGAAGGTGGAATATAATTGAACACTAGAGTGCCTAGAAATTTGCACTCACATGGTGTAGTATCAGCATTGTGATGTCGGGAATGGGCTTACAGATGCCATTTGGAGGTTGTTAGTAGGAGGATGGGCTTACAGATGCCATCTGCATGAGTGTCGATCGCATAAGAGATTCCTTAGCGAGAATTTGCATACTTGTTGTTGTAGAAGATTCCGCTGGGGAAGTCTAACTTTTATTGAGATTTAGGAACTCGCCTATTCTTTAACTGAGAGAATGCCTCGGCTGAGTATTAAGAACCTGTCCATAATTCAACTGGGGGGTAATCTTCATCAAGATCTAGGAATTGTCTCGTGCTCAATGGGAGTATACCGTTGAGGTTATAGAACTTGTCCACACTGTGACAGAGGAAAACATCAAGATCTAGGAACTGACTCGCACTCACCGGGAGTATATTGTTGAGGTTATAGTACTTGTCCACACTATGATGTAGGGAAGCATCTTCATCAAGATCTAGGAACTGTCTCGTGCTCACCGGGAGTATACCGTTGAGGTTATAGAACTTGTCCATACTATGACGTAGGGAAGCATCTTCATCAAGATCTAGGAACTGTCTCGTGCTCACCGGGAGTATACCGTTGAGGTTATAGAACTTGTCCACACTATGACGGAGGAAAACATCAAGATCTAGGAACTGACTCGTGCTCACCGGGAGTATACCGTTGAGGTTATAGTACTTGTCCACACTATGACGTAGGGAAGCATCTTCATCAAGATCTAGGAATTGTCTCGTGCTCACTGGGAGTATACCGTTGAGGTTATAGAACTCGTCCACATTATGACGGAGGAAAACATCAAGATCTAGGAACTTACTCGTGCTCACCGGGAGTATACCGTTGAGGTTATAGTACTCGTCCACACTATGACGTAGGGAAGCATCTTCATCAAGACCTAGGAACTGTCTCGTGCTCACCGGGAGTATACCGTTGAGGTTATAGAACTCGTCCACACTATGACGGAAGAAAACATCAAGATTTAGGAACTGACTCGTGCTCACCGGGAGTATACCGTTGAGGTTATAGTACTCGTCCACACTATGACGTAGGGAAGCATCTTCATCAAGATCTAGGAACTGTCTCGTGCTCACCGGGAGTATACCGTTGAGGTTATAGAACTCGTCCACACTATGACGGAGGAAAACATCAAGATCTAGGAACTGACTTGTGCTCACCGGAGTATACCATTGAGGTTATAGTACTTGTCCACACTATGACGTAGGGAAGCATCTTCATCAAGATCTAGGAACTGTCTCGTGCTCACCGGGTGTATACCGTTGAGGTTATAGAACTTATCCACACTATGACGGAGGAAAACATCAAGGTCTAGGAACTGACTCGTGCTCACCGGGAGTATACCGTTGAGGTTATAGTACTCGTCCACACTATGACGTAGGGAAGCATCTTCATCAAGATCTATGAACTGTCTCGTGCTCACCGGGAGTATACCGTTGAGGTTATAGAACTTGTCCACACTATGACGGAGGAAAACATCAAGATCTAGGAACTGACTCGTGCTCACCGGGAGTATACCGTTGAGGTTATAGTACTCGTCCATACTATGACGTAGGGAAGAATCTTCATCAAGATCTAGGAACTGTCTCGTGCTCACCGGGAGTATACCGTTGAGGTTATAGAACTTGTCCACACTATGACGGAGGAAAACATCAAGATCTAGGAACTGACTCGTGCTCACCGGGAGTATACCGTTGAGGTTATAGTACTCGTCCACACTGTGACGTAGGGAAGCATCTTCATCAAGATCTAGGAACTGACTCGTGCTCACCGGGAGTATATCATTGAGGTTATAGTACTCATCCACGCTATGACGTAGGGAAGCATCTTCATCAAGATATAGGAACTGTCTCGTGCTAACCGGGAGTATACCGTTGAGGTTATAGAACTTGTCCACACTATGACAGAGGAAAACATTAAGATCTAGGAACTGACTAGTGCTCACCGAGAGTATACCGTTGAGGTTATAGTACTCGTCCACACTATGACGTAGAGAAACTGTCGAGATTTAGAACCTTATCTGAAATTCAACCGAGGATAATTCAATTGAGATTTAAGAACTGGTCAGATCTTCGACTAAGCTGGGAACTTAACTGCATCTTTCCTGAAAGGTAAAGGTCAGTCATATGCAATGCATGATATGGGTCAAGCAATGATGTTCTCAACATAAATGAGATTGTATGGTATGATGTGTATATGCATGTATCATGATGTATGGAAATGTGATGTTTTAGCTGGGGAACATAAATCCCGGAGCTGCTGGAGAATAGAGTAGAGTTCTTCGTTTCCGCTGGGGATGATGAACGGAGATAATTGTGAGAAGAAGCCTGCAGGACAGAAGAACTCCGTTGGGGGAATAAACTGATGAAGAGATTACTCCGAGGGGACTACTCTGTGGGGGAGAGATGTTCTATTGAAGATTTTACCGATAACTCCGCTGGGGATTCTGTTGATAAGCTCTGTTGGGGATTTTAATGATGAACTTCGATGGGGATAGAAAGAATTTCGCTGGGGATGATCCTTCAGTTGCAACTTGCTGAGGATAACCCAGTTAGACTCTTGTGAGGATAACCTTCTGAATTTGGCTGGGGAGACTTATTTGTGCTTCGCATGGGATAAGCTTCCAGAGTCTACTGGGGGAGTTGACTCAACTCCATCGGGGAAGCTTTTTTAGACTGCGTTGGGGAAATGACTCCGCTGTGGTACCTTGTATTCCGCCGGGGAACCTTCTTATATTCTGTTGAGGAATATTAAGACTGTCGGGGATGCTCTTACGCTTGCTGGAGAATATCTTTATACTCCGTTGGGGAATATTAAGACCTTTTTGGGGATACCCAACCTTTTTAGGGCTGATGGTAGATCAACTCTGCTTGGCAAGAGTATTGCTGATTTGTTCATAGTTGCAAGTCTTAGTGGGGAAATCTATCCTTACTGTTTTACTCTGCGGGGAGTGACGGTATCTTGGTCACATTCTTCAGCTGAATATATACCTTGGTACCTGGTGGACAGAGTAACTTGTACAATTCGGAAAATTCTTATTTGCCCCTGCTTTTGCGGGAGAAGGTGCCTGCGGAGGCCCTGTGGATCGAGTATTATCCCCACCTATGAGGTGCTTGGTATCTTTCGGTCAAAATGACAAGTCTTCTTCTGGTAGGCCAGTGACTAGATGACGAGACATAGTCGTACGCTTTGATCCGTAATTTTTGCCTGGACCGCCCTTTTGGGTTTTCAGTTCACCGGGATACCCTTTTTTTCCCAAGCCGCCTTTTCAGGTTTTCGACTTGCCGGGTGTACAAATTTTCATTTTCATCCCTTATTTTTGCCCGAACCCTTTTGGTTCGCCAGGAAGCCCTTATTTTTGCCTAGGCCAGTAAACCTAGAGGCTCTTTGATTATGCGTAGTACTTTTTTTTTACTATGTCCATGCTCTCAGGATGTAGGGAGGTGCCACTGTTGGTAGTGTTGTGTTACCATACTACCAGAAGATCTTCGTTTTATCGTGCAAGATTCGTTGCTGGAATTTACGTCCAATGCCCTAATTGATTCAGATGGAGATTTGCCCCTGGCTATTTGGCATTTTGAGAGATTCCTTGAATCTTGACTTAACTTCCCCAGATGATGGACAATGCTCATGCCGTGCCCCTGGATTGGAAGTGTTTTTTCCACTTGAGGTGACCCTTTTTATTGAGAAGGTTTTTGTTCACTAGATATTCTTCGTGCGAACTTCTCTGCTGTTTGAACAAATAGTCATATGCAAACAATGTTATTTTAAGAATGCAAAGCTTACGTTTGTCTTGAAGTTTTTGAAAATGCATTTTTTCAGTAAGATAGGAAAATTTTGTAAAATGTGACGTCAACTCAAGATTTACAGCAAGCCCTACATGAGTCAGGATACCTTTTGTAACAGTATGCTTTCGAACTAACCCATGCTTCAGCTAGGACTTTTAAGGGTTATATTGTGGCCTGGTTCACGGTTTAAGAAACAAAGGATAAAGGCTCAAATTTTATTTGTACCCACCTGTTCTTCGTGATGTTCTTCGATCCTAAACTCAGCTAATCGTGCATTAGATCTTGTTTGAGTCTTTGCTCTGACATACCAGTGATGGTTCGGATACTGACAATTTATTTTGAACACGCAGTCATTTTGTTGAGAGTTTGCAGGATCTCTTTCTTTTTGATTTTATTATCCCTGTCTTTTGCCTGAACTGTTTCTTTTGTAATTACAGTCAGCGGGATGCCCCAGTTTTGTAAGTCTCCTTCATAGGTTTTGACTTGATGGGCTTTTATTTCGAGAGATAATGACTGTCTGTCCTTACGATTATACGGAACCATCACCGTATTTTGTTTCGGAAGGACTTCTTTGATGCCATTCATTGTGCACCTGGATTAATTGAGAAAACTACCCTGCCCCAGGTTATAATTACGGGTTTTAATTTGTGAAACGAAAAACTCCAACTTCTTTGGCTCAAAGGGGTTGACTAGGGATTATCTTCCTTATAACCCCGCTGTTTAGGATTTGAAACAATGCCTGTACATCGTCAGCGGGGTTTGTTCAAAAGCATACTATAGAGATTTTGGTATCATTTTCGTCATCCTCCCTCAAAAGGCTTAGAATTTTTTAATCGAGAGTTGAACATCACAAAAAAATGAAAGTAATTTGAATATAGTGAATACGAATGGATTGATTCAGAACAGACATATGCAATGCATTGATAAAGTAATAAAGTTTGACATGATAATAATTGTTTGAATAAGCAAAGAAAGATACAACTTCAGAATTTAAATGAACAAAAGTCTCTTAATTTGAACTAGTCATTTCAGGTGGAGAACCCTTAACGGAAGATTTTCATTTCGCCATCCGGCATGAATTCCAGCATTCTTCCGTCAATCAAGTCTTGGATCTTGTTTTTCAAAGCCCAACAGTCGTCGGTGTCATGTCCAGGACTATAGGAGTGGTATGCACAAACTGCGTCGGGATGGTAGCTAGGAGCAGAGGTATTGGGATTTCGGGGAGGATCCTTTAAAGGAATCAGATTGACCTCAACCAAGCGTTTCAGTATTAGAGATGATGGTATATCAGTCTCAGAGAAATGTCTTCCGGACGTATTTTACTTACGCCGATTACCCCGTTGACGCTGGCGAGGTTGATGCTGGGCTTGTGACCCTGAAGCAAGCTGAGGAGCTTTTCCCTTGTCTTCTTGCCCCAAAGGTGGTTGAATGATGACTTGATCTTCAACCCTAGTTGTTTTCCCTACTTGGTCACTTTGAAGTAGTTTGTTGACGAGGACCCTGAGCTCTTCTTGTCTTTGAGCCAGGTCTTAAATGAGAGCCATATGGCCCACCAGTTGTCCCATCATCTGGATCTTCATTGTTGCCAACTCAATCTGTAGCCCTTCCAATTGATCATTCCTGACGCCGCTTGGATTCCCTAGGACTAAGCCCCTTGTGAGGAGAGCTTTTATCTCTTCCTGCCCCTGGGATAGGTTCAAGAACATTTCTTGAAGTTGGGCATTTTGAGCCTGGAGATCTTGGTTGTCTTGTGAGAGAGCCATTGCTGAAATAAACAGCGGGAACATGAGAGACCTGTACTGGATGACCTGTTATGCAATGATATGTATGATATATGTATGCAATGTTTTCAAGGATCTTGCGGGGTAAACAAGAAACTGTTAGAATTTGAATCTGGTAGCTTGATTGAATGAGCTTCATGTTGCTGAGAGTCCTTCTTCAAGAGTCAAGCTCACCATACCAAGTGGGTCATAGCCTCTAACTCAAGCTATCGTGTTTGGATTTCTAGACAACCTTGGCTAGAGGAAAATAAATCCCCTTTTGCACCTTGCTATCCATTTGATTTACCATAACCTGCATCACAGACCCTTGAGATCCTTGAAATGGTTAAGGAAATGTTAAGGTATGATGTTATGATATGTATGTTATGCGTTTAAGAAAAAGTGTGAGGTGATGTAAGTGAACCCTGCAATAACTCCAGATTATTGGATAAGGACTGTAGACAAAACCTGCAAGGAACTCATGTTGTCAGATAACAAGAATGTCCAAGTAGTTCAAGTTTTGAAGGCACACAAGTCACACAATAGCCCTTAAATTTCAGGCTGGCATGGAGCTTAGGTACTACCCTCTTTCAGTTTAGTTGGTTTAAACCTGTCCTAAAAATAGTAACCGGGTTCTAGAGGATCCCAATATCACTGACTACCCTCAATCGGTCATAATTCCAGTTTAGCAACCTTTTCTTGCGGCCGGAATCATCGCGAGAGTTTAGTCTCAATGAGTGTAGTATACTACTACTACTCTATGGCCAAGTTGGTCAATTTAAGGTTCTAAGGTCAGTTGGTGATTAATGACTCCTTAGAAGACCCATATTCTCCTCATTCCAACACAAGGGATATCGGTACAGACTAAGGTGCCACACCAACGTAGCTACTGCTTCATCCGTTCCGATCTATGCCGGACAGATCCCTCACAGTTTATTGCTACTTACCTAAAGGGTATCCCTAGATCCGGGTTAGGATCTATAAAGCTCTGATACAAGCCCACAAAATTAAAGCATACAAAGCATACAATTGAAAACATAGTGATCTAATCCTAAGGTACACCTCACTTATCTTTCTATCCCCAGCAGAGTCGCCAGTTCTGTGATCGGTGGGAATAGAACTGACTGTTTTGGAATGCTGGTTCGCGTTTTGCGTTTGTTTTTGCAAAATGTCGCGGTAAGAAAGAGTCGCCACCGTCTTTTATTTTATCCAACAAGGAAAATACAAAAGCACAGAAAAATTCCTTTTTGAGATGTTTCTCGGGTTCGGGAGGTAGATTATAGAAAGGGAAGGTGTTAGCACCCTTTCTATCTGTGGTTATCCATGGGCTCTTAGGTACTTGCTCAAAGTGTTTTCAAAAGTTTTGCTTTTCTTTGTGATTGTGGGTTTGAAAAGAATTTTGTTTTTGAAGAGAGTGTAAGTGCGAAAAGTTTTGTTTTTGTTTTCAAAAGAGCAAGTACTTAAGAACCTCTACCTACTCAAAAAGGAATTAAATTGTACAAGTGTCCTTTAGACAATGCCATCCCGCTATTGAGGAGTAGGTAGCATCGTCGTTGGAGTTTTCGGGTCAATTCGATTAAGGGACGTGTGGTAACTAAAGCAATGTTAGGATGCCTTAGCGGTAACCCTAATGTCTTAGATCATTTTATCTGAGGCAACCGTTTCGAGGCAACTGATGATCTTTGGACAAGAGGGCGACCTCTAAAACTTCCTATACTCAATGACCACGTTCGAGGCAACCAAGTGAGGTGTACCCTAAGAGTGGCATGTGCGAGTGTATTTTTTTCCAGTTATATTATCTTTGCATGTCATGGTGAGCTACTATTGATTTTAAGTTAAGATAGATCTTGTCATGCATAGCCTATTATTCAAACATCTAACAATTAATGGTTGCGGGAATTAAATTGCGGAAAATAAATCTAAGCTATTACAAGGCGTCGGGTATTTACATCGCCAAAAACAAACCCTTGAAAATTAAATTGCGAAAAGTAAATAAAAGCGATAAATAAAAGTCCTAAGTTAAAACTATTACATCCTCGGAGCATTTACAATATATGGATCAAAAATAATATGCGCGCGAGAAAAATTGAATCGGAATGTCCTAGGGTTTTGACCCTTTTTATTAAATAAAGCATATTTTTTGTTATTTTTGATTTAAGAATTAAGTCTAAACTAATAATTAATTGATTAAAAGAAAATATTTTGAGTTTTTATTTTAATTAAGGAAATAAAAAAATGGTTAAAAATATTAAAACCCTAATTCTATATTGATTTTAATTTAATGCAAAATATATTGAGATTGATCCTAATTAAAACTAAATTAATTGGTTAATTTTATTTACAAAAATAAATAATAACATTAATGGATTTTAAATAAAAATATTTTTTGTTTTTCTGATTTTTTTATGAAAAAGTTAATTAATTAATTGGTTAATTAAAATACTAATAATAATAAAATAGAAATAGAAAATAATGAAAAGAAAAATAAAATAAACAAACTCAGGGGGGTGCTGGGCTTGAAAAGGGAGTGTGAATTGCAATTTTTGGACGCAAAATGCTTCAGCCTGTTGGACTTTTTGGATTTGCTAGGCGTGCATTGACTTGAGACCATGGTAGTCTTCCAATCTAGGCCATTGGATCTGCTTCATGAGCCACGTAGCATTGAAGATCTGCAAGCGCATGGTGGTCCATCCCTTGAGAAATGCATATGAGTCCCTGAAGAAAAAATATAACAAAGTTTTGGGGGACCTGGGATTCGAACCCAGGTCCCAATACTCATATGCCAACGCGCTTACCACTCAACCAACTGCATCTCTTTATTATTGTAATAAGAAAATAATATTATATAAAGAAACAAAACACTAAGCCTGCAAAAACAAAAAAAACGCGCCACTGATTTAAATAGGCCAATGGCATTAGGACACGCCATCATCTTCCTCACAAGACCTGGTTTGTTTACCTGCGGATTTTCATCCGCAGGAAGTTTTGTAGGATGGTTCTAAAACTCGCTCCAGGCCATGAAAATGCTATTCAAGAACATAGACATGTTCGTCTCTGCCTCCTCATCATTCCTATAACCATTGTTTGTCTCAATTTATCCTGCATAATAAACGCCTAAAAAACAAGAACGAGAACCCTAGGTTCGAGCATCATGATACAGGGCCTAAGAATGAAATTGAATAATACAGAAACTTTGCAAATGATGTCAGGAGTTCAAATATGCAATTATTTTAAAGAATGGATGCAAGATTGGAGCTTCACGATTCCATGAATATGGCGGTTCAGGATGATACTTACAGGGCTTTTGGAGGCAGGAGAGCACGCGATAATGATTGGTACTGCTTCAATGAGATCCAAGGAAGCGATTGGAACCTTTGTTTGATCCTCAAAAGGTCTCTAAGTGCAATTTCAGATCCAAGGTTTTCAAGCTTTTTTCTCCAATTCTTATGGCCGTTTCTGCAGTCTTCTATGCGTGTTCTAGGTCAAAAGATGGGCCAATATCCATGTGCATTGAAGAATTAGGATTTGATTTTGATCACCATAACCATATTTCCAAATATAGGCAAGATCTGATTTTTTATGCTTGAATGAGCCATGATGCGATTTTATTGAGTGAATAATGATAATTGCAAGTTGTACAAATCACAAAGATCCCATTTCATTAATTTTTGAATTTTATTTGAATTAATATAGATTTAAAATGAATTAAATTAATAAAAATTAAATAAAATAGAAAAATAAATGTTTGGTCATGAAATTAAATATGGGACACGTGTGTGGCATGACAAGACCAAATCAAGTGGAAAAAAGTGGGCCCTTTTGTCAAAAATTGGCGTTTTGAGGATAGTTGACTTTTGGCAATTTTGGAAAAATGCCCAACTTCAACGATGCATAACTTCTTCAATTTTGAACTTTTGGATGTGTTATTGGACTTTTTAGAAACCTTGAGATTTCCTATAATCAACATTTTTGGTCTCATCTCATTTTTATGTTCCATACTCAAGTTATAAGGTTTGGAAAAAAAAGGTGTTTTTGTTGACTTTGAAAAATGACCTATAATGTCCAAATTTGTAACTTTTTGTGAGAGCATTTCTTGATCTTGGGGTGTGAAGATGGATTGTAGGAAATTGTATCCTCTTCAAAATGAGATTTGGATGGTTCATTTCTCATAAAGTATGAGAAAGTTATGCTTGGTCAAAGTTGGGTTGACTTTTCCTACAAAACCCTAATTTAGCAACTTTTGAATCTTGATGAATCTTGAGCAATCCTTGATGAATCATGATCAACCCTTGATCAAATGATGAATTAACCTTCAAAACGATAATGTTGACAAAAAATCTTGAGGTTTGACTGTATTTGGGACACAGTTGACTTTTGCCCTAGCAGAGTCGATTTTTGGGCCTCTTGAGCAATTGACTGACCAAACTTCCTCTGCAAGGCTTGAAATTTGACATGCGCGAACTTAAGAACATATTAAAACATTGGGAAGCACTTGGGGACATTTGGATATGAGGACCTTAGTGCAACACAAAACCCTAATTTTGACTTGACTGCCTTAGGAGGTGATTTGACTGTCCAACCCTTTAGCCATCTTGAGCAATTTGAAGATCATTCTTGACATGTCTTTGAGAAATATGGGAGGGAAAATTTTGGGGTACAACAAATACGAATTTCAGACTAAAATATGGGCTGAAGGGAAGAAAACTATAAACAATGGTGTAGTTGTAAAAGGAGTTACAGAGAATGGTGAGGACGAGTTTTATGGTGTTACCAAACATATGTATGAGCTGATTTATAATTATATGGACTCAGAAAATAAAGTTGTCTTATTTTATTGTGACTGGTATGATCCATCTTACAGAGGAACAAAAATTGATAAAAAACTATAACATCGTTGAGGTTCAAAAAGATAGAAAGTACAAAGAGTATGACTCACTCATAATGTTAGGCAAGTTTATTATGTACCTTATCCTTCAATTACCTCAAGCAAACAAGAATGGTGTGTTGTAATTAAGTCCAACCCAATGGGTCACATTGACACAAATGATGTAATGGATGATGTTGCATACCAAGATGATGAGATTTCACCTGTTTTTTTTTTAAATAGGGCACTTAGTAACTACTATTCTCAAAGCACGGGAGAACAACCATCAACTGGTTGCACACATGCCTATTTTCCTACATGGTTCAAACAAAAACTTTCATGTATTGTTGCACCAAATCCTGAAGTAGTCCATTTGAAAATTTTGTCTGAAGGCCCTCCTTAACGTGTAAATAAATGGAACACATACTTTGTAAACGGATACAAATTTCACACTGAAATATGGACTGAAGGGAAGAGAACTGTAAACAGTGGCGTAGCTGTAAAATGAGTTATAGAGGATGGTAAGAACAAGTCTTATGGTGTTATCAAAAATATTTATGAGTTGGTCTATAATTATATGGACTAAAAAAATAAAGTTGTCTTGATTTATTATGACTGGTATTATCCATCTTCCAAAGGAACAAAAATTGATTAAAAATAATAATAACATCGTTGACGTTCGAAGAGATAGAAAGTACAAAGAGTATGACCCTTTCATAATGACACGTAATGTTAGGCAAGTTTATTATGTACCTTATCCTTCAATTACCCCACGCAAACGAGAATGGTGTGTTGTAGTTAAGTCAAACCCAATGGGTCACATTGAAACAGATGATGTAATGGAAGATGTTGCATACCAAGATGATGAGATTAACTATTTTTTGAAATATGGTATTTAGTATCTACTATTCTCAAAGCACAGGCGAACAACCATCGACTTGTTACACACATGCCTATTTTTCTACATTGTTCAAGCAACAATTCTCATGTATTGTTTCATAAAGTCCTGAAATAATCCATTTGAGAAGTTTGACTGAAGGTCCTCCTTAACATGTAAATGAATGGCTTAAATAATTTGTAAATGTATACAAATTTCACATTGAAATAATGACTGAAGGTAAGAAAACTGTAAATAGTGGTGTAGTTGTAAAAGGAGTTACAGAGGATGGTGAGGATGAGTTTTATAGTGTTATCAAACATATTTACGAGTTGGTCTATAATTATATGGACTTTAAAAATAAAGTTGTCTGTTTTTTTCTGACTCGTATGATCTATCTTCCAAAAGAACAAGAATTGATAAAAAAAATATAACATCGTTGAGGTTCGAAAAGATAGAAATTACAAAGAGTTTGACCCTTTCATAATGCTAGGCAAGTTTATTATGTACCTTATCCTTCAATTACCCCACGCAAACGAGAATGGTGTGTTGTAATTAAGTCCAACCCAATGGGTCACATTGTCACTGACGATGTAATGGAAGATTTTGCATACCAATATGATACAATTTAACTTGTTTTTTGAAATAGGGCATTTAGTACCTAATATTCTCAAAGCACGGGCGAACAACCATCGACTGGTTACCCACATGCTTATTTTCCTGCATGGTTCAAGAAACAATTATCATGTATTGTTGCACCAAGTCCTGAAATAGTCCATTTTAGAAGTTTGTCTGGAGGCCCTTCTCAATGTGTAAATAAATGGCCCACATACTTTGTAAACGGATACAAATTTCACATTAAAATGTAGACTGAAGGGAAGAAAACTCTAAACAAGGGTGTAGATGTAAACTGAGTTATAGAGGATGGTGAGAACGAGTTCTATGGTGTTATCAAACATATTTACGAGTTGCTCTATAATTATATGTACTCAGAAAAGAACGTTGTCTTATTTTATTGTGACTAGTATGATCCATCTTCCAGAGGAACAAAAATTGATAAAAAAATATAACATTGTTAAGGTTCAAAGATAGAGAAAGTACAAAGAGTATAACCCTTTCATAATGACACATAATGTTAGGCAAGTTTATTATGTACCTTATCCTTTAATACCCCACACAAATGAGAATGGTGTGTTGTAATTAAGTCTAACCCAATGGGTCATATTGACATTGACGATGTAATGGGAGATGTTGCATACCAAGATGATGAGAGTTCACCTATTTTTTGAAATAGGGCATTTTATACCTACTATTCTCAACTCCTGGGCGAACAACCATCGACTTGTTACACAGATGTGTAATTTCCTGCATGGTTCAAGCAACAATTATCATGTATTGTTGCACAAAGTTCTAAAATATTCCATTTGAGAAGTTTGTCTGAAGGCTCTCCTCAACGTGTAAATAAATGGCACACATACTTGGTAAACGGATACAAATTCCACACTAAAATAAGGACTGAAGGGAAGAAAACTATAAACAGTGGTGTAGTTCTAAAAGGAGTTACAGATGATGGTGGGGACGAGTAATATGGTGTTATCAAACATATTTATGAGTTGGTCTATAATTAAATGGACTCAAAACAAAGTTGTCTTGTTTTATTATGACTGGTATGATCCATCTTACAAAGGAACAAAAATTGATCAAAAGATATATCATCGTTGAGGTTAGAAACTATAGAAAGTACAAAGACTATGGCCCTTTCATAATGACACATAATGTTAGGAAAGTTTATTATGTACCTTATCCTTCAATCACCTCACGCAAATGAGAATGGTGTGTTGTAATTAAGTCCAACCCAATGGGTCACATTAACACTAATGATGTAATGGAAGATGTTGCATACCAAGATGATGAGATTTCACGTGTTTTTTGAAATAGGGCATTTGGTACCTATTATTCTTGAATCACGAGAAACAACCATCGACTGGTTACACACATGCGTATTTTCTTACATGGTTCAAGAAACAATTATCATGTATTGTTGCACTAAGTCCTAAAATAATCTATTAGCGAAGTTTGTCTGAAGGCCCTCCTCAACGTGTAAATAAATGGCACATATGCTTTGTAAATGGATACAAATTTCACACTAAAATATGGACTGAAGGGAAGAAAACTATAAACAGTGGTGTAGTTGTAAAAGGAGTTACAAAGAATGGTGAGGACGAGTTCTATGGTGTTATCAAACATATTTATGAGATGGTCTATAATTATATGGACTCAAAAAATAAAGTTGTCTTGTTTTATTGTGACTGGTATGGTCCATCTTACAAAGGAACAAAAATTGATTAAAAAAAACTATAACATCGGTTAGGTTCAAAAAGATAGAAAGTACAAAGAGCATGACCCATTCATAATATTAGGAAAGTTTATTATGTACCTTATCCTTTAATTACCTCATGCAAACGAGAATGGTATGTTGTAATTAAGTCCAACCCAGTGGGTAACAATGACACAAACGATGTAATAGAAGATGTTGCATACCAACATGATGAAATTTTACCTGTTTTTTGAAATAGGGTATTTAGTACCTACTATTCTCAAAGCACGGGCGAGCAATCATCGACTGGTTACACACATGCCTATTTTCCTACATGGTTCAAGCAAAAATTATCATGTATTGTTGCACCAAGTCCTGAATTAGTCCATTTGAGAAGTTTGTTTGAAGGCGCACCTTAACATGTTAATAAATGGCACACATACTTTGTAAACGGATTCAAATTTCACACTGAAATATGGACTGAAGGGAAGAAAACTCTAAACAATGGTGTAGTTGTAAAAGAGTTACTGAGGATGGTGAGGATGATTTCTATGGTGTTACCAAACATATTTACGAGTTAGTATATAATTATATGGACTTAGTAAATAAATTTGTCTTGTTTTATTGTGACTGGTATGGTCCATCTTCCAGAGGAACAAAAATTGATAAAAAAAATATAACATCGTTGAGGTTCGAAGAGATAGAAAGTAAAAAGAGTATGACCCTTTCATAATGACACATAATGTTAGGCAAATTTATTATGTATCTTATCCTTCAATACCCCATGCAAACAAGAATGGTGTGTTGTAATTAAGTCAAACCCAATGGGTCACATTGTCACTGACAATGTAATGGAAGACTTTGCATACCAATATGATGAGATTTAACCTGTTTTTGGAAATAGGGCATTTAGTACCTACTATTCTCAAAGCAGGGGCGAACAACCATCAACTTGTTACCCACACGCTTATTTTCCTGCATGGTTCAAGCAACAATTATCATGTATTGTTGCACTAAGTCCTGAAATAGTCCATTTTAGAAGTTTGTTTGAAGGCCATCCTCAACGTGTAAATAAATGGCTCACATACTTTTTAAAAGGATACAAATTTCACCCTGAAATGTAGACTGAAGGAAAGAAACTTGTAAACATTGGTGTAGCTGTAAAATGAGTTAGAGGATGGTGAGATCGAGTTCTATGGTGTTATCAAACATATTTACGAGGTGGTCTATAATTATATGGACTCGGAAAACAAAGTTGTCTTATTTTATTATGATTGGTATGATCCATCTTCCAGAGGAACAAAAATTGATTAAAAAACATAACATTGTTGAGTTTCAAAGAGATAGAAAGTAAAAAGAGTATGACCCTGTCATAATGACACATAATGTTAGGCAAGTTTATTATGTACCTTATGCTTTAATTACTTCATGCAAGCGAGAATGGTGTGTTGTAATTAACTCCAACCCAATGGGTCACTTTGACACTGACGATGTAATGGAATATAATGGATACCAAGATGATGAGATTACCTGTTTTTTGAAATAGAGCAATTAGTACCTATTATTCTCAAAGCACGGGCGAACAACCATCGACTTGTTACAGACATGCCTTTTTTCGGCATGGTTCAAGCAACAATTATCATGTATTGTTACACCAAGTTCTGAAAGAATCCATTTGAGAAGTTTGTCAGAAAGCCCTCCTCAATGTGTAAATAAATGGCACACATATTTTGTAAACATATACAAATTTCACACTGAAATAATGACTGGAGGGAAGAAAATTGTAAGCAGTGGTGTAGTTGTAAAAGGAGTTACAGAGGATGGTTAGGATTAGTTTTATGGTGTTATCAAACATATTTACGAGTTGGTCTATAATTATATGAAGTCGGAAAATAAATTTGTCTTGTTTTATTGTGACTGGTATGATCCATCTTCCAGAGAAACAAAAATTGATAAAAAATATAACATTGTTTAGGTTCGAAAAGATAGAAAGTACAAAGAGTATGGCCATTCAATAATGTTAGGGTAGTTTATTATGTACCTTATGCTTAAATTACCTCAGGGAAACGAGAATATTGTGTTGTAATGAAGTCAAACCCAATTGGTCACATTGACACTGACGATGTGATGGAAGATAATGGATACCATGATGATGAGATTACCTATTTTTTGAAATAGAGTAATTAGTACCTAATATTCTCAAAGCACAGGCGAACAACCATCGACTTGTTACACACATGCCTTTTTTTGGCATGGTTCAAGCAACAATTATCGTGTATTTGCACCAAGTCCTAAAATAATTCATTTGAAAAGTTTGTCTGAAGGCCCTCCTCAACGTGTAAATAAATGGGACACATATTTTGTAAACGGATACAAATTTCACACTGAAATAATGACTGAAGGGAAGAAAACTCTAAACAGTGGTGTAGTTGTAAAAGGAGTTACAGAGGATGGTGAGGGTGAGTTCTAAATATATTTACGAGTTGGTATATAATTATATGGACTCGGAAAATAAAGTTGTCTTGTTTTATTATGACTGGTATGATCCATCTTCTAGAGGAACAAAAATTGATAAAAAATATAACTCGTTGAGGTTCGAAAATATATAAAGTACAAAGAGTATGACCCTTTCATAATGTTAAGCAAATTTATTGTGTACCTTATCCTTCAATTACCTCACGCAAATGGGAATGGTGGGTTGTAATTAAGTCTAACGCAATGGGTCACATTGACACTGACTATGAAATGGAAGATGTTGATACCAAGATGATGAGATTTCACATGTTTTTTGAAATAGGGCATTTAATACATACTATTCTCAAAGCACGGGCGAACAACCATCGATCGGTTACCCACATGCTTATTTTCCTGCATGGTTCAAGCAACAATTATCATGTATTGTTGCACCAAGTCCTGAAATAGTCCATTTTAGAAGTTTGTCTGAAGGCCCTCCTCAACGTGTAAATAAATGGCACACATACTTTATAAACGAACACAAATTTCACACTGAAATATAGACTGAAGGGAAGAAAACTGTAAATAGTGGTGTAGTTGTAAAATGATTTACAGAGGATGGTGAGGACAAGTTATATGGTGTTATCAAACATATTTACGAGTTGGTCTATAATTATATGGGATCGGAAAATAAAGTTGTCTTGTTTTATTGTTATTGGTATGATCCACCTTCCAGTGGAAAAAATTGATAAAAAAATATAAGTCCTTGAGGCTCGAAGAGATTGAAAGTACAAAGAATATGACCCTTTCATAATGAAACATAATGTTAGGCAAGTTTATTATGTATCTTATCCTTCAATTACCCCACGCAAATGAGAATGGTGTATTGTAATTAAATCCAACCCAATGGGTCACATTGACACTGACGGTGTAATGAAAGATGTTGCATACCAAGATGATGAGATTTCACCTTTTTTTTTAAATAGGGCATTTAGTAGCTACTATTCTCAAAGCACAGGCGAACAACCATCTACTGGTTACACACATGGTTATTTTCCTGCATGGTTCAAACAACAATTATCATGTATTGTTGCACCAAGTCCCTAAATAATCCATTTGAGGAGTTTGTCTAAAGGCCCTCCTCAAAGTGTAAATGAATGACACACATATTTTGTAAACGAATAAAAATTTCACACTGAAAATAATGACTGAACGGAAGAAAACTGTAAGCGGTGGTGTAGTTGAAAAATGAGTTACAGAGGATGGTAAGGATGGGTTCCATGGTAATATTAAACATATTTACGAGTTGGTCTATAATTATATGAACTCGGAAAATAAAGTTGTCTTGTTTTACTTTGACTGGTATGGTCGATCTTCCAGAGGAAAAATTGATAAAAAATATAACACCATTGAGGTTCAAAAAGATAGAAAGTACAAAGAATATGACCCTTTCATAATGTTAGGCAAGTTTATTATGTATCTTATCCTTCAATTATCCCATGCAAACGAGAATGGTGTGTTGTAATTAAGTCCAACCAATGGATCACATTGACACTGACAATGTAATGGAAGATGTCGCATGCCAAGATGATGAGATTACATGTTTTTTGAAATAGGGCATTTAGTACCTACTATTCTCAAATCACGAGCGAACAACCATAGACTTTTTACACACATGCCTATTTTTCTGCATGGTTCAAGCAACAATTATCATGTATTGTTGCACGGAGTCCTGAAATAATCCATTTGAGAAGTTTTTCTAAAGGCCCTCCTCAACGTGTAAATAAATGACACATATACTTTGTAAATGGATATAAATTTCACGCTGAAATATGGACTGAAGGGAAGAAAACTGTAAGCAATGGTATAGTTGTAAAATGAGTTATAGAGGATGGTGAGGACGCGTTATATGGTGTTATTAAACATATTTACGAGTTGGTCTATCATTATATGGACTCGGAAAATAAAGTTGTCTTGTTTTAATGTGACTGGTATGATCCATCTTTCAGAAGAACGAAAATGGATAAAAATATATATAACATCGTTGAGAATCAAAGAGATATAAAATACAAAGAGTATGGACCTTTCATAATGACACATAATGTTAGACAAGTTTTTTATGTACCTTATCCTTCAATTACCCCACGCAAACGAGAATGGTGTGTTATAATTAAGTCCAATCCAATGGGTCACATTGACACTAACAATGTAATGGAAGATGTTGCATACCAAGATAATGAGATATCACTTGTTAATGAGGTAATTGAAATTGAGGAGCTTATAAGTTTTTGTAATACTGAAGTTAAGGGTCAAGAAGTTGATGCAACTATCTTGTTGTCAATAAATCATGTGGAAGAAGAGCATGAAGAGTCTGAAGACCATTATATCATATCCGATGAAGACAATGAAGATTAGGATGATGAATAATTTGAATATGTATGTAATATTACTTTTGTGTAATAAGCTATTGTAACAAATCTTGTGTAATGTTATCTTTTATATAATACTCTTAACATTTATTATTTAATGTTTTTCTTTTAAAATAGAAAAAATGCCACCCAAAAGAGAGGAAAAGGGTAAGAGTCATAAGACTCCTCTCGCACCAGGTTTATTGTAGAAGAGGTTCCTGATTCATATTTGTTTATTCCTATGCCACTTTCGATTCAAGTGGCTCATCCTCCTCCATTTTCTACTCCACCGCCTACGCATTCTACTGTGCCTCTTATGCATACTGCACCCATATCTGGATATTTCACTAGATTACTATCCACACCTCCATTTTCTTCATTCCCACCCATGTCCGAGCCATCATTTATTATTCCTCCTAGATATACACCCTATATGCAACTAGGTGAACCTAGTAACCCTCACCCAACACATTTTCCTATGCCTTCCATGCAGCTGAGTGAACCTAGCATGCGACATTCTATAAATGTGCCTTTGTAGTATATGGAGCCATGTAGATCTAGCATTTCCCCATTTGTTACCCATTCCTTCTAAAGATGATCATGGTGATACTAGTGCTCATGGAGATACTAGTGCTCATGGAAATAACAGTGCTCTTGAGGAGGAAAGGAAGAGGAGGCGCATCTTGAGAAATACACCGTTAAAAATTAGATATCATCAAGGAAGACTTATCATTTAGCCCGATGGAGGATCATAAGTGTTTATGTTTTATATTATGTTTTAAATTTGAGTCTTATTTAATAAATACTAAATCAAGATTTTGTTGTTTAGAATCTTTCTGTCACATCAGGCAACATCGACTATAACAGACATTATTAAAGAGAAGTATAAAATTTTTTGGCCTACTTATGGAGTAGTACTTGAAGATGATATGGAAGATTGGTTTAAGGCATTTTAGGTATAATTAACATACTCATTTAGATATTTTCTTTTATATTTATTGAGATATTCATGATTATACTTTATTTAATATTTTTTGAATTCATACAACAATGTAGGAGCAGTGTTGTTGGGATGTTAGAGATGAAGTCTAAATTAAAGAAAATTTTCACATAAAACGTGGTGCCCGATTTTCTGACACCATGAGGAATGTTAGACTTAGATGGGGAAAAAAGGAGCACATCCATTTTGGATAGGAGAAGAAATATTTCAAGAGTTTATAGTTCATTAGACTTCTGAAGCCTTTATAGAAACATCTGAAAAGGAAAAAAATAGAGCATCAGAAGTTGACGGCTGCAACTATGCAACAACAATATTAGTGTTGTTGAAGTTGCACGAAGGATGGTAAATTTATTTATTTATTAATTAATTTATCATTTAGATTTTACATTACTCATAACTAATTTTTTTTTAAATTTTTTTCTTCATTTAATTAGCGTGAAGAGTTGGGTAGAACTCCACTTCTTAATGAGAACCATATGGAGAATTATCTGAAGAGAAATGGAGAGTTTGTTGATGAGCGCTCAAGAACCACTCAAGTAAGTTTTTCTTATATTAAGTCATTTTATTTTATTTTTATGTATCTAACTTATTTAAATTATTATAACATTTAATTATTTTACTTTTTACAGTAGCAGTATGATAGACGACTTGCACTATGGTTGTCAGAGCATCCTGGATTATCTGGACCGTCATCGGGATATCCTACTGATCCTAGTGTGGGTTTTCGTACTTGGTATGATGTATCTGGCATAAAGAAGAAAAATGGGAGAGTGTATGGTGCTGGAGGGTACGCCAAAACTATCAAACAGCGTGATAGGTCTTTCAGAATGAGACTTGCTGATGGAGAAGGAACATCAACTCCACCAATATTAACTGCTGAAATATTTGAAACTATGAGAAACTTAGAAAATACTGAGGCAACACATAAAGTAACAGCAAGAAATGCAGAAATAGAAGAAATGAAGAGAAAACAAATAGAGATGCAAGAAGAAATGAGGAGAAGAGAAACAGAGTTGCAGAAAGAAATGAGGAGGCAAACACTTGAGTATCAAGAAGCTATGCGGATTACAAATGAGCGGGCACAAAGAATTGATCAATTTTTTGCTTCACAAAATTCTGGTGGTGGATATGGAGGAGTCAGTGGATATGAAGGAGTTGTTGAAGAGGAAGAGATAGAGAAAGAGGAAGAGGATGTTTGAGTTTGTATGGATTTATTTTAAATATGTTAAATATGTATGGATTTTAATTTGTATGGAATTTAATTTGTATGGAGTTTATTTTAACTATCTTGAATTTAATTTTAAATTTATTTCAATTTTAATTATGTTTGATTTAATTTTATAATTTATTTTAATTCTTTTTAATAAAATTTTAAATTTTAAATTTATTTATTATATTCCTCTATAAATATAATATTATTTATATTATATATTGTAAATAATTGTCAGGATAGTCTGTAAAAAAAAAATACAAACTTACAACTTGTCAGGGGGTTTAGCCCAAACAAAAAGACAACGCATGCATTTTGCGAGGGGGAAAATTTCAAGCAAAATGATTGACACATAACTGCGTCACACTGCTCTTCTGTATCGCACTGCACCACTACATTGGACTTATGCCTGCGTGTTAGCGGGGTTTCTGTATTCTGCAAGGGGGAAACCCCAAATAAATTAGCAAGGGGTATGTCACCACGCAAACAGTTTGCGATGACCTATTTTACTAGGACATCTTTTCCCTCGCAAAATGCTATTCAATGACGGATTTTTATACTTAATGAGGGGCTTAAGCCCTGACAAATAAAGTTTCTTCTTGTAGTACTTCTGGTACATTTTTTTCTAATATGAAATACATAAATATTGCAGTGGTGACAATTCTCAAAAATGTAACTATTATCTTAGCCACAATTATAGATATATATTTATTGTAAATGTCATGGTTTCAAAGTGTGGACTACAATGTTTGTGATGGTAGGTGACATTCTTGTATTATACTCATTGATTTTAAACTTGAATTCATTTCATTGTTGGTTAGGGCCATATGATGGAAGTGCAGTGTTTATGGAACCTTTATTTGGTCTGAAAAATATTGCTTTGTAAAGGTGGAAATGAAATTTGTTTGTTGTATCAGCATGTCAAAGAATAGCAAAAAAGAAAATGTTGTTATTAGTGTGATTTGTTCAAGTTTTATGCTTTTCCCTTAAAAAAACTTAAAAAATATAATTTAGGTAAAACAGCAAAAAATATTATCATGTGGCCCTTTAAGTTGTTTAATTGTATCAGAATAGTTCTTTTAATTTTATTTGTCCTAGTAGCCAGGTCCTTTAAGTTTCAAAATATGCACAATGTTGACCTTTGCTGAGACTTTGTTAACTAGTTTCCTGCGAATATTTCAAATATTTTATATCCAAAATCTTTAAAGATAGTTTTATAATTTTAAATTTTTGAATACAAGTATCCATGTTTCTTTTTTAAAAATTTATAGTTAGGAGTGTACATGTGTTTGGTAAACTCTATAAATTCGACCAAATTCATCCAAATCAAAAAAAAAAAAAAAGAGTTGGGTGAGAAATTTGGGTGAACATACTTTTCAAAAATGAAAATTTCATTAAAAAAATTGGGTTCCATGTGTAAACTCACACCCAATTTAGGAAATTCATGGATTATTAGAGGACTATATTTTGAGTCTTTTTTCGTAATTTGATTATTAATGACTTGATCCATTTAATCTTAGTTGTTTTAATTACAATTTTTTGAACATTTTTTTTTCATTCATGATTTATAATTTATTTACGATATTACGTTTTGATTATTTTGATGTTAATTCTTATAATAGAGTTTTAAGTATTTTATACAATTTTAGATATGATTGTAACGTAATTTTGATTTTTGCAAGTATATTTATGGTTTAAATACAATTTTGCCTCCTCAAATTTATCGATTGTTTGATTTTGATCTCTCATATTTCAATTGTTTGATTTTGGTCTCCTAAGTTTTCTAATTGTTTGATTTTGATCTCTCAAATTTCAATTGATTGATTTTGATCCATCAAATTTGTCACTTTTGTATTAGATAGTCTCCTATTGACATATAAACTAAACCTCTCTTTTTTATTTTTTACTATTTCTTTTTTAAATTTTCTTCACTATAATTATATTTTTATTATCTTTTTAATAGTTAAGCTTTAAATGTAATATGTTAAAATTTTAAATATTTCATTAACATATACCTAATGGTAAATTATTTTGACAACAAAAAATATATACTACTAGCTAATTAAAATAAACTCTTTGTCCAATAACTCCCTTATATTTAAACATAAATTTCTAAAGTCTAACAATCCTATTAGTCATATAGAATTTCAATCTTTTTAAAGGGATATTGTAGGCTTGTCCCTATATTCTAAAATAAATTTGTTACAAGATTCATACATGTTATTATCTAAAGAATCTGTTATTTTAATTAACTAATGGTCTATCGTTTTTGTTATCAAAATAATTTATCATTTAATATATGTTGAATGAAATAATTAACATTTTTAATACATTAAATTCAAATCTTAACTATTAAAAAGAGAAGAAAAATAAAATTGTAGTGAAGAAAATTATAAAAAATAAACTAAAAGAAAAGAGAAAAAGTAACTTAAAAAAAATTTAGTCAACATATCACTAAGAGACTATCAAATGTAAAAGAGGACAAATTTGAGGAGTCCAAATCAAACGATTGACAAATTTCAAAGGTCAAACTTAAACAATTGAAAAACTTGAAAAACAAAATCAAACAATTAAAACTTGAGGTCAAAATTAAACAATTAAAAAATTTGAGGAGTCAAAACTACTTTTAAACCTATATTTATTATGAAAATTACTGTTTGTTTAGATATTTAATGCTTACAAAAATAGCGCTAATAACTTAAATTATTTATTAAGAAAAAAAAAAGATTGGAGTATTTTTTTAAAAGAATATAACACATTATTTATAATTGGCATATTCTCAAATCCTTTAACTTAATTCAATATTTTGATTTATTCTCTTAACTAGAAAACGTTACAAGTTAGTCTCTTAATTTCACTTTAATTATCTTATTTGATCCTTTCCATTGATTTCTGACAAACAAACGTTAAGTTCTGGTAACGTGGATGTATAACAAGACTCAAAATCTAAATACGGCTAAGTATTTATACTATAAAGTAGAGTTTCCAATTATGTAGATGTCATAAAGATTATCACAATAAAACTACATTAAGTGAAAATCATTTATTATAGTACAAAATATTTAGTCACATTTGTATCTTAAGTCTTATTGTACATCCATGACACCGGAACTTAATGATTTTTTACTAGAAATTGACGGAAGAGACTAAATAGAGTCACATAAGTGAAGTTAAGAGAGTAATTTGTGACGTTTTTTTAATCAAGAAATTATAACAGAACATTAAATTAAATCAAGGGACTAAAACATGTATTAAGGCTTTATAATTATATAAGAAAGAAAAAATGAATAAAAATGAAATAATTAACTATCCAATTCAATCCAATACATAAATTTGTAATTTTATTCGAACCGACTCAATGATATCGTGGTTATTTTACTTCACTAGAACTATTGTACCCTGTTTGACTTGGCTCTTACTTTTAATTAAATTCAACACAAACCTACTCATATTCACTCATATTTATTGTCAAAAAACTATCCTCCTTTTTTAATTTTTGATGAATTTTCAGATTCCTACTGATTTCAAGTTCCTTTAAATTTTATAGTTGTTTAAGAATTTTTCTATGGATTTTCTTAAGAATTTTTCTACAAATATTTCTACGAATTTTCAATAATTTTTTTACAAATATGCTTTCAATAACTATAAAGTTATTTTGCATTTTTGAATAAAAGAGTTCATATATACTTTAGAAAAATCTGTGATAAGAAAACATCATATGTTTTATCCTCTAAGTTATATGTTATGCGGATTTTCCTATCAATTTACTTTCAGAATCAGTAATAATGTTATATTTTCTGATGCAGATTTGAAGCTTCCGCATTTCAAATATAGATGAACTTAGCATGCTTTTCTTGGTGATTTTATTATGATTGATTCATGCTTATACATTTTAATGATGTTCAAATAATGTAGACAAAACATGGACGATGATTTGATGCATGATAGAGAAAGACAATTTCATCGTTAAACTCTAAAGCTCAAAGTTTTTCATCCACCAACTCATAATTACTATCCCTTTTCATGCATGTCCATAAGTTAAAAGACAAAAGATAACAGTTTTGAAATGACAGAAACCAGAAAGTTATATGTATTTGTAAATAGCATTTTCTCCAAGTTGAGCATTTCCAAATCAACTTATGGACATGAACTTTTCCTAGCATGAGATGGTTTTAATTTATAGCAACTTTTCCTAGCATGACAAATTTACAACAATCAAAACAGGAACTACAAGGGTTAGTCTAACACTTCTAAGATCATACTAATTTAAGTGGCCAACAGCTAAACCTGAATTATGGTGTGATTATAATATCTTTATTTATATAGCAAGTGGATATTAAATTAGGCTAGTTAAAGTACCATTAACAATATCAAGACAAATAGCCGCAATGAGTCATGAACTCTATGCTAAGAAATTAGATTAGGCAAAACATGCATTGTAACTCCAAACTTGTAAACTGATTATACTATAATAACTCTTTTCAATCCCCAACCAATGATGATATTTGGTTATGCAATAAGTGAAATTCTAATGTCCCTTTCAAAAAAAAAAAAGGGACATTCCATTAACTTGTTGATGAATAGTGAAATTCTAATGTCCCTTTCAAAAAAAGAGGACATCCCATTACCTAGTTGATCAATAGAAAAGAGCTTCAATTTAATGAAGTCATGATGCAAGAATTTTTTTTTCGGTGAATGGATAGAAGATGATGAATCCTGTGCAACACCTTAATGAATACTTATGACAATCTATTGGCTTTGTCTAGGGTCAGTGTAGGTAAGTCGGAGAGGGTAGTGTTAGGGTTGTCTAGGATTCAAAAGAGTTGTGTAACTTCAAAAATTGCGGTGTTCTCTTAGTAGTTGATTCAAAATAGGTTGTCGACTATGAATAATCTTCTAAGGCGTCAAATTGTGTTGGAGTATAGTAATAAGGAGTATGTTGTATGCACTTGACAGGCAGAGTCGACAGATGATCATTTTGTTTTGTGTGAGGTTCTTTCTGCCATCTGATATAAAGTTTTTAACTTGGTAAGGCGGTCATAGCCTCTGCCACATTCGATTCTAGGGGTTAATTTAGGATTTTCGTCAATGGGAAACAAATGTCTTTAGGATTGATCTCGATTGAGCATTTTCTGATATGAACTATTACGAAAATGCAAAATAAAATTATTTTTCGTCGGAAAAGCTTATTCGTTAATCACTGGATGTCTACAATTATTAGTTTAACCTGGAAGTGGTTTCATGCTCTTGCTCTGAATTTTGACTTTCTTTGGTTGACTAGGAGCGTGGCCCGCTTAAATGGATGGACAATTAGGGATGTGTTAGGCGGCCAAATGCACTCCTTCCTGCTTGTTCTCTCTAAGTTTGTTTGTTTGAGAATTCAAGATGGTTTTTTAGGTTGTTGAGTTGGCTTTTGTTCCTCTTAGGTGGTGATTTTTGTGGTTTTTCTTCTCTGTTTGTTTTTCGTTCTGATCTATAGTCAGGATTGGTTAGGAGTTTTATTGCGCATTTCTGATACTCTTAGTTACTTTTATTGTCAGTTACTTTTGTATATTCTATAACTTTTATTTTCACTTAATATATGGTTAATCATTTTCTATTAAAAAAATAAACATACAACACAAATAGTGTTTTAGTGTTGAAATTAACTCAAAAGAGTGCTACATATCAACCCAAAAAAGGTAACTAGCCAACTAACAAACATAGAAACACCAATGGCATAATCCAACAAATCTGTGTACAAGTGCGAAACTAAATTACTAAAAAGAATGGTAAACAAATGATTACGAGCATCAAAATTAGAGACGAGTCTAGAAAAACCAAATCTTCAAAACCAAAGAATGAATCTAATCACCAACACATAAGCAGATCTAACAACTCTTACACGATCAACAACAAACAATGCGATGAGAGTCATACCCTCGTCAAAATACAATGCAAGAATTAAGTATACGTTAAAATGTGTACTATTGATTTTTTTTTTGTGAAACTACTTTGAATAGTTTTTATAATGCATTTTTGTAACTGATAGTTAAAAATAATCAGTATATTTAAATTTATTAAAAACAATATTTGTATTTAACATATTCAATTTACACATGATAGTCACATGAGGGAAAAACCTTTACAAATTAAAGACCTTTTTGAGGCACAAAAGAGGAAAACTTTCCCTAATTGACAATGACAATGTAGGCCACAAAAGAGACCAAAGAAAAGAACTTTATTGCAAAATAAACTAATAATGTGCTTTGGAAACAACAAAAAGAATTGACCCCTCAGGTGAGGGCTATAAAATGATAGATTCTCAAACTCACCTTAGGCATAAAATATAATACTAATATTAGAAAACATTGGAAAAACTTAGGAAAATGACAGGGTTTGGCTCATCATGTGGAGCATGCAAGTTCCTAAGGAGAAAGTGTGCTAGTGATTGTGTTTTTGCTCCTTACTTCTCTTATGAACAAGCTTCAACCCATTTTTCAGCTGTGCATAAGGTTTATGGTGCTAGTAATGTTTCTAAACTATTGTCACATCTTCCTATGCAGAATAGGAGTGATGCTGCCATCACTATATCTTATGAAGCCTTGGCTCGCATGCAAGATCCTATTTATGGTTGTGTTGCTCATATCTATGCATTGCAACATCAGGTTAGTTTCTATGTTCTGATCATGATTTTAAATTGTCATTTATATTTTGAACTTTTATATTGCACGAAAATACAACAGAGTGCACTTGCGAACAAATATTTAAAACCAATTGCATGACGGATAATTGATATTCTAAAAAATTATAGTCAGATGTAGCTGATGCAACTTCAATATAATCATTATAATAGACATGAAAAAATTTTATGTCTTGGCTAAAATTATGTTGCGGAAATTTTAAATGTGACTTATTAATGAAGACTTGAGACTTAAGAGTGTCCTTGTAAGATTTTCACGTTCGAATTCTGCTAAGTATAAATAATTTCTATGTTTAGCTAATCAATATAGAGAGCAATTCTATGATTTCAATTGAGACCGCGCAAGTAGACGCTAAGATTGATCCTCCATATTAGTTGATTTTAGCACCAGATACCATGTTTTAAAAAAAAACTATACTATAATTTTTTTTTCATACAAACATTTAAACTTGACATGTATACTTGTGTAGGTAGCAAGTTTACAAGAGGAGATAGATATTCTTGGAAGTCTAATGGAAAATTCTAATGTTAGTATTGTGGATTGTGACAATGTCCAAGCACCAATGAATTCAAACAATGGAACACAATATTACCCTAATCAATTGGCTAATTATCTTTCACAAGAAGGTTCCACAACATGTCAAAGTTTTGAATCATACATGAATATGGATATGGAAATTCCTAGTGCACATGGAATGGCTGAGCCTTTATATGGTGATTCCAACTCCAATGCATTAGAGAAATTTCTATCAGGAATTGATCAAGAGGGTTTCCTGAACCACCCTTGGTTTAAGCATAATTCAAACATGTAATATGTAGAACTAGCAGGACTATTAATTATTTAAGTAGTTAGTAGACTATAGTGCTTAAGTATTTTACTTAAGTGCTTATCCTTACTTTGCACAATGATTGCATGCAATGAAACTTTTGTGATGTGTGTTTTAAATTACAATAATAAATCATGTAACATGTGTTAGATTAATGGCACTACCACAATATTTTTTATTGCAAAAAATACTTTAAAAAAAATCCAGTTACATGAATCAAACACATTCTTATACTATATAATATTTTAAATATAAAATATTTACATCAATATTTAGGGATGACAATGAATAAAATTTAGAAATGTACCACAATATTCGTCTTTATATTTGTAGTTTGAAAATATTATTGTATTTGACTCTATAATTGTGTGACCATTAACGTTTATATTCGTATATATATCTTATAGATATTTACGTATTCATATCCGTATTTATTATTTAAAATTCTAATAAAAATAAAATAGATCAATTAAAAAATATCATATTATTTTAAAATTTTAACGACATTAACAGAAAATTTAAAAGATTTTATTGTTGAATTATAAAATAATCGAACACATAATTCAAAAGTGATTAACATATAATTTTATATAATGATATAAATTAAAATATATAAATATACATTAAACGGATATGTGGTGGGATGAGTAATAAGATACTTATTCTGTTTGAGATTTCGGGGAATAAATATTAGAGTGCCATGTATTGGATTCAATGCCTACATTGGTTTTTTTTTGTTTATAATTCAATTATTTTAATTTCACAACAAAGTTGGTCTATAAAGGTTTCAAGTTTGATCTCATTTTAAAATCACAAATTAACTTATATAGTATTTTAAATTTTTTATAAATTACTTAAAATTATTTATAAATTTGTGATTCTATAATAAATAAAGTGTAGTTTATTTTAATTTTTTAATATTATTTTAAATATTTTATTATCTTGTTATTATTTTTTTAGATTTTAAAATATCACTTAAATTTAATTTAATTTAAAATAAATTTTTAAAAAAGATTATTTTTTAGATATATCATTTTAAAATAATTATGTGATTTCGATTATATTAAAATTATTAATGATAAAATATTTAAATAATTATATGTTAAAAAATTTATTTTAATTTGTAAAAAATAATTGAAAATAACTTCTAATATTTTTTAAAAAATTATCATAAAATCATAAAATATTTTAAGATATTTCATATGATTCAATTATTTTAATTCAACAACAAAGTTGGTCGTATAAAGTCTTCAAGTTTAATCTCATTTTAAAATCACAAATTAAGCGACATAGCAATTTAGGATTTTTATAAATTACTTAAAATTATATTTTAATTTTTTTATTCTATAATAAATAAAGTGCAATTTATTTTAGTTTTTTAATTTTTAAAAATATTTTATTATTCTATTATAATATTTTAGATTTTAAAATACCACTTAAATTTAATATTATTTTAAATAGTTTTTTTGCTCAATAACTTTGATTAAGCCAAAAACAGATATTACAAGGCGAACACAAGGATCAACTCAACACAACAAACCAAATGATCACTAAAACTCTATTACATCATAAGCTTATCAACGTGCTTTCTCATTTTGAGATGATTCCATCCTCTATACACTATGGTATATATTATCTTGTCTTCTATGTTCGTACTATTTACTTTACCTCCAAAGTTAACTTCATTTCTATATCTTCACATTTCATAAACTGTCTAGTTAGAATAAGATTTGTTTCTGCAATTCTATCTCTGAGTTTTGATGATAACAAAGAGTATGTTTGTATGAATAATTTTGGTACTCTAATGTTTGTTATTTTCTAGTATTTAACAAACAGATTATGCTTCTGATGGAAGGCGCTGCCAAGACAATTGGAGAGAATAAGTTCCGCTTCTAGCTACACAAGTATCGATGAACAGTAGAAAAAGCTTCAGAAGACTCTGAAGTTGTGACTCTGATACAAGTCCAAGAAACCAAGTTCTGAAGATCTGAAGACAAAAGTTCTAAATAAAGTCCAGATGCTGAAGACTTATGTTTCTGAAGACCAGGGGTTCTTAAGACCAAGTGTTGAAGATTCTGATAGACGAAGTTCTGAAGATTCTAAAGACTTGAAGTTTTGGTGACCCAAGGTTCCACAAAGGATTCTAAAGACCAAGTGTTGAAGATTCTGAAGACGCAGTTTTGAAGACTCTGAAGACTTGAAGTTCTGAAGACCTAAGTGTTATTATCATTCTTCCAATGCATGCTCAGAAGCCTCTGACGTCAGAAGAAAAAGAGGATAAGATTGTGTGGTACAATAGTACATGGTACACACAAATTATTCTATTACACTACCATGAAGGTCGGACGTTGTGTACGACCTTGTCTCCTACATGATTATTCAAGCTGCCAACTTTATGGAAGTTCCAGAAATACCCTTCAATTGTTATAATATTTTATTGGCTATAAAAGGGCTTGAAGACTATGAGAGAAGGCTGCTAATTCACATTCTCCAAAGACTGTTCATACACTTTCGTTTCTCTAGTCTATACTGTTGAAAATCTGTTTACATATTCGCTTGTGTAGAAGCATATCTTTTGTAAACAAACTTTATTCAAATAGTTGTTTGATTTTTCCTTAAGGGACCAGTTGGTCAAAATCCTTGAGAAGTCTAAGATTAGTGTGTCTTAGAGGTTGTAACGTTAGTCACTTGTATTTAGCTTGTGAATTGTAATAATCTATTTGATTATTGGATTAAGTCCTTGTTGAGAAAGGTGAAATCACATTGGCGGATGGACTAGACTAGCTTGATAGTTTTTAAGTGAACTAGTATAAACATAACTTGTTCTTTCCTTCTTCTTGCATCTTATCACTATTATCACTAAGTGAAGTAACTTGTTACAACTTAAAGGAGATTTTAAAAGGAACAGTTTTTTATTTAAAACCCAATTCAACCCCCCCCCCCTTTCTTATGTTTTCACACCTTAAATTGGCATCAGAGCTCCGGCTCTGAGGAGTTGATAAAATTTTTGAATTTTTATCAAGCACCTAACAGTGTTCAGTACCGATCCAGATTGTATGTAAAACAATGGCAGAAAAAAGGTAACAATACTACTGTAAGTGGTGATAATGAGGATAACGATAGAGATCAATATAGTGATAAATCTTCTATGTTTGATGGAGAAAAGTTTGACTATTGGAAGGACAAAATTGAAAGTTATTTTCTGGGATGTGACTTGGATCTATGGGATTTGGTATTCGATGGCTACACTCACCCAGAGATGATAAAGGTATAAATATTGCCAAAAGTGCTATGACAGACGCTCATAAGAAGGTTCACAGAAATCATTACAAAGCAAGAACAATTCTTCTAAGTGCTATTTCTTATAATGAGTATGAGAAGATCACAAATAGAGTGACTGCAAAGTCTATTTTTTATTCTCTTCAGATGACTCATGAAGACAACGCTCAAGTTAAGGAGACAAAGGCTCTAGCCCTAATCCAGAAATATGAAGCCTTCAGAGTGGAAGATGATGAATCTGTGGAAACTATGTTCTCAAGATTTCATAATCTTGTTGCAGGACTCAAGGTTTTGAATAAAGGTTACTCTACTGCATATCATGTTAAGAAAATTATTAGAAGTCTACCTAAGAAATGGAGACCAATGGTAACTGCTTTGAAGCTGTCAAAGGATCTGAACAACACCAGTCTTGAGGAACTAATCAGTTCTTTAAGAAGTCATGAGATATAGCTTAAGGAAGATGAACCTCATAAGAAAGTTAAATTTGTGGCTTTGAAGTATGAGTCTGGAAAGACCAAAGATTTTTAAGCAAGAGAAGAATATGAAGCATTTGAAGAAGATTCAGATTCAGATGAACTTTCTCTGATATCTAGAAGGATAAGTCAGATTTGGAAACACAGACATAGCAAGTTCAGAGGATCAAGAAGAACAAACGGTATATTTGAATCTACATCGGTCAGAAGAAAGCTTCTGGAAAGGAAGTTACCTATTATGAATGCAAGGATCCTAGACATTATAAGAATGAATGCCCAAAGCTCAAGAAAGACAGGAAACCTAAGAAGGCCTACAAAGCCAAGAAGGGTCTCATGGAAAATGGGATAATTTAGAGTCAGAAGAAGAAGATTTTTATGAAGAACATGCCAACGTAGCATTCATGGCAAAGACCAGCACGAGCGAAGCAGTATTAGAGGACGAACTGACACATGATGATGAGTCAGACTCTGGTGACGACAAAGAGGTGCTTTCTTCTTTATCTCGTTGTGAACTTGAACTTGATTTATCAGAATTAATGGAAAGGTATCAACTTCTTCTAAGTAAACACAAAACTCTGAAAAAGACTTTTGTGGCAACTTCTGAGAACTCTACTAAGAATGAGCAAAACTTTTCTCATTTAAATAAAAATTTATTTGTTTCAGAAAAATAAAATCTTGCTCTAAAAAGTAAAGTTTCAAGGTTAGAAGAAGAGATTATCTCTAGCACATCTGTTTCTAATGAATTGATCAAATATGATAAAGCTTTTCAGCACTTCGTAGCTAAAAGAATAAATAAAAGCAAGATGGATTCAATCATCTATAGAGTTAGCACAAACGGAAGTAGAGGCTTGGGATATTCAGGACCATCAAAGATTATTGATGAGACTCTGAGTGTCAAACCAAAACCTCTTTCTGAACATTTCATGCTTGGTGGCACAAAATTGAAATGTCCAGAGAAAGAAGGTTCTGATTTAATTGAAACACAACCATATACACAAAAGGAAACTTATAAACCTAAATATCATGCACAAATTCCACTTGATTATCCTGTTGCACAAGAATCCAAAGGGGTCAGAACCTCTGGAACTGCTAACAAGAAAGGACCCAGAAAATGGGTATTTAAGGATCAGATAATCTTGTAGATGTCCTTGATGGCACCACTGAAACATCAGTCATGGTACCTGGATAGTGGATGCTCGCGACAGATGACGGGCGGAAGGCATATGTTCCAAGATTTGGAACTTAAGTCTGGAGGCATTGTTGGTTTCGGAGGAAATCAGAAGGGAAAGATCATTGGCTCTGGAACTATTGGTAATGGTATACTTCCTTCTATTAACAATGTTATTTTAGTCGAGGGTCTGATGCATAACCTCTTGTCAATTAGCCAACTTAGTGACAATGGTTATGATGTCATTTTAAATCAAATGTCTTGTAAAGCTATTAGTCAGAAAGATAACTCAGTTATGTTCAATGGTAAGAGGAAGAACAATATTTACAAAATAAGATTATCATATTTGAAAAATCAGAATTTAAAATGTCTTTTGACTGTTCAATAAGAGCAATAGGTCTGGCACAGATGTCTGAGCCATGTTAGATTGAGAAAAATATCTCAATTAAATAAGCTTGGATTAGTCAGAGGCTTTCCCAAGCTAAAGTATACTTCAGATGCTATTTGTGAAACATTTTAGAAAGGAAAGTGTTCAAAAACCTCTTTTAAAGATAAAAAGATTGTTTCTACCTCTAGGCCATTAGAACTTCTTCACATTGACTTATTTGGACCAGTGAAAATGGCGCTTGTCAATGGAAAGGAAAATGGACTAATCATCATTGATGATTACAACAGATGGACATGGGTAAAATTCTTGTAACACAAGGATGCGCCACATTCTATGTTTGCTTCTTTCTACTCCCAAGTGCAAAATGAAAATAATTTCAAAATAGAGTTAGAAGCAATCATGGTGGAGAGTTTGTAAACAATGATTTTGAAAAACTATTTGATTCCAATGGCATAATCCATTATTTCTCCTACCCTAGAGCTCTACAATAAAATGGGGTTGTAGAGAGGAAAAATAGGACATTGCAAAAAATGGCTCACACCATGATCCAAGAAACTCAGATGGCTAAGTACTTCTGGGAAGAAGCAATAAATACAACGTGTTACATTCAAATAGAATCTCTGTAAGACCCATTTTAAGTAAGACTCCTTATGAATTATGGAATAATAGAAAGCCCAACATTTCTTATTTCCATCCCTTCGAATGTGTATGTTTTATGTTGAATGCTAAAGAGAATTTGCGCAGGTTTGATTCTAAAGTGCAGAAGTGTTTGTTGTTAGGATATTCTGAATGTTCAAAAGGTTTCAGAGTCTATAACACAGAATCATGAATCATGGAGGAATCAATCCATGTCAGATTCTATGATAAGCTTGACTATGAAAAGTCAATGTTGGTTAAAAATCTAGTTGGTGTGAAGATAATGTTTGTATAACCCAAGGAGAAAATACAAGAAAATAAAGAATCAGAAGCTCCTATTTCTGATATTGTTGTTTCTCCTTATGATCAACCATAACAAAGGAGAAGCAGAATCTCATCCTCTCATCTTGAAGATCAAATTATGGTAAACAAAGATGCTCCTGTCAGAACCAGATAAGCGCTTAAACCCTCTGATGAGGTGCCTCTGGGTTTGGTGTCTTTGATAGAGCCAACATCTATTTATGAAGCTCTTCTAGACAAAAACTGAGTTTTGGCTATGGAAGAAGAACTGAACCAATTCTCAAAGAACAATGTTTGGGATCTTGTTCAGAAACCTAAAGGTGTCCACGTCATCAGAACCAAATGGGTGTTCAGAAACAAGCTCAACGAGAATGGTGAGTTGTCAAAAACAAAGCACGACTGGTTGCACAAGGTTATTGTCAACAAGAAGGAATAAACTATACATAAACCTTTGCACCAGTCACCAGGTTAGAAGCTATTCGTTTATTAGTTTCTTTTTCTGTTAATCATAACATCATCATTTATCAGATGGATGTTAAGGGTGAATTTCTGAATGGTTATATTTTAAAAGAGGTGTATGTTAAACAACCTCCTGGTTTTGAAAACTCTAAGAAACCAGATTTTATTTTTAAACTTAATAAATCTATTTATGGTCTAAAACAAGCTCCCGGAGCTTTGTATGACAGATTGGGTAATTTTCTTTTAGAAAATAAATTTACCAGGGAGAAAGTTGACACTACACTCTTCTGCAAAACATTCAAAAGTGATGTTCTGATTGTTCAAATTTATGTTGATGATATTATTTTGGGTTCTGTTAATCCCTCTCTTTGCGAGAAATTTTCTAAGTTGATGCAAGCTAAGTTTGAGATGAGTATGTTGGGAGAACTAAAGTTCTTTCTGGGAATTCAAATTGATCAAAAACCATAAGCTACTTACATTCATCAAAGTAAGCATACCAAAGAACTTCTGAAGAAATTCAACATGATGGACTGAACCTTAGCAAAGACTTTGATGCATCCAACATGCATTCTTAAAAAAGAAGAGGTAAGTGGAAAGGTATGCCACAAGCTGTATCGTGGTATGATAGGCTTTCTTATGTATCTAACTGCTTCTAGACCTAATATTTTATTTAGCGTTCATCTATGTGCTATATTCCAATCTGATCCTAGGGAATCTCACTTAACTGTTGTTAAGAGAATTCTAAGGTATCTGGAAGAAACTCCTAACCTTGGCTTGATGTATGAGAAAACATCATAGTACACTCTTTCTGGTTTCTGTGATGCAGATTACACTGGAGACAGACTGTAGAGGAAGAGTACTTATGGAAACTTCAGTTTCTGGGCAACAATCTGATCTCATGGTCAAGCAAGATGCAATCAACAATTGCTCTTTCAATAGCAGAAATAGAGTACATCTCAGCAGCACTGTGCAGTACTCAGATGTTATGGATAAAGAATCAACTGGAAGATTATCAGATTTATGAGAGTAACATTCATGTCTTTTGTGATAATACTGCTACTATTTATTTAAGTGAAAAGTCCTATTTTACACTCTAGGGCTAAACACATAGAAATAAAACATTATTTTATTAGAGACTACATTCAGAAATGGATTTTATCTTTAAAATGCATAGATACGGACCATCAATGGTCCGATATGTTTACAAAACCCTTAGCTAAAGATAGATTTCTATTCATTATAAAACATCTGAAAATGGACTTTTGTCTAGAATAAGATTTCATCAGAATCAGATGTGTTTAGTCATAGTCTGAAGAAAATGAGATTCTGAGTTAAACAAAGAGTATTTTTTTAAACTCAGTCATCAAAAGATGTTTCTGTCAGAAATTTCTCTGATCAGATGGAAACCTTTTGGTTATCAAGATTCCGAGGATATCAAAATGTATCACTTAATTAGAGGTAGTGATTAAAGTGTGTAAACTTTGGTTATTCCTAGTAATTATACTCTACCTAAGCTATACAATGAGCAGTGTGCCTTTTTCTTGGAATTGATTAATCATGATTACACTCATTTATTAATCCTCTTAATTGTGTCTTTTCAAAAAATTTCTCGTGCTCTACCTATTCTATTTGAGTCACGCCCTATCCTCCATTAACTATTATATTTGAAGTTTATAAAGTCATATGATTCCTTTTCTTCATACATTTATTGTCTTGGATATCTCAAATATTGATTACTCTATAGTAACTCAATAGTCTCTTTTCTTAAACCTTATCTTAACTATTTATGTCATCCATCATATGTAGTTTCTCCTCAAGTTTAAGAATTGTTTTCTTTTCATTCCTCCTTCTTCTTTCCATTCTAGAATTTTTTGTATCCAATGGCTATTCAAAAATTTCATGGAGATAAAAATCTTTTAGAGGTGATTTATGGGAAACAGCCAAATTGCATGTCTGATGGTGGTTACATCAACAGGTTTTTGGAAAGTCAGAATTGGTCAAGGTATGTTGTCATGCTCAGAGGCTCTATTTATCCTAATATTGTGAAACAATTCTAGCTTTATGCATCTGTTAGTCATGATGGCAGCTACATTAAATCAAATATCTATGGTATTCCTTTTGTTTTCACTCGATCCTCCATTGCTGAAGCAATTGGGTGTATTCCTAAGTCTAACTCTTTTTATCATGGTAGTTTTGCTTGCATGGATGTTGGTATTTTCCCGATAATTCACGACACTTCCAATGGATGTGATTCTAATAATCCAGATAACCTGAAACCTCTTGCTAAGATTTGGTTTCGGTTTGTGTTAACAAACCTTCATTCTAGAGGAGAAGATCTTGATGATGTGTTTCCAAGGGATAAGTGTCTTATGTTCTGCCTTCTCAATAATATTCTAGTCAACTTTTATGCTATCATTTTCAATCATCTAAAGGAATCAATCTTGGAATCCAGAGACTCTCAAAAATGACTCATTCCTTATGGGTGTGTCCTATATGAACTTTTTGAATTAGCTGAAGTAATCAAAATTGTTCGAAAGGCTCAGTTCACCAGAGTGAATGCTTTGTTTGATGAGAGTTGTGATGTTTTTGAATTCTATCTAGTTTTCCCTGTGTTGTCTTCTTTCTGATGTTTTTTTTTCATTCTGATTTTAGCATTCAATGAAGTTTCTTTTTTGCTTCCTTTATTTCTTCTGTTTGTATGTTTTTCTCACATAATTATCTTTTTGATTATGACAAAAAGGGGGAGTAAATAACTGAAAGTAATTTTGATTCCGATAATCAACTTATGGAAAACGTCTATAAAAATAGCTGCTTACATTCTAACCCAGTTAAACTTCTGTTTCCGTTAGAATTGTTTTTTTCCAGGAATTATGAACTCTGATTAAAATCAAGATTTGAAAGTGTTAAACAAGGCTTTTGTCTAAACTTTTGGATTCAAACTCTGAGATGTTTTAAGTTCTTAATCAGGTTGTTCATAATCAAGCTCTGAATTGAGAATATGTAATTTCTCTTTGTGACGTTAAAGCTTCAAGATCTCAATTGGCATGTTTGGTATCATGACTCTCAAGATCTCAATATATGATCTATTGGAACCAGGGGAATTTTACTCAAATGGTTCAGAATCAGAATATTTGATTTTCATCAAGTCTTAGAGTCAGGGGGAGTTTTCATAACAAGGATAAGTATTTCTTAACCTTCTTATTTTTACTTCTTTTGATTGTGTACAAAATTTTGTCATCAAAATTCATAGTTTTGTCATCATCAAAAAGGGGTAGATTGTTAGAACAATATTTGATTCTGCAATTCTATCTCTGATTTTTTATGATAACAAAGAGTATGTTTGTATGAACAATTTTGGTACTCTAATATTTGTTATTTTGAGTATTTAACAAACAGGTTCTGCTTCTGATGAAAGGTGTTGCCAAGATATTAGAAGAGAATAAGTCCGGCTTCTAGCTACACAAGTTTTAATGAATAATAGAAAAAGCTTCAGAAGACTCTAAAGTTGTGACTCTAATACAAGTCCAAGAAACCAAGTTCTGAAGATCTGAAGACAGAAGTTTTAACTGAAGTCCAGATGCAGAAGACTTATATTTATGAAGACAAGGATTCTCAAGACCAAGTGCTGAAGATTTTGATAGACGAAGTTCTGAAGATTCTAAAGACTTGAAGTTCTGGTGACCCAAGGTTTTACAAAGGGTTCTAAAGATCAAGTGCTGAAGATTCCGAAGACGCAATTCCGAAGATTCTGAAGACTTGAAGTTCTGAAAACCCAAGTGTTATTCTCATTCTTCCAACGCAAGCTCAGAAGCCTCTAACGTCAGAAGAAAAAGAGGATAAGATTGTGTGGTACAATAATACATGGTACAAACAAATTATTCCATTCCACTACCATGAAGGACAGAAATTGCGTACGATCTTTCCTCCCACATAATTATTCAAGTTGTCAACTTTCTAGAAATTCCAAAAATACCCTCCAACGGTTATAATATTTTATTGGATATAAAAGGGATTGAAGACTATGAGAGAAGGCTGCTAATTCACATTCTCTAAAGATTGTTCATACGCTTTCATTTCTCTAGTCTATATTATTGAAAATTTGTTTACATATTCGCTTGTGTAGAAGCATATCTTTTGTAAACAAACTTTGTTGAAACAGTTGTTCGATTTTTCCTTAAGGGATCAGTTGGTAAGAATCCTTGAGAAGTCTAAGACCAGTGTGTCTTAGAGGTTGTAATGTTAGTCACTTGAAGTTAGTTTGTAAATTGTAATAATCTATTTGATTATTGGAAATAAGATTACATACCAATGTTGGAAGCGGTGTAGCGGCAAGCAACAAAATTTTTGGAAATATTTATCCAGGAACTTATCGTGTCTATAGAGATTGGTTATTGAATTGTCGTTCGACAAATCTCTCATTAATGAGTTTGGGATAAAATGGTTTTGTATGTAAAGAAAATGTTATCAATAGAAAATAAATGTAAACAAAAGAAAAAACTTAGGAAGAACTTATCAAGACTGCAAATAATCTACTCATCATAGACTTAAATCTACCAATCAATTATACGCAACCTAACAATACTCATCAATGTCACCACGTATCACTCACAACCTAAATCATTTCTAACCCAAATTGAGAGACCGACTGTATCACCAAGGAAATGATCTCTCTACCTCCTCAACAACACAGAAGACAACTATGTTACTCGCACTGACGATCTCTCAGCATAGCACAACCAACACAGAGGCATTAAGCTCTGATACTCTATGTGAATGCTAGCTCTAAATATATCTCTACAGTTTAGAAACTAACATATAATCATCCTAGATAAGAATATAAGCAGTATATATCTATAACAACTCAAATCCCTAGCACAGAATAAAACTCCAGGACAACAATCGACAAAGATTTATAAAGCAAGTATAATATAACGCTAAGGGCGACAAATATACATAAGTTCAGAGTAAATACATGTACAAACTCAACACATAAAGAATACACAAAGAGGAAGAGAAATGAACCATAAATCTTCCAGTTTGTCAGTGTCGGTTGATGAACAATCCACTCCGGATCATCCGTATGCAAGCTTCAATGTTGTTTTCTAAGCTAATTCTATCCAAAAATGAAAGTTGATGGAGTTGGAATAAAAAATACTCAAAACCATACCCAAAAAATGTATTTTTACACCTAAATATGCATTTCTGATTGTACAGCATCGCCTGGCGACCAAAATAATGTTTTTTCCCACGCTACAGCTCACCTAGCGTCACCCGACAATCAAAAGCATCGCCCGATAACGGATGACAGAAAGTTGAAAAACCAGCACATCATTCTGCATTGTTTCGACCATAACTTTTGAATCGATTCGCGCCCGGTTCGAAGCGTTAGAAAGCTTATTCAATGACCTTTATAAAAATGACTAAATATAAACCAATTTGATGATTTTTATTCTTTGATTTCGAGCCTTATCCATTGATGAGTTGCTCAAAATTGCGCGTTTGAAGTTGTGTCTTCGATACTTTTTTGCTCATGCTCCAAATACGCATTTGTAACGCGGTGGGAGAACTGACTTGGTGTTTTGCGTTTGTATTCGCAAATGTTGCGGTTTAGCAAGAGTCACCACCGACTTTTCTTTTATCCAAAAGGAAAGGCTGAAAAGAACAGGAAAGACCTTTGAGATGTTTTATTGAGTTTGGGGGGTAGATTATGAAAAGGGAAGATATTAACACCCTTTTCATTCATGGTTTTCCATGGACTCTTAGTTACTTGCTAGATCACTTGATTTTGTTTGAAAATATGCTTTGTGTGGTTTTTGAAAGTATTTTGAAAAGGTGTCGTCGTTTAGGCAAACTTTGTAATGATTACCGTTCGTAAGAATGTATACAAAAGTGTTGATATTTTGAAAATATTTTCAAGTTTGGAAGATGTTTTTGAAAATGTTGGTGTTTGTTTTGAAAATGGAAAGGATGTTTTGGTTTTGAAATTGAGCAAGCAACTATGAGTAATCTACCTACTCAAAAATCTTTCATGTTTATTTCCTCTTTCCTTTGACATTGTTATCTTACCATTGATTTGGTAAGTAACCCTATCTTTGGATGTAAAAGGGACGGGAAAGGGTCATCGTATAGCCAAGATTAGCAATATTGTAAGATATCTTAGCATTTTCTTTAGGGACTAAGATCATTTTGAAAGGCCACATGGATAGCGTCATCGAGGGACTAAGATCTTGTATTTTTGCTTGTTTTTGCTAAGATACCTCACATGCATAACATGGCCATTTTTTGTAAGGTAACAAAGTGGATTTACCCTAAGGGTGTAAGTGTGCAAGTATTTTGATTTACATGCTTGATTTGTCTTTGAATTAGGATTTTCTATTTGTTGATTTTATTCTTTCCATACAAACCCTAATTACTAGCATTTGTATATAAAGCATTTAAATTACGGAAAATAAAAATACTAAACTATTACATCATTTAGGGGAGGGGGTGTACAAATTTACAAATGGGGAATCACATGAAATTAAATCTAAATAATTATTACAACTATATTGAATATTATACAAAAATGAATAAATAAAAATGCAAGAATGTAAATGTGAAAAGAAAAATGTAATTTTTGTTGGTTTTCATGAAAAAGATTTTTTTGACCTAGTTAACTAATATAAAATAATTAACTAAAAAGAAGATTAAGATTAAGTTAACAAAAGAAATTAAATTATTAAAGAAAAATAAGTTTTTAGGGTTTTTTGTGAATTTACTTAAGCTAGTAAATAAAATAAGAGTCCTAAGTTCTAAATTGGTTTTAGTTTACAAGAAAATAATATAATAATAATTAATACTAATTATCTAAGTATTAAAAAAAAGAAATTAATTTATTAAATGAAAAAAAAAATTGTTCTTTTAGTTTTTATGAAGAAAATAAACTAAAAAAAATAAATAATATAAATATAAATATTTTTTGGATTTTTATTGATAATAATAATAATAATAATAATAATAATAATAATAATAATAATAATAATAATAATAATAATAATATTAATAATAATAAAAGATTAAAAAAAATAAAGTCAGGGAGGTGGATAAGTGAAACAGGGAGTATTGTTAAGAAGAAGAAAAAGTCAGACCCATAGGATGGAGGCCCAAGCGCTTCCTGAAACAAAAAATGTCAAAAAAAGTGAAAAAAATGCAAAAGGCAGCGCGCTGAGGTTTGAACTCATGCCTCTACCAATAACGCGTGCTGCATTACCATTGGGGTGGCTGTACATCCGTTAACTTATGTGAAAGAATAAATACATAATGTAAAACGTCTTCATGACCTGTGCTTCGTCTTCAACCTTCAGCCAACCAGGTCATCTGTATCTCATTCATTTCTCAACAAAATGGAAAATGTAAACATGAAAATTGTGTTATTTTTCCTCACGAATCTAACCATGTAAACCACTAAAGCTATAGATCAAAGATGAATGGGAATTTCTCTGGCCCCAATTTGAACCCTAATTTTTTCAAAAACTTCAAACTTAAAATTCTCTAAGCTCAAGCCATGTAAATGAAAACTAATGATATGTACAACTTAAGGGCAATGAGGTCTACATTTCTTATTCACAAATAAACCATTAATGATGCTTGTATGAAGAGTTCAAAAGTCAGAAAACTCACCTTGCAAGAGGGTATCATGTTTTTAGTTTGAGTAGCTTTTGATGATTTCCAGTGATTGGGTTTGCTTCCTCAAGTTCCCCGAAAGCTAATGTGATGCTTGGCTTGAGATGAAAGTGGCTGAGGAGTTCTAGAGAAGTCAAGGTGCAAGTTGATGTTTTGAAAATGGTGGATGGTGATGGAGGTGTTACAGTCGTGTTGCATGTGTTGGAATTGTTTGTATATGTTATTTAGAAGCTTTTGAAAGTAAAAGGCCAAGAAACGCATGGGCAAATTTAGAGTTGGATTCAAAACTCATAAATGGAAAGTTTTGAAATGTTTTTGGTGGTTCTGTGCTTTAGGGGGTTTCAGGGCTTGAGCATGCATGTCTTTTCTTGAAAATGACGTGTGTATCTATAAGCAAAGGATTTGAGTTATAGGGTTATGGCTAAGTTGCTTGATTTTGAAGAAAAGTGGGAAATGTGGTTTCAAGGTAGAAAGTACAAGCATGTAGAGTGGTTAGGCACTTTAAACATGTTTGCTTCTGACCATTTATCTTGAGTGTGGACAGAGGCAAGTTAGGAGCTCAAGGAGAGTTGACATTTGTAAAAGCAATGCTTTATCAAAATATAAATGATAACTTTGTTCCATAAATGGAAAATTATCTTGGATAAAGCTTGAATTAAGTGGATAATAGCTCAAAAGCAAGTGTAATCTTCTGATTAGGGAGAGATCTTGAGGTTTAGAGGTCTGCAAAGCAAGATTGTGCAGCATAGGCTTGAGATTTGAATTCTTGTTCATCAAAAAGACCTATAATTTCAGCTTGAAACCCTAACTTCCTCTCTTCGATTCTCCTTGCTCAAGAATGATCTCAAGGAGTTCTTGAACATTTTGGAAAGCTTGTAATGTTCTATATAATCCATCTTTGAATAAATTTTGAAAATTCCCCTTGGAACTATGTGAAAAATTTCCATGAAGTTAGGTCAAAATCATGCCTAAACTAGGGCAAAATTTTTACTAAGTGTTTAGTTTCATGACCATGCCTTCATGGATTAATAACTTGATATCCAAGCATTTATAGGAGAAGTTGTGTAAAGAAATTTTGTAGATCTCATGGAGATATACAACTTTCATGTTGAAAGTTTCTTTTGAATCATCTTGCATCATGGTGAAAAATTTCCTCAAAGTTGTGAAAAAATATGAAGTTTTCAACACTTAGAAAAGTTTCTAAGTTTAAAAACTTTGACTTTTCAAAATGAAATCTTGACTTTTTGATTTCTTGATGAACAAGTTTCATATTTTGACATGTTTTAATAAATTGTGATCTTTGACACTTGATTTTGACCAAAAAGTCAAAGTTTGACTTTTCAGTGTACATTTGACTTTTGATCAGTTGACTGAAAATCAACTATCAATCCAATTGATCTTGAGCAATATTTTGAGTCATGTCATTAGGTCAAAATGATACAATTTAACTCTTGATATCATTCCTCAAACCAATTAACCATTTTCTAGGTCAAAAAATCAAAAATTGCCCTTTCTCAATCAAAACCCTAATTTTGACCATTTTCCCCTTTTGATGATCTGGTTAAATTTCTTGAGAAATTATGGTCTAAACTTGATCAAATGATACATATGAGTTTATAATGTTGATATGGATAAATAATTATGAAGTTTGACTGTAAATTAGCCACAATTGACTTTTTCCCCAATATAGTTGATTTTTAGGTCAACTGCTCAATTGAATGGGAAAATATGTGATCAAAGTCTTGAAACTTGACATGAGCAATATTGAGGGTCCATAATGATCCATGAAAGTCATATGAGGCATTAAAAGTTCAATTATCCTTGTGCAATCTCAAGCCCTAATTTCAGTCATTAGTGCTTTAAGGAGATGTCTTGAGCTGATCAACCCTTTTGCAGTCTTGAACCAAATGAGATCTTGTGAGAAAATATTAGATAAATGAGAGAGAAAATTTTGGGGTATAACAACATCAATACCTATAAAATTAATAGAAAACTATCAAATGATGTACTTTATACATGAAAATGCATATAAACACAAACTAAATGTATTTGCACAAAAGTCGGGTTTATTCAATGATATTAACAACAAAGAGTCGATAAGTGCAACAAAAAGTATATACAAAATAAATACACTTTTGCACTTATCAAACTCTCCCCAACTTGAATCAGTGTTTGTCCTCAAATAAAGTCAAATAACCTAAAGAACAAAGAATGATAAATTAAAGAATCACGAATCAACATGTTTTGAAAACAGAAAACAAATGCAATGATTCAAATGAAAAACAGTACACACAAAGTAAACACTTACCACTAAACTACGACTATAACATAAACACGAAACAAATGCTAAATACAAAAATTATGCCAAATATTCTAAAAAAATACTAGTTCGCAAATGAATCACACCTAGCAAACACAATCATAAGTAGATGAAAAACACACAAAAATGGGGTATTTTCACTCATCCAGCAATCTTGCAAACAATGGACTAAATTATGAATTCATCCAAAAATTTACATTGAAAATATAAAAGCAAGAATCTCAAGGGCTTTTCAAGGTTGTAATGTGGTTTGGTTAACAAACAAGTGATAAGTCCTAAAGCTAATCTAAATAAAAACTTGCCTAAACCTAAGGGAGTAATTACTTCCACAAAGTTTCAAACCATAGAATTTCAATCAAACTTATTCTTCATCCCAAATTTCAAACCAACACACATTACTTATTCAACACAATATTATAACATACTTTTTCTTTTTCTTTTTCAAATCTTTTCTATTTTTTCCTTTCTTTTTATTTCTTTTCTTTTTCACTTTTTTTTTATTTTTTTTTTATTTTCAACCTCATAGCAACCAACCAATAAATACATAATCATTTTTCTCCCCAACTTGAATTCAACCATACATTAAAGTGAATACTCCATACTTTCTAAGGTAAGATAAAAATTCAAACCAAAATAATGGTTGAGGGTTCAAGAAAATAACGAATCAACATCCATGCAAAAAGGGAAACTAAACACTCATAGACAAACATTTAGCAAATACAACATGGATATCGACAAAAAGCTCAAAGGGGTTACTAATGATCACACACTCACAAGGTGAATTGACTATTTGGCTAGGTAGTTGTGCTCAAAATGAAACAAAAATGCGTTGATCCTTTTCTTCCATTCATACAATCAACACAAAACAAAAGATTAAGCATAATAAAATCCAGTTAAAACAAGAATTATGGTCTTCAGCATATATGAACAATGGAAAGCTACCTCACAAAAAGGGTAGGAAATAAAGTAATTCACAAATAAACAAGTATACAAAAGAATGAATGGCATAAAAATTGTAAAAGTCTAAGTATCATGAATATGCTAAAGTATAGAAAGTGATAAACACATACGTCGTACGTGTACAAAACTTTAACAAAATCATTACCATACATTTGCAAGTTGAAACGATCAAACTTGACAAATCACCTCAATATTCTACAAGTTACCGGACCAAAACTTGAGTGCAAACAACAACAAAAGAATTAGAAAAATAATACTCCTACAAAATTTTAATGTACAAAATTTGCAATATATACAACGAACAAAACTCCTCAAGCTAAACACGGCAAGCTTTTGGAAAACACAAATTGACATCACAAAACAAATACAAATATTGATATGAAAACCGGGTGAAAATGAATTAACAAGTTGAAAAGTGAAGATTTGAAATTCAGAATATTTCCTTGTTTTAACTTGTTAAAGCACTAATCACCACACACATAAATAAATACAAACAAGCTTGCTTATTTTACGTCGTAAGATCGACGATTTTATTGTGCGAGCTAGTAACCTCCTCTCATCATGACATGGTATTATCACACCGTGCAAACCTAAAGAAAGTGTCCTAACAATTACACAACAAACGTTACCAAAATGAGACAATTCACAACAATACATGAAAACACATATATGCATAAATATCATATACAAGTTAATGTACAATTTCTATACAACATATACATTAATTACAAAACTCAAAAACAAAAGAATTATCGTAATGCAAAATCAATAGAATCAATCCCCGACAACGACGTCATTTTGTTGGACGCGTTCACAAATGAACAAGTATACAAAAGAATGAATGGCATAAAAATTGTAAAAGTCTAAGTATCGTGAATATGCTAAAGTATAGAAAGTGATAAACACATACCTCGTACGTGTATACAACTTTAACAAAATCATTACCACGCATTCGCAATTCGAAACGATCAAACTTGACAAATCACCTCAATATTCTACAAGTTACCAGACCAAAACTTGAGTGCAAACAACAATAAAAGAATTAGAAAAATAATACTCCTACAAAATTTCAATGTACGAAATTTACAATATATACAACGAACAAAACTCCTCAAGCTAAACACGACAAGCTTTCATAAAACACAAATTGACATCACAAAACAAATACAAATAAAGATATGAAAACCAGGTGAAAATGAATTAACAAGTTGAAAAGTGAAGATTTGAAATTCAGACTATTTCCTTGTTTCAACTTGTTAAAGCACTAACCATCACACACATAAACAAATACAAATAAATATGCTTATTTTACGTCGTAAGCTCGAAATTTTTATTGTACGAGCTAGTAACCTCCTCTCATAATGTCATGGTATTTTCACACTGCACAATCCTAAAGAAAGTGTCCTAACAATCACACAACAAATGTTACGAAAACGAGACAATTCACAATAATACGTGAAAACACATATATGCACAAATATCATATACAAGTTAATTTACAATTTTTATACAACATATACATTAATTACAAAACTCAAAAACAAAAGAATTATCGCAATGCGAAATCAATAGAACCAATCCCCGACAACAACGCCATTTTGTTGGAAGCGGTGTAGCGGTAAGCAAAAAAAGTTTTGGAAATATTTATCTGAGAATTTATCGTGTCCACAAAGATTGGTTATTGAATTGTCGTTTGACAAATCTCTCGTTAATGAGTTTGGGATAAAATGGTTTTGCATGTAAAGAAAAAGTTATCAACAAAAAATAAATGTAAACAAAAGAAAAAACTTAGGAAGAACTTATCAAGCCTGCAAATAATCTACTCATCACAGACTTAAATCTACCAACCAGTTATACGCAACCTAACAATACTCATCAATGTCACCACGTATCACTCACAACCTAAGTTATTTCTAACCCAAATTGAGAGACCGACTGTATCGCCAAGGAAATGATATCTCTACCTCCTCAATAACACAAAAGACAACTATGTTACTCGCACTGACGATCTCTCAACACAACACAACCAACCCAGAGGAATTAAACTCTGATACTCTATGTGAATGCTAGCTCTAAATCCATCGCTATAGTTTAGAAACTAACAGATAATCATCCTATATAAGAATCTAAGCAATATATGTCTATAACAACTCAAATCCCTAGCACAGAGTAAAACTCCAGGACAACAATCGAAAAATATTTATAAAGCAAGTTTAATATAACGCCATGGGCGAAAAATATATATAAGTTCAGAGTAAATACATGTACAAACTCAACACATAAAGAATACACAAAGAGGAAGAGAAATGAACCACAAATCTCTTGGTTTGTCAGCGCCGATTGATGAGCAATCCATCCCGGATCATCCGTATGCAAGCTTCAATGTTGTTTTCTAATCTAATTCTATGCAAAAATGAAGGTTGATGGAGTTGGGATCAAAAATACCGAAAACCATACCCAAAAATATATTTTTACACATAAATACGCATTTCGGACTGTCCAGCATCTCTCGACGACCAAAAAGCGTTGCTCGGCGACCAAAACAATGTTTTTCCCACACTACAACTTGCCTAGCATCGCCCGGTGATCAAAAGTGTTGCCCGACGATGGATGACAGAAAGTTGAAAAACCAGCACAACATTCTGTACTGTTTCGGCCATAATTTTGAATCGTAACTCTAATTCGCGCCCGATTCGAAGCGTTGGAAAGCTTATTCAATGCTCTTTATAACAATGAAAAAATATAAACCAAATTGATGATTTTTATTCTTTGATTTTGAGCCTTATTCGTAGATGAGTTGCTTAAATTCGTGCTTTTAAAGTCGTGTCTTCGACACTTTATTGCTCATGCTCCAAATATGCATCAATACCTATAAAATGAATAGAAAACTATCAAATGATACACTTTATACATGAAAAAGCATACTAACACAAACTAAATGTATTTACACAAAAGTAGGGTTTATTCAACGATATTAACAACAAAGAGTTGATAAGTGCAACAAAAAGTATATACAAAATAAGTACACTTTTGCACTTATCAACCAATACAATTATGAAAGGAAAAACAAAGGAACTTTGCTAAAATCGTAAAAACTACAATTGGAGTGTGTAATCTCACCACAAAAAGACCACTTCCAAACCAAAAATTTAATACTACAAAGCATATTATTCACATTCCAATCCTCATTCTGAAAGCAAAAGACGTTTCTTGTCAACCAAATGAGCCCTAATTTACCCTCATTCACCTTTTTACCTCTACAAAACAAATACCAACTCATAAAATTTGAGAGGCACACAACCTCCTCCTCCACCACCAATATTCCTATCCACAAAGTTATCTCCTTCCAAACTTTTTAAACCACAACGCAAGAAAAGAAACTATGTTCCCTAGTTTCCAAATGAGAACCACAATAACAACAAGCTAAATTGTCTAAGGGGAGAGAAATACCTCTATACACCAAATTGTCCTTTGTTGGAATCCTATCAACAAGTAATTTGCAACCAAAAGCCTTAATTTTAAAAGGGACTTCTATTTTCCAAACCAAACTCAAAGTAACACCATTCCTATTACTAGGGCCATGAGGAACACTGTAGCTAGCGTAGAGACCATAACAAGAAACCACCGAGAAACCTTCCTCCGGGTTTAGGCGCCATTCTATCTCATCCGGTCCTTTCGAACCACCCCCAAAAACATTCAACTTTGCCTTCAAATCAACATAATTTCCGGATTCTGAAGGATGTCCGGATGTATCCCAAGATTACCCCGCACCTACCTATCTTCAATCCACCCTCCCATACCCGCCACCACCACTTCCGTCAAACAAGAAGCCGAGTAAAGAAACAGATAAACTTCTTCTAAAGAAAAGTTATCTAACCACTTCGCTTCCTAAAAAGGAGATTTAAACCCATTACGGATGAAAAAATAACTATTAACCATAATAGGATCCTCTAAAGAGAAACATCTTATCAAAATTAAATCCATCCAACAAATAAAGCAAGAGGAGGAAAAAGTACAAGATAACCCACAAAAAACCTTTAAAGACAAATCACCATCAAGAAATATGCACGCACTCCCCCGCGCAAAGGACGACGTTCCCTCAAACATAAAAAAGGACAGGGGGACAAAGAGAAGAAGTCGCGGCCGAGGAATCCTCCCTGCAACCAACATCGACCTAAAGGTCGTCGATACAAATGGTCCATATCTCGCACCCCAAAAAGAAGCGACGAAGATGACCCCCGCGGTCCACTATCCCAAGCCATCATGGAGGCCCCCATTCCCAAAGGGATGGAGAAACCTCCCATTCTGAAGAAGTATGACGGAATTCCTGACCCCGTCGACCACATTTATGGATTTGAAGCAATGTTACACTACCATAACATCGGGGGACTGATTAAATGCAGGTTATTCCCCATGATGTTGAGGAAAATGACCATGGAGTGGTACAAGAACCTCACCCCTGAGTCGATCACTTCGTGAAAAATCCTGAAGAGCCAATTCATTAGTAGTTTCACTACATCTCTCCGACATTTGAAGACTGAAGCTGCCCTCGAGGGAATCATCCAGAGAAACAATGAATCCCTCGGAGACTACATTGATTGGTTCAATCCTGAAACCATTCAGGTCCCCTGTACCGATCATATAAGAGATACTTTCTCGAGAGGGGACTCCTCCCAAGAACTCAATTCAAAAAGGCTGTTGGAATCGAGCCCCCCAGATCCTTCGATGCATTCCTCAAGAAAGCCCGAGCATACATGGATTACAAGGAAAAGGAGGCAGCCAACAACGCTCGCGATTCGAGGAGCCACAGATCAACTGGCATCCCCCGACATCATGATGCAGGCCCCTCTTACCGAGCAGGGGAGAAGAAAAGGAAGGAGAAACCTCGATACTCCCACAAACAAAGAGGACCAGCTGGGCGATTCACCGAATACACTCTGATGACCGCTCCTCGCGAGCGGATCCTTGCAAAGTGTTCCAATGTTGAGTTCAAGGACGGAGGTGTTAGACGTCCTCGACCCACTCCTCGCGAAGGGATCCTTGCAAAGTGTTCCAATGTTGAGTTCAAGGATGGAGGGGTCATACGTCCTCGACCCACTCCTGCAAAGCCCGGGGCCGACAGAACTAAATACTGTCAATACCACTGGAGCCATGGCCACTTGACTGAAGATTGCTTCTATCTGAAGGATGCCATCGAGACTCTCACCAAGGGAGGGAGACTTAGGCAATACCAGAGGAACAAAGCCCCTTGCTGTGAGAGCTGCGAGTTTAAAGAAAATGAGGAAGAAGCCCGACCATCTTATGAATCTGGCCCCCTCCAAGTAGCTTACTGTGTCTCGAGGCCCGAGGACTTTCGCATCCCCGACGGTCTCGAAGATAATGAACCATTGTTCACCCACAGCAGATGGGAAATATTCCCCTCTGCCATGGTCATATCTGGCGGGGTATTCACTGAAGTCTCGGTAAATTTATTGAAGAGGAAATTCATTGAGCTGATAGACGCAACCCCAGTCTAAGTTGTAACCCTTGAAAGGTTCAAGGGAAATTTTGAGCCAATCACCTTATATATCAAAGAGTTACTCGGTGGAGCACACAACGCCAACATCCCTCTACTGGTGCGGGCAAAAATGGCCAACTTTGATGTACATCGCATCCTGGTCGATGAGGGGAGTTATCTCGACGTCATGTACACCCACCTGTACCACACCCTACAGCTCGACGATGCTCACATGTCGCTTTATGTAGGATCTGACCTGTAGGGATTCAACGGATCGACCTCAAAGCCATGGGGCTATGTCAAGCTATTCATCACATTCGGGGAAGAATCTACATCCCGACAGGTCAAGGTACGCTTCCTCGGAGTCGACTGTCCATCTCTCTACAACTGCATCCTAGGGAGACCAACATTGGATGAAATGATCGGCGTACCCTCCACGGTGCACCTGAAGAAGAAGTTCTACACCAAGAGGGGCCACATCGCGACCATTCAAGGGGACACCGCAGCTTCCAGGAGATGTTTCAATGAAACTTCCAAAGGGCAGAACATGGTCGACACCAGAGAACCACCTGCTAAAAGAGCAACCACTTCGACAACAACAACTATTACAGCGGACAAGCCTACTCGAGCTGAAGAACAACAAGCTCCACCAAAGGTCAACTCCATCGACCTTGAAACCCGTTTTGGTAAAGACGAATTTGAGCCCTAAATGGCGAACATGATCCTCTCCGACCAATCCCAGATGGAGACTTCGAGCTCATCCCCCTCGGCAGCGACCTAAGCAAAGTCTTGAAAATCAGTGTTGGACTCCCCGACTTGACGAGGAAGCAACTCAAAGCCTTCCTGAGAAAAAATGTCGACCATTTCGCATGGAGCGTTGTGAAGATATCCAGACTTGACCCTGAGGTCGCCTGTCACCAACTTGGTGTGGATCCAATCGTCAGGGCAGTATTTCAATGTAGGCGTAAACAGTCTCCCGAAAAAGCGAAGGCTACTGAAAAAGCTGTAAAAGACCTCCTAGAGGCAAATTTTATTTCTAAGGCCCGATATTCAACCTGGATCTCAAATGTTGTACTTGTTAAGAAAAATAATGGAAAATGGTGAATGTGCATTCACTATACTAGTCTCAATTGGGCATGTCTCAAATATGCATTTCTTTTACCTAATATTGACATGTTGGTTGAAAACTCGGCCGACTATAAAATTTTATCATTTATGGATGCATACTCGAGATACAGTCAAATCCCCATGGCAGTGAGCGACAAGCATTGCACCGCCTTCATGACTGGGTCGGGCAAATACTATTACAATGTAATGCCCTTTGGCCTAAAAAACGTAGGGGCAAAATACCAACGAATGATGAACAAAGTCTTCCATTGTGAGATCGGCAATATGCTTGAGGTATACATGGACGACATGTTCGTCAAATCTCGAGTAGAAACCGACCACACTTCCCACCTCAAAAAAGTTTTTGCTCGAGCAAGGAAATGCAAAATGAGGTTCAACTCAGATAAATGCACCTTTGGGGTCAGGGCGGGAAAGTTCCCTGACTTTTACTTGACCGAACGGAGAATCAAAGCCAACCCCGATAAGTGCCGAGAATTCTCTGAGATCCCCACGCTTAGCTCGAAAAAATACATATAAGTCCTAAACGGCATGCTGACCTCGCTGTCTCGGTTAGTAGCATAATCCGCAAAACATGCACTCCCATTCTTCAAACTCTTACGAAAAGAAGCGGAGTTCGAGTGAACAGAAGAGTGCGAGCAAGCCCTTCTCCACCTCAAACAGGCCCTTTCTCAACCACTCGTGCTTTCACGGCCTGAGAGCGGGGATACCTTGTTTCTCTACCTGGCTGTCTCCACTAAGACAGTAAGTGCAGCCCTCGTCCGCGAGACACATGATGGGAAAAAACAGTATACTTCACTAGCAAAGCTTTGCAAGGCTCTGAGGTCAGATATCAAAAAAATGAAAGGTAGCCTTGGCCCTTATCAATGCAGCAAGGAGACTCAAATATTTCTTCCTAGCCCACACGGTCGTCATACGAATAGATTAACCTGTGAGACAGCTCCTAGGTCAGCCAACTATGGTCGGACGAATGCTGAAATGGTCCCTAGAGCTATCAAAGTTCGACATTTAGTATGAGAGCATAAAAACCCTCAAAGACAAGCGTTGGCCGACTTCATTATGGAGATGACCACCCACGAAACCCCTACGAGTGGGAAACACAAGTGGACCATCTTTGTGGGCGGAGCCTCCAGTTAGACGGAAAGCAGAGCAGGAATCCTCCTCGAAAATGAAGAAGGAGTTGTGGTCGAACATTAACCCACCTTGGCATTTCCCACGTTGAACAACTAGGCCGAGTACGAGGCCCTGCTCGCAGGATTAAGGCTGGCCAAAGATCTAAATGCCAAAGAAGTACAAATATTCACAGACTCCCAACTCGTCGCATCCCAAGTCTGAGGAGAATATCAAGCCAAGAACGATAACCTCATCGAATACCTAAACTTAGTCAAGGAAAAGATGAAAAATTCAGCCGGGCATAAATCAAACATGTACCCCGCAAACAAAACATGCGGGCCGACATACTTTTAAAACTCGCGAGCACAAAGAAGAAATGGGGAACAAATTCGTCATTCAGGAATCCATCTCTCGCCTGAGTATTGAGAGACCAACCACGTCGCCCGAAGTAAACGCCATCAGGGATAATTCGTGTTGGATGACCCCCATATTTAATTACCTCACAAGGAGAAAACTGTATGCAGACCAAAAGGAAGCCAACACAACGAAACGACGAGACTGCTCTTACGTAATAATCAAGCATAAATTATACCGAAGGGGATTCTCCATATCAATCCTGAAATGCGTCGATCAGTCCAAAGTAACTGATATCTTATGAGAGATACACGAGGGCATAAACGCCCAACACTTGGGCAGGAAATCCCAGGAATGAAAATCCCTACGAGTGGGATACTACTGGATGACCATGCAACACAACACGAAGGAACATGTCAAAAAATGTGAAAAATGTCAAAGACACGTGGACATGCACCTAGCTCCTCCACACGAGCTTAAGACAATATCGTCCCCATGGTCGTTTTCTTGATGGGGGATGGACATCCTCAGACCATTCGTACAAGGATCGTATAAAAAAAATTCCTAATCATGGCCGTTGACTATTTAAGAAATTGGGTATAGGCTGAGGCCCTTGCCAGAATCACGTCCTATAACATCCTTCATTTCTATAAACAAAACATGTTTTCTCGGTTCGGCATGCCTCAAGCACTCGTCACCGACAATGGGACATAGTTTACCATCCAGAGCTTCCAACAGTTCTTCTCTAAGCTCGACACCAACAACACTTCACATCCATTGAACACCCTCAGATGAACGGGAAAGCTGAGGCCGCGAACATCGTTATCTTACGAGGGCTCAAGTGCAGGCTGGGCGAAGCCAAAAAAGGGTGGGTCGAAGATTTTCACACCATATTGTGAGCCTACCAGACAACACCACACTCGACGACCGGAGAAACCTCGTTCTAACTAACCTATGGTATTGAAGCAGTCATTCCCATAGAAATCAGGGAACCTTTAGGACAAACTGAGGGCCCTCTCGACGAGGAGCTAAACGATGAAGCCTTAAGAGATGAGCTCGACCTGGCCAAAGAAATACGATTAGGCACATCTCTCCATGAAGCCATGCTGAAATAGAAAATAACTCCACGACATGATGCCAAAGTCATAAAACGCGCGTTCCAGGTCGGCAACCTAGTCTTGCAACCAAACTAGAAAGCCTCCCGCAAGGGGAAACTGGCCACCAACTGGGAAGGCCCCTACCGCGTCTGTGGCGCGACAGGCACTAGGGCCTATCACCCCAAACATCTAAGTGAAGAACCATTACCTCGGCCATGGAATGCTACAAAGCTCAAAAAATATTATAGCTAAGTCCCACATAAACACTAAGGCATAGCAATCGACATACCCTTTCCTATAAACAACAGGGTCCGCTCGACTAGAGAAGCATGCTGAGGTACAAACATAGCATCCAACTAATTAGAAAAGGCGGTATTCTCGCTCAACATCTCGAGAAGAACCTTAGCCCGACGGGGAAACCTCGATCGAGTTCTACCATCACAGTACCCAATAGGAAAAACACCCAACTTGTGATGGGCAGTTCACGCCATAGAGTCGAAAGCCCCGACCACGGTCTCGACCTCATCCATGCAAATCCAAATTCACAACCTTGACACATCTCTATGAGTTTCGACCACAACTAAAGTCGAGAGCCGAATTCCCACTTAGCATATTATCACACTTAAACGAGCATGTCAAACACAAATAACAGACAAACATTAAACATGTGACAAACAAGCAAAATAAAGGCACTAGAACTGACCAAGAAGGCCGATATTGTCTATACAATATCAAAATAATGCAAGCAAGCCCAAACTAGGAAAGTACACAAAAAATTGGCAAAGCCCCTAATCCAGATTAGTTAACAAAAATTGGCACGCATGCCAAATAAGCGAACAAGCACACATGCCCGGATACCTACTCCCGACTTTCATCAGCCTCGCCATTGTTGTGCTCCTCGGGATGATCGTCGGGGGGATAAAGTATCTTCTTGTCAACCACCTGGTTGAAAGGCCCAGCGCCCTCGACCACTATCTCAACCCCTTCATTGAGGATCTAGAACTGCTGCAAGCCGATGTTAAAAATGTAGGTAAAGATATCCACCACATCCTGCTCGAGTAGACGTTTCCAAGCAATCAAATTTTTCCTAGTCACATAGCCCTTCTCAGCTTCGGTCTTGTCCTTGGCAGGCACCACGATCTCTTCCAATTCCTTCACCCTAGAATTAAACCGCTCGTTCTCCTTAGTCGTAGCTTCCAGTTGAGGCCTCATCTCGTTCAGATCCTTGAGAAGCTTGACCTAGATTTCAAACTTCGTCTCGTGGTTGAGAATATCAGCTTTCAACTTGTTATTGGATGCCTTTAACTTCTTGATTCGCTCATGTGCTTTGGCCAGAGCAGCTTAGTTTCCCACATCTTGGTAATTCAGCATCAGAGCAATCTCTAGAACCCTCATCACCGCGGCCACATCCTCGGCTAGATTTTTTCACCGGATCGCTTTTTCCTCGGACAAGATAGCCTCTATCTCCTCTTCATGGAGACCTAAGGAACTCTCCTCATTGAATATTCCTCGGTTGAGATAACAAGGGGGCAGCACGAAAGTAGCCTCGCTACCTTGTCCACTGCCGACAACTGCCACGCACTCGGGTTCTTCCATGTGTTTCCTTTTAGGCTGCTGCTCTGGAGAGGAAACCTGGGCCTATTGAGAAGAAGAGGATCTGCTTTATCGGGCAGGAGTTTTGGATTATTCCTAAAGATGAGCAACCCTACTATTTGGCGCCAAATTTGATGCATTCTTAGGCTTCAACTTGAGCAAGCGCTCGGAGATAGTTGCCATTCGTCCTGCAAAACAAAAATAGGGAAATAGTCAGTATGCAAGACAAAATATAAGTATGAAACTACGTGCATATCCCCTACCTAGAAATCTCAAAGCCTCTTGTCAAAGTAGCACTCAAGGAGGGCTTTCGCTTTTATCAGTCGAGGAACAAGGAGATGCTCCCCGCGATCATCAAAGAGAAGGTTATTATCCACATCCACGCACTTTGCTGAAGAGAAAATCTTAACATAAGCTTCTAGCTTATCATAAGAAAGCTTGTCATGTGCATCGAGCTCCTTGGGCTTAATCGCGTAGCACTCGGGCTTCTGCTCGAAGTATTTCCATTTCCACTCGAGGGGAAACTTCGTCGTCAGTCTAGCCACTGGCCGGCCATCCTTGACCACCTCTGAGAGGTCGTACAGAGAATCTTCCTCCGCAGCAATAAGAGGCTTCACGACGAAGTACCTCTTTTTGAAGTTATGAACAGATTCTTAATACGATCGGAAGAGCTTCCTGAACTGCTTGAATGACACCCAATCTTGTTGCCCTCCAATGGTCTACCGCTGAAGATGGAAGATATAGAAGAACAGGGGCAAAGTGGCACCAATATCGAGATATTGGCATACGAGCTTGAATGCTTGCATGAACGTGAGCGCATTCAGATGAAGTTGAGAGGGCGCCAATTACAACCATTAGAAAACACCCACCTAGAAATCGTTGAAGGGAAAACGCATCCCCGCTTCCTTAAAGGAGAACTCGTACATAGGAAAGAGTTTGCCCGGAAAAGACGAGCATATCTGTCGACTTTGATGGGGGATTTGAAGCGCTCAGTTGGCGGGCTCACCCTCTGCTCGGTCCTCGGTCCTTGACGATGTTGAACGCGTCAGTTGCATCCCTCGAGAAACTCGATTTCTTAGCTTGGGGCTCGGGCGCGACCCAAGCCAAAGAGTCGACCAAGACAATGGAATCTCCCCCATTGGCGTCAGGCATTATATTTTTGTCAGCTGGTTATGCCACTGTACTTGAAAATCAGGGAAAAACAGTAAATTCGACATGATAAAATTCATCCTTCCACCACAAATCAAGTGAAAGGGCGATGAACGCGTCGAGGAATGGTCCTCGACCCAGGCCCTCGATAGCAAAATGCCATAGAAATCAACACCCTACGTGGGGACATCTCATTGGAGGGAAAGTCGGTCAAATCTTCCCCGTTTAAGAGGGAGACGACCCCGACTCAAGTTAGGACGAAACCCATGAATCATCATCCTCATTCATGAACCCAGATGAACATTCATGAAGATTCAACCGAGAACTCATGAATCTTCATCCTTATTCATAAACTTAGATAAACATTCATGAGTTTCAACCCATAACCCATGAGTATTCGCCCAGAAATGCACTCATTCGCGACGAAACTCAAATGTTTGATCCAAAAACCTAAGAAAGTTACAATTAAGGATGAAATCACTTACTTGCAGGAGATGAATGGGAAGATGTTTTACGACGGCGGTAGATCGCCAAGATAGAAAACAAATGCAGGAGAAACACACACACACACACACACACACACAAAGAGAGAGAGAGAGAGAGAGAGAGAGAGAGAGAGAGAGAGAGCTTGAAAATGTTAAAGTGAATCTCTAATTTCTCATTTTATATGAAGTCCCCATCACACGAGGTGGCATGCGAAAAGCCATCATTACTAGGCTCTCAGATTGTCCTAAGTAATGATGGCACTCCAAATAGCTGCCACGTGGGGCTCACGAAGAGACCTGTCGCTCACAATAATCTCATGTAAAACCACACGTTTACGCCCTTCTCTCCCCGCGGGAAGACAAACGCTCGAATTCGTCCACCACGCCTTATAACAGGTACCTCGAAGACGCGTGCCCAAAGAAACTCCCCACCTCCCCGCGAGAAATCCCTAACAAACATTAGGTCGTCACGAACAAAGTTAAAATCAACAAGGGAAACTCTCCCAGAGCTGGTCGAGCACGCCGCACGGGCGAACTTCTAGCTCCTCGGCATAAACTGCGGGCACATTCCCTTTGGTGGATGACAGTTTCGCCTATCGGGCAACTGCCCCGCGACGTTCGAGAAGATTTCAAGTCATCACCCTCTCACCTAAGGACAATAGCTTGGGGGACTCCTGTTCTGACTAGGCTGGCACTTGCCCCACCGTTAGGGAATGCCCAATCCATCTCCCTTGGTATGGCCCAATAACGTTGAGCCCAAGATTAATAGTCGTTGGGGATTTCCTCCACGTACCCATAAAGGACGTGGCATCTGGTCTTTAACCGTCACCTGCTCTCCAAGAATGACGGGTCCATTCTTCCTACATTCTCTGAGCACTTCACCAGGGAGGGGGCCACGTGTTGAACTCCAATATTCAGAGTATCTTGTAGGTACCCCCCCCCCCCCCCCCCCTCCCCCCGTCGCCTTCCCACTTCACATTCAACCGCTGCTTAGCTTGAACTTCGTGGACCTTGACGATTTCTTCTAATCAGGTACGATCAATATATATATATATATATATATATATATATATATATATATATATATATATATATATATATATATATATATATATATATATATATATATATATATATATATATATATATATATATATATATATATATATATATATATATATATATATATATATATATATATATATATATATATATATATATATATATATATATATATATAAAATTAAGGGGCTCATATTACACTTTATTTAGAATTAAAAAATCTATCAAAATCCAATTGAATTAAATTATTTTGAATTAATTAAATTAAAATTATTCATTTAGTAAATTGATTTGAAATGTTGAACCATATTAAATTATTAGAAGTTAATTTTTTTAAAGAACTAAATTAATGTTTTTTTCTTTAATTATTTAGAAGAAAAAAAATTAAATTTATTTTTAGTTTCAATTGGATTTTAGTCTCAATTTTAGTTACAATTTAATTAATATATATTGATGGTGTAAAATAAATTTTACCTCATCAGTTAATTATACCCTACATATTTTTATAACTTTTAACTTTTATCTTAATCTCTTAATTTAATTCGATTCAGTTTGATTAAGTAATTTTTATGACCGGTTATAAATGTAGGGTTTGTTTGAATGTGAAACCAAATTGAAGGGTTAATTTTATAAAGAGGTACTAGTTAGCAAGAGCTTCACGTTTTATTATAGTATTCTTTGTATTGAGACTGTGATTTTTGATGGAAAGATATGTGTGTTCCTTTCACATTAAGAAACATATCATGTAATGGCTCTTTTTATGTATAATCCTTTAATGGGGAACACATCCTCTGCAGTGTGCAGTGGAATCTCAGCCCTCCATTTAATTGAACTTTATTGAATTTAAGAAAAAGTAATTTCAATTAAGGGTGAGGATCGGCACTGGTTACTATCATGTGAAAAACTCACCGGAGAGGATCTTCTCCCCCTTTAGTGAGTAGTTTTTATAACACTATATATGTTTATAGAATACAACTCATGCATATTTAGTTTTTATATTAAAGAATAAATACCTTATATAATTCTGATAAAATAGTTTATTATAAACTAAATATTAATAATATTATTATTTTATTCAAGTTATTTTATAATTTTAATGCTATCTATTTTATCTCGTCAAATTTTCTTAATGAAAAGAAAAACGTGTTCATTTTAAAAATAAGAACTCATTTAGATATGTCTCAATGTTTTGATTATTTTTAAAAACAAATTAGAGAAAAGGAAATTATTATCAATAATAATTAATGTTTCTGTATATATTTTTGAAAATACAGAGTGTCTCTTATTTTGGTTTTGTATTGTATTAAAGACATGATGATTTTTTTATTACATTCCACCATATTGACAGGGGGGATATCTGCAATGATTCATAGAGGAGTTTATTGATGGATTATGTTGGTTTTTTTAGAGAACTTTAAATATTGAAATAAATAAACATTAAAGTAGATTATCATATTAAATTAAGATTAATGACACAATTAAGTTTGGATATCATGCATTTCATTTAGGGTGGTAAAGGGGACAACCCGCTCCATTTAAGTCCGTCTAAAAGCGGGGCAAAGTGGGACAAATCAATTTAGGCGTCTGAGCTCAAAAGTCAAACAAGTCCCGTTTACTAACGAATTGGCGGATTAGCAGGCCGGTCCGCCAAATTTTTATTTTTTTAATTTATAATTTGATTTACTATGTAATTTATAAATATTTTAATTGTTACTAAAGAGGTCAACAAAATATTTTTTTTTACGGTGCATAATAGAACTTTAACATGTCTTAAGTTCAAACAGTTCAAAAATTTAAATAAATAAAGATCAATTACAACAAAAAAATAATGAAATAAACTCAAGTACAATAAAAAAACGTATCAAAACAAATAAATAAACAATAAATATCATAATAGTCTTATTTAAAAACTAATTACTAAAAGAACCTAATTAAGAACTTACACAAGATAAACAATGATAACAATTACAATGCATAAAATATCATAGTGCATAAAATAGTAGGCATAAAATATCAACACCTGATTTTCTCACTATTTATATTATATAGACTCTTATATTGACATATTTCTTAATAGCTAAATCTTAAATTTGTCACACGTACATACTAATCAAATCCTTCATTTTATTAAAATCAACATGTATTTTTAAAGAAAACATGTGAGATAATGTATTGACAACTTAATAATTTTGTATACCATACAATTGTTATTTTATTTTAAGCTTTTTCAATCAACACGTGTATGAGTAAGTAATCGAAAAAACATTACAATTATAATTAAATTCGTATATATATAATAATTTAGAATACAATTGAATCAACAAAATCTAAAGAGATGAGTGTTGTTTTGATTGTTAAAGTTGTTTTAATTATAAGTAAAAAAAATAAGAGTTTTAACAAAAAGTTCGCGGACAAAATCCGCCTGCCTCGCCTCTGTCTACTTTTTTTAAGTGAGTTAGACGGTGCGGGCCAACTTAAGATACCGATCCAAAAATATCAGTCCAACTCGTCAAAAATGACGGGTTAAACGGGCTGATCAGACGGGTCTGACCCGTTTTACCACCCCTACATACATTCATACAAAATGGTAAGATATCAGGGTATAAATTCTCAACATCCACTTTCCTTTAAATGCCTTAACATTTTTTCTTTTATGATATTCAGTCTAATGATCGACTAATTTAAAAAATCCATCCAATAATCTGCTAGCGAACGACCCAATTAATATTAGAGCAAAATTATGTATGGATTAACTCAACACAAAAATTATTGATAGATGGAGTATTCAAATCTAATTTGAGATCTACAGAAAAACATACTTTAAGATCTCCAACCTTGACAATTAGACTAGACCAACCTTTAACTCACACATGACATATAAAAAAAAGATTTACACGTTTCTAAAAAAATCTCAATATTGATATTAGAGTTTAAGTTCTTATCAAGTGAGAAAGAGAGATAATGCAAGTGTACCATATTGTGGTACAAATGTGACTTGCTTAAGTTTCATATTGCTTGAAAAAATGAAAGTTGAGTAATATATAAATGAGAGGATCCAAACACATATTGCCTTAAGATTTTGGGTAAATATGTGGTTTTTCTCACTTCGTGTGTTGCTCTTGACCAAATGTGAATGTTGCTCATGACCTAACAATTGCATCAGAGTCAATGGTTCAATTAAGGGATTGACTCCTTGTATGGAAAGTCTTTCTGACAAAGTGTTGATCACGTGGTGTTCCCGTTGTAGTTTTCAAACAACGGTACAAGTGTATGTGAACGAAAAAGTTTCTCCTTGAGGAGGAGCATAGTGGATTAAATCATATTTGAGGGGAAGATTGTTTTGATACAAGTGAGTTGTGTAAGTCTTAGATTGCTTGGAAAATTAGAGGTTGAATACTTTATAAATGAGAGAATCCATACATCTATTTCTTTAATATTTTGGGTGATCAATATGTGGTATATATCTCACTTTCTGTGTTACTTTTGACTCAATGCGAATGTTCATCATGATCTAACATACCACACCCTTCATTTGAAGAGATTAGTTATCATCTTAATTACTATTTTTTATATAAATGTTATGACTATATTGAAGTTTGATATTCCTTTTTTTAAGGTATGATGAACTTTTCCTTATGAAATTGCACAAGTTGAAATTTCTTAGAGGATTTTCAAAATCTAAAAGAGAAGACACATAAGTTGAAGAATGACCCATCTACAAATATGGTTAGTCGTAATAATGGTTATTTACTTGAGGATAAAGTTTATGAAATAGTGAAGACATATGAAATGTTGAATGAAATATTGGACGAAGAAAGATTATGTAATATCAAAGTGGATAGTCATTTAACTCTCACGAGTCTCGAAGCATTGAAAAGAAAAAAGAAGTAGATATTAATCAAAACTATGATGAGTTAGTTTAAATTTTTCCTCACCACAACAAATCTAGTATTTTAAATATACTAAGGGTTTGAATAATTGCACAGCATAAGAGTGTTTGTAATTTTGTCATGCAAAATCTATAATAGAAAGTGCTTGTAATTTACTTTATAAATATTATAATTATTGTGAAAGAGTTTATAATTTTTGTTTTTTTTGTTATGTTTCTACTTACGTAGAGATTTTTTATTATTGTTTGACTAGCAATCATATCACGAGTTAAATAAATTCATTGTAATAATTTATTTTTGTAATATTCAGTAAATTTGGCATTTCATTAATTATATGTGATTTGAGGTAATTGTTAACTATTTTATGTAACATAATACATGTATTGAAGTCACATAAGCAAATCAAGATCTCATATTAAGGCTATAATCCAATGATTGTAATTAATGAAGAATACAATACCCATGACATGTTATCAGATAGAGAAAATTTAACATATAATTCAATCTTGTTATTATGTTTCATTCTTTTAAGCCTATTTTAATTAAATTTAGCGTATGTAATTCAAATCACAGCTATTACTATAAATAAAAGTTGTAACACTCAATTCAATTTAATGAGAACTTATACTTATTCATTCGATTTCTTTTTCATCACATGATATATCATAAACTTAACATGGTATCATTTCCTACTTTGATACAAATTTGCATTCGTGCCTAAACATACCGCCGTGGTAGGCTCTAGTTGATCCTCTCCTTGCTCGCACCAATCCATATTTTGTCCACCCTAGCAATGGTCTTTCCTCCATCTCTGTCACTCCAACTCTTAACGAATTCAATTATCACTCTTGGAATCACTCAATGCGTCACACCCTAGGTGCTAAATGTAGTTTGAATTCCCCAATAGTACAATTATGACACATGATATTTCATTATATCCTTTTCAGCATTCTTGGAATTGTTGCATCATGCTTTTCCATTATTTGATATATCATGAATTATGTTGTTTCTTTATTTGACCAATCCCTTGTATTCATGGTTAATGTTGTTGATGTTTGGCTAAATTTGTGCAAGGGGATTTGATTAGTGTTTTTTAATTGCAACAAGAAATTTATGCTCTCAAGAAAACTAAATTTTATTCTAAAAAATTATTTTGGAGGAATTAGAAATTTACATGTATATTCATGTTTGCATTTATCGTGTTAAATATTCTTGTGATGTTATGTGAATGGTTAGGAATAATCATCATTTGTTTCATGATATTTGTTTTTTTATTGGACTAAATGATGATTCTATAGTTGCAAAATCTCAAATTTTATTTATTGATCCTTTACCTTTCTATGAACAATTTTTTTTATGGTTCCCCAACATGAAAGACAAAGTTTTTTTTGTTCCTTTTGATTATTCTAAGGTTTTTATAAATGATGTTGATAGTAAGGAATTTATTATAAATCTAGCGAATATCATTCCTCTTTAGCCATAACCTCCTGTCCACACTTACCATAACTATACTAGCTATATTATTGACATGTGCTACAAGGAACATGATTTACCTCCTTAACTTCAATGTAATAATTATTCTACCATTAACAATGTTACACATAAAAAAAGTGAATCTAGTGACGATTCTTCATCTATAACAGTTGATCTCAAGGGGATACCTTTATCTTTAACTCATAATCAATATGAAAAACTGATTAATCTAATTCAAAGTTCTAACATCAACCAAATTTAGTATTTTATATTTCTAATCAGGTTTTCTCATCCAAATTAGTTGGTCATATATCAAATTGTAAGAGATGTATAACTTTTACTTGTTCATCTTCTTGTGATAACATTAATCTAAGTTCCTAAATCATTTATTCAAGAGTTAGTCGTCATATTTGTGACTCACTTCATTGGTTCATTCTTATAGTGAAATGACTCTCATGACCATAAAATTGCTTAGTTGTCATTATACTATTACAGAATATGCATGCACAATAAAAATTTCACCCATTTTTTCAATAACAAATATCCTTTATGTTCCAGATTTGATATTTGTTTTTAACCTTCGTCATGATATAAGTTGTTTTATACTATTCATTGGTTCACAATGTATTATACAAAAACATAAATCCCTAAAAATAGTTGGTTCGACTGAAAGCACAAATGGATTAGACTACTCATATCACTCAAATAAGGAAGCTTTTACACAAAAAAGTTTATGATCAATCTATCAACCCAATTCACCTTGCTGAGAGTGATTTGTGGCATTTTCGACTCAGTCATATTTCAAATTCTAGAATTTTAGGATTACAATCTCAATTTACCTATGTTATCATTGATCAATGTTGAACAATAGACTCCAAACAAAAGGGAGTGAATTATGTTATTTAGTTTTTTTTTGTAAAAGATTGACTTTAAGAAGTTAGTAGAAACCGAGATTAAGCATCACAAAAATAAATAGCATAAAATAAAGAGATATGATTAGAGAGATCACACCAGAAATTATACTAGTTTGACCTTAAACCACATGGTCTGCTCCAGTTCCTAAGAGTTTCCTCTTGAGATTTCCGCTATCAACAACTTGAGATTTTACAAAGGTTCAACCCAACTTCCTTTCTTACGCCAAACTTTTTATAGGTTTAGATTACAACCTCAAAGTCAGCTACAAATGCACAAGAGAACTAAAAATTTTAATATAAAAATCCAGCACAATAACACAATTACACAACTCTCAAAGTAAACTTTTCACTCTCTCAGAACTAAGAAAATGTATAATGAATAAAACCAATTTTAAAAGGATAATGAGAGAGATGGAAGAGTAGTATATTCAAACAATATGTGCTTTAGAAGTGAACACAACACTCCTTTATATAAGAAAATTTTTTATCTAAAAAAGGCAATAATCCATGGACATATTCGCCCTCTAATCGATTAGAGTCTGATGCTAATCGATTAGGCTATGCCAAAATAGGGAACCCTGATTGTAGTCCACTCCATAATCACTTAATTGGATTTATAACCGATTAGGAGGAGAATTTTCTCCTTATTTGATTAGTAAAAATCCCTAATTGATTATATATTAAAATTTTCTTTCCTAATTAGTTAGAATTAATTCTTAACTGATTAAGCCTTTTCCATGATTAGTTCTTAGAAGAGATATGAAACAAATGAAGAGATTAAAAACGTTTTAGTGCATGTGTGCATCGTATTTGTACATCGAGACTTATTCTTGATATTTTTACATATTACTGATCATAAAATTTTTAGCACAAGATCAGGTGGGCGTTCACATCTTCAGTTCCTTTGGATATTGATCTTTTGATTTGAAATGTCTTATTTTTCTCTCAACGTTGTAACTTGATCAACTTTTCTTTTTGACTGCTTATTGTCTAATGATGCTTATGACTAGCTTTTTCTTGTTCTATTATTATTTTAAAAACCTCATAATGCTTTGACCTATAAATACATAGAATCACAATTAAAAGCTAATATGTGAGAAATATCACTTTGCAAAGCATAGAAAATGTTTTTACTCATAGTAATAATAAAGTTTTGAAGCCTTATGATTTAATACATTTTGATATTTTGGATTCTATTTTTGTGAAATCTATTCACGATCATTTTTATTTTTTTATGTTGTTGATGATTATTCTAGGTATACTTGGATTACTTTAGTGAAACATAAAGGTGAAACTCAATAACATGTCATAAATTTCATAAAACAAACTGAGACACATCATAATTTAAATATCAAGATCATAAAAACTGATAATGGGCATGAAATCATCATGTCATCTTTCTATGCTTCTAAAGGTATATTACATGAAACTAGTTGTGTGGAATTTTCCCCAAAAAATAGAAGAGTTGAGAAGAAACATCAACATACATTAAACGTAAGAAGGACATTTCTTTTCCAATCTAATTTTACAAAACATTTTTGGTCATTTATTGTGATTCATGTTGCTTTCATTATAAACATGATACATAGTTTTATTCTTCAAAAAAATATATACTCATTCTTTGTTGTATGATACATTACATAATTTACATCTTTTAATATTTTTTAGATCATTTATTTTTGAATCAATTTTAAAATCATTCATAACCAAACTTGATCATTTTCCTGTTTGATATAAATAACAAAGAGATTTTGATTTCTAAAAATATTGTTAGTGCGTGAGGCACTTTTAGTGAGGAGAGAAAGAGAGAATAATAAAGGAAATAAAGATTTGTATTATTCAATTGTACAAAATAAGGATACACACTATGACTATTTATATACAACCCTAATTGGGCTTGGGCTACACAACTTAGATTATATTTAAATATTAAATCTAATCAAATCTAATCTAATATTTCAACACACTCCCATAATCCAAGTTGTCGAACCTATGCTAATCATAGTCAATCTGAACTATTCCTAATTTCTTTCTTAAATTCAGGAATCTGTCGATCTTCAATCCTTTGGTGAAAATATCGGCCAATTATGCTTCACTTGAACAATGCCTAACTTTAAATTCACCTCGATTTACCTTTTCTCTCAAGAAGTGAAATTTAGCTTCAATATGCTTACTTCTTGCATTCATAACTGGATTCCTCTCCAGATTTATGGCTGACTTGTTGTCAATTTGCAACACTAGAGGTTTCTTTACTTCAACCTCCATTTCTTCAAGTACAGATCTGATCCAAATTGCTTGATATACAACATATGATCTTGCTATATATTCAGCTTCACAAGATAATTATTCCACCACAGGTGGCTTCTTTGAACAATATGAGATTGGGGCACCAAATACTTGAAAGAAATATTCAGTTGTACTTCTTCGATCTTCCTTATCTCCACACCAATCAGCATATGAAAAATAATTAACTATTGCTTCTTTATCTTCAGAATCTCATCAAAATAGTATTCCACAGTTTATTGAACCTTTCAAATATCTCAAGATTCTTCTTGCAACCTTCGTATATGACACTCATGGTTCACTCATATATCTACTTACTAATCCTACTGCGAAACCTATATCAGGTCAACTGTTGCACACATACATCAGAGATCCAATGATTTGTTTGAATAAAGTTGCATCGACTTTGTCTTCTTTTCCATGCTTCTCCAACTTCAAATTTGATTCGACAGGTGAAGATGCAGGATTCAAACCATCCATTTTGAATATCTTGAGTATCTCTTTGGTATACTTTCTTTAATGTAGCATCATACCTTGCTTCGACATATGAAATTCCATTCCTAGGAAATAAGACAATTTTCCCATATCCGACATTTCAAATTCCTCCATCATCAGCTCTTTGAACTTCGACAAGTTCTCCAAGCTATTTCTAGTTACTAGCAAGTCATCGACATACAAGCAGATGATTGTTATATCTTGTGTTACAACCTGAACATAAATACCATGCTTAGATTTGTATTTGACAAACCCTAATTCGACTAAGTATGAGTCGATCTTCTTGTTCCATACTCTAGGTTCCTGCTTGAGGTTGTGGAGCACTTTGTGTAACTTATATACTTTACTCACTTCCTTCTGAATCACAAAACCTGGAGGTTGTGTGACATAGACCTCTTCGTCTAAAAGGTCATTCAGAAATTCTGATTTCACATCTAAATGAAATGTCGACCAGGCTTGGTTGCAGGCCAATTCTACCACCAGATGAACAATCTCCAATCTTGCTACTGGAGAAAATACTTCAGAGTAATCAAGTCCTTCTCTTTGAATAAACCCTTGAGCTACTAATCTTGATTTATTTCTTGCTATCGAACCATCAGCATTGAGTTTCAACTTGAACACCCACTTCACTTTGATAGCTTTTGTATGTACTGGCAATTTGACTAACTCCCATGTGTTGTTTATTTCGATTTCCTATAACTCTTCGACCATAACTAATTTACATTGTTTAATATTCAAAGCTTCGACATGATTTATTGGCTCAACACCTTCAAGTAAAGCAAAATGAAATAATTCTCCATCTGGGGTGACTTCATCATCACCCGCCACTGCATAATCATGAAGTCTTGTTGGAGGAACTATATTTTGTTGAGGTCTTTGGCTTGTTTCAACCATAACCTCTTCGACTTCGACTATGTCAGGAATGTCAGCCACAACATCATCTTCGATTTTGACTTCATCAGTTTCTTCTTCAAAATTAGAGCTCATAAATGGCTTGTTGATTAAATTACTAGAATTCCAATCCCAGACAAATATTTCATTAATCACAATGTCTCGAATCAACACAATCTTCCCATTAACTGGATTGAATACCTATATGCACCAATTTTATGATATACTGCCATAATCATAGGTTTACTCTTGTCATCAAGCTTCCTTCTTCTCGCATCAGGAACATGCTTGTAACACATAGAGACAAACACCTTCAAATGACTTATTGATGGTCATTTGCCACTTCATACTTCTTCAGGAACCCTGTTCTTCAATATCTTAGTAAGGCACGTGTTCAGGATATAAATTGTAGTTGAAAAAGCTTCACCCCATACATATTTTAGCGAATTATTTTGTTTTAGCATACATATCGCCATATCAAATATGGTTTTGTTTCTTCTTTCAGAAATTCCATTATGTTGAGGAGTATAATGAGCAGTTATCTCATGATCAACACCATGTTCGACATAATTTTTTCAAACATCTTCGAAGTGTATTTGCCACCTCCATCTATTCGAAGAACATTGATCCCCTTCTCACTCTAGTTTTTTACAAGCATCTTGAATCTCTTAAAGATTTCAAATACTTTGTCCTTTCTGACTTAGATCCAAAGCTTTCTACTAAAATCATCGACAAACTAAACAAACTATCTGTTTCCACCAATGGTATATTCTTCGAACTGGCCACATACATCTGAATGTAACACTTCAAGTATGCATGATGATCTCATTGGCATAGTCGAAACAAAAGAATTTTTGGATTGCTTTCCGACTAGACAACCTTCACAAAGTTTGTCTGTCATCTCAAGACTTGGTATTCCTTGTACCATATCTGGAGTAATCAACTGATTGAGTGATCGAAAATTCAAATGTCCAAACCTCAAATTCCATAACCGACTATCCTTGTGGTCGACAATAGTTTTTAGACACTATACTTCAGTCGAACTGATCATGGTTTTAAATGTCTTGTTCTTCGACAAAGGAGATTTCAAGACCAAATTTTTCTAGGTGTCGAACAATTTGAAAACTCTATCTTTCATCACAACAGAGAAGCCTTCGACTAGTTATTTAACACTTAACAGGTTGCACTTCAATCCAGGTACATAGAGCGCATCTGTGATCATAGATTTCTCTCCATTACTCAGTTGAAAAACAATGATCCATTACCTTTTGCTTACAAAGAACTGTTATTAGCAAGTTTTACCTTACTCTTTTTCGATTCGTCAAAATCTTCCAACCACACCTTTTGACCAGTCATGTGATTCGAGAAGCCTGAGTCGAGAAACCATATTTTGTATTCGACATGGTTATCTCTGGCTGCAGCCATAACCACCATACCTCCTCCAGAATCATATGAATCTTGGCGTGTAAGGTTTGCTCCTTTGTTATTGCCTTTTGTCGATCCATTGTCTTTCCTGTACCAAAAATGTTTGGCCAACTGACCCCATTTTTCATAGTTATCACACTGCATACCTTTCTTATCTTCTTAGCCCTTTCAATATTTTCCTCCTCCTCTTTTCGAGGATTCAAAAGCTCTATCTTTGATCTAATGCTTGTGAGGGTTCGGCCAAGACTTCTTTCCCTGAGTCTTGTCAAATTTGCCTTTAAACTTATTGGCACCATCATTCCTTTTCCAAGACTGAGCTTGCAGTGCCTGTATCGAGTCCTAAAGTCCTTTCCTTTCGATAATCCTCATCTCATGCGCCTCCAACGAACCAAACAAATCTTCCACTTTTAGGGTTTCAAGATTGTTGGATTCTTGAATAGCTACGAGGATGTGATCAAAGTGAGAGGTCAACTTTCTCATTACCTTCTCAATTATCACCTTATCAGTTATGGTTTCACAACAAGCCTTCATGAGATGAACGGTTTTCTGAACCTTCGACACATATTCTATAACTTTTTCATCTTCTTCCATCGACAACAACTCATATTGTCAACGCAAGGTTTGTAAATTGACAACATTGACTTTCTCACCTACTTATTAATACATTACCAGAATAAGCAGCTTTGACCGCCATCTGAATGCAGTAAGTAGCTTTAAAATATTTCTTCTTGACTTTGTTGTAGGCTTTTTTCTATTCGTCGGTTGCATTTACAATCAACGCAAGAACACCGTTAGTAACCACTTATAGGGTTTCATGGAAGCCAAACAAGGATTGCATCTATTTTTTCCATCAGATCCAATTTTTGTTGTCAAGCATTGGAAGAGAATTCAGAATACCCTTATTACTAGCCATCTTCATAGCGGTTGATTCACTTGCCTTAGAAACACGATATGTGACGTAAAGTTCTTGAAAAATCGATCAAGAACAATAACTGGAAGCTCTAGATACTAATTTGTTAGTGCGTAAGGCACTTTTAGTGAGGAGAGAAAGAGATAATAATAAAGGAAATAAGGATTTGTATTATTCAATTGTGCAAAATAAGGATACGCAATATGACTATTTATATACAACTCTAATTGGGCTTGGGCTACACAACTTAGATTATATTTAAATATTAAATTCAATCAAATCTAATCTAATATTTCAACAAATATAACCCATAATGAACATAATTTACTTTATCCCCAAAATCCATCCAAAAACTTGATGGATTATCATTCTTATATTCCTACAAATGTTTTACCTACTTCCACTAAGAAAATACCTCTCAACCAGAGGCATAAAATTCAAATAATGAACATGCATATTTTGAACATAAACTCACATCAATCACCGGACCCTATTTCCACAATCACAATTGAAAGTGTAACATACTGTTTATCATGAATTTTATTAAACAACCGCTAGTCTTCCAAATTCTAATGACTTTGGTTACTTACATGATTGACTAGAATTATCATAGGATAATAGTGTATAGTTCATAGGTTTCTGGATATTGATCTTTACAACAAAAAAGTAAGTTTGAATATAAATAATTAAGAGAAAACAAAGAAAATAATGAATGTAAATGAAAAGGAAATAAAGGTTTCCACTGAAAATCTAAGGAAGTTGTAAATAACTTTTAAACGTAAATTTGCATTGAATGGTAAAAAGTGGTGTTTCAAACGTACATTTTCATAAACCCATTTCTCGATTAAATTTGATACTTTGAGTGAATAGAGTAATTTGTACAATAATTGAACACACAAAAATCTAAACTAGAGACTACTATTAATACTAATTTTCTATGAACGGTCTGCTCTCCAGAAGAGGACACGTTTACGCCTGCATGTGTTTGATCCTTCAAAAGCCTCCACGCCTCTCTTTTTTTCGAAAAGAATGGATAAGTGCCAAAACTCACATATTGTTTGGCCTTATTTCAAATTACCTTGTCGAACCCGCTTAAAACATCTTCCAAATGCTAAGTTTAAAATTCATATTATTTCATTAAAGCCTTGGTCAAAAAGACCATTATTTTGGTGGAGTCAAAGCATTTCTCAAACACTTTTGATGTCTCTCCAAAAACTTTAATGCCTTCATTTAATCCTTGAGTGTAAAAATTTTCCAACTAACAAATTACCCCCAAAAAGTCTTTTTCGATTACAGTGAGAAAATGGAATTTTTTGAAAGCTTTCGACGCATCAATAATTACTGTTGTCATGTCATGGTCATGATGACCACTTTTCAGAAACATCTTATCGAGACGTGCATCGTTGTTTTGAATCATTACCCATAAAGAATAGGAGTATCGAGGTAATTTTTAAATATATCTGCTTGTATATCCCATCAGAATGCTACACGTTCCCCACTAAACTCTTATTCATCTTCCACAATGAAATTTGAAGTGTTTTTTATTCCTTCCTATAAATACCATTGTCCTTTATTTTCAAAACTTTTCCAATTTCTGCATTCTCAAACTTGTATTCCTGAGTTTCTTCTTGATAAGTTTCACAAAATATTCATTCTCTAAGCTTCCATCTTAAACAAATGGAGCCCAAAGTTAAAGCATCTAAGAAACAAAAGGAAGATTACATTCTAATCACCAATATAGCAACACCATTTCTAGCAGGGAAGCGAAAATATGTCCCTGAGCTTAATCTTCTTGAGGAGAAACGTAAAATTTATGAATCTCAGGTACCGATTCCTTTAACAATTTCTGGTGAAACACGTGCATACATGGGTCCTTTATATGACCCTAATGTAGATACAGAGAAAATAAAAGAGTTTTTTCTTGTTTACTATTGTACTAAACCTTTAGCTAGTAAGCAAAAACCTGATGATAAAGGTAGTAAAAAACCTGAATCCCTAAAAATTGCAGATAACCAAGCGAAGTCTTTGACTAACGCTTTGAAAATATAAGATAAGATTAATCTTGATTATATATGCAACACTCTTAAAGTGTTTCACTCTTGACCTCTGATGAAAGACCCTGAATCATATCTTTCTTGGCTGCTAAGGTTGAAAGTCAGAAAAGCCAATTCTAGAAGGATATAGAGATTTCCTTCTTGGAATTATGGTTATCACGTTGCGTCTTCTTCTCGAGCTATCTTTAAGTAGCGAAGAGATATCTCATCACGGCGAACCAAATTCGTGTTGGACATAAATTGTGTTTGAGCCAAATTATTTTAGGTTCCTTCTACGAATCGTTAGGAAAATTTGTCGAGATCCGAAGGAATTACCAACCATGAACCACCACCTTGTTTTCTCCCATTATAGCTACATAAACTATGGTTGAATGCAACCTTCGAACCTTCCCTCTCAATAAAAAAACTTATCAATGAAGAAGATGATGAAATAAAGACTAGGAGGGTCGAAGGGACTGTAAGAACAAGATTTGGTTCTGCAATATTATCTTTGAGTTTTGATGATAAAAATGAGTATGATTGTATGAACAATTTTGTTGTACTAATGTTTGTTATTGTTGAGTACTTAAAAAACAGGTTCTGCTTTTGATAAATGGAGTAGCCAAGATATTAGAAGAGAATTGATTCCACTTTTACGCTACACAAGTTCTGTTGGACAGTAGCAAGACACTCCAGAAGGTTCTGAAGTGTAAGCCCTGATATTTGTATGAAGAAACCAATCAAGAGATCTGAAGACAGAAGTTGTTACTTACGTCCAGATGCTGAAGACTCGTGTTTATAAAAGACAATATGTTTCAAGAAACAAAGTTAGAAGATATGAAGACAAAGTTTCTACTGAAGTCCAGATGCTAAAAACTTAGTTTCTAAAAGACAACTTGTTTCAAAGAAGACAAAGTTAATAGATCCAAAGACAATGTTTCTAATTGAAGTCCAGATGCTGAAGACTTTGTGTTTCCGAATATAAGGATTCTTAAAGAACCGCGTGCTAAAGATTCTAAAGACATAAGGTATGAAGATTCCAAAGACTTGAAGTTCTAAAGGTCCAAGGTTATCTACAATGGGTTCATAATACCAAGTGTTGAAGAATCTAAAGACGCATCTGATAAGACTCTGAATACTTGAAGCTCTTCTGATCCAAAGGTTCACTACAACAGGTTCTCACGACCAAGTGCTGAAGACTCTAAAGACGTAGTTCTGAATACCTAATGTTATGTTCCCACATCTAACCTCATACTCGCAGAAGCCTCTGAAGTACATAAGGAAAGAATATAATGGTAACATGTATAATAGTACATAGTACGGAAAGATTTATGCCACTACCTCTCTACTAATTTAAAACATGGAAGAGATAAGGACGTAGCAGTACTATTTGTAACGACTCTTTTTCAAATAGCCAACGACTCTATTTTTCTTGGCTATATAATAAAAGAATCTTATGTTTAAACAGTTGATGAGCTCGTTGTATGTTGGTTGGCTAATTGCTCAAGACTGCAAGTTGCAAGTCACAAGTTGTTGATGTTCAATGTTAAAAAGGAAAGATATCATTTTTGGAACACAACCAAAAATCTATCAACCACTATAACAACAATAAGAACAACTGCTATCAAAATTATTCTTCAATCATGTTGATATTTATTACAATGAAATCATATATTCACAATGTGCTCAAATTCATATGTTGCACAAAGATTGATAAGCCGCAGAAGATAACGAAGATGATCATGAAAGCTCAAGTTACAAATCAATAACATAAATGTTGTTCTCTAAAGTGATCATTGAAGAAAGTAGAACAAGGGCTGCTGTCCAGAATGTTATAAAGTTAATCTAGATGAATAAGTTCTTCTCTTTACTACATCAAGATCAACAAAGCTTTCAGAAGCTTATGAAGAAGAAGACTTCAGCAATTCAAGTGATTTGGGATGTTGTCCGTGAAGAAGCTACTTGAATAAAAGAAGAACACATATTGAAGCTACAATAAAATGTAATATTTTAGTGTGTATTATGTTCTTCTGGTGTACTTAATTATGTTTATATCCAGCTTGCGTAGAAGCATTATTATTAAACAAATGTAAATTAAACCGTTGTTTGATGGTTCCTTGAGAGACTCGATTGAGTCATAATTCTCAAGAAGACTTTGGTTGCGGCCATCGTAGATGAAATCCTGGTAGTGGATTCTATTGGGTCAATGGTAGTTGTGATAGGGTGGCAGAACCGACTATTATACTGGTTTGCATTTTTTGTTTTCAAATGTCACGGTAAGCAAGAGTCACCACCAACTTTTATTTCATCCAACAAAGGAAAAGGAAAAAGAACAGAAAAAACCTTTTTCGAGATGTTTGAGTACGGGGTAAATTATAGAAAGGGAAGGTGTTAGCACCCTTTCTATCCATGGTTTTCCATGGGATCTTAGTTACTTTGCTCATTTTGAAATTGCTTGTGTGTGCTTATTTTAAAAAGTTTTACTTCGTGATAACCCTTGTATCGGTCCTCAAGAGTGTGACAGAGTTGTTTTGAAAATTGTTTTGAAAAGTGTTTGTGTGAAAATTTTTGTTTGAGCAAGTACCTAAGAACTAATCTACCTACTCGAAAAAAGTCTGTTCGTTTTCCTTTAGACAATGCTATCCTATTATTAAGGAATAGGTAGCACCATCGTTGGAGTTTTAAGGTACATTCGAAGGGACAAGTACGATCACAAAAAGCAATGTTAGGAAATTTTAGTAATCGTCCTAAAGCCTTAAAGATCTTTTCCGAGGCAACATCCGAATGGGTCATTTTAGATCTTTTGGGACTAGAGGACGACCACTAACATTCCCTATACTTTATGACCGTTTACCGAAGGCAACTGGAGTGGAGTAAACCCTAGGAGTGAGCATGTGCAAGTGTATTTTTCAGTTAATTATCTTTGCACAATTAGGGTTTTCTAACGTTTTAATTTCAATTTGTATTTCCATATAATCCTATACATACATCTAAGCAGTTTATAGTTTGCGGAAATTTAAAATGCGATAAATTATAGTCCTAACTATTACAAGGCTTTCGCAGATACATAATTATTTTGACTGTAAATAAAGATGCGGAAATTTAAAACCCTAATTACTATTACAAACTCGGAGTAGTTACAATAATAGAAAAAAGGAAAATTAAAACGCGCGCGGCGAATTAAATGCGATAAATAATTGGAAAACCTAAAAATCTAATTGAAAAAATATTTAGGTTATTTTTTGAGAAAAAATTAGGATATGTACAAATTTAACCCTAATTCTGAATATTTTAAATTATGAAAAAAAGAAAGAATTAAATTACCCTAATTTAATTAAACTAATTAATTAATAAAAATATTTTTGTAAAAAAATGATTTTTGATGTTTTTATGATTTTTTTGATTAAATATAAAAAACATGATTTTTGGTATTATTTGATAAAAGAAATAATTAATAAGTAATAAAAAAGAATTAAAATTAAAAAGAAGAATAGAATTGGGCCTGATATGATAAGCAAATAATGGGGTGCGTTTCTTAATTTTGTCCAGGCCCATTATAGCTAAGCCCATTCCCCATGCTTGATTCAATGTTGGTGCGCCTGGAGAATGCACCATGGTCCTTCCTTGGTTTGAGTGTTGGATCTATGTTGGCAATGATCCAGTGGATGGAATTTGAGGCCACACTGTAAGCGCTTGGAACATGTATACATGGAATCTGTAAAGTAATGTAAAGAAAATAAAGAAAACGCAGGGACCTGGGATCGAACCCAAGTCCTCTCCAATATCCAACGCACGCTTCACCACTGAGCCATATTGTTTAGTTGTTATTATAATAAGATCAAATCATAATATATAAAACAAAGTGGATAGGCTGGACAAAAAAAAGCGCAGATCATTCAAATGGACCTGTGGGGTGGTGACAAGTCATCGTCTTCTTCCCTGTCTGTCGTCTTAGGTATCAGATTTATACCTACGGACAGAACTCCATAGCCATAAACCTGTAATCTTCAAAAATCCACACAATGCATGATAAATTAATTCTAAATACACCAATCAACTCGTCTTGATCTCACGAGTATCATGGTACCATATTCTTGGCCTAATTTTACCTGTACAGAGAAACCCTAAAATGACTTCTTAAACCCTAGCCATGGCAATTAGTGAAACAATCATCAAAACTCAAAATTAATTTAACCAAAACATTCCAAATGATGATACAAATACAATGCTATGCTTAAAAGTGGTTAATCATGCGTAAATTGTAATATCAAAATCAAACTGATATGTGAAAACCATGGGTTTACCAGGAGCGATTCTGGGCCTGGGAAGGCTTGCAAATGATCGTGTTAGCTTCAGGAGATGTCCAGGAAGCGATTAGCAGCTTTGGAACGTCTTGAATCACCCTCTATGTGAGAAAATGATCCACCACTTTTTTGCCAAAATTTGAGTTTTGTTCTTCAGCTCTCACGACTGCAACCGTTGTCCTTTTGCATTGTTTGTGTTCAGTATATGTAGTGTGATGAATTAGGGCAACAAAAAAACCCTGAATCTTTTGGAATCATGGATATTGAATGTGATTTGTTTGCTATATGATATCTTTCCAAAACCATCCTAATCATGCTATTTTTGCCTCAATTTGCCTTGATTCGATTTGATCTGTTTAGGCCAGCTTAATTAGATTTGATTCTAACAAAAATCAGATCAAAAAACCAATCTTTGATATTTTTTGTCATTTATTTGATTTAATGTGACTTTTAAATAATAAAAATCAAAATAAAATAAATAAATAGAGCAAATAATATATGTATGCTGGTTTGGGTCGTGGACCATGTCTTCAACAAGATGCAATCATGAAAAGCTAGACCCTTTTGACAAAAAATACACTTTTGAGCACATTTGACTTTTGGCAATTTTCCAAAAATGGTAAACTTTGACAAGGCATATCTCTTCCAATTTTAACCCCATGAGGGTGTTCTTGGAGTTTTTAGAAAGCTTAGGATGTCCCCTAAACAACACTTTCAGTTTCATTTCAATTAGGTCTTCCATGTTCATGTAAGAAGCTTTGACCCAAAAGGTGTTTTGTTGACTTTTCAAAAGGACCTATAATGTAGAAATTCATATTTTTTATGAGATCATTTTTTGAACTTGAGGGATGAAGATGAGTTGTAGGAAATTGGATTCTCTTCAAAATGAGCCTTGGATGAGAAATTTCTGATAAAGTATGAGAAAGTTATGCTTGGTCAAAGTTTGATTGACTTTTCCTAAGAAACCCTAATTTAGCAACTTTTGAGTTTTGATGAATTAGGAGCATTCCTTGAGGAATCATGATCAACCCTTGATCAAATGATGGATATCACTTAAAAATGTTGATGTTGACCAAAAACCTTGAAGTTTGACTGTATGTGGGTCACAATTGACTTTTGACCTAATACAGTTGATTTTCAAGCATCTGAGCAGTTGACTGAGCAAACTTCTTGTGCAAGGCATGAAACACGACATGGATGATCTTGAGGACATATTAGGACCATGGAAAATATTTTAGGCCTTTAGAGTTCACCCATCTTGATGAAAATGGAAACCCTAGTTGGAGGTTCATTGCTTTACGAGAGAGTTTGTCTGGTCAACTCTTGGGCATCCTTGAGCAAGTTGAGAGTCTGAATGAGCATATGTTGAGTAAAATGGGAGGGAAAATTTATGGGGTGCAACAGCTTCCCCTGTTCAATCTTCTTAGACCTGAGGATGTAGATTGGCTTGTCTGCCTTTCGTGATATGAAGGTGGAAGATGATTGAACACTAGAGTGCCCAAAAATTTGCACTCGCATGAAGTGAATGTCGATCGATACTATCGAGAATGGGATTACAAATTCCATTTGGAAGGTGGCAGAGAATCGTCGAAGATGGGCTTAAAGAGGCCATCTAGAGAAGATATCGGTTGCATAAGAGATTCTTTTGCGAGAGTTCCTATACCTGCCGCTAAGGAGGACTTCACTGAGGAAAGTTGATTTATGCCTTGGGAAATAGAGTCTAGGAGCTTCAGTTGTCCATTAATCTACTGAGGAGTTAATTCTTAATTGAGGAGGTGGAAGTGAACTACATATCTGGTCAGGGTCCAGGCTGCATAATGACTTACTAGGGAGAGGTGAACTCGACGGTAACTTGTCGGGTCCAGGTCTTACAGTGTTGTAAACTGTTATCTGGAGATAAGAGAGAAGGAACCTGGATAGTAGGGTTGCTTCGAGGTGAAAGCCTGGATAGTAGGTGTTGTACCCCAAAATTTTCTCTCTCATATTTCCCAAGACACTGCAAGGAAAATCTCCAAGTTGCTCAAGATTGCTCAAGAGTTGGACAGTCAAGCTATCTCCTAAGGCAGTCAACCTCAAATTAGGGTTTTGTGTTGTATCAAGGTCCTTGCATAAAAATGACCTCAAGTTCTCCCCAATGTCCTAATATGTTCTCAAGGTCATCCATGTCAAATTTCAAGCCTTGCAGAGGAAGTTTGCTCAGTCAATTGCTCAAAGGGTCCAAAAATCGACTATGATAGGGCAAAAGTCAACTGTGACCCAAATACAGTCAAACTTCAAGAATTTTTGCCAACATTCTCATTTTGAAGGATATTTTATCATTTGATCAAGGTTTGATCATGATTCATCAAGGATTGCTCAAAATTCATCAAGACTCAAAAGTTGCTAAATTAGGGTTTTGTAGGAAAAGTCAACTCAACTTTGACCAAGCATAACTTTCTCATACTTTATGAGAAATGACCCATACAAAGCTCATTTTTAAGAGGATGAAATTTACTACAATCCATCTTCACACCCCAAGATCATAAAATGCACTCACAAGAATTTATAAATTTGGACATTATAGGTCATTTTTGAAAGTCAACAAAAACACCTTTTTTGCCAAAGCTTATAACTTGAGCATGGAATATCAAAATGAGATGAGACAAAAAAGGTTAGTTATAGGACATCTCAAGATTTCTAAAAAGTCCAAGAACACTTCCAAAAGTTCAAAATTGAAGAAGTTATGCATTGTTGAAGTTGGGTATTTTTGCAAAATTGCCAAAAGTCAACTATCCCCAAAACTTCAAATTTTGTCAAATGGGCCCATTCTTTTCCACTTGATTTGATCTTGTAACACTACACACGTGTCCTAGCTTCAGCCCTGTGTCCATTTGTCAATTTTTCTATTTTATTTAATTTTTATTTGAATTATTTCATTTTTAATCAATTTAAATCAAATAAAATCACAAAACTTGATTACATGAGATCTTTTTCTATTTTCAGGACCTAATCACCATCAATATCATGATCAAATTCGTATCAAGCATTACATGTGCAAAAAGATTAGATTTTTGGCAAATTAAGCAAGTTTTCAATGGAGGATCAAATCAAATCTCCAAGCATTGATGTACAAGGATTCAGTCCATAAAAGTTGACCTAATACATTGCAGCATACATATACAAGTGAAAGCACATGAATTCAGGGGCTAGAGGCTGCAGAATCATGAAGAAGAAAACTTGAAAAAAGGTGAAAAAGTGTGAAACTGAAATCGTGCATAAAGGCAAATTCAAAGGCAAAACTCAACACTAATCCATTGCTGGACAATCACTGAACCTCTTGCAATCAAAAGCAAGCTCTGACACCCTCTCAAATGCTCTGTAAGTATCTCAAAATACCGCCCTGTATTCGAAATCGTAACCTCATGTTCTTGCATTTTCTTGGCAAATCATTGACATATTCATGATGCTTGTGAAATTTCTGGACTTTTGGCATTATTTGATTGCATTTATATGGACCCTAACCCCATAACCGTATAGTTAGGGTTTTGCATTAGATTTTAGGGTTTTCTTTTTCAGGGGAAATCAAGGTCCAAGAATGGTATAGATTTGTTCAGGAAGCCTAGACGAACATAACCATGGTCTTGGAAGGAATTTTCATGGCCTAGAATTGATTTTAGGTTGGACATGCGAATTTAGCTGCGGATATAAATCCGCAGGTAAATGTACAGGGTTGAAGGAAGAAGACGAAGACGTGTCTCCCCCTGGTTGGACAATTCAAACAATTCGCGTTTTTTTTTATTTCAGGCATATTAATTTTGTTTCTCATATTATTATTATTGAATGTATTAACAACAAAAACACGTTGGTTGAGTGGTAGTGGAGCGTATGCAATGACTTACAGGACCTGGGTTCGAATCCCAGGCCCCCCATGTATTTGCTATATTTTTTCAACAGGTTATTCAGTGTGAATCCAAATGCATGGTCCATCATACTTCCTCCCTCCATCACTTGCCAGATGGCCCCAGGCCAGATCTGGTGATCCAGAATGAAGGCCTATGGTGGGATCAAGTCAAAGGGCGCGTGGAGAATTAGAAAAGTCAGCAAGGCCAGCGCCTGTTGGGCCACAAAATTGCTGAACATGCCTCCAAATTGCCCCCCCCCCCCCCCCCCCTAAGTTTTTTCTATTTCATTCTTTTATTTATTTCCTATTTTCTTAATTAAATTAATTTTCAGCATCTTATTTTTGTTAATAATATTAATTTAATTAATTTAGTTTTAAATTAGGAATAACTTTGATATCTTTTTGTAATAATTAAAATCAACTTAGATAATTAGGTTTTATTAACATTGATCAAAATCATTTTTATTTCTTTAAATATCAAAATCCAAATATCATTTTTATTAATTAGTTAATTTGTTTATTAATTTAATAATTAACTTAATTTAATTTCTTCCATAAATTCAAAATAACCAAAAAAATCTTTTCTTTCAAGGAGGGTCAAAACCCTAAAATTTACCCGATTTACTTTCTCGCACGCGATCCATTTTATTTCAATATTGTATCTGTTTCCCGGAATGTAATAGTTTAATAGGACTTTACTATTTTATCGCTTTATTTATTTTTCGCATTTTAATTTCAAGGGTTGCTTTTGGAGATGTAAATACCCGACGCCTTGTAATAGTTAGTTTAATTTCCGCAACTTATAAACTGTTAGATGTTTGATAATAGGGAATGCATGACAAGATCGAATGTTTAACCTAAAATCAACATAGATAACCATTGAAATGTACAAAGATAAAATTAACTGAAAACAACACACTCGCACATGCGCACTCTTAGGGTACACCTCACTTGGTTGCCTTCGTACGCGTTCATTAAGTATAAGAAGTTTTAGAGGTCGCCTTCTCATAGCCCTACTACACAGGCTTTCATTTCGAAGTAACCCTACTACCCAGGTTCCTTCTTGTAGCCCTACTACCTAGGCTTTCATTTTGACCCGTTTGGCTTCAGGAACTGAGTTTCCATTAGTCGTCTGTAGACGTGACCTGTATAACTGCTGAATTTGTTGAAGATAATTGTCTTTCCTGAAAAGATAACAAGGTTAATTATATGCGATGCATGAAATGCATGGTGGGATGATGTTCTCAAAATAAATGAGATTATGCTACATGCGATATGTATGCGCATGTCATAATGTATGGACATGAAATGGTATTGGGGTATGTCCGAGTCTGGGAAAATAAATCCCTGACTGCTGCCGGAGAATATAGCATTCCTGACTGTTGCAGAGAATTGTGGTTCTTCTACTTCTTCCGGGGATGGTGAACAGGACTGACTATGCTGAGATTTACTCTTTGTTATTTATGAATATTCTTCCAGGGAGAGATTCTGTTTGTGAATAACTCTGCGGGGAACAACTTGGAAAGTGAATTTTGGTATTTGAAGCAATGAGCTCTGTCGGGGATTGAGCTTCTGTATCCAGAGAAATAAACTCTACTTGGGAGATAAAATTTACAGACCCGCTCGCAATTATGAAATTCGGCTGGGGGATACAGCTGTCAAGTTTCTGAATGACCCTGGCTGGGGAGATTACTTTCTGTTTCGGGAAAGTCGACATCAATTCTTTTGAATACTTTTACTCTATGGGGAGTGTATGTATTGATAATTGTGCTCCAAAGCTGTCTCTATCCTGGTACCTGCTGGGTAGAGTAACTGTCGGGTTTGACTCTTCTTGTTTTTGCCCATGTTTATGGAATTACGAGTAATGGTCTTTTTGTTTCTTATGTAAATATTTATGAGCAGCAATCATATTCAAATTCATATGTCAAGAATAAATCATTGGAAGTTCTTGCAAAATAAAACAGAAAAAGAAAAAACTCAAAGTTTCTTGTGAAAAATGATTTTGTATTGAATTTTGAAGTTGGCCTGTAATAGGCGTTTTCATACAAGGAGGTTGACGCTCTAGTAAGAGAACGTTGCCGTAAAAATAGAAACTATACAATTTTGTGTAAAAGAAAATAACTATGTGCAACAATCCCATTGAGTTTCAACTCTGTTATTTCCCTTATGTCTTCGAGCGTCTCATCACTTTGCTACTAGGCCAAAAGTTGATTAGATTGATTGGTGCCGTCCGAACTTGATAGTCGATACTGAAGTATGATCGCAAGATGATCCAATGGGACATAGTGATACGCTTTACATCCCTAAATTTTTCCTAGACTGCTCTTTCGGGTTTTCAGTCCACCGGGATACCCTTTTTTACCGAAGCTGCCTTTTCAGGTTTTCGGCTTGCCAGGTGTACAGATTTTTTCATTTTCATTCCTTATTTTTTCCCGAACCCTTTTGGTTCACCGGGAAGCCCTTACTTTTGCCTAGGCCAGTCAACCTAGCGGGTCTTTTAATCAGGCGTAGTATCTTTTCACTATGTCTGCATTGACAGGGTGAGGAAGGTCGTCACCATCCATGGTGGTTAGAATCATAGATCCGCCAGAGAAAATGTTTTTAACCATAAACGACCTTTCATACGTGGGGGTCCATTTTACCCCGGGATCACCTTGCGGAAGTATAATGCGCTTGATCACTAGATCCCCGGCTTGATATTCTTGACATCTGACTTTCTTGTTAAAAGCCTTGATCATTCGCTTTTGATACGTCTGACCATGATAGATAGCGGTAAGTCTCTTCTCATCGATTAGATTTAGTTGATCAAGTCGAGTTTCAATCCAGCCGTCTTCATTCAAACCCGCATCCTTCATAATCCTAAGAGAAGGTATCTGGGCTTCAATGGGTAGGACTTCCCCCATGCCATATACCAGAGAGTAGGGTGTTGCCCCTGTCGACTTCCATGCTGAGGTACGGTACCCATGAAGAGAAAATGGTAACATCTCATGCCAATCTTTATATATCATCATCATCTTCTGTACAATTTTCTTGATGTTCTTGTTATCCGCTTCAACAACGCCATTCATCTTCGTCCGATAGGGAGAAGAGTTATGATGCTGTATCTTGAACTGTTTACAGAGCTCGGTGATTATTGTGTTGTTGAGATTCATACCATTGTCAGTAATAATTCTCTCTGGCACACCATACCGACAAATTAGATTATGTCGAATAAACCGTGCCACAACGTTCTTGGTTACAGTAGCAAAAGAGGCCGCCTCAACCCACTTCGTGAAGTAATCATTGGCCACTAGAATAAAGTGATATCCATTAGAAGCAGTGGGCCTAATTTCTCCGATCATGTCAATGCCCCACATTTCAAAGGGCCACGGAGCTGTCAAGACGTTTAAGGAAACTAAAGGCACATGCACCTTATCAGCGTAGATTTGGCACTTATGACAAGTTCGGGAGTGATGATAACAATCTGCTTCCATAGTGGACCATTAATATCCTGCCCGTAGGATCTTCTTAGCCATGGTATGTCCATTGGAATGAGTTCTGAAGGTACCTTCATGTAGATCTGTCATAATCCTCTCTGCTTCTCTCTTGTCTACACAACGTAGTAATGTAGAGTCATGATTACGCTTGTAGAGAATTCCATTACTGAGGAAGAATTTTGCAACGAACCTTCTCAGAAACTTCTTATCATTGACAGATGCCCCTTTGGGATACTCTTGAGTCTCGAGATACCTCTTGACTTCGTGAAACCAGGGCTTTTCTGCCACCTCATCAGTATCGATCTCACAACAGTGTGCTGGTTCTTCCAACTCTCAATGGTGATTTGGGGAGCTTCATTGTCCCACCTAACTTTGAACATAGAAGACATGGTAGCTAGCGCGTCCGCTAACTGATTCTCCTCTTGCGGGAAATGTTCAAAAGTTACCTCCTCAAAGTGTGGGAGCAATGTCAGCATGTACTCTTTGTATGGGATGAGGTTCGGATGCTTCGTATCCTATTCTCCTTTGATTTGACTTATTACCAAGGCTGAATCCTCGAAAGCGTCCAAGAACTTGATCCTAAGGTCAATAGCGGCCTTGAGACCCATGATACAAGCTTCATACTCCATCGTGTTGTTAGTGCAGTTGAAATATAGTCGGGCGGTGAAAGGAGTATGACAGCCCTCAGGAGATATGATTACAGTGCCGATGCCATTACCAAGTGCGTTTGAAGCTCCGTCAAAAACCATAGTCCATCGAGATCCCTCTTCGGGTCCTTCATCCGATCCAAGTTCTTCATGGTCAGTCACCAGCATAATATTCTCATCCTGGAACTCAAAATTCATGGACTCATAGTCATCCACGGCCTGATGAGCCAAATGATCAGCCAATACACTCCCTTTGATTGCTTTCTGGGTTGTATATTGTATATTGTACTCAATTAAGATCATCTTCCATCTTGCTATTCTTCGGGAGAGGGCGGGTTTCTCGAAGATGTATTTAATTGGATCCATCTTAGATATCAACAAAGTAGTGTGGGTCAGCATATATTGTCTTAGTCGGAGAGCAGCCCATGCCAAAGCACAATAAGTTTTCTTGAGCAGTGAGTATCGTGTCTCACAGTCGGTAAACTTTTTGCTAAGGTAGTATATTACGTGCTCTTTTCGACCAGACTCGTCATGCTGCCCCAACACACACCCCATTGAATTGTTCAGCACTGTTAAGTACAATATCAAAGGTCTTCCTTCAACCGGAGGCATCAGAATTGGCGGTTCTTGAAGGTATCCCTTAATTCTTTTGAAAGTTGTCTGGCATTCATCATTCTACTTTACCACTTGATCCTTCTTCAGAAGCTTGAAGATGGGCTCACAGGTAGCAGTTAGATGTGAAATGAACCTAGCGATATAATTCAAGCGTCCCAAGAAACCTCTAACTTCCTTCTCTGTACGGGGAGCTGGCATTTCTTGTATGGACTTTACCTTTGCTGGGTCTACTTGGATGCCTTTGTTGCTGACAATGAAACCCAGAAGCTTACCAGACCATACCCTGAAGGTGCACTTGTTCGAATTCAACCTCAGCTTGTATGTTTTTAACCTGTCAAACAAATTTTGTAAATGATCAAGGTGCTCTTCCTCGGTTTGAGACCTGGCTATCATGTCATCAACATAAACCTCGATCTCATGGTGGATCATATCATGGAACAAAGCGACCATGGCACGCTGACCCAACATTCTTCAACCCAAAAGGCATCACCTTGTAACACAAGGTGCCCTACTGTGTGACGAAGGTTGTCTTTTCCATGTCTTCAGGAGCCATCTTGATCTGGTTGTAGCCAGAGAAGCCATCCATGAAGGACAAGATTTTTTACTGCGCGGTGTTGTCAACCAGAACGTCAATATGGGGAAGTGGGAAGTCATCCTTGGGGCTTGCCCTGTTCAGATATTTGTAATCCACACACATTCGCACCTTACCGTCCTTCTTAGGTACCAGAACAACATTATCAACCCACTGTGGATAGGAGGTGACAGCTAAGAACCCTATGTTGAACTGCTTCATGACCTCTGCCTTGATCTTCTCTGACATTTCAGGGCGCATACGGAAGACCTTCTGTTTAACCGGAGGGAAGTCTTCCTTATTTGGAAGACGATGTACCACAATATTAGTGTCTAAACATGGAATGTCTTTATACGACCAGGCGAAGATCTCGACGTAGTCGTGCAACATTTGTATCAACCGCTGTTTGATCTTAACTTCCAGATTTGCGCCGATCTTGACTTCTTTTCTGTCTATCTCTGTGCCCAGGTTTATCGTCTCAACTGGCTCTTCATGAGGCTGTATAGCCCTTTCTTCCTACTGTAATAGTCTAGCAAGTTCTCCAGGCACCTCACAATCATCCTCACCTTCGTCTTCGACTTGGTTGATCATATTTTCAAAGTCATAACCGACAGTAGTAGAGCTGTTATCAATGGGATCCAGAGTGGATATGGATCTGCAATATGATACGTGAGTGTGTGTAAGAGCATAGTTGTTTTGATAAAGTGAAAACAGAGAAGAAAAATGGAGAGCGTAAAATTTGTATGCAAGGAACGTCCAATGTTTTATTGATGATATATGAAATGACAAATAATACCCCTCACAAACAAAGCCAATGTACCTCGGGCAAGGCAGAAGGCTGTAGAGTTTAAAATTGTTTATTACAAATCTCAAAACAAGTAAGATAATTATTGCGGAATAAAAGAAACTGGTATAAAGCCCCTAGCCGTCCAGTTACTCGGTCCACCATTGGTAGTTGGGTAGATCCAGCTGTCAATGTCAGAGTCTTCCTCACTGTCTTCAATGGCATTAATTCCCTGATTGCTAATGTGTAGGGGAGGTCCTCCAGCCCGAGCGCGTCAAACAGCCCTTTGAGCTCCTGAAGTAAAGCCCAAACCAAACTTGTCAGTTTTGTGAGTAAAATCAGGGAGCTTTCCCCAATTGGTATACCCACCTTCTTCAACCACTGCTCTGGAGTCTTTGAGAGAAGCCATCTTCAGAGGAGGTTTGTTGCTGGTAGTAATTTCAATCGATGCCAAGATCTGTGGAACCTCTTCAAAATTCTGGAAAGGAGTCTCTATGAATTCCCCGTCCATCTCTACATACCTAAAGGAGTTGAGGTGGCTCACCATATACTCCTCTTCTCCATGCACAGTGAAAATCTTCCCTTTTACTGGATACTTCAGCATTTGGTGCAGTGTAGAAGTAATAGCCCCAACTTCATGGATCCAAGGACGACCCAACAAATAAGAGTATGACGGCCGGATGTCCATTACATAGAAAGTGGACTCCAAAGTCTGGGAACCTACTTTGACGGGGATGTCCACTTCTCCATGTACCATTATTTTTGACCCATCAAAAGCCCTTACCACAATGTTACTAGGCTTTAAGGTCAAGCCTTCACAATCCAACCGATCCAGCGCCTTCTTGGGCAGAATATTCAACAAAGACCCAGTATCTTCCAGCACGTGAGCCATAGTGGTGCCCCTGCATTTAATCGAGACATGCAAAGCATCATTATGCTTCCTCCCTTTCGGTGTCAAGTCTGCATCTGAAAAACCCAGCCCATTGTTAGCAGTTAGGCTTGCCACACAGTCTTTGAATTGATCGGCGAAGGTTTCTTGCGGCACATGCGCAGTCTTGAGGAATGCGATCAAAGCCTTCGCATGGGCCTCTGAACACAACAACAGAGACAATATGGATATCATTGAGGGGGTTTTCCCCAGCTGCTCGACCACATTGTAGTCGCTCTTTTTTATTATTTTCAATATTTCCTCTATCTTTTTCTTAGAGGCTTCTACGATAATTTTTCTAGGTGCCTCTGTCCGGGCAGGCTCACCTATAACTTCTTTTCCTCGGGTACCAGATGACTCACTGGCAGGGGTGATAATTGGAGTAAGCACAGGAGTAGTAGTTGAAGTACCAGTAGGAATAGCATACAAAATAACAACAAGCCTATTGATAGTCTTTGGGGAAATCTCGGGAGAGAAAACCCTTCCACTTATGGTAACCTTGCTTGCCCCGACAATGTTACTGACATCAGAATCAACCTCTTCATTCTTCAGATCTTGTTTGATGCTATGATAGTACACATCGGCACCATAATGCCAAGGGACAACTTTGTCCGAAGCGTACGGGAAAGGTGATTATTAATGGAGCGACTCTTGGAGCAGATGTAATCCTACCAGGTCTTATCGAGGAGACCTTAGAAGGATTGGCGGAAATGGTTATAATAGCAACATTTTCAAGCGGAACAACGGGAACCAAAGTTTTCTAGAACAATGTTTCATTGCTGTCCATCAGGCGCTGAACACCTGACTTCAGCAAATGGCAACCAGAAGGCAGAGATGAACACATGTGGCAACCTTCACCACAACCCGGAAATAAACCGGACGACAACAAATTCTTCTTAACCGTCATAAGAGGAGTAGAAACTTCATCAACTAAGGTCACAAACAAATCAATATCAATAACATTAACTCCACGATTATGCTTAGGCATGGGAGTAGTTATGACATTGGGATTTTAGGGAGCATCGAACTCAATCTCCTTGGCCTCGATCAGATCCTGTACCTTATTTCACAAAGCCCAACAGTCATTGGTATCGTGGCCAGGAATCTCAGAATGATAGGCACACCGAGCATTTGGATTATACCGAGGAGATGTGGTATTCGTATTCTTGGGAGCCTCTTTCAAGGTTTCCAAGTTGGATCTCAGTAGATGGGGTAGCACTTCAGCCAACATCATGTTAACTCGGGTAAACTGCCGTTGTGGTATTTCCGCCCTTTGTTGATTGTTGTGTTGTGAAGCGACCACAAGCCTCGGTATCATTACGACACTTAGTGCCTGACGGTGTTCAGCTCTACTTTGGCCTCTCGGGCTATAGATGGCATTGGCTTCCTTCTTACCAGTAAAAGGCTTCTTCACCGAACTCAAAGAGGTATCCTTTTGTATCTTACCGCTCCAAATCCCAGCTTCTACCATCTCTCCAGTTAGAATCAGCTCGGTGAAACCAGCTGACGAGCTGACGATCAAATGATTAAAGAATGTACCAGATAGCGTCCCAAGAAACATGTCGACCAACTCCCTATCAGACAAAGGGGGTTGGACTCTTCCAGCCAAGTCTCTCCACTTCTGTGCGTAGTCCTTAAAGCCTTCACTTGCACCCATGGACATACTCTGGAGTTGAGTACGAGTAGGAGCAAGGTCGGCGTTATATTGATACTGCTTATAAAAAGCAGCAGCCAGATCTTCCCAGTTTCAGACATTGGTTCCCTCCAGTTGGTAGAACCATTCAAGCTGAGTCTCTGACAGACTGTCTTGAAAAAAGTGAACCCACAATTTTCTATCAGCAGTGTGGGGTTGGATCTTCCTAACGTAGGAACGGAGATGGAGCTTTGGGCAAGATACCCCATCATACTTTACAAAAGTTGGAGCCTTGAACTTCAGCGGGATGACCACTCCCGACACCAATCCCAATTCTTAGAAATCCAACCCATGCATCCTCTAGATTTCCATAGCACTCAGACGATCTTCCAACTCCTTGTATTTATCCTCAGTAGGAGGATACTGCTCATCATTGTAGTCTATCATTGTCAGAAACTTCAGGATTGGTGTCCTTTTCCCTTGTCTCTCCTTCTTAATTCTCCCCTTTCTTGGATGAAGAGGTCAGATCGACTTGTTATTTTAACGCCCCCCTGAAACTTCTGCCCATATTCAGAATACCAGCGACCTTCTTCTTTTTCTTTTTCTCCTTCAGGATGAGGGCTTTCAGATCCTTCCGTCCTTTTGCCAGATTTATGAACATCTGTTGGAATTGGGCATTTTGTGCTTGGAGATCCTTGATGCTCTGTTCTGAAGACATTACTGCTGAAATAAACAACGAAGAAGATGAGAAACTTGTTATGGTACCTATTTATGCGATGCTATGAATGGGATACGTATGCAATGATTTCAAGGATTCTTAAACGCTCAGATTTGTTTAACCAAAAGAAACACATGTTAATTGCATTAATAAGTTAGAATTATTACAAAGAATGCCTTTTAGGCTTACAATTAAACAAAACAAAATTAAAGCAAAAAATAAACTAGGTTTTCCAGGAGCGTATCATCTTTGGTGCAATGTAGGCGTTTATGTTCCTTTCTTCATGAAGTAGCCTAGTGAGCTCCAGGACCTTCTTCTTGCTGGCATAAAACTGAGCTTCAAACGTGTCCCGCTCCTCTTTGAGTTGAACCCAAGACTTCTGTAACTCTTCATGATCAGTTGGCATGTCAGGATGATGACCAAGGAAAGTAATATCTCCTTCAACAACTGGTTCCACAGTTATTGGTAGGACAGAAGGGTAAGACATCATAAGATTTTGGGCGCTAGCTCGTACCCATCATAGATAAGGCTCAAGAGGAATGGAATTATTATGCCCTAGCATCTTGATATCAATTTTATGCACCATGCCCCAAGCTTTTATGAGCCTTTTTCGGTATCCCTGAGCATCATTCTCATAGTTGAAAGAGATTCCTTGGATAAGCGTATCATGAGGGCCATCTCTTCTCGCATAACCAAACTGACGCAAGGCTAAACAAGGTTTGTAAGTGATTCCCCCCCTAATTCCTAAGAGAGGGACATTAGGGAATTCAACACAGCGATCGATGATGGTAACATCTTCCGAGAACCGTGAACACCAATGAATGTCTGAATGCTTAAGGGACATCCGCCTATGAGACCATTTCAAACCCTGTTCATTCTTCAAAACATACCTGGGTAGGTGCAAAATAAACCACCTAGCCAATAGGGGAGTGCAACACATGAGGGTCCCCCTTCTCTTTAGAGTGCGAGCATACAGAGAGTGTAGAATATCCCTGAGTAATGTAAGCACCAGATTATGAGACAGAAAAACCTTAATAGCGTTCACATCTACGAGTTGATTCACATTAGGGAAAAGTACCATCCCATAAACGAGAAGTGCCAACACCTCTTTGAAATCTTGTAAATCTAGAGTATCCCAAAAATGGTAAGCCTTTTCAAATAGAAATTTAACCGAGATTCCTTGGACACTCCCTCTATTCTCCCAACTTGTCACTACGTCAGACCGTTGCGAGGACAAATCTCTAGCAATCTCTTCAGGCTTTGGATGTTCTTCCGTATCGTTTAAAGGTAACTGGTCAAGAATAGGTACCCCCAACAACTGAGAAAATTCCTCCATAGTAGGTACTAGTTGGTAATCCGGGAAGGCGAAACAATGGTGCACAAGATCAAAGAACTGAAACAACACTTTTTAACAATTCTTCATCAGGTTTTGCAGTGACCAAGTTGAGCAACTGGCCATGCTTTTTAATGAAATAAGAACTTTCAGGAACCCTTAATGCCAGGTTCTTTAGTTGGAGAGGCACTTTCACAAGGTTAATCTGTATAGTGTTCCTACGGGCGGATGCCATGTCCTACAAAACAAAGCAAAAATGAGCCCTAGGAAATCCTTGAAATGGTTAGTTATGATATGTCATGCTTATGATGTCATGATTATGCTAGAAAATCACATATATAGCAAACAACAAGCAAGTCACACGAAGTCCTTAGGTTTAAGGCCTGCATGAGTTTTAAGGTCATACCCTCTTGAAGCTAGATTGGTTCAACATGTCCTATAAATAGTAACGGGTTCTAAGGGATCTCAATAGCATCGATCTTTCCCCCAGCTTCATTCAATAGGCGATTGAATCGCAACAAAACAAAACTCAAGAGTCAAACCTCAATGAGTGTAGCATCGAGTATCTGTCGACCTTGGGAATACACCAAAGCCGACCGTCTCGCTACGTCCTTCTGGCTAAATTTTGCAATTAAAGGTTCTAAGGTCAGTTGATACTTCACGACACCACGCGGTGGCCCTGTACTCTCCCTGATTGACTCAAGGGTTACCGATACCAACCAAAGTGCCACATCAACTTAGCTACTGCTTCAACCGCATTGGTATACCCCGCACAATTCCCTCACAGTTTATTTCTACTTACCTAAAAGGTGTCCCTAGATCCAGGTGTAGGATCTATATAACCCCAATAGATGCCCTTAAAATAAATCAATCAATACAAGCAAGAGAAGCAATTAAAATAACCTATATCCTAAGGTATACCCCACTTATTTACCGTCCCCAGCAGAGTCGCCATTTCTGTGATACGGTGGCAGAACCAACTGTTATACTGGTTTGCGTTTTTTGTTTGCAAATGTAGCGGTAAGTAAGAGTCGCCACCGACTTTTATTTCATTCAACAAAGGAAAAGGAAAAAGAACAGAAAAAACCTTTTTCGAGATGGTTCTGAGTACAGGGGGTAGATTATAGAAAGGGAAGGTGTTAGCACCCTTTCTATCCATGGTTTTCCATGGGCTCTTAGGTACTTTGCTCATTTTGAAATTGCTTATGTGTGTTTATTTTAAAAAGTTTTACTTCGTGATAACCCTTGTATCGGTCCTCAAGAGTGTGACGAAGTTGTTTTGAAAATTATTTTGAAAAGTGTTTGTGTGAAAAATTTTGTTTGAGCAAGTACCTAGGAACTAATCTACCTACTCGAAAAAAGTCTGTTCATTTTCCTTTAGACATCGCTATCCTATTATTAAGGAATAGGTAGCACCATCGTTGGAGTTTTAAGGGACGTTCGAAGGGACAAGTACGATCACAAAAGCAATGTTAGGAAATTTTAGTAATCATCCTAAAGCCTTAAAGATCTTTTCCAAGGCAACATCCGAATGGGTCATTTTAGATCTTTTGGGACTAGAGGACAACCACTAACATTCCCTATACTTTATGACCGTTTACCGAAGGCAACCGGAGTGGAGTAAACCCTAGGAGTGAGCATGTGCAAGTGTATTTTTCAGTTAATTATCTTTGCACAATTAGGGTTTTCTAACGTTTTAATTTCAATTTGTCTTTCCATACAATCCTATACATACATCTAAGCAGTTTATAGTTTGCGGAAATTTAAAATGCAAGAAATTAAAGTCCTAACTATTACAAGGCTTTCGCAGATACATAATTATTTTGACTGTAAATAAAGATGCGGAAATTTAAAACCCTAATTACTATTACAAACTCGGAGCAGTTACAATAATAGAAAAAAGGAAAACTAAAAGCGCGCGCGTCGAATTAAATGCGAGAAATAATAGGAAAACCTAAAAATACAATTGAAAAAATATTTAGGTTATTTTTTGAGAAAAAATTAGGTTACGTACAAATTTAACCCTAATTCTGAATATTTTAAATTATGAAAAAAAGAAAGAATTAAATTACCCTAATTTAATTAAACTAATTAATTAATAAAAATTCTATTATAAAAAAATGATTTTTGATGTTTTTATGATTTTTTTGATTAAATAAAAAAAAACATGATTTTTGGTATTATTTGAAAAAAGAAATAATTAATAAGTAATAAAAAAGAACTGAAATAAAAAAGAAGAATAAAATTGGGCCTGATATGATGAGCAAATAGGGAGTGAGTTTCTTAATTTTGTCCAAGCCCATTATAGTTGAGCGCATTCCCCATGCGCTTGATTCAGTGTTGGTGCGCCTGGAGAATGTACCATGGTCCTTCCTTGGTTTGAGCGTTGGATATGTGTTGGCAATGATCCAGTGGCTGGAATTTGAGGACACACGGTAGGCGCTTGGAACATGTATACATGGAATCTGCAAAGTAATGTTAAGAAAATAAAGAAAATGCATGGACCTGGGATCAAACCCAGGTCCTCTCCACTTTCCAACACACGTTTCACCACTGAGCCATATTGTTTAGTTGTTATTATAATAAGATCAAATTATAATATATAAAACAAAGTGGATAGGCTGGAAAAAACAAAAAAAAAACGCGCGGATCATTCAAATGGACCAGTGGGCTGGTGACATGTCATCGTCTTCTTCCCTGTTCGTCGTCTTAGGTATCAGATTTATACCCACGGACAGAACTCCATAGCCATAAACCTGCAATCTTCAAAAATTGACACAACACATGATAAATTAATTCTAAATACACCAATCAACTCGTCTTGATCTCATGAGTATCATGGCACCATTTTCTTGGCCTAATTTTACCTGTACAGTGAAACCCTAAAACGACTTCTTAAACCCTAGCCATGGCAATTAGCGAAACAGTCATCAAAACTCAAAATTAATTGAACCAAAACATTCCAAATGATGATACAAATACAATGCTATGATTAAAAGTGGTTAATCATGCGTAAATTGTAATATCAAAATCAAACTGATATGTGCAAACCGTGGGTTTACTAGGAGCGTTTCTGGGCTTGGGAAGGCTTGCAAACGATCGTGTTAGCTTCAAGAGATGTCCAGGAAGCGATTAGCAGCTTTGGAACGTCTTGAATCACCCTCTATGTGAGAAAATGATCCATCACTTTTTTGCCAAAATTTGAGTTTTGTTCTTCAGCTCTCACGACTGCAACCCTTGTCCTTTTGCATTGTTTGTGTTCAATATATGTAGTGTGATGAATTAGGGCAACAAAAACAACCCGAATCTTTTGGAATCATGGAGATTGAATTTGATTTGTTTGCTATATGATATCTTTCCAAAACCATCCTAATCATGCTATTTTTGCCTCAATTTTCCTTGATTCAATTTGATCTGGTTAGGCCAGCTTAATTAGATTTGATTATAACAAAAATCATATCAAAAAACCAATCTTTGATATTTTTTGTCATTTATTTGATTTAATGTGACTTTTAAATAATAAAAATCAATATAAAATAAATAAATAGAGAAAATAATATATGGATGCTGGTTTGGGTCGTGTACCATGTCTTCAACAAGATGAAATCATGAAAAGCTAGGCCCTTTTGACAAAAAAAATACACTTTTTAGCACATTTGACTTTTGGTAATTTTCCAAAAATGGTCAACTTTGACAAGGTATATATCTTTCAATTTTAACCCTATGAGGGTGTTCTTGGACTTTTTAGAAATATTAGGATGTCCCCTAAACAACCCTTTTGGTTTTATCTCAAAAGGACCTATAATGTAGAAATTCATATTTTTTATGAGTGCATTTTTTGAACTTGAGGGCTGAAGATGTGTTTTAGGAAATTGGATCTCTTCAAAATGAGCCTTGGGTGAGAAATTTCTGATAAAGTATGAGAAAGTTATGCTTGGTCAAAGTTTGGTTGACTTTTCCTGAGAAACCCTAATTTAGTAACTTTTGAGTTTTGATGAATTAGGAGCATTCCTTGAGGAATCATGATCAACCCTTGATAAAATGATGGATATCACTTCAAAATGTTGATTTTGACCAAAAATCTTGAAGTTTGACTGTATGTGGGTCACAACTGACTTTTGACCTGATATAGTTGATTTTCAAGCATCTGAGCAGTTGATTGAGCAAACTTCTTGTGCAAGGCATGAAACTTGGCATGGATGATATTGAGGACAAAATAGGACCATGGAAAAGATTTGAGGCCTTTTGAGTTCACCCATATTTATGAAAATGGAAACTCTAGTTGGAGGTTCATTGCTTTAGGAGAGAGTTTGTCTGGTCAACTCTTGGGCATCCTTGAGCAAGTTAAGGGTATGAATGAGCATATGTTGAGTAAAATGGGAGGGAAAATTTTGGGGTGCAACAATAGTCATATCTCAAAGGGGACCGAGTGAAGGTTATCCTTCTGAGATCACTAATGGTTATCATTGGAAGGAAATCTTGATAGGAGATTCTGGAGAATCAAATTTTGTTGGTTTGGATCCTTGAACGCGTCATTGGATGTTAGTCACTGACAATTTCCCGTGCGATTGTAATCAGATTGATTATAGTGGATTAAGTCCTTAAGTTTAAGGCAAAATCACCCAAAAAGGGTGGACTGGATTAGCTTGGGGGTTTGTCAAGTGAACCAGGATATATCGCGTGTTCTTTACTTTTGCTTATGCTTTAGAGTTTATGTTTTCTGAACTTAATTAGAAGCATTACTTAGAAGTAACAATCAAAAGCATTATTCAACGAATAATACTTAGAAGCAAAAGTTATACAAGAAAGGAAAACCCAATTCAAACCCCCCTTTCTTGCGTTTTCTTCACACCTTCAGGGACAAGATTAATCCACTTGGAAGTCCTGCTCCTTCGAAGGATCAAGAAGTTAAATCTATGGCCATCTAGGATTCTTTCCTTACCCCTCTATTTCTTACCACTAGGTTGATACCTTCAAATAAGCAAATCATTTTTGTTAGTTATCAACCCAACTTGGTCTCTCGGTAATTTGGCCTTATTTAACCAATGCCTAAGCCACTTTACGAAAAGAAAGGTGCTCTTTGTCTCCACAGTATATGGTTTTCTGAACCCAGCTGCATAAAACAACTTTCTTGCTATGCCAACATCATCAATCTTACTCCCATTTCATTTTTATCATCAACTCTCTATACACAAGAGTTTGAAACTTGGTGGAGGGAATGTTACACCAGTGTAAGTTTCGATGTGGCTGACTTTTCTCAACATCTAACTCGTGATTTTGATTCCATACAAGAGAATTTCAAGTAAGGGAAAACTACTCATATCAAAGAGATAAAATCATTTCAAAATTACTTTAAAACTGTGTACAAACCTGATTATCTTAGTCGAACAATTCGTGAAGCAGCCTCGATTTTGAAAGTAACATTCAAGAAGAAATTCCCTTCTTTTAAAAATCCCTTTGTGCATAAATCCCGAAAATAGGTATGAGCTAGATTTTAAACTCCAACCACCTAAATTACTACCATTTCCAAGTCTTGACTTTGGCTTGGAATTTGGAACTTCATTCCCATAATGGTTCATTGGCGGTTCTTACCTAAAACTCCTTCAACAAGATTAAAAAAAACTAGTCGAACGAGTGGTTTCGACTAAGCATTCTCTGGACAGTTTCAAAGGCCACCTTCACATTGATATGGAACATATTTTAATACTCTCTCAATCGGGTGAAGGTGTGTAACGAAAAGCTTCTTCGATTTTTCCTTCAAAATTTCTTTACCTGCTAACTTTAAACCATTTATTCTCTTTTTTTAGCTGTTGAGAGGAAACATACCATAAAAAACATGCAGTTGCGGCTGTGAAGAAGGTTCCTGCTTCTTCATTGAAAGATGATGTTCAAGACAAAGAACCTGTCTTGCCGAAGGTAACAAAAAAGTTATTTTTCAAACACTCTCAAACTTTATCCTTTGCATATATCAACTATATTGCTAATCTTTTCGATGTTTCAGACTGCTCGAAAACCTCCATCAACTCCAAGGAAACGAATAGAAACTCAACCCCTACCCATTCCAATTGAATTAGATCCTGAAGATCTTTCTCATGATACAACGAAGCCAGCAAAGAAAAAGAAGAATTTTAAAATCAATGACTTCATCCCAGAACAAAAAATTATTATGTCCAAACCAGATAAGTCTAGTGATCATAGAGCATTAAACATTGATCCCAAACCATCTCCACCTGTCTCTAAACAAGGAAAAGTGATAATTCTAGTCCAGGAACTGAAGGACTTAAGGTATTTCTAATTTACTTTTACTTTGCTTTCGCTATACCTTATTGTTTTCGATTAATATGGATTTATTTTCTTTTCGCGGGGTGATCAAACTGGGAATGCAACTTCCAGTATCAAATATGACATCCCTGTGAGTAGTGGTTCCCATTATGTTCACCTTATATATATCAGAAAGGATCGAATAAGGTTCCAACAACATTGTCAACCTCCTCGACAAAGTTCAACAAAAGGAATCACCCCCTGCTTCTCCATAATCAATTCAATCATTTAACTTCACAGGCGAGAGTGAAAATGAAGAGCATGTTGAAATGGAGATCCAAGTCAATGATGACTAGGGTCAATAAAATCCAGATAAATCTTCACCCATAATTCCTCAACCTGACGAAACTCAAATGGTCGAAGAAGATGAACATCTTTCAAATATTGACATGGAAATTAAAACCGAAGAAGATATTCAAAAAGAAAAGTCTCATCCAGATGTTGCAAGCTGAAGCAACTCGAGAAAATAAATCTCAAAACAAACAATGAAGTGTCCATCGAATATTTATTTATCCCATAGAAGGGAAAGTAAAACATCTAAGAAAACTTGAGAAGGGAGAAATCAGGTTCTTGCGACCAAGAAAACAGGTAAGGAAGTCGATTACGCGAGGGAAATGTTTTAGCACCCCCATATCCGTGGTACTCCAAGGGATCCACTCTTGTTATCTAATCAAATGGTGTGTTTTAAAATATAAAGTTAGGTTGTACAGGAAATTCATGGATGCAAAGAAATGTTTTAAAAACCGGACCAGAGATCGGACCGATGAAACTTCTGGTTTAAGGTTTAATTGGTTCAATCGATTAAACATACGGTCGAACCGTTTATTAAATAAACTAATAATATGAAACTCAATTTCATAGATATGTGACACATAATCATATGTTTACAACTTAATAATATAAATATTTTAAAAATCAATTACAAACTTAATACAACAATATTGATAGTATAAATAATAACAATACATAGTCATACACTTCATTTCAACCTTTATTTAAAAATAATTTGAACAAATTAAACTAATTCAAATCAAAATTTAAATAAGAGAACGTAATAACTAATATAAAGTTCAAATAATTAAGAACATTTAAATTAAATAAGATAGAATATCAAAAATAAATAATTTAATATTTTAAGTTTTGATATTGACATATTAGTTCTTTTTTACAAATGTAAAAAATGACTGATTCGATGCATTTTTGTGAACTAGGTGGTTTTACAAAACTGGCCCCGGTTCTTTGGTTCGATTGGTTTTGGACGGTTCAATCTGGTTTTACGGTTTAACTCTGGTTTTAAGCCATTAACAGTTTTAAAAAGATGAACCAACCAGAATCATCCTCGATTCCTAGTCCAACTGGCTGGTTTGGTCCAGTTCTTAAAACATTGATGCAAAGGATTATACACAAAAAAAGAAAAGATTTTTATTGCACCCGCTGCGGTTGTGAACCTTTAGTGCCTTCGTATCACCTTTTATGCAATAAGGGATCAAGGCACTCGTAGTTCTTCTAGAAAATGTTGGTTGGTATATATTTTTTAAGCGGATAATATTACACTCTCACTCTAGCAGTTGACATAGTGCCACCTAACCTTTGGGGAATTACGCGTCATTTAGCGTGGAGAGGAAATAATACATACTTTTTAGGAAAATGCCTTAAAGAAAAGTCCAAAGGCAATCTGAAGACAAAATTTTTTGAATTGGTTGGTGTTTTTGATGGGATGATAGCGAATGGATCCCACTGGAGGGACACTCGCTACTTTTTCGCTTATTTGCAAAAGAGTTTACGATTGGAACCGTAATAAAGTCTGAAAGTGAAAGAAGATCAAGGTTCGGTCTAGACCGACTCACTCTACCCTACAAGACTCAACTGCATATGATTCGCATCTTCAATTATTAAGTGTTTTAGACTTTTCTTAACAAAATAAGTTTTTGTTTTAATGATGCAAAAGGGGAATGAAAAAGTCAAAGGGAGACTAACAATCCTAATGTTATCATACAATGATGGTCCTATAGTTTGGATAAAAAGGGAAACATATACGTGATTTAGCATGCATGATTTACAAATCTAAAGTCTACCTTGAATCAAAAACGAAACAAGTGAGCCTAAGGGAGCATGTGATCAAACAATAAAAAGAAACACACAAGCAATCAATCAAGATATGAAAGCAAGTACACAATGCTAGAGGAGTATTCACTCACTCAAGTATAAACACCTAAACATGATATTATGTCATCAAGGTAGGAAAAAGGGAGAGGGAAGCCTAACCATGATATCAAGTCATCAAAAAAAGAAGCATGGATGAGGGTCTAACCATGATATCATGTCATCAAGGTAGAAAAAGGGAGGGGAGGTAAAATCTTAACCAAGCTAGCATGTCATATAGGCAAGAAGTTTGAAGAGGGGGGTGTCGACTCTTAACCAATATATCAAGTCATATAGGCAAGAGAAGAGAAAGGTAAATGTCCAAAGCAACTAAACACCTAAAAATGATATCATGTCATCAAGGTATGAGTTAGAAGACAATATTGAGATTACCACAAAGCATCGATGTTCAGAAATGTGAGCTAAAGATAAATTGCGGGGGATGATTATGATCCCTCTCCACTTTATTGACTCAAGGGACAAGAGTATCATAATTCAAAGCTGAAGGATGAGAAAACACTTAGAAGGGGGGGGGGGTGAATAAGTTTTTCCTTTTTCCGTGCAATACTAATGGAAGGACACATATATTTTTATCCTGGTTCGTTTGAAACTCAAACTACTCCAGTCCACCTGCCAATGTGATTTCGCCTCTCTCAACGAGGATTTAATCCACTATAATCAAACTGATTACAAATGCACAACCAAACAGTTGTAACTAACAATACAATGCACAAGCCAACTGCAAGTGACTAACACCTCTAAGACTCAACTAGTCTTAGCCCTCTTGAGAAATCTAACCCAACTGGTCTCTCAGGGAACACTTATAAAAATTATCTCTTAACAATAGTGAATCAGAATGCTTCTAATAAGATGTATCACAAACTATGATTTATCACTAAGATTGTTTCCCTATACTTAAGATTTACCCACTATACAATATTAGTTTACAAGAATGAAAATAGTGAGTGTTAGTATGTTTCTCGTGGATCAGTAACCTTTCTTTGAAACAAATGATCTTCTATATATAGCTTCCAGTCTTGACTGTTACTGCCTTGAAGAGAGTGTATGCATTAATGATGCGTGTTGGCTTGGTCTTTATGTTTCCAATGTTCTCGTGCATAGTACCACTTGAGTGCGTTAGCCGTCTTAGCATTAAATGACCAACGGTACTGTCAGAACTTGTCTCTGGAAGTTTAACAGTTTGCTTCACCTGTCATTATCAGATGTTTCTTTCAGCGTGCTTCTTTCAAATCTTTGCTTCAGCTAGCTTTATCAGAGTTTGCTTAGGATTTCTTTTCATCAGAGTTTTTCCTTAGAGTGCCTTCTTCAGAGTTTGCTTTAGATTTGTGTAGAATGATGTTTCTTTCTTGATATGCATGAGTCAGAACATCATCTGAATCTAGAGAACGTACACATCAGAGTATAAAGTATATTTTACAAAATTTATTTCATTGTTATCATCAAAACTCTAAGATATGATTATAACCAAACTTTGTTCTAACAATCTCCCCCCTTTTGATGATGACAAAAACAATTCAGATTTTGAAAAAAACAATTTGTGCAAGAGTGAGAAACTCATCCTTAGATTGATAATCTCCCCCTGAGATTGATATTTCTTCTTCTGAAAAAATAATAATTAATCAAAGAGTTTAAAAGCATAAGGGAAACTTCCTGAGATTTGTTCTTCAGAGCTTTGAGACGTTTTTCTTTCAAAGTTTCTTTAGTAGTTCTTTTCCAGATGTTGTTCAGAGCATAGTCTTTCAGAGTCTTGAGGTACCTGTATATCTCTTAAACAGAAAAGAGCTTTGTATTTTGTTAGAAATGTTTGAGACTTAGTCTCATAACTGTTATCATGGATCAGATCAAAATATTATTTTCTCCCCCTTTTTGTCATAATCAAAAAGAAGAAAAAAAGATTCAAAATGTTTGTATATTGAAGATTCAAAAGACAGAGGTACAAAACAAAAACAACAAGAAAATTGAAAAAATTAAAACTAAGATTGACGAGAGACAAGAGAAAGAAGAATATTATTGATTTCATTTGAGGATTCCTCTTGTTTCATCATCCAAGTTCTGATTTCCTTGTTGGTTTCATCCTGTTTGTCCAAATGCTCATGGATGACTTCATTTTCCTTCTTTAGTTCATTCAGAGTATCCATCACTAGCGAAGAGGGAGCAGATGTTGAAGCAGCTTCAGAAGATACAACCTTTGGAGAAGAAGCAGCAGAGCCTGAGCCTACAACATTGGAGAGGAGGGTGCCAAGATCAATCAGAAGAGTTGGCATTTTCTCAGAGGCAGCTTTAGCAAAAGGTTGGTGATACAGAGTCATTTCCAAGGGATTGGGATCTGACTCAGAGCCATCTTCAGATTCATCTTCTGAAATTTCCATGTGGTCAGCAAGTGGTAATGGAGCGTTGGTAATCTGTAGTGGAGACTTTTTATCCCAGATATTTACAACTTTTGTCTTGAAGGCATTCAGATACTGGGTGAAATTCTCAAGAACCTGAGAATAGCACAAATCTTGAAAATTGAAGGTTTCATCATTGAATTTCCTTCTGAATGCTTCCCACATAAAATCACATGCAGTTGGGTCCAGGTTGCTGGCACTGTTTTCTTTCAGGAGGTCTATTATCCACGTTTGCATTTCTGTTGCAAAATTCTGAAAATGTACAGTAACATCTGACTGAACAGATTTTGGGGTTGGTTTAGGAACAACTTTTTTAGTGGATTTTATTTGTAGATAACGTAGAGCTTCAGGATCAACTACAGTCCTAAGAAAGTCAGAAGGTTCAGATGATTCAGGAGGTTCTGATGAGGATGGACTAAAGGTAGGTTCTAGAGAGTGAGGTGATGAGGGTTCAGGTGAGGGAGGTGTGGGAATTTTTGATGACGTAGGAGGTGTGATGTCAGGAGAGATAATGATAGTGGTTTGGGCTGAGGAAGAAGGAATAGGTGAAGGGGATTCATTCACAGCAAAAATGTTTTCAGAGGGAATGATGAAGGATGAAGGTTGTGTGGCCAGAGGCACATTTATTCTTGGTAATCTCTAAGAACCATCATACCACTCAGAGGATCTTGGGGATAAAGGTCTGATAGGGGATGTTGGAAGAGGGTTTTCAGCAGGAGTATTTGGATTTTGTTGATGGGGAGCAGAAGTAGATGTGTCAGGTTGAGATATATGTGGAGAGAGTGGTGGTTGTGGTTGAGATTGTGTAGGAACTATAGTATCGACATTGTCTATGTCAGATAGAACCTGATCAATTTAAGGATTATTTTGGAGGGGTTCAGAAGGAATGGTAAGGTCTATGTCTACTTCAATATCTCCTAGAGTTTGGGGTTCAGCAGATGGTGTTATGCGTACAGAATCACAAACAGAGATTGTTTCAGTGGACATACCTGAAGATTTCTTCTTCTTCTTCTTCTTCTGAGGACGAGTAGAGGGACCTTCTCCATCTTGCCTTTTCTTCTGCTTCTGGAGAAAAACTTCTGGAGCAGGCACATTCCTTCCTTGAAGCCATGCTGGGTCAATGGGAATGCCACTCTCCTTGTAAGCTTCAATGAAATGTAGAATGATCTCAGGATGATCACCAGAGTTGAAGAGAGGAAAATCTTCTACAGGGATTCTCCTTTTGGTGACAGCTGCTGACACATAGGGAGTAGGTTCCACCAGAAGTTTTTCAATCAGCTTTCTTTTGAGAAGGTTCTTCCCAGTCAGAGCTTTTCCACGCGTGGTCTCCAATTCTCCAAGTAAGTTGGCATCTTCTAAATGATCTATCAGACCATTCTCTGTTAGAATGTCTGAGATTAATCTTCCTAGAGGGATCCAGTTTCTTTTTGACTTATGGTTTTTGACCCTCTCAGCTTCCATGGTTTCATTCACACGCGTCCATAGATGGTTGAACAGAAGATAGGGAAAATAAATCTTCACATTTGTGCCAAGATAGAACAAAAGATATTGTTGGTCAACATTGATGTAGTCAGGAGAACTTGTTTCCTTCCCGTGATGAATGCAGCCATGAATGATTCTTGCCCATATTTTATATTTGTTCTTTAAATATCTGACTTTGTTGGAAGCTTGCCCAGTAGTAAAAATTTCAGCATAAACTTTGGACATATCCATTCTTGCACTTGAGATTCCAGTAACACCATTTCCTTCAAAGCCTAGAATCCTCCTTATGAGATTCTCAGTGATGGAAATCTCTTTGCCCATGACGAATGAAAGGATGAACTTTGGTTAAGCAATGGCATGAATCCAGAATTCCTCGACTAGATGAGGGAGCACTGGTCCAACTAGACGATCAAAGAAAGTTTTCCACCCTTGGAACTCCACATCCGGAAACAAGTCAAACCCATTTTATTTCAGATTATCAAAATCGGCCATAAGTTCACTAACCACTTCCAAGCTATCAACATGTATGGGTGTTGTTCTCTCAGGAGTGACATATCTTTCTGCATGTTGAGAGCTGCTTGATGAAACAGGAATGCTTTCAGAAGGGGATGAAGATGAAGCCATTTGGAACATTTAGGTTTAGGATTTTGAAAAAATAGAGAGAGTTTACACAAAACGCTGAGGCGATTGAAACTTTGAGAGAGAGAGAGAGAGAGTAAAAAGTAAAAGAGGGGAATTTTGCAAGGTATTTATAGATTGAGAAATTTTTTAGAGTAATAAAACCAATAAAGAATTTTAAATGATTGAAATTAAAAAAATAATCATTACTATAAATTAATGAAATATGACATTGAGGGGAGGCGTGAGATTTTATCAAATCTGAACAGTTACCTAGGAACGGTGTCTCAATAGCAGCGCACGCATGCATGGCCTTTTAGAGTTGAAACACGCATTCAACTTCTGAGGGTAGCGTGTGACAACTGGTTTAATGTAATGAACTTCTGAACCATCCGTGTAATGAAACATTAGACACATTTCAAAACATGATGAATGGCTTCTGATGTAACTCCGCATCTCACTTCTGAAGAGTAGTTAATCAGAACATTCATTTTAGAACATTCTGGAAACACAGAGAAAAAAAATTTCATCCAGGACAAAATTACATACTGATGTTTTTCATAATGAATTTAAATTTATTTTCAAAAAGGGGTTTTATGAAAATATCAGCCCATTGATGGTCCGTGTCTATGAAGTTTAAACTTAGGATTCCTTTCTGAATGTAGTCCCTTATGAAATGATGTTTAATTTATATATGTTTTGCCTTAGAATGTAAGATGGGATTTTTTGAAAGGCAAATAGCAGAGGTATTATCACAAAAGATAGGAATCTTACTTTCATATAGATGATAATCTTCCAGCTGGCTCTTCATCTAGATCATCTGAGTGCTACATCCAGCAGCAGATATATATTCATCTTCAGTGGTTGATAGTGCAATAGTGGCTTGCTTCTTTCTGTAACATGAGATAATGTTATCACCCAGAAGCTGACAGCTTCCGGAGGTGCTTTTGCGTTCTATTCTATCTCCAGCAAAGTCATCATCACAATAACCTACTAGTTTAAAATCTTTGGATCTTCTGTAACACAGTCCAAGGTTAGTAGTACCTTTCAGATACCTCGGAATTCGCTTAACAACAGTTAAGGGAGATTCTCTAGGATCTGATTGGAATCTTGCACATAAACATACACTGAATAATATTTCTGGTCCAGATGCAGTCAGATAGAGAAGAGATCCAATCATACCCCTGTAGAGTTTCTGATCTACTTTCTTACTTACCTCATCTTTTCCCAAAATGCATGTAGGATGCATTGATGTCTTTACTTCTTTACTTTCTGATAGCTGGAATTTCTTCAGAAGTTATTTAACATACTTTGTCTGATGTATGTAAGTACCTTCTGGAGTTTGATTAATTTGAATTCCCAGAAAGAATTTCAGTTCTCCCATCATGATCATCTCAAATCCAGCCTGCATAGACTCAACAAATTCTCTTCCAAGAGAGACATTAGAAGTTCCAAAAATAATATCATCTACATATATTTGACAGATTAAAATGTCATTTTTAAATGTTTTTCTGAATAAGATAGTGTCCACTTTCCCTCTGGTAAAATTATTTTCTAAAAGAAAGTTACTCAGACGTTCATACCAAGCTCTAGGAGCTTGTTTCAGACCGTACAAAGACTTTTTGAGTTTAAAAACATGTTTTGGAAATTTTGAGTCATCAAAACCCGGAGGTTGGTGGACATAAACTTCTTCTATGTAACCATTTAAAAAAGCACTTTTAACATCCATTTGATATAATGAGATGTTGTGTTGAACAACAAAAGAAATTAACAATCTAATTGATTCTAACCTGGCGACTGGGGAAAAGGTTTCATTATAATCAATTCCTTCTTTTTGACTATAACCTTGTGTAACTAGTCGTGCCTTATTTATGGTAGCCTCTCCTTTCTCATTCAACTTGTTTCTGAATACCCATTTTGTTCCTATGATATTGAATCCTTTGGGCTTTGGAACTAGATCCCACACATCATTTCTTGAAAATTTATTTAGTTCTTCTTGCATAGCTAGGATCCAATCGTTGTCTTGCAGAGCTTCCTCTATTGAGGTTGGCTCAATCAGAGAGACCAAGCCAAACAGTGATTCTTCAATGTTTCTGAAAGAGGATCTTGTTCTGATGGGATCTTCTTTCTTTCCAATAATCACGTTTTCTGGATGTGTTGATGTGATTATGGGGAGTCTATTCTATGAGGTTTGTTCAGAAATTCTTAGATTTTCCAGAGCATTTTCTATAGGAGGGTCTTCTAAGTTGTCCTTTGCTTCTGACTCTTTAGAGTTTGTAAGATGATCTTCTGTACCTACAGGATTTTCGTTCTGCTTTGGCTTTTATTGGCCAAGCTTATCATCAAATCTGACTTTGATTGATTCTTTAACAATTAGAGTTTCTGTGTTGTATACCATATATCCTTTTGAGTGTTTAGAATATCCAAGCAGAAAGCACTTTTGTGCCTTAGAATCAAACTTGTTCAGATTATCTTTAGTATTCAGAATATATCAAGTGCATCCAAAAGGATGGAAATATGAAATGTTGGGTCTTCTATTTTTCCACAATTCATAATGAGTCTTTTCGTGAATAGGTCTTATAGAGACTCTATTTTGAATATAACATGCTGTGTTCACAACTTCTGCCCAGAAGTGTTTAGCCATATTAGTTTCATTAATCATGGTTCTGGCCATTTCTTGCAAATTTCTATTCTTCCATTATACAACTTCATTTTGTTGGGGAGTTCTAGGACAAGAGAAATCATGAGAAATGCCATTTTCTTTTAATTTTTTTTCAAAATAATGATTTTCAAATTCTCCTCCATGATCACTTCTAACTTTTATAATTCTAAATTCTTTTTCATTTTGCACTTGGTTGCAGAAGTCGAAGAACAGAGAATGTGACTCATCCTTGTGTTTTAAAAACTTAACCCATGTCCATCTGTTGTAGTCATTAACAATGACCAATCCATACTTCTTGCCTCTGATGGGTGCAATTTTAACTGGTCCAAACAGATCAATGTGAAGAAGTTCCAACGGCCTAGAGGAAGAAACAACATTTTTTTACTTAAAAGAAGGTTTTGAAAATTTTCCTTTCTGACATGCTTCGCACAGAGCTTTTGAGTTGAACTTCAGATTTGGAAGTCCCCTGACCAGATTGAGTTTGTTAATTTGAGATATTCTTCTCATGCTAACATGCCCCAATCTTCTGTGCCAGACCTATTGCTCATCACTAACAGACATAAGGCATTTTACATTCTGAGATTTAAGATCAGAAAGATCAATGTTATAGATGTTGTTATTTCTCTTGCCAGTAAAAAGGATTGATCCATATTTTTAACTAACAATTCTATAGAATTTTTTATTAAAGATTATGTCATAACCGTTGTCACTTAATTGACTTATGGACAACAAGTTATGCGCTAATCCTTCTACCAACAGAACATTAGTTATAGAAGGAAAGTTACCGTTTCCAATGGTTCTAGAACCAGTAATCTTTCCTTTTTTATTTCCTCCAAATTTGACATCTCCTCCAGATTTAAGTTCCAGACTTTGGAACATAGACTTTCTTCCCGTCATATGTCGCGAGCATCCAGAGTCCAGGTACCATGACTGGTATTTCAATTGAGCTGTTAAGGACATCTGCAACATAGATTATTTTCTCCTTAGGTACCCATTTCTTTTTGGGTCCTTTTTGGTTAGAGTTTCTAAAGTTCTGTTGAACTTTGATTTTGCATAAGAATTTTCAGAGTGATAATTGTGTTTGATATCATATGTGTGCCCAAAACTAAATTGTTTCTATAGTGGTTTATATATGATAACCATTTCCTCAACAAGTTTAGGTTTATATGTTTCTTTCCCTTTGGGAGTTTCATATCCAATACTTCTTCTGTTATTTCCACTAACACCATAGATCATTGAAGCCATTCTGCTTCTATCTATGCTTTTAGCAAGAAACATTTAAAAACTAGAGTCATATTCTTTAAGAATATCTTTTGAACTTGAAGCAGAATCTGAAATAGAAATCTTTTGAGATTTTTGAACTTCCTCTTTGAGTTTTAAGTTTAGAGTTTTATGTTTCAAGTTTCTCAAAATCAGATGCAAGATTCTTTTTGAGTTTCTTGTATTTGATTTTGAGTTGACTGTAGTTTTCAAGAAGTTCAGATAAGCTTTCAGCAAGTTCAGTTCTAGAAAATTTAGAGAATACCTCTTTCGTTTCTGAATCAGAGTCTGAGTCATCGTCATCTGCCGTGGTAGCCATAAATGCTAGGTTAGCGTGTTCATCTTCTGATTCAGATTCAACTTCAGAAGATTATGAATCATCCCAGGTGGCCATCAGCCTTTCTTTCTTCCAAACTTTTTCTTTGGTCTTTCTCTTTGTAGCTTAGGACAATCACTTTTGTAGTGTCCTGGTTCTTTACATTCATAGCAAACTATATCTCTCCTTCTTGACAACTTATGTCAAAAAGATTCTGGTTTATCTTCTGACCTCTTGTAGTTTATGAACTTCTTTTGTCTGTGCTTTCACATCTGGTTGATCATTCTGGAGAGCAGAGATAACTCATCTTCTTCTGATGCAGAATCTTCAGAGTTTCCTTCTTCTGCCTGAAAAGCGTTAGTTTCACATTTTTAATAGATTTAAGGGCGACAGACTTACCTTTCTTCTGAGGCTCATGTTCGTCAAGTTCTATCTCGTGACTTCTTAATGCACTGATAAGTTCTTCAAGGGATGCGTCATTCAAATCTTTTGACACTTTGAATACAGTAACCATAGGTGCCCATCTTCTGGGTAAACTTTTGATAATTTTCTTAACATGGTCTGCCTTGTTATATCCTTTGTTCAAAACTCTCAGGCCAGCGATCAGAGTTTGGAATCTTGAGAATATAGCTTCAGTGGACTCATTTTCTTCCATTTTGAAGGCTTCATACTTCTGGATGAGAGACAAAGCTTTTGTTTCTTTTACTTGAGCATTTCCTTCATGAGTCATTTTGAGAGACTCAAACATATCATGTACTGTGTCTCTGTTGGTGATTTTCTCATATTCTGTTTTAGAGATAGTGTTCAGAAAGATGTTTCTGGCTGTGGTGATTCTTGAAATCTAACTTCTGTTGTTTATCCATGTTATTTCTGTCAATCTTTTTTCTGTCTTTATCTTCTGGATGTGTGTAACCATCTAGGACCATATCCCATAGATCAACATCATGACCTAGAAATAAACTTTCTAGTATATCCTTCCAGTATTCAAAATCTTCTCCATCAAACACATGAGGTTTGGTGCAGTTGTTGTTGTTTTGTTCAGTTGCCATAGTGTTTTCCTTCTGGATCTTTTTCTGACACTGTTAGGTGTTTGCACCCAGAACTAGCGCTCTGATACCAATTGAAGGATGAGAAAACACTTAGAAAGGGGGTTTAATAAGTTTTTCCTTTTCCGCGTAATACTAGTGGAAGGACACAAATATTTTTATCCTGGTTCGTTTAAAACTCAAACTACTCCAGTCCACCCGCCATGGTGATTTCGCCTCTCTCAACGAGGACTTAATCCATTATAATTAAACTGATTACAAATGCACAACCAAACTGTTGTGACTAATAATACAATGCACAAGCCAACTGCAAGTGTCTAACACCTCTAAGACTCAACTAGTCCTAACCCTCTTGAGAAATCTGACCCAACTGGTCTCTCAAGGAACACTTACAAAAATTATCTCTTAACAATAGTGAATCATAATGCTTCTAATAAGCTGTATCACAAACTATGATTTATCACTAAGATTGTTGCTCAATACTTAAGATTTACCCACTATACAATATTAGTTTACAAGAATGAAAACAATGAGCGTTAGTATATTTCTCGTGGATCAGTAAACTTTCTTTGAAACAAATGATCTTCTATATATAGCTTCCAGTCTTGACCGTTACTTCCTTGAAGAGAGTGTATGCATTAATGATGCGTGTTGGCTTGGTCTTTATGTTTCCAATGTTCTCCTGCGTAGTACCACTTGAGTGTGTTAGCCGTCTTAGCATTAAATGACCAACGGTACTGTCAGAACTTGTCTCTGGAAGTTTAAGAGTTTACTTCAGCTGTCATTATTAGATGCTACTTTCAACGTGCTTCTTTCAAATCTTTGCTTCAGCTAGCTTTATCAGAGGTTTCTTAGGATTGCTTTTCATCAGAGTTTGCCTTGGAGTGCTTCCTTCAGAGTTTGCTTTAGACTTGTGTAGAATGATGTTTCTTTCTTGATATGCATGAGTCAGAACATCATCTGAATCTAGAGAACATACACATCAGAGTATAAAGTATATTTTACAAAATTTATTTCATTTTTATCATCAAAACTCTAAGATATGATTAGAACCAAACTTTCTTCTAACAAAAGCATCAATGTACAACGTGGGCTAAGAATGACCAATAGACTTGAAATGGTGGGGGCCGATTGCGGGCCCTCACTCCACCTTATTTTGACTTGATTGCAAGCATAAAGTAAAAGATGGAATGGGAATGGGAATTATATTCTTTGAGGAATTTACACAATGTCTTCTTTGAGGTCTTTAAACAAACCGAATTGCCTTCGTCGAGGTCTTTAAACAAGCACAAGCATTACCTCTTTTGAAGACTTTGAACAGAATTTCCCACCTAAAGTAGGGACTCCCAAGCATGAATCTCTATTCCTACTTCTCATGGCAAAGAAATAGAAATTCAATAAAGAATTAAAATAACATCATAAAAATACCAAACGAACCAAGAGTCTGTAGGAAAGTGTATCAACGCAAAAGAAACCCGGAGATCTTCGTGCAAGCTTGCATCAACAAAGAAAAGAAGTCAGAAATTGAATGCTCAAAATAAATGTTGAAGCATCATAGATGTGAAAATAAATCACAACTGATATCCGAATATCGAGCAAATAATCCTGCATAAGATACAAGTCTCGACAAAACAAAAGTATATCACAAGTCTCATGTGCCGAGACACCTTTGGAAGCTTGCACAAATTCACAAGATGAGTTATTAATAACAAGAAACAATATCTGAAGTTAAGCATTTACATTACAACTCAAATTGATATTAAATCATGAAAAAAAACAACTTCCAAACAAGTATCAGAACCATAAAAAAAGCTCAGGGCAACAACTTTTCATCTCATGAAAGACTCAAAATATAAAGTTAAAGTCAACCAAACTGGACATAGATATCAAACATCCATCAAGTGAAATCCAAATATGCATCAAGCACATTTTAAATCACATTCCATGTGCATTTTCAAAATTCGGACAACATTGCATTTAACTCATGAAACGCACAAAAGTCGAATTAAAATCCATAAAACTCATCAACAATAGCCAACAATCAACAAGTGAAATCTAAACATGCATGGACCAATAGTTAAATGCAACATTTAGAAGTATTTGTAAATTTCGTTAAGCATTGTTACATGTATAGATGTCTACCAAAAATTGATCAAAAACTACGTTTAACATGCAAAATCATCACACATCGATACTTGGAACATTGATCGAAATTCACAAATAAATTGAAAATTAAATCCATAATGATACAAAGGTTCTTGCACATCGAAACAAAAATTACCAACGCGTCAATATCAAATAATCAACTCGAAAATAATCATCAACTCATGAAATTATACAATTATCAATAATTATTAAATCCAAATCAAGTTTCGATGCGTAAACTCAAGAATCAACAACAATTAACAATTTCGACGCGTCGAAACTCATGAGATTGAAACAATTAAGCAAATGTTCATCCGATTCCCCAATTGTCCATAACTATTTATCTCAAGAATAGATTGATTTCACAATTAAACTATTCAACTCATGAAGTTCACAAATAAGCACTTAATTCGAAAATCAACTAATCAATTAATCACTTAAATCAAGAAAACTCAAGAAATAATTACCAAATTAATGCGAAGAGAAGAAGAGAGTAGTGCAATATCCAATCGGAACTCTCCAGAAGGAGGAGGGAGTCTACGGCTGGCCGGAAGAGAACACGGGAGGGAGATCACCGGAGATCTATTGCAAATACGGATGGGAACAAAGGGAGTTCCGAGTAGAAGCTCGATCACCCGGAGATGAGAGAGGGTGGGATGACCGAACGTCAGCGAGGAAGGAAGGTCTCGGGTAGAAGGTTGGAAGGAGAGGAGGAGAAGGCCAGAGGAACTTTGAGAGAGAGAGAGAGGGAGGTTATAGAGAGAAAAGTGCTTTTGAGTGCTTCTTGTGTTCTTGAACTTTTGAGAGAAAACTTGAGAGAAGACTTGAATTTTTAGAGTAATTTTGAACAAATGAGGGAAAAGTTATTTTTAAAATTGAATCTAATGAATATATAGACAATATATTGTGCCTTGATTGGAAAATGGAATATAAACACTAATTTTACCTTATTTTTGGGTAGTGCAAAATTTTCAGCTTATTTCCATGTACGGTGCGAGAAAACCCCACAAGCTCATTACTTTCGATGTGGAATTTGAACTCGAGTCCTGAAGCAAAATCATAGATGAAATTTTTTTTGAAGTCATGCCGAAAGAATCAACCCGATAAGATTAAAATTGAGAGAGTTATGAATTTCTCAATAGCGAGAAACGTGCAGCCAAATTTCTGTCTTTTTGGTTGTGCAACTTTTTCACTGGTCAAATTGTGGAACGAGCCATAAGCTGAAGCCTTCGAATCACAATTAGAACTCGGGATCTGAAGAAAAGTTTTAGCTACAAAAATTTGTGATATCATGCTTTGAGAATCATATAGAATCGATAAAAAATTGAGAAATTTGTGATTTTTGCAATATCGAGAAAGCTGTCGACTGACACTCTATTTTTGTTGTAAAATTCTCAGGTAATTTGCACTTTCAGAGACCTTCTGCACATAGTTGGCTCTCAACCCGAAAATAGGAAATGTAGAAGATATCAAGACTAATTCTATGCCCAAAGAGACATTAAAAAATATTGCACCGGATGAATGTTATGAATTTTTGAACATCCAAAAATTAAGCGATCAACACATCGTTTCAAGGTACTGTTTTCAAGTATTTGTATGTTCGGAGATCTTCCTCGAAGAATTGACTTCCGGCCCAAACATATGAAATTTAGAGGATTTTGAGGCAGTTTTAATGCCCAAAAAACCACTCATAAATAATTTTCCAGTAAAAAATTATGAATATTCAAACTTGAACTGCAAAATACTTATTTTCTACTCAAACTGTTCTGAATCGACTGAAACACTTGATTTTCTCTACATTTCAAGACATGCTGGAACATATGGGAACTTGGCATGATTATGAATTAATAACTCACTAATTAAGTAGCTCAGGAAATATATGGAGCACTTGCCAATTCGAAAACCCTGAGTTCACATTGCATTGTATTACTTGACAAAGCAATCTTTTTTTTCTGTAGCTTAGGGAAGATAAATGATTTGATCCTGTAAATATGGAATTGGAGATATGTATGCATGATTATTTTAGAGAAAAATAAGTCAATTAGGGTTAAAATAAAGAGGGAAAATTTTGGGGTGCAACACAAGCAATCCCCATCAACCTTTCGGGACCATCAAAGAGTTTAAAGTCCCTTTGTTGTACCCCAAAATTTTCCCTCTCAATTTCTCAAAGATTCCCTCATAAGATCTCTATTGGTTCAAAACTGCACCAGGATTGATCAGCTCAAGATACCTCCCCAAACACTGATGACTCAAAATTAGGGCTTTGGATTACATTTTTGCTCAGATAATTGACCAGTTGACCTAAAATTAACTGTATTGGGGAGAAAGTCAATCGTGGTCAATTTACAGTAAAAACTCATAATTTTTGATCCATATCAACATACTAGACTCATATGAACCATTTGGTCAAGGTTGGATCACAACTTCTCAAGAAATTTGATCAGATCATCAAAAGGGAAAAATAGTCAAAATTAGGGTTTTTGACTAAGAAGGTTCAATTTTTGACTTTTTGACCTAGCACATGACTTGTTGGTTTGAGACATGATATCAAGAATCCGAATGCATCATTTTAACTTAAGAGCATGGTTCAAAACATTTCTCAAGATTAATTGATTGACAATTGAAATTTGGTCAACTGATAAAAAGTCAATTGTACATTCAAAAGTCAAACTTTGACTTTTGGATCATAATCAAGTTTCAAAAATCATAGTTCATCAAGATATGTCAAAGTATGAAGATTGTTCATCAAGAAATCAAAAGTCAATATTACTTTGAAAAAAGTCAAAGTTCTAAACACTTAGAATTTTTTGTGTTAAGAAAATATGATAATTTCATAACTTTGCGCCAGATTTTCATCATCATGATGCAAGATGATTCAAGAAAAACTTCCAACATGAAAGTTTTAGATCTCAATGAGATTAGAAACATTTCAGGGCATAAGTTCTTCTATAAATGGTTGGATCTAAAATTATAAATCCTTGAAAACATGTCCATGAAACTAAAACACTTAGTAAAATTCTGGGTGTTTTAAGTCAGAACTTTGACAGAACTTCTGAGCCAATTTTCATACAGTTGCAATGAGATTTTGCAAAAGTGATTCAAAAAGGGATTGCAGAGCATGTTACAAGCTTTCTTAAAAGTCTAAGAACTCTTTCAGATTATGCTGGAGCAGGGAGAATCAAAATCAGAAGTTGGACATTCGTTCTTAAGCTATGAGTCATTTTCATGATGAACATATGCTCCAATTCCAAGAAATGCTACATAATCCTACTTTTCAGGCCCTCTAGCGTGTGTATCTATCCTTAATCAGAAAATTACACAAAATTTTGAGAAATGAACCACTTGATTTAAGCTTTGTCCAATACACCTTGACATTTAAGGAAGAAAGTTCACACTTCCATTCTGGAAAAGTGACTTTAATCATAAAGTCCACTCTTCTTGAGCTTTGTGTTTGTTATTTCTTCACAAGCATCCTCTACAAATTCATAACAGGCGTGTTTAAAGTTGCTAGCCACCCTATCTTTCCTTGGAACCATGTTTGTCTAAGCTTGCTTCAACAATAAGTCAAAATCTACAACATGTGATTTTGTAATTCTGACTTCACCAAGATTCCAAACCCTTTGTCTATAAATTAAACCTTCATTTGAAAACTGAAGAGAGGATTGGACAAGCTCTGAAACTCACTAAAACTCTCTAGAACTAGAAATTGCAACACAAGCATAAAAACTTGTCATTTCTGATTTTTGAATCAAATCTCCAAAAGCCCTCGTGCGTTTCTTGGCCAAACCATCCACAAAGTTTCTGATACACATATAGAAGTTATCCCAACCTCTGTTTTCAGACTGTAACATCATCTTCACCAACCTCCATTTTCAAAAACAGAGCATTACATCTGGACTGCTCCAGAACATTCCAGCCATCCCTAGCTCAAGCAAACTATTGCATCACAACAACTTAAATCAAGCTCTAATTCAAAACATGATCTCCAGCTGCAAAGGTAAGTTCTTATGATTTTCATCTCATTATTTAGGCATTGTTAAGCTTGCTTTTCAAAGACAAAATGTAGATATCATTGCTCTAAAACTGTACATATCCATAGATTTTATTTATATGGCCCGAGTAGAGAGAATTTAGGAACAGAACTTCTTGAAAAAATTAGGTTTCAGATTAGGGATAGAAAAATCCATGTTTTTTTTCTTCTGATTTATAGTTTTAATGCTTTATAGTTCTAGAACCATGATGAAATTTTCCATAACTTTCATGTTTACATTTTCCATTTTGGTTTAGAAATGAATGAGTTGCAGATGCTCTGACTAGCGCGAGGAAGAAGATGAAGTTCATCATCAGAACTGATTTTGTAATATATACTTATAGTTTTGTTTATAATACCGGATGTATAGCCACCCCAGTGGTAGAGAGCACGCACATAAAGAATTAGTGGTAAGGGTCTTGCGTTCTAGCCCCATGAGCACCTTTTGTTGTTTTTATTTCTTAATATTTTACCCTATTTATCTGTTGACACCACACCTAGGCCAGAACTTCTAGGTTACCTCATTTCCGTTTACCTGTTAACAACACACCTAGGCCAGAACTTCTAGGTTATCTCATTTCCATATACATGTTAACAACACACCTAGGCCAGAACTTCTAGGTCATCTCATTTCCACTTACCTGTTAACAGCACGCCTGGGCGAAAACTTCTAGGCTTTCTCATTTTATGCTTACGGCATCACCCCCTCCATATACTTGTTAGCAGCACGCCTGAGCCAGAACTTCTAGGCTTTCTCATTTTCTTCTTCCAGCATCATTCCTCCATATACCTGTTAGCAGCACGCCTAGACCAGAACTTCTAGGCTGTCTCATTTTTACTTATAAACATCCTTTCCACTTTCTAACCCCCTCCCGCTTTTATTTTTATTTTTATTTTTATTTTCTCTTCTTCTTAGTATTATTTTTATTAATCAAAAAACACCAAAAATATTATATTAAATATAAAAATTATTTAGTTTATTTTTATCTAACTTCTTAAAATAAAAAAGACCAAAAACATTTTCTCATTTAACTTCTTTTCTTTAACTTAATATTAAACATATATTTATTTCATTTTCTTTGTTTAATTTAAAATTAACTTAGTTTAATTTTCTTACTTCTAATTATTTATCTTCCTTTAGGAAATCAGGTTAAAATGATTTCTTTAACAAAATCAAAACAAACTCATTTTCTTTCAATCATGTCTTGTACATTATATACATTTCAATTCTTGTACATTATTCAAGTTCGATATGGTTGTAATAGATAATTAGGTTTAATTTCTTGCAATCCACATTTGTAAATTTGTACACCTCATCCTCAAATGATGTAATAGTGTAGGATATTTACTTTCCGCAATTTATCTCTTTCATATAAGTGCTAGTAATTATGGTTTGTATGGAAAGATAAAATCAATGCTTAGAAAAACCTAATCCAAGATAAACCAATCATGAAATACAAACACTCGTACACTTTGCACCTCTTGGGTTAACTCCACTTTGTTGCCTTGAGAAAATGGTCATGATATGCATGTGAGACATCTTAGCAAAAACAATCAAAAATACAAGATCATAGTCCCTCGATGACGCTATGAATGTTGCCTTCAAAATGATCTTAGTCCCTTAAGGAAAATTCTAAGGTATCTCACAACATCGCTATCTATGACTATACGATGACCCAAGCCCATTCCTTCACATCCAAAGATAGGGCTACTTATCAAACAATGGTAAGATGACAATATCAAAGGAAGGAGGAAATGAACAAAAGACTTTTGAGTAGGTAGAACGTTCTTAGTTGCTTGCTCATAATCCATCTTCAAAAACAAACATCTTTTCGAACACACTAAGCACTTTCAAAAACATGAAATATTTTCAAAAAAAGTCCAACACTATGGATGCATTCTTATAGAGACGAGAATAATTACAAAGTTTGCCTAAACGAATGCGCTTTCCAAAAATACTTTCAAAACCCACCACAAACACATTTCAAATAAAGCAATTTCAAAAGTGATCTAGCAAGCAACTAAGAGCCCATATATAACTACGGATGAAAAGGGTGCTAACACTTTCCCTTTTCATAATCTACCCCCTGAACTCAAGAAAATATCTCAAAGGTCTTTCATGTGCTTTTCACCCTTTCCTTATTGGATAAAAGAAAAGTTGGTGGCGACTCTTGCTATCCGTGACAATTGCGATCAAATGAAAGACAACCAAGTCAGTTCTCCCACCGTATTACAGAACTGGCGACTCTTCTGGCGATTTATTAAAAGTTGGGTTTACCTTAGAGTTAGATCATATTTACTTTCTTTCATTGTTTGATTTGTTTACTTTACATTTTACGGGTCCTTGTTTGGGTTTGTATTGATCCTCTACTCGGATTTGGGAACACTATTAGGTAAGTAGCAAAGATTGTGAAGAATGTACGACGTAGACCGATATGGTTGAGACAATAGCTTTGTTAGTGTGACATATTTGTGGGTACTGGTATCCCTTATGGAAAATTAAGGATAATACAGGGCTGCTGAGTGATGTCATGAAGCACTAACAAACCTTAGAACCTTTAATTGAACAACATGGCCATTAGGAAGTAGTGAGATAGCCAGTTTCGGTGGAAAGTTAAAAATTGGTCGATACTCGATACTACGCTCATTGAGATCGGACTTTTGGGATATTTTGGCTGCAAGAAAAGATTGTTTGTGTTAAAACAATGCCCAATGAAGATATATCAGTGATATTGAGATTCCCTAGAACCCGATTACTTTCTAGGACAGGTTGAACCAACTAAACCTCAAGAGGGTACTTACCTATGAACTCCATGCAAGTATAAACCTAAGGTCTTTGTGTTCTTTGTTTGTGATTATTATTCATCTCATCATAAACATCATAACATCATAAAACATTCTCACTAACCATTTAAGGATTTAGGAATTTATCTTTGTTCTGTTTTGTAGGTCATGACTTCTACTCGTAAGAATACCATCCGAGATAACTTCGTGAAAGTGCATCCTCAACTTCAAGAGTTAGCATCAAGATTTCCCGGAGATTATCCTTTCACCAAGAAGTATGGTCGACTTCTCAACTTGGCTACCTAAAAATTCCAAGAAGAAATGATGTGTGTGATTTTCCAATTCTTTGATCCTATGCATCATTGCTTCACCTTTCCCAACTACCAATTGGTGCATACATTAGAAGAATTCTCTCAATTGTTAGGAGTGCATGTTCTTGATCAAATACCATTCACCGATTTAGAAGATACTCCAAAACCTGAAGTTATTGTCAAAGCTTTGCATTTGAAGAGATCTGACATTATGGAAAATTGGGAGACAAGAAGTGGAGTTAAGGGTTTCTTAGCCAAATTTCTGTTGGAGAAGGCTCGTTTATTTTGGGAAGATATGGATTTTAAAGCTTTTGAGGATTTCTTGGCCCTTCTAATCTATGGGATGGTTTTGTTTCCCAATCCGGACCAACTTATAGATGTGAACACAATCAAAAAATTTCTATCTCACAATCCGGTGCCCATTTTACTTGGGGATATCTTGCATTCTCTTCACACCCGCACCATGAAGAGAAGAGGAGTTCTTATATGTTACACTCCTCTTTTGGCTAGGTGGTTTATTTCACACCTACCCCAATCTATTGTGAAGAACGGGCAAGGCTTAAGATGGTCTAGTAGGTTGATGTCACTCACACATTCTGATATCTATTGGTGTGCTCGATCTATGGAGGACATTACTATTATTGACCATTGTGGGGAATTACCTAATTTCCCTCTACTTGGAATTATGGAAGGTATTACCTATAATCCTTGTTTGGCTTTGTGACAGTTTGGGTATGCTAGGAGGGATGGCCCTCATGATGCACTTGTCCAAGGAATTGCATTTTCCTACGAGAACGATGTCCAAGGTTATAATCAGAGATTCATACGAGCTTGGGGCATGGTTAACAAGGTTGATAGCAATACGTTGGGGCATAAGAACTCCATCCCTTTGGAGCCTTATCTCAAATAGGTGCGAAATCGCGCCCAAAATCTCATGATTCCTTATGAAGCCATCTTACCCATCATCATGGAGCCTATTGCCGAAGGAGATATTCCATATATTGTCCTTTATCCTAACATGCCTACTTCTCTTGAAGATTTGCAAGAGCTTGGATTTAGTTAAAGGAAGAGCGAGACACCTTCGAAACCCAGTTCTACGCAAGTGAAAATAAGATTTTGGAGCTTATGAGGAAGCTTCATGAAGAGCGAAGTTTGAACGCCTACATTGCGCCAAAGAGGATGCGCTCGACCTTTTTGTCTTAAGAATTTATTTTGTGTTTATTTCCTCCATTGTAAGCCCAAGAGCCATATTTGTAATCAATTTGAACTTATTAATGCAATTAATGTTTGTTCCTTTTGTCTAAACAAATTTAAATCTTCTAAATCCTTGAAAACATCGCATCCACATATCATGCATGTCATCATAACAGGTTTTCCCCATACAGGTTTCTCATCTGCTTACTGTTTATTTAATAAGAGACAACTCTAGAACAGACTGTCGTAGATCTTCAGACCCAAAATTCTCAACTTCAAGAATTGTTCCTGAACCTATCCCAGGGGAAAGAAGAAGTGAAAGCACTCCTCATTGAGAGCATGACCAAAAGGAATCCTGAAGACAAAACGGAAGATCAGTTAGAATGATTACAAACTGAAATGGCAACAATGAAAGTCCAGATGATGGGACAAATGGTGGGTCAGATGGCTCTTATCCAAAACTTAGCTCGGGGACAAGAAGAGCTAAGAGCCCTCATTAACAAGTTTCATCAAGATGGATGCAACCATATGGAACAAACAGTTATAATTGGGGAGCGAGTCACTAATCAGCCTCCGCTGAGACAAGAAGTTGGTTTGGTCGAAAGAACACCCTTCAAAATGGCTACTATACTAAGAGTCCAACAACAACCTCTCCAACCACGACATGGTAGCCCACGTAAGCAAGATACGCCTAAAAGACAATTTACCGAGGTCAACATGCCTTTAGATCAAGCATCGCATCATATGTTGGAAGCCAAGATGGTTACGTTAAGAGAGCCTCCTCAAAAACCTAACACTTCTGCTCCCAACTATAAACACAATGAAAAGTGAGCATACCACTCCAACAGTCGGGGACATGACACTAACCACTGTTGGGCATTGAAGAACAAGATTCAAGACCTGATCGACCAAGGAGTGTTGGAATTTTCATAATATGGTCAACTGGAGTTTTTTTGTCACCCCTCAAAGATGCACAATCTGAAGCAAGAAGTTTAGGTGGAGAAACTTTTGCTTATTCAAATTTTCAGTTGTAATTTATTTGTTTGCTTAAACATTTGCCCTTATGTAAGATTTTGGTTATTCTCATTAATGCATTGCATATGTTTGTCTTGAGTTAATCCATTTGTTTTCACTATACGGAAATTATGCTTTTATTTCTTTTTGTATGATATTCAACTCTCGATTACAAGTTGTAAGAGTTTAAAGGGAGGATGATGACAATAATACCATAATCTCATACGGTATGCTTTTGAAAAGACTTTGCTGATGATGTACAGGCATTGTTTGAAACCCAAAACAATGCAGTTATAAGGAAGATAATCCCTAGTAAACCCCTTTGATCCAAAGAAGTAGGAGTTTTATTTTCCACACAAACTGAAACCTTTAATCATAACCTGGGGCAGGGTAGTTTCTCAGTTGATTCAAATGCACATTCAGTCGCAGGCTGTCACTTTACAACGAAGATATCCTTCTAAAGCAAAAGACGATGATGGGTCCCTATAAGATAGGCAGTCATTATCTCTCAAAAGAAAAACCCATTAGTTCAAAGCCTACGAAGAAGACTTAATAAAGTTGGGGCATCCTGCTGACTGTAATCTCAAAATAAAAACGGTCTGGAAAAAGTTAGGGATAGTAAATCAAAAAAGAGATCACAACAAATCCTCGACAATATGAAAAATCTTACAAAAATGTCTGCCTTCACAAACAAACCTCCAGTATCCGAATCATCACCAAAATATCATTCCAGACTCAATTGGAATTCAAAATGCACAATTAACTAAGTATAGGGTTGAAGAACATCATGGAGAATGGGTTGGGTACAAACGAACTTTGAGCCTTATCCTTTGTTTCCTAAACCTTGAACCAGGCCATGTTGCAACCCTTTAAAAGTTCTAATTAAACATGGGTTAGTTCGAAAGCATACTGGTACAAAAGGTATCTTGACTCTTGTAACTCTTACTATAAATCCTGATTTGAATTCATCTTCTTACAAAATATTGTTGCTTATGCATTTTCCAAGTTTTTTCTCAAGACAAACATAAACTTTGCATTGTTTGAATACCGATGATTGCATATAGCCAATTGTTTGACAAACAGCAAAATTCGCACAGAGAATATCCAATGAATGAAAATTATCTCAATAAACAGAATCACTTCAAATTGAAAAAAACATTTCCAATGACAAACCTCTCATAATCAAGGGGCACGGCATGATCATTGTCTAGCACATTTGGGGAAGTCAAGTCAAGTTTCAAAGAATCTCTCAAGAAATGTTGAATAGTCAGGGGAAGGTCTCCATCCGAATCACTTGGGGCATTGAACATGGATTCCAAAAAAGGGTCACATGTGACCAAGCAAACATTTTATGTTATCTCTATAACACTTGCTATCATAGACAATGACAACTCTCCACGCGGACATAGTCGGAAAATACTATGCATAAAAAAGACCCGCTAGGTTGACACGCCTAGGCAAAAATAAGGGCATCTAGGTGAACCAAGAAGGTTCGGGAAAAAATTAGGGATATATTAGATTGTACACCTGGCAATTCAAAAACCTGAAAAGGCGGCTTAGGGAAAAATGGGTATCCTGATGGGCTGAAAACCTAAGAGGGCGGTCCAAGCAAAAGTTAGGGATTGAAGCGTACAACTATATCCCATTATCTCATCATTTTGTCTAATCAGTAAAATATTTGTCACTCTGACAGAGTTCAAACTGTCTACAAATCCCCGCAAGGCCAACCACATTATCCCCGCAAATTTGGATTCAGGAAATCCTCAGTCAGAGTCTAAATCTCCAGACAACTCTCTCCCCGGCTAAATTGATCCAAAAGAAGAAGTCTTATGGAGTTCCTTCCTAGAGAATACCTCGCCAACAGTTCGTCAAACATTCTCTTTGATGTGGTTTATTTCCCCAACAAAATACAAATTCCCCAGCCTAAGTTTGCCTCTCAGACTATTACAAATTAAGGGACGACAACCCTTAATCCCCAGTGAAGTCGTCAATAGAGTCATTTCTATCTCTGAAAGTTGCTATAAAGCCTGGACCCAACCATATAGCAATTTAACTTCCTCAAATCATTGCTGAAACCTGGACCCGACCAGATAACAGTTTGAGTTTCTAAAACCTGGACCCGACCAGATAATAGTTAATCTCAATTTCAAATTACTAAAGCTTGGAGCCGGCCAAATATTAGTTTAACTTCTCAAAATTGCTTAAGCCTGGACCCGACCAATCAACAATTCAAGCTTGGACCCGACCAAATACCAATTAAACATTCTGAAGCATGGACCCATCCAAATAACTGTTTAACTTCCTCAAATCATTGCTGAAACTTGGAGCCGACCAGATAACAGTTTGTGTTTCTGAAACCTGGACCCGACCAGATAACAATTAATCTCAATTTCAAGTTACTAAATCCTGGACCCGACCAGATAACAGTTTAACTTCCTCAAATCATTGCTGAAACCTAGACCCGACCAAATAACAGTTTGAGTTTCTAAAACCTGGACCAGACCAGATAACAATTAATCTCAATTTCAAGTTACTAAAGCCTAGACCCAACCAGATAGAAGTTTAACTTCCTCAAATCATTGCTGAAACCTGGACCTGACCAGATAACAGTTTGAGTTTCTGAAACCTAGACCCGACCAGATAACAATTAATTTCAATTTCAAGTTACTAAAGTATGGACCCGACCAGATATTAGTTTAACTTCTCAAAATTACTTAAGCCTGGACCCGGCCGGTCAACAGTTCAAGCCTGGACCCAACCAGATACCAGTTAAACATTCTAAAGCTTGGACCCGACCAGATAATAGTTTAACTTCTTCAATTGGTAAAACTTGGACCTGACCAGATAACAGTTTGAGTTGCTGAAACATGGACCCGACCAGATAACAAAAAATCTCAATTTTAAGTTACTAAAGCCTGGACCCGACCAGATAATAGTTTAACTTCTTCAATTGCTGAAACCTGAACCCGACCAGATAATAGTTTGAGTTGCTGAAACCTGGACCCGACCAGATAACAGTAAATCTCAATTTTAAGTTATTAAAGCCTGGACCCGACCAGATATTAGTTTAACTTCTTCAAATTACTGAAACCTGGACCCGACCAGATAACAGTGAATCTCAATTTTAAGTTACTAAAGTCTGGACCCGACCAGATAATAGTTTGACTCCTTCAATTGCTAAAACCTAGACCCGACTAGATAACAATTTGAGTTTTTGAAACCTGGACCCGACCAAATAATAATAAATCTCAATTCATAGTTACTAAAGCCTGAACTCGACAAGATAATAATTTAAGCCTGAGCCCGACCAATTAACAGCTCAAGCTTGGACCAGACCAGATAATATCTTAACTTTCTCAAACTACTACAAAGCCTGGACTCGACCAGAAAATAATTTTGAGTTACTGAAGCCTGGACCCGACCAGATAGTAGTTTAACTTCTCTTATTACTGCAAAGCCTGGACCCGACCAGATATTAGTTTAAAAGCTTCATTTCCCCAATAAGTTGTTATAAAGCATGTGATCCGACCAGATAACATTTAACTTCCTTATCTCTAGCAAGTTGGTGTGAAATCGGGAATCCGACCAGATAACAACTAACTTTCAAGAGGTAATTCTACACTAGAGCAACATACGACCAAAGTTCCTGAACTCAATTCCCCAAACAAAAATCAGCACATCCCCAGCGGAGTTTCTTCAAACAAATAAGCAAAACTCCCCAGCAGTAGTCAAAAATTTAGTTTCCTAGACAAAGATACACTTCAACAACATTTTTGCATTCATACATCATATAACATACATAACGCAACATAATCTCATTTATTTTGAGAACATCATTACATGCATACATGTGCATACAGTTAACCCCTTTGTTTCCTTGCAGATAAAATCACTGATCCAAAGACCTCTTCTGGATAAGAATTATTTTTTTCAGTGAAAGACAGACAAAACACCTAGTTTTTAGCATGAATCGACCAAAAATTTTATACTGATGTCCCCCCCCCCCCCAGCTTCTACCATCATCTCTCCAAATGGCATCTATAAGCCCATTCCCAATTCAACACATAATTGAGTGCAAATTTCTAGGCACTTTAGTATTCAATAAACTTTGACCTTCAAGTCATGAAAGGCAGATCTACCAATCTCACTCTTCAGGTTCAAGAAGATTGAACAGGGGCAGCTGTTGTACCCCAAAAATTGCCCTCTCAATTTCTCAAAGATTCCCTCACAAGATCTCCATTGGTTCAAAACTGCACCAGGATTGATCAGCTCAAGATACCTCCCTAAATACTGATGACTCAAAATTAGGGCTTTGGATTACATTTTTGCTCCGACAACTGATCAATTGACCTAAAATTAACTGTATTGGGGAGAAAGTCAACTGTGGTCAATTTACAGTCAAAACTCATAATTTTTATCCATATCAACATACTAGACTCATATGAACCATTTGGTCCACGTTGAATCACAACTTCTCAAGAAATTTGATTAGATCATCAAAAGGGAAAAATGGTCAAAATTAGGGTTTTTTACTAAGAAGGTTCAATTTTTGACTTTTTGACCTAGCACACGACTTGTTGGTTTGAGACATGATATAAAGAATCCAAATGCATCATTTTAACTTAAGAGCTGGTTCAAAACATTTCTCAAGATTAATTGATTGACAATTGAAATTTGGTCAACTGATAAAAAGTCAACTGTACACTAAAAAGTCAAACTTTGACTTTTGGATCAAAATCAAGTTTCAAAAATCATATTTCATCAAGAAATGTCAAAGTATAAAGATTGTTTATCAAGAAATCAAAAGTCAAGATTACTTTGAAAAAAGTCAAAGTTCTAAACACTTAGAAATTTTTCCAAGTGTTAAGAAAATATGATAATTTCATAACTTTGCGCCAGATTTTCATCATGATGCAAGATGATTCAAGAAAAACGTCCAACATGAAAGTTTTAGATCTCAATGAGATCAGAAACATTTCAGGGCAGAACTTCTTCTATAAATACTTGGATCTCAAGTTATAAATCCCTGAAAACATGTCCATGAAACTAAAACACTTAGTAAAACTCTAGGTGTTTTATGTTAGAACTTTGACAGAACTTTTGGGCCAATTTTCATACAGTTGCAATGAGAGTTTTCAAAAGTGATTCAAATAGGTATTATAGAGCATGTTACAAGCTTTCTAAAAAGTCAAAGAACTCTTTCAGATCATGCTGGAGTAGGGAGAATCGAAGATCAGAAGTTGGACATTCGTTCTTAAGCTATGAGTCATTTTCATGATGAAGATCTGATCCAGTTCCAAGAAATGCTGCATAATCCTACTTTTCAGGCCCTCTAGCATGTGTATCTATCCTTAATCAGAAGATTACATAAACGTCTGAGCTATGAACCACTTGATTTAAGCTTTGTCCAATACATCTTGCCATTTAAGGAAGAAAGTTCACACTTCCATTCTGGAAAAGTGACTTTAATCACAAATTCCACTCTCCTTGAGCTTTGTGTTTGTTCTTTCTGCACAAGCATCCCCTAAAAATTCAGAATAGGCGTGTTTAAAGTTGCTAGCCACCCCATCTGGCCTTGGAACCATGTTTGTCTAAGCTTGCTTCAACAACAAGTCAAAATCCACAACATGTGATTTTGTACTTCTGACTTCACAAAGCTTCCAAACCCTTTGCCTATAAATTAAACCTTCATTTACAAACTTAAGAGAGTATTGGACAAGCCCTGAAAATCACTAAAACTCTCTAGAACCAGAAATTGCAACACAAGCATAAAAACTTGTCATTTCTTATATTTGAATCCAATCTCCAAAACCCCTCGTGCGTTTCTTGGCCAAACCATCCAAAAAGTTTCTGATACACATATAGAAGTTATCCCAGCCTATGTTTTCATACTGTAACGTCATCTTCACCAACCTCTATTTTCAAAAACAGAGCATTACATCTGGACTGCTCCAGAATATTCCAGCCATCCCTAGCTCAAGCAAACCATTGCATCAGCTTCCTAGAAACTTAAGGAAGCTAACCAGATCATCACAACAACTTGAATCAAGCTCTAATTCTAAACACAATCTCCAGCTGCAAAGGTAAGTTCTTCTGATTTTCATCTTATTATTTAGGCATTGTTAGACATGCATTTTCAAAGACAAAATGTAGATATCATTGCTCTAAAACTGTACATATCCATAGATTTTATTTATATGGCCTAAGTAGAGAGAATTTAGGATCAGAACTTCTTTAAAAAATTAGGTTTTAGATTAGGGCTAGCAAAATCCATGTTTTTTTCTTCTCTGATTTATAGTTTTAATGCTTCATAGTTCTGGAACCATGATGAAATTTTCCATAACTTTCATCTTTACATTTTCCATTTTGGTTGAGAAATGAATGAGTTGCAGATGCTCTGACTGGCGCGAGGAAGAAGATGAAGTTCATCATCAGAACTGATTTTGTAATATATACTTATGGTTTTGTTTATATTAACAGATGTATAGCCACCCCAGTGGTAGAGAGCGCGCGCGTAAGGCATTAGTGTTAAGGGTCCTGGGTTCTAGCCCTATGATCACCTTTTGTTGTTTTTATTTCTTAACATTTTACCCCATTTATTTGTTGACACCACACCTAGGCCATAAATTCTAGGTTATCTCATCCCCATTTACCTGTTAAACAGCACACCTAGGCCAAAACTTCTACGTTATCTCATTTCCATTTACCTGTTAGCAACACACCTAGGCCAGAACTTCTAGGTTATCTCATTTCAATCTACATGTTAACAGCACACCTAGGCTAGAACTTATAGGTTGTCTTATTTCCATTTACCTATTAACAGCACACCTAGGCCAGAACTTCTAGGTTATCTCATTTCCATCTACGTGTTAACAACATACCTAGGCCAGAACTTCTAAGTTATCTTATTTCCACTTACCTGTTAACAGCACACCTGGGTCAGAACTTCTAGGCTTTCTCATTTTCTGCTTCCAGCATCACCCCCTCCATATACTTATTAGCAGCACGCTTGAGCCAGAACTTCTAGGCTTTCTCATTTTCTGCTTCCAACGTCATTCCTCCATATACTTATTAGCAGCACGCCTATACCAGAACTTTTAGGCTGTCTAATTTTTACTTACAAATATCCTTTCCACTTTCTAACCCCCTCCTAATTTTAATTTTATTTTTATTTTTATTTTCTCTTCTTCTTCTTCTTATTATTTTTATTAATCAAAAAACACCAAAAATATTATATTAAATATTTAAATTATTTAGTTTATTTTTATCTAACTTCTTAAAATAAAAAAAGATCAAAAACATTTTCTCATTTAACTTATTTTCTTTAACTTAATATTAAACTTAGATTTATTTCATTTTATTTGTTTAATTTAAAATTAACTTAGTTTAATTTTCTTACTTCTAATTATTTATCTTCTTTTAGGAAATTAGGTTAAAATGTTTTCTTTAACAAAATCAAAACAAACTCATTTTCTTTTATTCATGTCTTCTACATTATATACAATTCAATTCTTGTCATTATTCAAGTTTGATATGGTTGTAATAGATAATTAGGTTTAATTTCTTGTAATCCCTATTTGTAACTTTGTACACCCCATCCCCAAATGATGTAATAGCGTAGGATATTTACTTTCCGCAATTTATCGTTTTCATATAAATGCTAGTAATTAGGGTTTGTATGGAAAGATAAAATCAATGCTTCGAAAAAACTAATCCAATAAACCAAGCATGAAATACAAACACTCGTACACTTTGCACCTCTAGGGTTAAATCCATTTTGTTGCCTTGAGAAAATGGTCATGATACGCATGTGAGACACCTTAGCAAAAACAATCAAAAATACAAGATCATAGTTCCTCGATAACGCTATGAATGTTTCCTTAAAAATGATCTTAGTCCTTTAAGAAAAATGCTAAGGTATCTCACAACATCGCTATCTATGACTATACGGTGATTAGCGCCCGTCCCTTCACATCCAAAGATATGGATACTTATCAAACAATGGTAAGATGGAAATACCAAAGGAAGGAGGAAATGAACAAAAGACTTTTGAGTAGGTAGAACGTTCTTAGTTGCTTGCTCACAATCCATCTTCAAAAACAAACATCTTTTCAAACACACTAAACACTTTCAAAAACATGAAATATTTTCTAAAAAAGTCTAACACTTTTTATGCATTCTTATAGAGACGAGAATCATTACAAAGTTTTCCTAAACAAAGGCGCTTTTCAAAAACACTTTCAAAACCCATCACAAACACATTTCAAACAAAGCAATTTCAAAAGTGATCTAGCAAACAACTAAGATCCCGTAGATAACTACATATGAAAAGGGTGCTAACACCTTCCCTTTTCATAACCTACCCCCCGAACTCAAGAAAATATCTCAAAGGTAATTTTTGTTCTTTTCACCCTTTCCTTATTGGATAAAAGAAAAGTCGGTAGCGACTCTTGCTATCCGCAACAATTGCAATCAAATGCAAAACAACCAAGTCATTTCACCCACCATATTAGACCCTTTGAATACCACTGCAACCTCTCTCTCTCTCTCTCTCTCTCTCTCTCTCTCTCTCTCTCTCTTTCTGAAGAAGCATTAGATGACCTGAAGGCCAACAATATTCCTGGATATTCGAATGTAATCATTAGTGCAAGGACCAATTCTTATGAGAAATGCATCAATTCTTCGATTATTTCTGGAAGCCAATCTTCTATGCCACCTGTTGATCAACTCCTTTGAAAAATCAAGGTGAAAGCCTTTAATGTTGATTTACTTGAATTGCTAGAAAATAATACCCATGTTTGTTATAGTATCAAGGAGTTACTAAAATAAGTAGATAGCCTAAAGATTTCTCCGGAGGATGCAAACATCATCATCGAGATTGGATTTCTTCTGGATCAAGTTACTATAGATCTCTTGCGTAAGCAAGACGTTTCCACTAAGATTGGCAACAAACTAAAAACCCAAGTGGCATAGTGGGATGTGACTACTGAATCTACCAACAAATTTGAATAATTATAGAAGTCTTTTTTGTATAGAAAAAAAGAATTTAGAGATTGTGCTGCCAAAATTTATGCTTCAGATGAACAAATCAAAATTCTACAAGTGAATATTCAGAAAGCCAAAGCTCGCCAAGAGGAACTCATCAAACTTGACTATAAGGATCTTTATAAGGAGATCAAGGTGGGAGTGCATCATGTCAATAGGGCACAAAAACTGGGAATCAAAATTGAAACTCTCACTCTGAACTAGTCCATGATTGAACACTGCCTATCCGTGTCTGTTGGGAAGTACAAAAGAATGAAGGGTTCACTTCCTACTGACTTTAATACTTAGCATAATGTTATATCATTATGAATTTTTCTTTATAATTTTGATGTCTTTTGGAATTTGTAACAAATAACTGAGCCATTTTTGGAAATCTTTGTGTTACCATGTTTGGCTTTTCATTTTGCATTTCGATTATTCAGTTGATATTTTGACTTCCTGAAGTATATGTTTAGATTTTTTTCAAATACTTACCATTTAATATCATAAGTCTTTGATCTTTTGCTAACTCTTCGATCTCATAAGTTTTATTCGAAAAGACTTGAATAACATGGAATGAACCTTCCTAATTTGGGGACCATTTATCCAATGTTCTATCTTTTTGATCCATATGTAGGATCACTTTCCACACCAAATCTCCTGCCGAAAATGCTTTTAATCTTACCTTATTATTATAAGCTTCTCTACCATTTTCTTCTATCTCCTTAAAAATTCCAAGGCATTTAACCTTTCTTCGTCTAGATCAACCAGTTCATCCAACATCATGTTCCAATAGGATTCTGATGAAATGTCATATTGTCTATGTATTCTGGTTGATTGGAGGCAGATTTCGACCAGTAATATTGCATCGTGTCCATATGTCAATCAAAAGGGAGTAGAGTTGGTGGCTTCCTTTGGCGATGTTCTACAAGCCCAAAGAATTTGATTTAGGGTTTTATGCCCATTTTTTGGCTTCTTTCCCACATGATTCTTTATTAACCCAATCACTACTTTATTTTTCGTTTCGACTTGACCATTTTCCATGGAATAATAAGGTGTAGATGTTAATAGTTTAATCCATACTTATTTCAAAAATTCCTGCATCTTTAGACCAGTGAATACTGATTCTTGATCAGTTGTAATGGTCTCAGAGATTCCAAATCTATAAATCATGTTTCTTTGGATAAATTCAATTACAACTTCTTGATCAGCATTCGCCATAGGAATAACTTCAATCCATTTAGTAAAGTAATAAATTCCTACTAAAATGCATCTTTTACATTTAGAATATGTTGGTCGAATTTCTCCAATCAAGTCTAAGGCCTAACTTCTAAAAGGCTAAGGTTTGATTATTAAATGTAGTTCGCTTGTAGGAACATGTTGAATGCATGCATGTACTTGGCACTCTTGGCACACTTTAGCAAATTCAATGCAATCTTTCAACATCGTTGGACAAGACATGCCTTCTCAAAATAAAAGCCATTTCATCTTATGGCCAACTTAATGAGTCCCACATGCCCCATTATGGACATTCGAAAGAGTCAAATATGCATCACTTTCACTAAGGCATTTGAGCAAAATTCGTTCATCTATTTTCTTAAATAATTTGTTCCCCATAAGGGGTATAACTTAAATCATGATACTTGATATTTCACTTTATAGATATTTTTGGATTTTCTAAATACTCAACTAATGGCTTTCTCCAATCTGCATCTATTAATTTATCAAGGGCGAAATTTTCAAAATTATCCTCATATGCATAACCTAACTTAGATGTCTCTAAATATTATGGAGATATCCTTGTTGCCATAATTCTTCCCCAAACTTTGATTAGGTATTCCAACTTATCCTTCGACACCTTATATCTAGATACAACTTGAGCCAAATCGTTAGCCTCTTGATTCTTGAGTCGAGGGATGTGTTCGATGTCTACATACTCGGACCTTCGAATCAATTTGTTTGTTATGAAGAAGTACATTATTAGATTTTCCTTAACACATTTGTACTCCCTTGTTATTTGCTTGACAACTATTTCAGAGCCACCTCTTATTTTGACTCTAGTTTCCCCCAGTTTTAACAAGATTTCAAGGCCAACTATTAAAGCCTCATATTCAGCCTTGTTATTCGAGCAAGGGAAATCAATCTTATACTTGAATTTTGTTGGAATTTAATTAGGAGAAATAATTAAAACTCATATCCTAGTTCCTTCTCTGTTACTATAACCATCAAAGCATAACTTCCAAGGTTCAAGTTCTACAAAGTCTTGAGGAATTTTGACCAAGGCATGATCGACTATGAAATCTGCAACTACTTGCTCTTTCATAGCTTTTAAGGGTATGTAAGTTAAAGAGTATTCAATTAGGGCTAATTCTTATTTCCTAATTCAACTATGTCAAAGTGAGACGAAATGTAAACTAGCTTTATATAATGCTTTAACTTTGTACATGAGAAGCAAATACACAGGTACAAATTTTCAACCATAGTATGCCCAGTTTCTGCATTATTAAGGACTCGACTAAGGTAATAAATGGCTCTTTCGATACCATTATCATCCTCTTGAGAAAACATGTTTCCTATAGTTACATTAGATGCATAAATGTACAACCTTATATTCTTATTTATTCATGGAGGTGATAGTGTTGAATGGTGAAGAAGATAATCTTTGATCTTGTCGAAGGCTTCTTGCTGCAACTTCACCATTCGAATCGTTCCTTCTTTAGGAGAAACATAGGTGAAAAGGCTTTATTCTTTCCACTTAGATTCGAGATGAACCTTCTTAGGAAATTAATCTTCACGAGTAGAGACTACAACTCCTTCTTGGTTGATGGCACTTTCACTTCCATGACGGCCTTTGTCTTATTTTGGTTTATTTTGATCCCTTTTTTGTGGACCACAAAACCTAGAAAATCCCCTACCTGCATACAAAAAACACATTTAAGAAGATTCATTTTTAGACCATGTTTTCTCATCCTTTCGAAGGATTTTCGAAGATGGTCCAAGTTAATTCTCCCTGATACAGACTTAACAACAATGTCATCGATATAAATCTGCATTAAAGTTTCAATGGAGTCATGGAAAATGTAGTTCATTACCCTTTGATAAGTTCCCCCATCATTTTTAGGCCAAATGGCATGACTACCCACTCATAAGTACCTAGGGAACCTGGGCAACAAAAAACTATTTTTGGCACATCTTTTTCAGCAACAAAGATTTGATTGTATCCTGAATGCCCATCAAGCATACCAAGGTATTCGACACCTATGGATAAATCGACTATAATTTCTGCCACTGGCATAGGGTATTCATCCTTTAGGGTTGCAACATTCAATTCTCTGAAGTCAATGAAAACCCTCAAAGTCCCATTCGTTTTAATTACAAGAACTATATTAGTAATCCATTTGACGTACCTTATGGGGCAGATGAACCTGCATTTGAGCAACCTTTCTATCTCCTATTTGATCTTTAACAGGGTCTCTGGTGCGAAGCACCTTGGAGTTTTCTTGATTGGCTTCTTCCCAGGTTTGATAGGTAGTGTGATACGGTGGCAGAACCGACTGTTTGACGATGGTTTGCGTTTTTGTGTTTTTTGTTCGCAAAATGTCGCGGTAAGCAAGAGTCGCCATCGACTTTTATTTCATCCTATCGGAAAGGAAAAAAGTACAGAAAAAATCCTTTTTTCGAGATATTTTGAGTACGAGGGGTAGATTATAGAAAGGGAAGGTGTTAGCACCCTTTCTATCCATGGTTTTCCATGGGCTCTTAGGTACTTTCTCATCTTTTAGAATTGCTTGTGTATGTGCTTTGTTTTGAAAAGTTTTGTTTTACTTTGTTTTAACCCTTGTTTCTGTCCTCAAGAGTGTTACGAAGTTATTTTGAGAACTTTGTTTGAAAAGTGTTTGGTGTGAAAAAGATTTGTCGTTTTGAGCAAATACCTAACAGTTATCTACCTACTAGAAAAAAGATTGTTTCTATTCTTGTTCCTTTAGACATTGTTATCCTACTATTGAGAAACAGGTAGCACTGTCGTTGGAGTTGTAAGGGTCAATTCGAAAGGGACGTACGATCACTAAAGCAATATTAGGACACCTTGGTAATAACCCTAGAGTCTTAAGATCATATTTGAGGCAACATTTCTGAGGCAACATTTCCGAGGCAACATTCGAACGGGACATTTGATCTTTTTAGACAGGAGGGCAACCACTAAGATACCCTATACTTAATGATCATTTACAGAAGGCAACCAAAGTAAGAGTATACCCTAAGAGTGATATGTGCGAGTGATTTTTTTCAGTTATTTATCTTTGCACATTAGGGTTTTCTAACCGCATTAATTTGTCATGCATTCTTGCCATACAATCCTATTAGCATACATCTAAATAGTTTAAATATTTGCAGAAATTAAAAATGAGAGAAAGTAAATCTACGCTATTACAAGGCTTCAGGGAGGGCGATTAATTACATAGCCAAAAACTCGGGGATTTAATAGTAAATAAAAACCATAAATTAAACTATTACAAACTATGAACAGTTACAGAAATATCGGTAAAATAATTAACAAGCGCGCGGTGAATTAAATACGAAACGACTAGGGTTTTGACCCTTGACTAAACCTATTTTCGATTGATTAAAAAAATGATTTATTTCATGATGTAAGAAAATAATGAAATAGTTAAATTAAAAGAAAATCCTAATTCTAAATAATTTTAAATTAATTAAATAAATTAATTCAATCTAACAAACTTATTTTTGGTTTTTTTATTTATTTGAGAAAAAGAGAAAATAAAATTAAATCAAGAGATAACCTAATTTTCTAATTTAATTTTAATTGTGAAAATAAATTACAATTTCCCTAAATTAGACAAAGTTAAATTAAATTAATAAAATTAATTTTGATAAAAAAAGTCTAATTCTAATTTTTGATTTCTTGATTTTTATGATTTTATGAAGAAAAAAAAGATTAATTAGTGAATTAAAAAAAATTAGAGAAAGTATTAAAAGAATTAAAATAAATAAATAAAGAAAGATGAGATGGGCCTGTGTATTAGCAATCATGGGGGTTGGAATCTGAATTTTCTGGGCCCAGATAGCTAAGGCCTGCTTGACTTTGCCAGATCTGATGCATACGTTGACCTGGAGTACATGGTGGACTTTCAATGGGCAGGCCTTGGATCTAGATCGCCGGTGAATTTGATGGTCGGATATTGGTGACATATGGTGGAAGTTAGGACCTGTGGTGTACCTGATTATGTGAGGCAAAATTATATGAAACAAATATTGGGACCTGGGGATCGAACCCAGGCCCTTATATCCAACTCCAATGCCTATCTGCCAACTGAGCCATGCGTTTTTGTTGTACACATAATGGAAGTAAAATAATATAATCGAAAAACCAATAATATATTCAAAAACACGCTAAAATTCAAATCACCCAACCAGTGAGTGCCACGCATCGGCTTCTTCCCCAAACCGTCGTTTTAGCCTAAGATACTTTTACCTACAGACACCTTGCTATAGGTACAGACCTGTGCATCTAAAAAATTGTCCACAAGCAGGATAAATGACCATGGTTGGTACCAATCAACTCGTCTCATCCTCACGAGCATCATGGTACCAGAATCAACGCCCAATTTTGCCTACATTGGAAAACCCTAAACAATAACTCGAAACCCTAACTATGGCATCTCTTGATTCCTGTACTGAAAACGCAATTAAACAATACCAAAATCTTGCAAACTCAATGATAAACAAGAATATATAAATCAAACTTGCTAATGATGCGTAAATCAATGAAAATGAAATCAAAATTTTGAGACAAACCGTGGCTTCTGTACTTACGATTCCAGGCGTGAGAAAGCTTGCAATTGATTGAAAACCCTTCTGGAGATGTCCAAGAGTCTGTTGGTATTGTGTGAATGGCTCGAATTGGCCTCTAGGATGGAAATTGGATCACCAATTTTTCTTGAATTTTTGAAGTTTTGTTCTTGGCTCTACACGATTGTTAACCTCTTTCCTTGCCTTGGACACCCTCTGTATATGTAATGCAACACATTAGGTCAACAAAAATGAGCTGAATCTTGGCCATTATGAAGATTTGATTTGGTCTTTATCCTTGTATGATATCTTTCTATATCAAGACAAATCATGCCAATTTTAGTTCAATTTGTTTTGCACGTTCTTTATATGATTTGCCAGCATAATTGGATTTGATTCCACCCAAAATCTGATCACAAACAAATCTTTGATATTTTTTGTTATTTATTTGATTTAATTTGACCTTTAAATGATAAAAATCAAAATAAAATAAATAAATAAAGAAAAATGTATGTAGGTGCTTATTTGGATCGTGGACCATGTCATAATCAAGATTCAATCATGAAAAACTAGGCCCATTTGACAAAAAATGCAAATTTGAGCACATTTGTCTTTTGGCAATTTTGCAAAAAAGGTAAACTTGGCCAATGCATAACTCTCTCAATTTTTACCCTAGATGGGTGTTCTTGGACTTTTTAGAAATCTCAGGATGTCGCTTAAGCAACCTTTTTGGTCTCATCTCAATTGAGTCTTCCATGTTCATGTATAAAGCTTTGACCCAAAAGGTGTTTTTATTGACTTTTCAAAATGACCTATAATATCAAAATTCATATATTTTTGTGAGTGAATATTTTGAACTTGGGAGATGAAGCTGAATTGTAGGTAATTGCATACTATTCAAAATGAGCTTTGGATGAGTCATTTCTAATAAAGTATGAGAAAGTTATGCTTGGTCAAAGTTGGGTTCACTTTTCCTGTAAAACCCTAATTTAGCAACTTTTGGGTTTTGATGAATTGTGAGCAATCCTTGAGGAATCATGATCAACCTTTGATCAAATGATGAATAATACTTCAAAATGAGGATGTTGACCAAAAATATTGAGGTTTGACTATATGTGGGCCATAGTTGACTTTTGACCCAGCACAGTTAATTTTCAGGCATTTGAGCAGTTGACTGAGCAAACTTCCTCTGCAAGGCTTGAAACTTGACATGGATGATCTTGAGAACATATTAAGACAATGGTGAGCATTTTAGACCTTTGTGGTTCATATATCCTGATGAAAAATGAAAGCCTAATTTGAGGTAGACTGCCTTAGGAGAGAGTTTGTCTGGTCAACTCTTGAACTTCCTTGAGCAATTTGGGGACCTCACATGACATTTGTTGAGAAAAGTGGAAGGGCAAATTTTGGGGTACAACAGGTAGCTTCAGTTCCACCAGTTCACTATTCATACCATGTATCTCATTATAATCCCATGCAAAGCATTCATTAAACTCCTTCAAGAGTTGGATCACTTCAACTTTGGGTTAGGGGTTAAGGTTTGCGCTGATATAAGTTGGCCTCTTTTCTCCTCCATCACCCAAGTCAATTTCTTCCAAGGGATCATGCGGCAACATCTTGACGTTAGTGGCCACATGATCCTTTTCGGAGCCTAAAGGCTCTTGATCATAAATTGCACCGAGCCTCTGGAATTCCATGTTGATGTGTGGCCTATTAAGTGGTTCTGAATATAACATATAAAAAATCTAAACATAACCATGTAGAAATTCCCAGAACTAAACATAGAGCATAACATTGTTTCCAACTTGGTATCAAATTCCTGACTTTTTGTAGCCCAAACAAACATAATATCTACTTCAGACTTTTATCTAAATTTCACCTTTTCGGTACAACCTCACAAACATGATTTCCTTATCTAAATTGTAAATGCATGCAAACATATCTCCCAGCTTCAAGTTTTTCCCCTTAGCATACTTTTTCACCCTAAAATTTACCCTCCCATTTTCTACAAGATGCCTCCTCATGCTCCAAGAGTTCCCAACAACCCAAAGATTGATTGTAACGCCCCGTTTTATTTAATATTATATTAATATTTTTGAGTTACTGTGTGACGTTTATTTTTGCGACGGGAATATTTATATTAACTGTTATATCTGTTAATATATTCGGAGACATTTTATTGGGACCGGTAATTATTTTATTCGGCCCGATATTTGTATTGAGGGACCGATAATTATTTTATTTGGTCCGGTATTTGTTTTGAGGGACCGGTAATTATTTTATTCGGTCCGGTATTTGTTTGGAGGGACCGTAATTATTTTATTCGGTCCTGTATTTATTTTGAGGGACCGGTAATTATTTTGTTCGGTCCGGTTTTTATTCCGTTCGGTTCGATAAAATATTATTCGGACTGGTATTTAATTATTTGGAGTTATTTTAATTATTTGGGTTAATAATATTATTTGATATTATTAGTGTTATAACTAGTAGTAAGACCAAGGGCTTTTTAATATTTTTGCTTGCTAGTGTCTTGTTCTAAGAAAACCAAACACTTGTTTTATGTCATAAAAACAAAAACACACTTAGAGACATAGAGAGCTAAAGAGAGTCTTGGAAGAGAATAAGAGGAGCAAGAACACAAAGCTTGAGTTTTGGGTTGGTTGGAACATCAATAATCATTTCAAACATCTAAGGTAAGGGGTTGATTTTCCAATGATTATAGTTAGGGTTTGATTTGGTATATTTTGGATTTGAGGAAAAATTGATGTTAGGGTTCTTGAGATTTGTTGAGATAAATTAGGAGAGTTAATTTAGGTGTTAGTGTTGTGTATTATTGTTATGATTAATAGAAATTAAATTATAAAAATTAATTTATATTAATTAAATTAAGTTTTGAAACTAAAACAAAATAATGCACTATAGTTAGTTTACTAAATATGCAGTATAGAAAGTTTAGAAAGTAAACTAGCAATTAGTAATTGAAATAAAGTATAGTTATTAAATTATGCTTAGAAAATGAAAATAGAAGTATAATGAAAATAGCAGTATAGTAGCAAAACAAAATGTAAAACATAAATAGCATAGCAGTATAATGAAAATAGCAGTATAGTAGCAAAACAAAATGTGAAACGTAAATAGCAGTATGTTAGAAAACTAAACTTACAGTATGGAAAACTAAGTTTAGAAATTATTTAATTTATGTTTTGTTTTTTATTTTCTTAATTTAATATATTAAATATTTATATTAATTAAATACAAATATGACATAAGTTATCCGATTTAATTTGGAACCCGATTATGTTCCAATTTCCCGATTTCGGCAAATTTCGGCGACAGAGCAAGTTGTTCCGAATTTAACGAAAATTGACGTGCTAGCTAATTTTGACGTGTAGAACGTCGTGGTGAGGTTAGTTTTTAGAGATTACAAGTTTTTAACGGAGCGACCCGAAATAAGTCAATTTACAATTAAGTTGAAATGGATTGCGTTTTAGTCGGTTTAAGCCGGGTATGGACAATCCGATTGCGACGTTAATGTTTATAATTGATGCTAATTATCGTGAATGACTTTTGCAACGATTATTGATGTTTTACTATTTTTCCGTGTTTGAAATTTAGTGAATTATTTGATAATGATGTGGTGTGATTAAATATGATGTTTGCGAAGGTTTATTTATAATGAATACTTGATGATATGTGATGCGATGATATGTTTATCTTGATGTGGATGAATATGGCGACGTGGGTTTTATACCGATTTTGATGTGCGATGATGATGTTTTGTTGTGTCGTGTTTGTGATGTCGTGTTGTCGAGTCACATACATTGCATTGGCGACGAGGGCTTTCATGCCAAAGCGACGATGGGCTTTTATGCTGAATGTCCGTAATTTTAGACAAAGTGACGGGTACCACATGCATAACATAGTCGTGTCTCATGGAGTCGGTTATGTTCCTTTTTGAGTCTTTTGGCGTTGAGTTTTATTTGATAGCTTATAATGAATTACGATGTTATATGATACTTTATTTTGTGATGATTTTTGTGTTGAACATAAATTGAACATGATGCGATAATTTCATGATGAGTAAGTGATGAATATAACATGACGGTAAAGCGACGATATGAGTTTATGGCCGTGAAGTTTATGTCTTGTTTTGGTATGATTATGATGATTACATGACGAAATTAAAGTGTTGATTTTATACACTAAATGATTATTTAAAGTATGTGAGATTTGATTTTTGTTGACATATTCTTATTAACCTATATCATTTATGATTCCAAAACTATTTATATATTTTATCATGCCTTTAATTATATGTTTTGGAGTATCTCACCCTTTACTTGTTTCGCCGTTTCCTTTATATTGGTAACGTGCAGGTGATCCGCGAGGATGATGAGGATTAGCTCGAGTCTCTTTATTTTGAGTCGCTCTGCTCTGATAGTAGTAACACTCAGGATTTGGGCGACGTTATTATTTTGATAGGATAGTTTATGTATATTATCTTATGACTTTATGTATTGATGATAACATGATGATACATACATTTTGTAAACACATCCGCTGTCTGTGATTAGTCATATGTTCATATGATGATTTATGTTATGAATCGGTATATCCGACTTTTGGTTTTTGTGATGTGCATTATAATGAAAAGTGATGGAAACACGAATATGTGATACCTCAATTTATGTTTGGATGAAATTTTGAAACTCTGATTTTATTATTAATTACGAGGAGTAGAATGGAGGTGTTACATTAGTGGTATCAGAGCAGGTCGGTATGTCCGGCCAAGTTATTGAGTTTGTTGTTGTCTAACAATCAAGTATTATTATTTGTTGATTCTAATCCTTGTTTTGTTTTGAGTAGAAGTTGTTATGGCTGGAAGGAACACTGGTAGGAATGATGAGGCTCTTGCTGCTGCTATGCAGGCAATGGCTCAGGCCTTCCAAAACCCGCTGAATGCTGACGAGAATGCTGTGTCTCGTAGTTTGGCAACCTTCCAAAGAGAGAATCCTCCTACTTTCCAAGGAAAGTATGATCCCAGAGGTGCTTTGGCGTGGCTGAAGGAGATTGAAAGAATCTTTCGTGTGATGGATTGCACTCCTGTGCAAAGGATCCGTTATGGTACTCATAAACTAAGTGCTAAAGCGGATGACTGGTGGGTTGAAACCCGTCAGAGGCTTGAGATTGCTGGTGAGGAAGTGACATGGGAAGTTTTCCGAAGGGAATTCATGAGGAAGTATTACCCGGAAGATGTTCGGGGAAAGAAGGAGATAGAGTTCCTTGAATTAAAGCAAGGAAGCATGTCTATCACTGATTATGCTGCAAGGTTCACTATGTTGGCCAAGTTCTATTCGCATTATGATGGGCCGAATGGTGAGTTCTCTAAATGCATCAAGTTTGAAAATGGTTTGCGTCCTGAGATTAAGAAAGTTGTTAGTTATCAGAAAATCTGTGTCTTTTCGGATTTGATTGATAGTTGTAGGATCTTTGAGGACGACAGTAATGCTCATTATAAGATTATGTCTGATAAGAGAAACAAAGGTCAGCAAAGCCGTGGGAAACCGTATTATTCTCCAGCTGGTAAAGGGAAACAAAAAGCGTTTCAAGGGCGAAGAACTAGTGGGGGAGATGCTCCTGCTAGTATTGTTTGTTACAAGTGTGGGAAACCTGGCCACAAAAGTAATGTTTGTCGAAGCGATGTTAGAGCTAAGGAGAATGAAGTGAGATGTTTCCGATGTGGAGAAGTGGGCCATATGACTCGCGATTGTAGACATAAGGATGTGGTCTATTTTAATTGTGGCGAGGGAGGTCACCTTAGTGCTCAATGTAAGAAGCCTAAGAGGACTCAAGGAGCAGGAAAGGTGTTTGCTTTGTCGGGTGCTCCGATGGTAAACGAGGATGGTCTTGTTCGAGGTACTAGTTTCATTAATAGCTTTCCTCTTATTACTATTATTGATACTGGTGCTACTCATTGTTTTATTGCTGTTGATTGTGTAAAGAGATTGGGTCTCACTTTGTCGTCTCTAGATAGAGATATGGTGGTAGAAGTTCCGGCTAAGGGAACGGTTACTACTTCTTTTGTGTGTGCAAGTTTCCCTTTATCAATCTTTGATAGAGACTTTGTGGTGGATCTTGTTTGTTTACCGCTTGTCGGGTTAGACGTGGTTTTAGGTATGGACTGGTTGAAAGCTAATTATGTCCATATCAATTGCTATGATAACACTGTGGGGTTTTCTTCCTTAGTAGAAGAAGAACAATCTATGTTGGTGTCGATGAAGCAGTTGAATGAGTTCATGAAGGATGAGGCATTGTTTTTCTTGTTGATGGCGACTCTTTCTGTAGAGAGTCAAGCTGTGATAGTAAACTTTCCGGTGGTGTGCGATTTTCCCGAAGTATTCCCTGATGATATTCCTAGTGCACCTCCAGAAAGAGAAGTTGAATTTTCTGTGGATCTTGTCCCTGGTACCAGATCTATCCCTATGGAACCATACATGATGTTCGCATCTGAGTTAGCAGAATTAAAGAGCCAATTAGAAGATTTGCTCGAGAAGAAGTTTGTTAGACCTAGTGTGTCGCCGTGGGGAGCTCCTATGTTATTGGTGAAGAAGAAAGACGGTAGCATGAGACTTTGTATTGATTATCGTCAGTTGAATAAAGTGACTATCAAGAATAGGTATCCACTTCCTAGAATTGATGATTTGATGGACCGATTGGTTGGCGCTCGCATGTTTAGTAAGATTGATTTGAGATCGGGTTACCATCAAATAAGGGTGAAAGAAGAAGATGTTCAGAAAACTGCTTTCAGGACGAGGTATGGACATTACGAATATTTGGTGATGCCTTTCGGTGTCACTAATGCACCGGGAGTATTCATGGAGTACATGAATCGTATTTTCCATTCTTACTTGTATCTTTCGTGGTTGTTTTCATTGATGATATTCTGGTTTATTCTAAATCGGAAGAAGAGCATGCAGAACATTTGTGCATCGTGTTGGAAGTTCTGAAAGAGAAGAAGCTTTATGCTAAGTTGTCAAAGTGCGAGTTCTGGTTAAGTGAAGTGAGCTTTTTGGGGCATGTCATTTCTGGTGATGGCATTGCAGTTGACCCTTCTAAAGTTGATACTGTGTTGAGATGGGAAACTCCTAAGTCTGTTACTGAGATTAGAAGTTTCTTGGGATTGGCTGGTTACTATAGAAGGTTCATTGAAGGTTTTTCTAAGTTGGCGCTTCCTTTGACAAAGTTGACTTGTAAAGGGGTTGCGTTTGTGTGGGATGTCAAGTGTGAAGAAAGTTTTGTTGAATTGAAGAAAAGGTTAACAACGGCTCCGATCTTGATTCTACCTAATCCCGAAGAACCGTTTGTTGTTTATTGTGATGCTTCTAAGATGGGTTTAGGTGGTGTTCTTATGCAAAATGGCAAAGTGGTTTCTTATGCTTCTAGGAAATTGAAGATTCATGAAAAGAATTATCTTACGCACGATTTGGAGCTTGCAGCGATTGTTTTTGTGCCTAAGATTTGGAGGCATTATCTTTATGGTTCTAGATTTGAAGTATTTAGTGACCATAAATGTTTGAAGTACTTGTTCGATCAGAAAGAGCTTAATATGAGACAAAGACGGTGGCTTGAATTGTTGAAAGATTATGATTTTAGATTGAATTACCATCCTGGTAAAGCTAATGTGGTGGCCGATGCTTTAAGTTGAAAGACTTTGCATATGTCACTGTTGATGGTGAAAGAGTTGGAATTGATTGAGCAAATTAGAGATATGAGTCTTGTAATAGAAGTGACGCCAAATAGTGTTATCTTGGGAATGTTAAAGATCAATAATGATTTCCTTGATAATATTAGAGAATCTCATAAGCTTGATGTGAAACTTGTTGATTTGTTGGTTGGTATTGGACAAACTGAAAATGAAGATTTCAAGTTAGATGCTCAAGGTGTATTGAGGTTCCGAGATAGGATTTGTATTCCCGATGATGTGGATTTGAAGAGAATGATATTGGAATAAAGTCATAGAAGCAATTTGAGTATTCATCCCGGAGCGACCAAAATGTATCAAGATTTAAAGAAACTATTTTGGTGGTCGTGCATGAAGAGAGAGGGTGCTCAGTTTGTTTATGCTTGTTTGACTTGTCAGAAGTCTAAAGTGGAGCATCAGAAACCTGCAGGGTTGATGCAACCGTTAGAAATTCCAGAATGGAAATGGGATAGCATTTCTATGGATTTCGTAACGGGGTTATCGAATATACCAAGAGGACACGATGCGATTTGGGTGATCGTTGATAGGCTTACGAAGTCGACTCACTTTATTCCTATTAACATCACTTATCCCGTATCGAAGTTGGCAGAAATTTATACGCATGTGATTGTAAGATTACATGGTATTCCTTTGTGTATTGTTTCGGATAGAGATCCGAGGTTTACTTCTGAATTTTGGAAGAGCTTGCAAGAGGCTTTGGGTTCAAAGTTGAGGTTGAGTTCGGCTTATCATCCTCAAACTGATGGTCAGACGGAAAGGACGATTCAATCGTTGGAAGACTTGTTACGTGCTTGTATTCTTGAACATAGTGGTTCATGGGATACATATATTCCTTTGATTGAGTTTACTTATAACAATAGTTTTCATGCTAGTATTGGAATGGCACCGTTCGAGGCTTTGTATGGTCAGAGGTGTAGAACTCCTTTGTGTTGGCACGAGTCGGGTGAAAGTGTGGTGCTTGGACCAGAATTGGTTAGAGAGACTACTGAGACGGTGAAGATGATCAGAGAAAAGATGAGAATTTCTCAAAGTCGACAAAAGAGTTATCATGATAAAAGGAGAAAAGACTTGGAATTTCAAGATGGTGATCATGTATTTTTACGAGTTACTCCTAGAACCGGAGTTGGGCGAGCATTGAAGTCGAAGAAGCTAACTCCTCGCTTTATTGGTCCTTACCAAATTACTAGTAAAGTGGGAAAAGTGGATTATAGAGTGGCGCTACTACCAAATCTTTCAAACTTGCATGATGTGTTCCATGTGTCGCAACTTCGGAAGTATGTTCCGGATCCTTCACATGTGATTGAGATGGATGATATTCAAGTTCGAGACAATCTTACGATGGAGACGATGCCTTTAAGGATCGAAGATCGTGAGATGAAGTCTCTTCGTGGCAAAGAGATCTCCTTGGTTAGAGTTGTTTGGATAGGAGCAGCTGGTGAAAGTGCGACGTGGGAGTTAGAAAGCAAGATGTGGGATTCCTATCCTGAGCTTTTCGAGTCAGGTAATTTCGAGGGAGAAACTTTTATAAGTGGAGGAGAGTTGTAACGCCCCGTTTTATTTAATATTATATTATATTAATATTTTCGAGTTACCATGTGACGTTTATTTTTGCAACGAGAATATTTATATTAACCGTTATATCTGTTAATATATTCGGCAACGTTTTATTGGGACCGATAATTATTTTATTCGGTCCGGTATTTGTTTTGAGGGACCGGTAATTATTTTATTTGGTCCGGTATTTGTTTTGAGGGACCGGTAATTATTTTATTCGGTCCAGTATTTGTTTTGAGGGACCGGTAATTATTTTATTCGGTCCGGTATTTATTTTGAGGGACCGATAATTATTTTGTTTGGTCCGGTTTTTATTCCGTTCAGTTCGATAAAATATTATTCGGACCGATATTTAATTATTTGGAGTTATTTTAATTATTTTGGTTAATAATATTATTTGATATTATTAGTGTTATAACTAGTAGTAATACCAAGGGCTTTTTAGTATTTTTGCTTGCCAGTGTCTTGTTCTAAGCAAACCAAACACTTGTTTTATGTCATAAAAACAAAAACACACTTAGAGACATACAAAGCTAAAGAGAGTCTTGGAAGAGAAGAAGAGGAGCAAGAACATAAAGTTTGGGTTTTGGGTTGGTTGGAACATCAAGAATCATTTCAAACATCTAAGGTAAGGGGTTGATTTTCCAATGCTTATAGTTAGGGTTTGATTTGGTATATTTTGGATTTGGGGAAAAATTGATGTTATGGTTCTTGAGATTTGTTGAGATAAATTAGGAGAGTTAATTTAGGTGTTAGTGTTGTGGATTATTGTTATGATTAATATAAATTAAATTAGAAAAATTAATTTATATTAATTAAATTATGTTTTGAAACTAAAACAAAATAATGCAGTATAATTAGTTTACTAAATATGCAGTATAGAAAGTTTAGAAAGTAAACTAGCAGTTAGTAATTGAAATGAAGTATAGTTATAAAGTCATGCTTAGAAAATGAAAATAGCAGTATAATGAAAATAGCAGTATAGTAGCAAAACAAAATGTAAAACGTAACTAGCATAGCAGTATAATAAAAATAGCAGTATAATAGCAAAACAAAATGTGAAACGTAAATAGCAGTATGTTAGAAAACTAAACTTACACTATGGAAAACTAAGTTTAGAAATTATTTAATTTATGTTTTGTTTTTTATTTTCTTAATTAAATATATTAAATATTTATATTAATTAAATACAAATATGACATAACTTAGCCGATTTAATTTGGAACCCAATTATGTTCCGATTTCTCGATTTCGGCAAATTTCGGCGACGGAGCAAGTTACTCCGATTTAATGAAAATTGACGCGCTAGCTAATTTTGATGTGTAGAACGTCGTGGTGAGGTTAGTTTTTAGAGATTACGAGTTTTTAATGGAGCGACCCGAAATAAGTCAATTTACGGTTAAGTTGAAATGGGTTGCGTTTTAGTCGGTTTAAGCCGTGTATGGACAATCCGATTGCGATGTTAATGTTTATAATTGATGCTGATTATTGTGAATGACTTTTGCGACGATTATTGATGTTTGACTATTTTTTCGTGTTTGAAATTTAGTGAATTATTTGATAATGATGTGGTGTGATTAAATATGATGTTTGCGATGGTTTATTTATAATGAATACTTGATGATATGCGATGCGATGATATGTTTATCTTGATATGGATGAATATGGCGACGTGGGTTTTATACCGATTTTGATGTGCGATGATGATGTTTTATTGTGTCGTGTTTGTGATGTCGTGTTGTCGAGTCACATACATTGCATTGGCGACGAGAGCTTTTATGCCAAGCGACGAGGGCTTTCATGCCAAAGCAACGATGGGCTTTTATGCCGAATGTCCCTAATTATGGACAAAGCGACGGGTACCACATGCATAACATAGTCGTGTCTCATGGAGTCGGTTATGTTTATTTTTGAGTCTTTTGGTGTTGAGTTTTATTTGATGGCTTATAATGAATTGCGATGTTATATGATACTTTGTTTTGTGATGATTTTTGTGTTAAACATAAAGTGAACATGATGCGATAATTTCATGATGAGTAAGCGATGAATATAACATGATGGTAAAGCGACGATATGAGTTTATGGCAATGAAGTTTATGTCTTGTTTTGGTATGATTATGATGATTATGTGACGAAATTAAAGTGCTGATTTTATACACTAAATGATGATTTAAAGTGTGTGAGATTTGATATTTGTTGACATATTCTTATTAACTTATATCATTTATGATTCCAAAACTATTTATATATTTTATCATCCTTTAATTATATGTTTTGGAGTATCTCACCCTTTACTTGTTTCGCCGTTTCCTTTATATTGGTAACGTGCAGGTGATCCGCGAGGATGATGAGGATTAGCTCGAGTCTCTTTATTTTGAGTCGCTCTGCTCTGATAGTAGTAACACTCAGGATTTGGGCGATGTTATTATTTTGATAGGATAGTTTATGTATACTACCTTATGACTTTATGTATTGATGATAACATGATGATACATACATTTTGTGAACACATCCGCTGTCTGTGATTAGTCATATGTTCATATGATGATTTATGTTATGAATCGGTATATCCGACTTTTGGTTTTTGTGATGTGCATTATAATGAAAATTGATGGAAACACGAATATGTGATACCTCAATTTATGTTTGGATGAAATTTTGAAACTCTGATTTTATTATTAATTACGAGGGGTAGAATTGGGGTGTTACATTGATCAGGCACATCCTTCTCCTAAGCAGTTGATCTACAACTAAGGTTTTGTTTCTCCTAGGGAAAATTGGACTTATAATGCCTCAGCTGGATCCCATGGTTTCTCATATGTCTCCAAGAATGATCATTACAAGTTTCAAGCCTTACATCATATGTTTGCTCAGTCAATTGCTCAGATGACTGAAAATCAGCTGTATTGGACAAAAAGTCAATTATGGTCAATATACAGTCAAACCTCAATACTTTTGGTTAACATCAAGGTTTTGAAGTCATACTCATCATTTGGTCAAGGGTTGATCATGATTCATCAAGAAAACATAAGATTCATCAAAAGTCAAAAGTTACCAAATTAGGGTTTTCTTAAGGAGAAGTCAACTGAACTTGGACCAAGCATAACTTTCACATGCTTCATCAAATTTTCCTTAACAAAGGCTCATTTCAAAATAAGTTCATTTCTCTACAACTTTGACTCTTTAAGGTCAAGTCCGAAAATGCTTCATTTGAGAGATATGTGCCAAAACATTACAGGTTACTTCAAAAGTCAACAAAAAGACACTTTTTGTCAAAGCAATTTAAATCAAGATAAATTATTCAAATGTAAAAATTACCAACATGATGATTGTGGGGGACATCTTGAGGTTCCCAAAAAGTCTAAGATCACCTTCATATAACAAAAATTGAGAGAGTTATGATTGGTGCAAGTTGAGTAATTTTTGAGAAATGCATGAAACCTCAAATGAGCAATTTTGAACTTTTGGACTAATGAACTTAACTTTTGGGGTTCAAATGTGTTTATGACATGTTAGAGGATCTATAAGTCATTTGGTACAAGGCCATGTTTTTTACTTTATTTATTTTAATTTAGTGCAAATATTATTAAAATAAATCAAATAAAATAATAAACTAATGGACCAAGGCATGTGGGCTTGGTTTTGAACCAGTTTGAGGCCCAAAAAAACACATGACAAACATGCCAAAACCGTGTGATACATATATGGAAGCATATCCTCATTATTTTGGAAAGCTTTCAATTGGTTTTGGAAATAAATTATGCCATGATTATACAAGATTGTTTCCATGTTTGTTTGATCTATCCCTTCCTCTATATATACTCAGCAACATCAGACCTAGAGGAACATGAAGGCTGCCTCCAAACACAAACCCTTGAATTTCCAAAAATTCTTAAAACTAGGGCAGAAATAAACCCTTATTTCCAGCCCTTCTCAAGAGAAACCAAGGATCAAATCACACTCCTGAGGTCCACAGGAAGCGATCCATACATTTACTCATGCTTAAAGCATCCCAGAACTTTCTCACACGAACTCACCGGTTTTGGTATTTTCTTCATCTTCGAACTTTTTATTCATGTAATATAAATTGATTTTGTGCATTCATATGTGTTCATGGTGTCATGTAGAACAATTTTGACGCATTATATGCAATCCTTGGTGCAGGGATAAGAAAATGCCATTTTTAGGGCGTGAAGCTTTGGCTTCATCGTATCTCATTTTACAGGAATTTTCAAGCTAAATAGATGCCACCACTGAGTTCGTAGACCCCGGTTTAGGGGGGTAAGGCTTAGTCTTGTGTTTCAAATCGCGCTATTTTGCAAGATAATATTTTTTGACAACCGGAGAAAAAGGTGGTCAACCACCGTGTGTGGTGGTTTGACCCTCCCTGGGTTGTATGACTCCTCTCTATTCGCCCATTCAAATAACAGGGTCCCACTAGCGTGACTTGTTTTTGAATTCAAATTAAAGGCATTTTTTATTATATAATAGTATATTTTCGTTCCAATTACAGATAAACAACATAGCTCAGTTGACAAGGAGGAAGACTGGTGAAAGGAAGGGCGTGGGTTCAAGCCCCAACACTGGCATTTTTTTGTCTACACTATTTTCAAACCTTTTCCTATTTTTTTCTTTTAATTTTCCATTAATTATTTTATAATTAATTTTTAATCCAAAAAAATCATAAAAAATAGAATAAAATTAGATTTAGGTTTTTAATAGATTAATTTAATTTTAGACAGATTTTTTTATTTAATTAATTAGATATAGGGTTTTCATATAATTAATTAAGTATTTAATTTAAGTTTTTAAGATCTATTTATTTTTATCATTCAAAGTTAATAAAAAATACACAAAAATTAAATTTTAACATTTTAGATATTAGGACATTATTAAAAATATTTTTTAACATGTATTTTTATTTATTTGCTAGTTTCTTCTAGACAAGTGTATAAGTTGTATAAAATTGTAATAGTTTAGTGTTTAATTTCTCGCAAGGTTTTATTAAATATTATAACTGCCCCGAAGCCATGTAATAGACCTAGGGCTTTACTTTTTACACTTATATTTTGTATACCTGTATATATAACTGTTAGATGTATGTTAATAGGGCTTGTATGGAAAGATAAAAACCAAACAATAGAAAACCCTAACCGCGAAGATAAATAACTGAATACAACACACTCGCACACTTAAACCTCTAGGGTAACCTCCCTTATTGCCTTCAGAATAAAACATTCATGTTCCTCGAAAGTGGAGACGTTTTAGCAAAGTCCCTCGAATCAAAGATCATAGTCTCTCGATGAACCTTCGACGATGCCTTTCGATAAATGATCTAGTCCCTTATGAAATTTCTAAAGCATCCTTACAAGTTGCCTTCGATGACTGTACGATGAGCTTACACTTATCCCTTCACATTCGACGATAGGGCTTCTTACTAACTAATGGTACTGATAGCACTATCTAAAGGAGGAGGAAAAGTACAAGAATAACCTTGAGTGGGTAGATACTTTTAATCGCTTGTTCACAAACCTTTCAAAACAAAATATTTCACACAAACACTTTTCAAAAATATTTTTAAAACACTTTGTACGCATTCTTGAGGACCGATACAAGAGTCATTACAAAGTTTCGCCTTACATTGGAAAAAAATTAAAAATATTTTTCAAACACGCACGCAAAGCAATTTTCAAAGTGAGCTAAGCGATTAAGAGCCCGTAGATAACTACAGATGAAAATGGTGTTAACACCTTCCATTTTCATAACCTACCCCCCAAGTTCAAAATCTATCAAGGTCTTTCCTGTTCTTTTCACCCTTTCCTTATTGGATAAAATAAAAGTCAATGACAACTCTTGCTATTTGAAACATTTGTAATAAAATGCAAAAACAAGTCAGTTCTTCCACCGTATTACAGAACTGGTGATTCTGCTGGAGACTTACTTAAAAAGAAGGGTTACCTTAGAGTCTTAGATCACTTTTAATTTCTTTGTCTGCTTTGTTTGCTTTTACTGTAAGGGTTTCTTGGGTTTAAATTCTTGCAAAGATCCTATACCCAGATCTAGGGATACCTTAGGTAAGTAACAATAGATCATGGAAATGTACGGCGTAGAGCGATATGGTTGAAGTGATGGCTACGTTAGTGTTACACTTTGGCTTGTACTGGTGTTCCTTGAGTCATTCGAGGATAACACTAGGCTGCTGCATGGTGTCATAAGCACTAACTGACTTTTAGAACCTTAATTAACCCATCTTGGCCATTAGAAGGTAGTGAGATGGTTGACTTTGGTGAAGTCCAAGGTTGGTTAATACTCGATGCTACACTCATTGAGATTCGACTCTCGGGATATTTTAGTGGAAAGTTAGTTACTTTGCTGAAATAAAACCTACAAGAAAGATCGGTGATATGAGACTCCTCGTACTCAATTACTATTCTTAGGACAGGTTGAGCCAAATGAACTTCAAAAGGGTACTTACCCACGGACCTCAAGCAAGCCTTTAAACATAAGGCTCTTGTGTGCTTTGTTTGTGTTTGTTGCTTGTTTAAACATGACATCATGACATCATAACATCGCATTTTCATTAACCATTTCAAGGATCTCAAGGACCTTTGATGCATGTTTATCATGAACTAGACTTCTAGCAAGGGGAAAGAGAATTTATTTATCTCTAACCAGATGTCGTCAAAGATCGAAGTACCTTCAATTGAGTTAAAGGCTAGGATCAACTCGACATGGTGAGCTTGATTCTCATAGAATGACGTACAAAGACGCAAAGTTCTTCAGTCAAAGCTGCAGTTCGACTTGAATTCTAACATTTCATTTTGTTTATCTCGTGAGATCCTTGAAAACATTGCATACACATCTACATACCATATCATTGCATAACATGTTTCCAAGACATGTTTCTCATCTCCTTGCTATTTATTTCAGTAATAGATGGATCTCGAACAAACTGCCAAAGATCTTCTGACCCAAAACACTGAATTCCAAGAGACGCTCTTGAACTTAGCCAAGAGGCAGAAAGAACTGATGGCGCTCATTGCCAAGAAGAAATAAACTAGGAAACCGATTGGTATCTTCAACATGGGAAGAAGATTCAGCGGTCCCACCAAGCAGGTTCAAGCTTTTGACATCCCGTCATATGAAGATGACAATCAAGAGGAAAATAGTAAAAGTATTATAGATGAGGGGGGAAACAACCTTGGTTCTGGAAAAATTCCTGATGAAAAAGACTATTCTGATGAACAGTATCCTCATGCCGATGAAAGATACAAACAACTGGAAGATCGTCTCAATGTCATGGAGATTCAGAGGGTTCCTGGGTTAGATTTAGAAGAGCTGGGATTAGTTTCAGGAGTTGTCATCCCTCACAAATTTAAGCTCCCTACTTTTGTGAAATATGATGGTGTTTCATGCCCAAAGCTTCATCTAAGGTCTTATGTGTCGTAAACCAAATTTGTCCTACCTCGATGATTTCATTTTTCAAGATTAAAATAGAAGAAATATTTAATTAAAGATGGTACACATGTATCTGATGGCCTATCTTTATCCAAGACTAGGGGGTGTATCTTAATTCGGGAGAGTGGGGCTTTCTAAATCAGAAAGACTCATAAACCGATTTGGGAAGCATGTTGGCCAATGGCCCATGCGATTCGAAAATGGAAGTTATTTCAAAAGAATAATAATTATTAAGTTTTTAATTATGACAGCCCATTTAAGAATGGTAGTTATTGTTACTTTAAAATTAAAAGTCCATTTTTAGTTATTAAACAAAAAGGGAGGTACAATTTGGAATACAGGCTCATTACGTTTTTTTTAAACTAAGCCCATTAGTGGTTTTTACTGTTTGTTTAAAGAAATTATTTTTACAATTACTTGGTTGCTTGCTGTTTGGGCCAATTGAGGCCCAATAAGAATTGAAGACAAAAGGCGCTGGAAAATTGTTGGTGGCACATTTTGTATTTTTAAATAAAATTAATGTTGGTTTAATTTTCATTTTGTAAATTATTATTAATGTTAATAAATCATGTTTTTTAATAATAAAAGGTCTTGTTTAGAAATAAGTAAGATGGGCCTAAATGTACTAAAAAAACGCGTGCTATAATAAAAAAGGGGATGTTGTTGCTGGATAAAACAAATCAAATAATGCGCAGGCCCATATTGAGCTAACGAATACTGTGGAATCCTATCCAAGATTATGCACGTTTTACTCCATAAACTATTACTATAGAAATTAGCATTGAAACCAAATCTTTTACAGTGCAATATCAAACTAAAACAAATATGAAAATCTAAATTGAAACTAAATTGAATCTTATTAATCAATCCAGCTCAGAATATATTACACAAAATCAAAATCCAGAAATTACAGTAAAAACGAAATCAATTACAAAGAACAAAATCTCTAATATAATGTATTACTCAATCAATTTCATAATTCCTAAATCTAATCCCTAATTCATGCTAATCAATTGTAACAACAAATTTCACTAAAACCCTAGAACTAAAAACCTATAAATATAGAACTAAATATACAGAGAAGGGGATTTTCGAGGACAAGAAGAAAAAAATGAAAAGAGAGATATACAAAAGAGGAGGGAGTCTTGAAGAACATAAGAACGAGGAGATACCGAAACCCTTTGTTGTGGAAGATTGGACCAAAAGGGTGATTAGGGTTTCAATATCTAAAACCCTAATCCCTTAATCACACCTCCGCTCAAGCATCCATTGTCGTACTCTCCATCACCTTCAAAGCCTGCGGATCAAAAAGAAGAATAAGAGAAGGAGATTAGTGACTAGAAGCGCAAAAGTCAGATGGTCACGAAAGGTGGTAAAAATTGCTTAACTCTATTTGTTGTTCATGATTGTAGGTTTGATTGGGTAGAAGATTAGGGTTGGGTTTGCACCGCCGGGAGGTGAACATTAGGGTAGAGGAGAAAGATGAAGGGTTTGTTATCGCGAGAGAGAAAGGCGGGAGCTTTATTGTAAAACAAACAAAATTGATTTTGTAAAAAAAATGAAAAAATACAATAACTTGTATGCTGATTGAATAATATACGCCGCGCCTAGTATAATAATCATGCACCCTAAACTCCATCCCTTAGATACGCATCAAACGGTCGTTGGGCCAAGTTTCATGGTAATACCGTGCTCCCTCACCTCATACGATCCAGCTAGGCCTCTCTCCAAACTCGTTGGGCCTGAGCCCATTGCTTTAGACACCCCTTCCTATAACAATTACTAAATCACAAATTAATTTGCACCCCCTTTCAAAATCATAATTGGGCCAGCCTGGGCTTAACTTCCAGCACCCCCCTTATTTTACTACATAACTAACAATACACCCCCCTGATTAATTTATTTTCTATATTTTTTTAAAGTTAATTCTTTATTCTATTTTCTTTTTTTATTTAATGTTTTTAGTAATTACTATTATTATTATTATCTATAATTATTATTATATTTATTATAATATTTTATTATTTATTTATCATATATAATAAATTATTTTTATTCAAAAACTCATGCATTATTTTATATATTTTGCATTAAATATTTATTTAACCATGCATTAATCAAGACTTTTGCAATTAACAAGATTAAAAAATACTAACAAACATCAAACTATTTTTTCGCAATCAACTAAGCTAATCAACTTTTTTTGCAAAAGGGTTTCAAACATATTTTGATTTACCGCGCATTTAGTCAAAATCTCTGCAATCACTATTCCCTTCCAAGTGCGAGGTGATTCAAAGTACGTTTGCGACCCCTAAAAAACACCAACCCATACGAACTACGAATTAGGACTCTGATTCCTCCTAAGAGGATACGTAGGTATACGATCAAAAATCGTGGCGAGTCTTGCTAATTAAAACTTAAAACCCTGTTTATCCCAAACCTAAACCTAGAGCTTAATATTCTTGTGAACAAGGTGGATGAAAGGTGCCTAACACCTTCCTTTCATCTAATTGAGTCTGAAACTTAGAATCTCTGTCTACGAATTAGGGTTTTCTGTTAGGTTCCCTTCCCTAGGATAAAAACTAATAGTGGTGACTCTTGATTAAAAAACCAGTCGCAACAGCTGGCGACTCTGCTGAGGATTCTCCTTAACCATAGGTTTTATGTCTCTTTTGGGTTTTTATTTATATTTATTTATTTGCATTAATTTATTTATTGCATTTTTTTATTTTCTTGTCTATTTTTATTTATTATTATATATTTACTATGTGACGGGTTTTTATTTCCAAAAAATATTTTTGATAACCCTTAGAAAGAAGGTTCATCTATTAGCTTAGGGGGTACATCATCCCTGCGAGTTTATGTGACGACTTCGCCTAGAGTCAATGAACTTCCGAAAAAGGAATACTTATCGAGAGATATCCTCTTGACGAGTAGGACTTTGGAAGGTCACCCATGACTCTTTGTAACGGTCTTAACCTAAAATCTCATGACGAGACCTTTCACGACTTTGAGATGAAAGTTTCGGTCCGTAAAGAGGCTCCACCTAAGGGAAGCCCTTGTGCCTTTTCCCTCTGGATACCTTTAAGGAAACCACCTTTTGGGAGGGTAGACTAACCGTAGGTCAAAATTAAGGAGCCTACAATCTAAGGGTACTTATCACAAAAACCCCGTCACAGAACCATACATCCCTACCTCATAGGGGTATTTATTACAAAAGTCCTGTCACTCAACCTTACACCCACACATTCATTTCGTCATACATTCATCATATATTCGTCACCTGTTTCTTTGTCTTATTCACGGGGTACAAAAAATATCAAGATCTTGGTGACTGTCTTTAAAAATGGATACCGAAGGAAATAACTTGTCCGCGTCAACACGCCAAACATGCCTGAAATCAAGGCCATAAAAGGGAAATAACATGCTGAACATTTTCTCAAGCTTTGTCAGGTCAAGGGGGATGACTTCCAGATCAGATACCCGCAGGCGCACCTAGAAGACTCATTTCCTTTTTGCTTGATTTCACGCAAATAAAGTATTGGTTTAAGATTGTAATATTTTTCAATATCTGAATTATGTTACCTTCAATAAAGGCATTTTGTTTCTACACCTCATTCGCATATCTATTTTAAAGATAGTCGTTAAGTAAAATAATAAGCAAAAGACGAATACATACCCAAGTGAATAGGACAGTTAAACCATTTCATATTCATACATATTCATTCGTGTGCATGCATTCACGAACACCTGCATATCATGTAAAAACTCATATTTCAAAAACAACTCTCCAATTGAACCATTGGTAGAAGAAGATCTCCACCTCCTTGGCCTCCATATCAAACAAGGGCCTACCAACAGAAAGCAATGGAAAAATTGAGGAATCTCAGGCGGCGTTAAAAGAGGATCTCGATCAAGTAAAGGGCGACGTCACTTTAATGAAAGGAGATCTGAGTCAAGTTCTTCTAGCTTTAAAGAACATTATTGACAGGCAGGACCAGATTCCTAGAGTAGCTTTCAAAGAAGTATCCCAGACTATTGGTGCATCAAGTGGTCACCAGCTAAGGAAAGATCCAGAAGCAGGACTCTAAAAGTCCGTCATGGCCTAACAAGAAGTCAAAACTGAAGGGTTTGTCCCACCGCCACCAAAAGCAGGGGCATCACATACCCTACAAATTCCATTCAACAATACAGACAACTACTTGGACCTACAATACAGAGATCACGATTTAGAGGATGCCAACCAAGCTCCCTTAAAGACGACTAGTACTTATGTTTTTGATAATCCACTGATAATAAATCAATATAAAGCTATGGAGGAAATATTAAAAGTTATGGAGGGTTTTGACGCTTTCGAAGTAGACGCTCTTGAAATGGGCCTAGTTCCTGATGTACTGATTCCACCAAAGTTCAAAGTACCAGACTTTGAAAAATACAAGGGGCTCACTTGTCCAAGAAATCATCTTTGTATATATTCCAGGAAGATGCACACCCATGCCCACGATCAGAAGCTGATGATTCACCATTTTCAAGATAGCCTGAGTGGGGCATCTTCAGACTGGTATATGCAATTGGAGAGAACGCATATTCGAACCAGGGAAGATCTTACTAATGCTTTTCTAAAGCATTACAATAGAACTTGTACATGGCGCCTACCCGCATGCAACTCCAGAATCTGTCCCAGAAGAAAGAAGAGTCCTTCAAGGAGTATGCTCAGAGATGGAGGGAGTTGGCATTCGTGTGCAACCACCACTGTTAGAGAAAGAATTAGTAGATACATTCATGGGGACTTTGTAAGGGCTGTATTATGAGAAGATGGTCGGAAGTATCTCTTCGGGGTCCTCAAACCTAGTAACTACCGGAGAAAGAATCGAGATTGGAATAAAAAGTGGGAAGATATCAGGGGGACCATCAAATTCTCCCTAAAATTCAAAAAGGCATGCTTCAAACTTCCCCAAAGGAAAAGAGGTAGAAATTAATGTTGTAGCGTCACAACCCAGGGTACAACAACCATTAGTGATCCCGCAAGGGTAGCAGCAAGGCAGAACGCCACCCAAGAAATTTGATCCACTCCTTATGCCACCTAGCCAGTTATTGCAACAGCTGCTTAAGGCATCCTTAGTGTAACTCAAGCCTCTAGCTCCTCTAGTTGGGCCACTCCCACGAAGATATGATGCCAACACCAGATGCGAGTATCATGCTAATTCTCTTGGACATAGCATAGAACAATGTTGGCCTTTCAAGCACAAGGTGCATGATTTGTTGGATTCTCAAGACATCACTTTCGAGAAGCCCAACATCACACCAGACCCTACGTCGTTGCACGATGGGTTGACAATAAACGCAATTGAAGTAGTCACTGACACTGGGGCAAGGAGACCAGCAAAAACCCCGGTGAACTCGCTGAAAGAATATCTGTTGGGATACGGACTCCCGTTAGGACACAATGAAGCTTTCGAAAGAGCTCTACAAAGGCTAGAGGACCAGGGGATATTCCAGTTCGGGAAATGCCCTGAAGAAGAATATAAAGATGCTTTGAAGGGCGAAGCACATTTTCCTCTAATCCACAGGACCTTTGTCAACAATGGAGTAGTGCATGGTGGACATATGGCGAGGATATCCAACAAGGCCAACACCAAAGGGGCAACTGAATTCATCTGAGAATGCGCCCCAGGAGGAAAACCCAAAAGATGGACGACTGTGGGGATTCCTGAGATCTTTTTATTTCCTAATTAATTTTTCTTGTTTTCGAAAGAACCTATGTCAAGCCTGAGACATAGGGGTTGCTTGTAAGGGTTTCCCCGTTTTGTTTCAGACAATATTTACGATTAATGAAAGTTATATTTTTTCCAATAAGATCCCTTTTCTTTCTCTTGCATTTATATCTTAAATTTAAAAATGGAAATACTTTCTCTGCATAGGCATTTTCAAATATTCAAATACTAAAGTTGCACCGAAACATGGTAAAGGTGCAAATTCATGCCCAAAACCACCGATAATGTTATTGCTGTGATCCGATATAATTTTGATGCACTTATCAACCAAGCTAAACAGGAAGATGATAAAGATCTTGAACTATCTGAGAAAATGGCGAGGGAAATAAAAAAAGAGCTAACAATATGCAACCATATCAGGAAGCTATTAAGACCATTAATCTAACACAGGGGAAGACCCGAAAGAAACCAAGGTAAGGGGCAATGTTAGAGCAGAGCCATAAAGAAGCTGATCAAGTTATTACGCATATCTACAGAAATAGGCCAAGGTAAAATACAGACAGTGGTGTAAAAATAAGAAACTACAAAATACCAAGACCTGACGAAGAACCCGAGCTAGGGGCATGTTGGACATTTACGTTCAACGGGGATTCAAATACATTGGGGCACGATATAGGGGTAGTTTTGACTTCTCCAAAGAATGCTCACAAGCCATATACCAAGTCAGCAGCGAATGAGATACTAAATATCCAAAACTAATTCCATATCGGGATCATGTGTTAAAACTGACCATGGAATTCACAAAGATCATTTTTAGCCTCATCCCACGAAAAGAAAATCAAATGGCAGGCGCCCCGACGACCCTCTCAGCTATGTTCAAAATAACTTGGTCAAACCACGAACCACGCATCACAAACAGACGCTTCGAAGAGCCCGCATATTACCTTGCTATTAAAAAATGATATAACAAGCCTTGGTTTCATGACATCCGGAAAATGCCTCTAGCATTGGCAAGCAAAACCTATGAAAATTAGCCTCGAAATTCTTTCAAAGTAATGGTATATTGTACAAGAGGAGCCATGACATGGTCTAGTACTCAAGAGGATTCCAATACCTCGCCTCGACCCACGTGGTAAACGGACACCGAATTACGAAGGTCCATACGTAGTCAAAACAACATTCTCCGGTGGTGGTCTTATCCCCACACAATGGATGGTGAAGAACTACCACATCCGACAAATTCAGACGTAGTCAAAATACTATATGTAAGAAGCTCGCTAAGCTCGAACCTTAAACAAGTGACTTAGGAAAAAAGGAGCATCCCGGTGGATCGAAAACCCTAAAGGGCGACCCAGGCAAAAATTAGGGGCATATAAACAAAATATTATCCCGGTTGATTGAAAACCCAAAAGAGCAATCCAGGAAAAAGTTAGGGATTTCATACAAAGAAATAAAGAACAAAAATACTGCGATATAAGAACTGCGACTACGTACCACGAAGGGAGAGATATATCTGAATCATTTAACTCAGAAGCAAAGGAGATAAGATCATTAAAAGGATATTGGGGAACAACAGTAGCAATTATCATTTTTCATTGCCATTTACAGTTTTAAAACTTTATGTAATTACCTCTTTCTAGGAATTGCATCTTATATTCTCACCTATTCAGAGGCATATCAATAAAACATTTGCTTTCTTTGCATCTTTCAAATTTCATTTTTTCTTTTTCCAGACTTTTTTACAAAATACTACGATCATTACTTGTGAATATTGTCTTGAAATCATTTCGGGGATTAACAAAATAAAAGCATTTGACAAAACATCGAAAAAACATTTTGGTTAGAAAAATATTGAAAGAAAATCCACGTCTACGTCCACACACATTGAAATGCCTACTCCTACGTCTACAATACAAAAGACTATACACATGTCTACGCTCACGATGCAAAAAGACTACGTCCGCACCTGCGCCAATGCTTGCACTCAACAATACAAAGTCTATATACACATCTACTCCTACACCTACGTGTCCGTACACAAAGTCTACGTCCATGTCAGCGCCTATGCCTACACTTGCAACACAAATACTACGTTCGAACGCATCCACACACATGTGTACTCCTGCAAATTCCATACACACGTCTACGCTTACAACACACGAATCTACATACGTCTACGCTTACGCCCGCACTTACAAAGGCCACACATATGTCAATACATACGTCTACGCCTGTGCTTACAAACCTATGCATATGCCATTACTGACGTCTACGTCTACGTCTACACCTGCGCTCACAAAACAAAATCAATGTTCAAAACTTTTCTAACATTCAAATCGAATTTAACAAAGCTACGACGACACAACATACAACGCCAGGGAATTGGTAACTCTAAGCCAATGGTTTAAAGGAGAGAATTCCAGATATAGTCTTCATAACATTTCAAGGCATATACGCATTTTACAGACATTTCACACAATACATTTTTCATATCCAAAGCATACATACACTATACATTTCAAGATTCAATACAAATACACTCAGGCTTCCACACATCAAACATCATACATTTTGCATACATACAAACATTCAATACACATGCATATGCATGTATCACATAGCAAGCAAATAATTTCACCCTCAATTCAACTATCTAAGGGTCAACCAACGCAATAATTCTCCTACGATTCAACATGTCACCTCAGTCTTCATGTCGTGACACATTCAGCCCATCACCTAAGTTCTCCCACAATGATGAGTTCCTTACAAGTTCCATTACATTGCCTCTAAGCTGCAGTGTATTATCCAAGCCCAGCACATTGCCTCTAAGCCACAATGTATCCTCAAAACTCAGTATGTTGCCTCTAAGCTACAATGTATCCTCAAAGCTAAGTATGTTGCCTCTAAGCGGCAACATATTCTCAAAACTCTGTACGTTGTCTCTAAGCCGTAACATATTCTCAAAGACCCATTATATTGCCTCTAAGTCGCAATGTATCCTCAAAACCCAACACATTGCCTCTAAGCCGCAATGAATTCTCAAAACTCGACACATTGCCTCTAAACCGCAATGTATTATCCAAGCCAACACATTGCCTCTAAGCCACAATGCATTCTCCAAACTCATTACATTGCCTCTAAGCCACAATGTTTTTGCAAAACCTAGATCATTGCCTCAGACTTTATGCGGCGATGATCGAAAACAAAACCTAGATTATCGCCTCAGACTTCACGCGGCGATTTGTGAACCTAATCCATTGCCTCAGACCTTATGCAACAATGTATTTCGTTATGCTAAGTTCCAGACCATCGTCTCAGACTTCATGCAACTATGTTTGAAACAACACATATAGCTTATCACATCTGACTTCATGCAGTGATTTGCAAACCTAACTCATTGCCTCAGACTTCATGCAGTAATGTATTTCTTATTCTACGACACAAATCATTGTCTCAGACTTCATGCCGCGATGTTCGAAACAACAAATTTAGCTTATCACATCAGACTTCACGTAGTGATTTACACACCACTCATTGCCTCAGTCTTCATGCAGCAGTGCGTTCCCTTATTCTGCGACACAGATCATTTCCTCAGACTTCATGCAGTAATTTGTTCCAAACTCCAGACCATCGTCTCAGACTTCATGCAGTGATGTTCGGAAACCAATTTTATCTTATCACATTAGATTTCACGCAGTGATTTGCGAACCTGACCCATTGCCTTAGTCTTCATGCAGCGGTGTATTTCTTTATTCCATAAAATCCATCTTATCGCATTAGACTTCATGTAGCGATTTGCGAACCAAACTGATTGCCTCAGACTTATGCAAAAATGTATATCTCTTTAATCTGTAACACAAACCATCGCCTCATACTTCATGCAGTGATGTCCGTAAACCAAATCTAGCTTATCGCCTCAGACTTCATGCAATGATTTGCAAAACTGTAACCCATTGCATCAGACTTCATGCAGCAATACATTTCGTTATTCCATAAACATCGATCATCGTTTCAGACTTCATGCTGCGATGCTCAAAAGAAAACAAAACTCGACACATTGCCTCTAAGCCACAATGTATTCTCAAACTCAACACATTTCCTCTAAGCTGCAACACATTCACAAACTCAACACATTATCCCTAAGCCGCAATGCATTCTTAGAACTCAGAACATTGCCTCTAAGCCACAATGTATCCTTAAAACATAGCATATTACCTCTAAGCCGCAATTTATTATTCGGATTCACACGTTGCCTCTAAGCCGCAACACATTGTTAAAACCCATCAACATGTTGCCTCTAAGCCGCAATGTATCCTCAAAAATCAACATGTTGCTTCTAAGCCGCAACGCAATACCCAAACTCAGACCATCGTCTCAGACTTCATGCAACGATGTTCGAAACCAAGGTTTAGTATATCACATCAAACGTTATACAATGATTCACAAACACAATCCATGGCCTCAGTCTTCAATCATCCAAGCATCATCAATCATTGCTATACTCATCCTCCGAACGGATGAACGATCAAAGCCAAGACATACAAAATTGCACTATCTGCCTCGTTATCAAACCCGGATAAGTGATATACTATTAGCTTTGCCTACTTCCTTGAGACTTATAAGGGTATGCTAGATCAGCATAACCTTATGTTTGTCGGACAAATTTTGGGATACTTCAAGTATTCAATAAACTTTCAATCAAAATGCACAAGACTCGAGTTTTCTCATGCTATTCGATTGAAATATAATTGAATAGGGGAAGTTGTCGTAACCCAAATTTGTCTTACCTCGATGATTTCATTTTTCAAGATTAAAATATAAGAAATATTTAATTAAATATGGTATACTAGTATCTAATGGCCTATCTTTATCCAAGACTTCGGGGTGTATCTTAATCCAGGAGAGTGGGGCTTTTTAAATCAGAAAGACTCATCAAACCGATTCACGAAGCATGCTGGCCAATGGCCCATGCAATTCGAAAATGGAAGTTATTTCAAAAGAATAATAATTATTAAGTTTTTAATTATGACAACCAATTTAAGAATGTTAGTTGTTGTTACTTTAAAATTAAAAGTCCATTTTTAGTTATTAAACAAAAAGGGAGGTACAATTTGGAATACAAACTCATTACATTTTTTTTCAAACTAAGCCCATTAGTGTTTTTTACTGTTTATTTAAAGAAATTATTTTTACAATTACTTGGTTGCTTGTTGTTTGGGCCAATTGAGGCCCAATATGAATTGAAAACAAAAGGCGCTGGAAAAATTGTCGGTGGCCCATTTTGTATTTTAAAATAAAATTATTGTTGGTTTAATTTTCATTTTGTAAATTATTATTAATGTTAATAAATCATGTTTTTTAATAATAAAAGGTCTTGTTTTGAAATAAGTAAGATGGGCCTAACTGTACTAAAAAAACACGTGTTGTAATAAAAAAGGGGATGTTGTTGCTGGATAAAACAAATCAAATAATACGCAGGCCCATATTGAGCTAACAAATACTGTTAGAATCTTATCCAAGATTATGCACGTTTTACTCCATAAACTATTACTATAGAAATTAGCATTGAAACCAAATCTTTTACAGTGCAATATCAAACTCAAACAAATCTGAAAATCTAAATTGAAACTATATTTAATCTTATTAATCAATCTAGCTCGGAGTATATTACACAAAATCAAAATCCATAAATTATAGTAAAAACGAAATCAATTACAAAGAACAAAATCTCTAATATAATACATTACTCAATCAATTTCATAATTCCTAAATCTAATCCCTAATTCATGCTAATCAATTGTAACAACAAATTTCACTAAAACCCTAGAACTAAAAACCTATAAATATAAAACTAAATATACAGAAAAGGGGATTTTCGAGGACAAGAAGAAAAAACAGCAAAGAGAGATATACAGAAGAGGAGGGAGTCTTGAAGAAGAGTTGAAGAACCTAAGAAAGAGGAGATACCGAAACCCTTTGTCGTGGAAGATTGGACAAAAAGGGTGATTAGGGTTTCAATATCTGAAACCCTAATCCCTTAATCACACCTCTGCTCAAGCTTCCATTGTCGTCCTCTCCATCACCTTCAAAGCATGCGGATCAAAAAGAAGAACAAGAGAAGGAGATTAGTGACCAGAAGCGCAAAAGTCAGAAGGTCGCGAAAGGTGGTAAAAATTGCTTAAATATATTTGTTGTTCATGATTGTAGGTTTGGCTGGGTAGAATATTAGGGTTGGGTTTGCACCGCCGGGAGGTGAACATTAGGGTGGAGGAGAAAGATGAAGGGTTTGTTATCGCGAGAGAGAAAGGTGAGAGCTTTACTGTAAAATAAACAAAATTGATTTTTGTAAAAAATGAAAAAATACAATAACTTGTATGCTGATTGAATCATATATGCCGCACCTAGTATAATAATCATGAACCCTCAACTTCATCCCTTAGATACACATCAAGCGGCCGTTAGGCCAAGTTTCATGGTAAGATCGTGCTCCCTCGCCTCATACGATCCAGCTAGGCCTCTCTCCAAACTCGTTGGGCCCGAGCCCATTGCTTTAGACACCCCCTTCTACAATAATTACTAAACCAAAAATGAATTTGCACCCCATTTAAAAACCATAATTAGGTCAGCCTGGGCTTAACTTCCAGCACCCCCTTATTTTACTACATAACTAATAATACACCCCTCTGATTAATTTATTTTCTATATATTTTTTTAATTCTAATTCTTTATTCTATTTTATTTTTTTATTTATTGTTTTTATTAATTACTATTTGTTGTACCCCAAAATTTTCCCTCCCATTTTCACATAAGACATACTCCTAGAGGTCCTGAATTGCTCAAGTTGACTAAGGATTGACCAAACATATCCTTCTCTTAAGACAATAAGCCTTAAACTAGGGTTGAAATTTCAAGCAAGATGGTTGAGTCCCAAATGGTCTCCATTGTCCTAATATGTCCTCAAGATCATCTATTCCAAGTTTCATACCTTGCACAAGAAGTTTGCTCAGTCAACTACTTAAATGCCTGAAAATCAATTGTACTAGGTCAAAAGTCAACTCTGACCACATATAGTCAAACTTCAAGATTTTGGGTCAACATAAACATTTTTAAGGGATATCCATCATTTGATCAAGGTTTGATCAATATTCCTCAAGGAATTCTCCTAATTCATCAAAACTCAAAAGTTGCTAAATTAGGGTTTCTATAGGAAAAGTCAACTAAACTTTGACCAGTCATAACTTTCTCATACTTTATCATAAATTTCTCATCCAAGGCTCATTTTGAATAGAATCCAATTACCTACAACTCATCTTCAGCCCTCAAGTTCAAGAATTGCACTCATGAAAAGATATAAATCCAGACATTATAGGTCCTTTTCAAAAGTCAACAAAAACACGTTTTAGGTCAAAGCTTATTACATAAACATGGAAGATCCAATTGAGATGAAAATAAAGAGGTTGCTTAGGGGACATCCTAATCTTTCTAAAAAGTCCAAGAACACCCTCTTAGGATCAAAATTGAGAGAGATATACATTGTCAAAGTTGGGCATTTTTGGAAATTTGCACAAAGTCAATCATGCCCAAAAATGCATTTTTCTTCAAATGAGCCTAACTTTTTATACTTGAAACACACTCCTAACATGGTCCACGATCCATTCACCATTCCATGCATTATTTCCTTTATTTATTTAATTTATTTTAATTTTTATTATTTAAAAAATCAAATAAAATCAAATAAATGAAACAAAATAATGAAAGGTTGTTTTGATTTGATTTTGCATTAAATTACAATTCAAATATGATGTATAACATCAAGCAAAACCGTGCCAAGCCATGAGAGGAAGGAATCTCCAATTTAGGAAAGATTTGAATCAAATTTGAATAGCACATTCATTCCTTGATTTATTTCCAACCATGTTACCCTAATTTTGATTCACTATATATGCTAAAGGCATCTCAACCCTAAGCATATAGAGTAACGCGCAACCTGCCTCAAGGAGCCAGCCAAAGTTTTCAAAAAATTCAAGAGAGGTATAATCTTGTAACCCACAATCCGACGAGTTTCAGTCAAAGCCAGGCATTCTATCATCCTCCTGGGACTCCCAGCGTCTCATCTAATCCATCTTTGAAGGTTAAAACACCCAAAATCACCCTAGCCCGATCCACACGATTTGGTAAAATTCTCAAACTCAAACTTGTGATTCAGGTGATATAAATTGAATCTTTGCATTAACATATGTTCATAAAGTCATTCTAAGGTGTTTTGAATCATTAGCTGCAAGCATGCATGCAAAAACAACAAGGTGCCATTGTTAGGGCACAAAGGTTTTTGTTTCTCGTATTTATGTTTACATACATTTTTAGGTCAAATGGAGGCCACCATCGTGATCACATCCCTCGAAATAGGGAGGTAGGGTATAATTTTCACTTTGATCCATCGCGTTTGGCAGGTTTTGGCATTTTGAGGCTACCAGAGAAGGTGACCGGAGCTGAGCTCCGGCACCGTTGACTGGTTTGAATTTTGTTGGCCTATTTTTCATCACATCATTGGTCCATGTCAAATATGATTGTGCGTGTTTTGAATGTTTGACATTTGGATTGTTTTTTTTCATTATATTATAATCTTTTTATTATATACATGAATGAGTTAATAGCGTAGATGGAAAAGGAGCAAGCATGTGAAACCAAAGACCTGGGTTCGATCCCAGAAACCAACAATTTTGCATTTTCCCAATATTTCTTGCAGGTTCCAGTGTGTGACACCTAGCACGTATACCTTGCATTCTCAAGATCTAACCATTGGATCTTCCCAAGATTAGATCCAGTGTCCAATCAACCAATCCCCATGGTGGATCTTCCCAGTTGAGATCCCACTGGATCACTGAGTGTGTTGGACTTATGCATTGTGGCCCCAACATTTCTAGGCGCTGCACCCCCAAAACTACTTCTCCAACTAGGACCCTATTTTCTTCTTGCTTTTTTTATTTTATTTTCATTTTATTTGTTTTGTTTAGCATTTAAAAATCATTTCTTTTTTAATAAAAATCATAAAAAAACACAAAAACATTAGAATTAGGTTTTTTTCATAAAATATTTAATTTCATTAATTAATTAGGCTAATTTAATTAGGGCAATTTAATTTCTTTTTCACAATTAAAATCAATTATAAATTAGGTTAAATCATAATTTAATCACTTTTTCTTAATTAATATAACAAAATACTTTCTTTCACTAATTAGATTTCTTTTAGAATTCCAATTTTATTCCCCGCATTTAATTCTTGTTGTGCATATTCTTTTCCTATTATTCCAATTATTGTAATTGCTTCGAGATTGTAATAGTTTTAATTAGGTTATTTACTGTCCTTTCCTGTTTTATTGTTCAAATCCCCAAAGTTTTTGGTTATGTAATCCCCATCCCCCGAAGCCCTGTAATAATTAGGTTTTCTTTTCCGCTTTTAATTTCTGCAATTATAAATTGTTAGATGTATGTGTAGGATTGTATGCAAAAGATCAATAATTTAAAACAGTAGAAAACCCTAAATGTGCAAAGATTAAATAAACTGAAATCGAACACTTGCACATGCTCACCCCTAGGGTATCTCCCACTTCGATTGCCTTGGAAATACGGTCACTATTATCGAACGTGAGAATTCTTAGTGAATGTCCTCTAATTTAGAGATCGCAAGTCCCTTTCGAAGGTTGCCTCGGTAAAACAAAATGTGATCTTAGAACTTTAAGACAGTTACTAAGAGATCTTCCCCTGTTGCCTTAAGTGACTGTAATCGTTCCTTTCGATTATCCCTTAAACTCCAACAATGGAGCTACCTACTCCTTAATAGTAGGATAGCGTTGTCTAAAGTAAATTAGAAAATTAACAGTCTTTTTCGAGTAGGTATAAACTTTTAAGTACTTGCTCAAAAGAATCAATTTTTCACACATACACTTTCAAACACTTTTCAAACAAAGTTTTCAAAAATGCTTTATCACACTCTTGAGGACTGATACAAGGGTTACCATAAAGTGAAACGCTTCCCTAAGGCATTTTCAAAGCTTTTCAAAACACACACAAAAGCAATTTAAAAACAAGCAAGTAAGAGCCCATGGAAAACCATGGATAGAAAGGCTGCTAACACCTTCCCTTTCTATAATTTACCCCCCGTACTCAGAAACATCTCAAAAAAGTTTTTTTTCTGTTCTTTTTCACTTTTCCTTTATTGGATAAAATAAAAGACGACGGCGACTCTTGCTTACTGTACATTTGCAAACCAAAAACGTAAAAACCATTAGTAACAAAAAACAGTCAGTTCTACCACCGTATCACAGAACTGGCGACTCTGTTGGGAAGGACAAAAAGTGGGGTTTACCTTAGGATCTAGTTCATTTTAATTGCTTCTTTGGCTTGTCTTGTTTGATTTACTTTTAAGGATATCTGTTTGGGTTGTTTGGATCCTAAACCCGAATCAGGGAATTCCTTTTAGGTAAGTAGCAATAAACCGTGAGGGAGTTGTGCAGGGTATACCGACACAGTTGAAACAGTAGCTACGCAGATGTGATACTTTGGCGTGTACCGGTAGCCCTTGAGTAATTAAGGAGAATACAGGGCCACTGTGTGGTATCATAAAGCGTCAATTGACCTTAGCACCTTAATTAACCAACTTGGGTTTTTAGGACGTAGTGAGATAGTCGTCTTTGGTGTAAACCTAAAGTCGGTTGATACTCGATGCTATACTCATTGAGGTTTGACTCTTGAGTTTTGTTTGGTGGCAAGTCAATTGTCTATCAGAACGAAATTTAGGGGAAAGATCGGTGATATTGAGATCCCTTAGAACCCAATTACTATATTTATGACAGGTTGAACCAACCCAACTTCAAAAGGGTATTACCTTAAAACCCATGCAAGCCTTAAACCTAAGGTCTTTGTGTGATTTGCTTGTGTTTGCTATATATGCTATATCTGAGCATAATCACGACATCATAATATAGCATATCATACTAACCATTTCAAGGATTCTTAGAGTTTATTTTTGTCTTGTTTTATAGGACATGGCCCTCGCCCGCATATTCACTATCCAAGTCAGTCTGGTAAAGGTACCTCTTCAGCTTAAGGAGTTAGTATCAAGGGTTCCTGAAAGCTCTCTGTTGTACCCCAAAATTTTCCCTCCCATATTTCTCAAAACATTGCAAGAAAGATCCTCAAGTTGCTCAAGGTGGTCCAAGGGTTGGTCAGACAAGCCCTCTCCTAAGGCAGTCTACCCCAAACTAGGGTTTCACATTGCATTAAGATCCTTGAGTACAAGTGACCCCAAGTGCTTACCAATGTCCTAATATGGTCTCAATATCATCCATGTCAAGTTTAAAGCCTTGCAAAGGAATTTTGCTCAGTCAATTGCTCAAAGGTCCAAAAATCGACTATGCTAGGGAAAAAGTCAATTGTGACCAACATACAGTCAAACTTCAAGATTTTTTGTCCACATTCTCATTTTGAAGTATATTTCATCATTTTATCAAGGGTTGATCATGATTCATCTAGGATTGCTCACAATTCATCAAGATTCAAAAGTTGCTAAATTAGGGTTTTGTAGGAAAAGTCAACTCCACTTTGACCAAGCATAACTTTCTCATACTTTATGATAAATGACCCATCCATAGCTCATTTTTAAGGGGATTCAATTTCCTACAATCCATCTTCATCTCCCAAGTTCAAAATATGCACTCACAATAAGTTATGAATTTGGACATTATATGTCATTTTTGAAAGTCAACAAAAACACCTTTTTTGTCAAAACCTCTAACTTGAGCATGGAATATAAAAATGAGATGAGACCAAAAGGGTTGGTTATAGGACATCTCAAGATTTCTAAAAAGTCCAAGAACACCTCCAAAAAGTCAAAATTGAGGAAGTTATGCATTGTTGAAGTTAGACTTTTTTGCAAAATTGCCAAAAGGCAACTATCCTCAAAACTTCAAATTTTGCCAAATGGGCCCATTCTTTTTCACTTGTTCTGAGTTGGCATTATAGCCCACGTGTTCCAGCCTTGGACATGTGTCCATATCATATTTTTATTAATTATTTTGATTTTATTTGAATTAATTTGATTTAAATCAAAATAAATCAAATAAAAATCCAAAAGCATTGATAACAAAGATTTTATGGTGATTTCAGGTTTCATTATACAACTTGCCACCATCAAACTCGTATCAAGGCATAAGTGTACAAAAAGATGGGATTTGGATCAAATTTGGAATGTTGTTAAAAGGGAATCAAATCAAATATCAAAGCATTGAAAGAGAGAGATTTGGACTGAGTTTGCAACCCTAATGCATTGTACAATACATAAGGGTCGTGTGCATATTAAAATAGAGGTTGGAGATCAGTTATAGAGCAAGCACAAAAATGGAAAAATCAAGCAAAAAGTGTGAGTTCAAATCACTCCTAGAGGAAGTTTCAAGGCTTGGCAGTGGTCTCAATCGTCTCCTGGCCATCTCCACAAGCGAAAGCAACCAAGACCACACATTTTCAAGCCTCCCAGTGCACTGTAAGTCGCTCACGGAACCACCATCTTCTTAATTTTGAAAAGCTTCATTCTTGCATCTATAATGAAAAATAATTGCATATTCTGGATCACCATACCATTTTCTAGCTTTTTGCAATAACCAATTTCATTCATATGCCTTATATCGTGAATCACCATGGTTAGGGTTTCTTGGAGTTTTTTAAGGCTTTTGTTTTCAGGTACAATTATCCTACATAATGGCCATGGTTGTGATCAGAAGAAGGAGACAAACTCAACCATGGTCTTAGAGTTCATTTACATGGCTTGTACGAGATTTTAAGGATGCTTGGTCTGTAGTGACGGACATCTGTCCGTGGGTATAGCCCCTTTGATTTTTAGCAACAGTTCAAGGAAGAGGACGAAGGCGTGTCGTCACACCATTCGTCCATTCAAACAGCGTGCGTTTTTTTATTTCTGGCCATTAGCTTTTGTTTTTTTATATTATTATTGATTTACATTATACTAACAATAAGAAGCAATTGGTGTAGTGGCAAGCGTGGCATAGATTTCCCTTTAGGACTTGGGTTCAAATCCCAGTTCCCCCTATTTTCTCCATATTATTTGTTTTCAGGTAATCCAGTATGCGCTTAAGCTTGAGACTCATCATGGACACTCACCAACCAGTACGCCAAATGGCCAGATCTGGTGGCCAAGCATTGAAGGCGCACCATAGGCAGGTCAACGCACATACACTGGATCAGAAAAAGTCCAACGGACTGCATGCCAATGGGCCAGAAAAATTGCTATTCAAACCCTCTAATCAGGCTCAATCTCTTCCCTTTTTTTATTTTCTTTTCTATATTTTACTTATTTATATTTAATTTTTTTTAATTAATTACTAACCAATAGAATATTAACTAATTTAATTAGGATATTAATTAGGCAACTTTAATTTATTTTGTAAATATTTAAAATTAATTAGAAATCATTAGGCTTTAACATTAATTTAATCATTTTATTTTCTTTCTTAAATTAACAAAAACTCCAAAAATATGTCATTAATTATTTTTCATTAATTAATTAATTTAATATTTAATTTAGTATTTAAATTTAGGTTTTAATTCCTTTTCTTAAAAATAAAAACAACAAAAACATTTTCTTTAACTAAAAGGGTCAAAACCCTAATTTCGCATTCGATTTAACTTCACTCGCGCGATTTATTTTTCCTTATTCAATTATTGATGTATCTGCTCCCGGCTTGTAATAGTTTTAATAGGACATTTATTTATTTTTCCGCATTTAAATTTCAAAGGGTTGTTTTTGGCGATGTAAATACCCCACGCCTTGTAATAGTTAGTTTAAATTCCGCATTTTAATTTCGCAAATTATACAACTGCTAGATGTTTGATAATAGGGCTTGCATGACAAGAATGAATGCTTAAATCTTAAAATGTTTAGATCACCCTTAACATGTGCAAAGATAAAAATAACTGAAATCAACACACTCGCACATGCGCACTCCTAGGGTACACTCCCACTTGGTTGCCTTCGTACACGGTCATTGAGTATATGTCGTTTTAGAGGTCGTCATCTTATCTAAAAGATCATGGTTGCCTCGGAAATGGTTGCCTCTGATATTGTTGCCTCAAACAAATGATCTAAGACATTAGGGTTACCGCTAAGGCGTCCTAACATTACTTTAGTGACCCTATGTCCCTCCTTCGAATTGACCCTCAAACTCCAGCGATGGTGCTACCTACTCACTAATAGTGGGATAACATTGTCTAAAGGAAATTAGCATAAAAAGATTCCTTTTTCGAGTAGGTATATTAGTTCTTAGATACTTGCTCATTCCAAATAAAATTTTCACACTTACACTCCTTTACAAACAAAGTTTTCAAAAACACTTCATTACACTCTTGAGGGCAGAAGCAAGAGTTAAATCGAAGTTAAAACAAAAACTTTTCAAAACCCACAAGCACAAAGAAAGAAATTTTGAAAATGATGAGCAAGTACCTAAGAGCCTGTAGATAAATTCGGATAGAAAGGGTGCTAGTACCTTCCTTTTCTATAATCTACCCCTCGTACTCAGAAATATCTCGAAAAAAGGAATTTTTCTGTGCTTTTTTCCTTTCCTTGTTGGATAAAATAAAAGACGGTGGCGAATCTTGCTTACCACGACATTTTGCGAAAACAAACGCAAAACGCAAACCAGCATTCCAAAAACAGTCAGTTCTTCCCACCGTATCACAGAACTGGCGACTCTGCTGGGGAATATTTAAGTGGGGTGTACCTTAGGAATAGTTCATCATAATGTTTTCAATTGCTTGATTTGTATGCTTTAATTTGTGGGTTTGAATCAGAGTTACTATAGATCCTAACCCGGATCTGGGGATACCTTTTTGGTAAGTAGCAATAGACTGTGAAGGAACTGTACGGCATAGACCGATACAATTGAAGCAGTAGCTACATTGGTGTGGCACTTTAGTTTGTACCGATATCCCTTGTGGTGGAACAAGGAGAATATGGGGCTGCTAAGGGGTCATTAAGCACCAACTAACCCTAGAACCTATAATTGACCAACTTGGCCATAGAAAAGTAGTAGTATGCTACACTCATTGAGACCAAACTCTCGCGATGATTCCGGCCGCAAGAAAAGGTTGCTAAACTAGAATTATGACCGATCGAGGGTGGTCAGTGATATTGAGATCCTCTAGAACCAGGTTACTATTTCTAGGACAGGTTGAACCAACTGAACTGAAAGAGGGTAGTACCTAAACTCCTTGCCAGTCTGAAATCTAAGGGTTACTGTGTGACTTGTGTGCCCTTACCATGTTTTGATAAAAAGTGTCTTTTGTTGACTTTCTAAAAATGACCTGTAATGTATGAGCTTGTATCTTTCAAATGGTGCATCTCTTGAACTTGAGGACAAAAGAGAAGTTGTTTGGAATTAGATTCTATTCAAAATGAGCTTTAGTTTGGGAAAAATGGATGATGTATGTGAACATTATGCCTGGTCAAAGTTTAGTTGACTTTTCCTATATAAACCCTAATTTAGCAATTCTTGACTTTTGATAGATTAGGAGTATTTCTTGAGTAATCATGATCAACCCTTGATTAAATGATGGATATCACTTCAAAATGTTGATTTTGACCAGAAATCTTGAAGTTTGACTATATATATGCCACAATTGAGTTTTGACCTATCACAATTGATTTTCAAGCATTTGAGAAATTGATTGAACAAACTTTTAGTGCAAGGCATGAAACTTGGCATGGACAATCTTGAAGTCATATTAGGACAATTGAGAACATTTGAGACCTTTGGAGTTTACACATCTTGGTGAAAAGTAAAACCCTAATTAGAGGTTCATTGCTTAGGAGGAGAATTTGTCGGGTAAATTCTTGGTCATCCTTGAGCAATTGGGAACTTAAATGAGCATGTCTTGAATAAAAATGGGAGGGAAAACTTTTGGGTACAACACCTTCTTAAACAAGCTCAAAATTGTGTTATTTCCTCAAATAAAGATGATAATCAGGAGGAAGACGGTAGAAGTATTAAAGCTGAAGGCGGAAGCAACCTTGGTTCCGGTAAAATTCCCGAGGACGAAGAGTACTCTGATGAACAATATCCTCTCGCTAATGATAGATATAAACAACTGGAAGTATACCTTAATGTTATGGAAATCCAGAAAGTGCATGGACTTGATTTTGAAGAGCTGGGTCTTATTTCGGGGGTTGTTATCCCTCACAAGTTCAAGGTCCCCACTTTTTCTAAATATGATGGTGTGTCTTGTCCCAAGCTTCATTTGCGGTCTTATGTTCAGAAGATCCAACCCCATACTACTGATAGAAAGTTATGGGTTCACTTCTTTCAGGAGAGTTTATTGGGGACACAACTCAAATGGTTCTATCGGCTGGAGGGAACCAACATTTGCACTTGGGAAGACCTGGTTGTTGCTTTTTACAAGCAGTATCAATACAATAATGACCTTGCACCAAATCATGTTCAATTACAAAGTATGACTATGGGGTCAAATGAAGGGCTTAAAGAATATGCCCAGAAGTGGAAAGATCTGGCTGGAAGAGTGCGACCTCCTTTATCTGATAGGGATTTAATTGATATGTTCATGGGGATGCTGACCGGTCCTTTCTTTAATCATCTGATCGGAAGTTCTTCATCTGGTTTTAGCGAGTTAATACTAGCAGAGGAACGTGTCGAAGGTGGTATCAAGAGTGGAAAGATTCAAGTGGCTGCATCTTCGGGTGTTGTATAGAAGATATTCGGTGATAAGAAAGAAGTTAATGTTGTTTATGGCCAGAAGGGTCGTACTAGAAGTGATCGCCATCAATCTGTATGAGTAGTGTTGATTTCTAATCCTGCACCCGTACAACAACAACAGGGCAATCAACATAGGTCAGATACACCTAGAAGACAGTTTACAAAGATCAGCATGCCATTATCTCAGGCATTACAACATTTACTGAAAGCGGAACTGATTACGTTAAAGGATCCCCCTCAGAATCCCAACACTTCCTCTCCTCGTTATAATCCTAATGTGAAGTGTGCCTACCATTCTAATAGTCCTGGGCACGACATCAATAATTGTTGGGCCCTGGAAAACAAATTTTAAGACATGATTGACAATAAAGAAATTAAGTTTGATCCACCCGAAATTCCCAATGTAATTATTGCACCAATGCCAAAGCATGACAAAGGAATAAGTGCTATCAATGATGTTATATATGTTTCTACCATAAGTGGTTTGGCTACACCCCTCCCAATTATCAAGAAGGATCAGTTGCAGGTCGGTTTATTTATGGGTTACATTGAAAGATGTTACTGTTGCGCATCCCAACCCAATGGCTGCAAGTTGCTGGAAGAAGGTATTCAGCGCCTAATGGACAATCACATAATTCTGGTGGAGAAGATTCTGTCTACTGAGAATATTTTTCAAGACTTATCTGTAATATCTGGCACTCCTATCAGGATCACTTCCAAGGGCTCTGTAAGGATCATTGCCAATCCCAAAGTTGCTGCTCTAATAATCACCACACATGGACCAATTCCATATTCTTCGGATAAAGTTATCCCTTAGAACTATGGATCTGATGTCTACTACCATGGCGTCAAACAAGAACTAATGACTACTGAAGATGAAGGTATTGAAGCTACTGATTCCAACATTGACAATATTGTTGGGACCAATAAGGTTACTAGAAGTGGACGGGTTTTCTCCCCAGAAATCTCTCTAGAGACTACTACTACACCAGTTAGAGTTACCGCTACCGAGTTAACTACTAAGACTCAGGGCAAAGAGCAAATGACAGAGCCTGCCCAGACGGAGGCACCTTAAAGAAGTTACCACTGATGATACTCCCGGACAAGAGTTGGAGGAGGTGTTAAATGTTATCCGCAAGACCGATTACAAGATTGTTGAACAGCTGGGGAAGACTCCATCTAAGATCTCCATGCTATCCCTGTTACTGTGTTCTGAAGCCCATGCACAAGCTTTGGTGAAATTCTTAAAGTCCACTCATGTGCCACAAGAAATTTATGCCGATCAATTTGGAAGTTATGTTGCTAGCCTAACTAATGACAATGGGCTAGGCTTTTCTAATTTTGATTTGACTCCTGAGGGAAGAAACCACAATAAGGCCATGTATGTCTCCATTGAATGCATGGGGCACTACTTTGGCTCATGTGTTGGTTGATATTGGTTCCTTGCTAAATGTTCTACCAAAGGGTGCTCTTGACAGACTTGATTGCGAAGAGGTTATGTTGAAACCTATTGATATTATAGTCCGAGCCTTTGACGGGTCAAAGAGGATGGTATATGGAAAAGTTGATATTCTAATTAAATTAGGTTTGCAGGTCTTCGATTCTACCTTTTATGTCATGGATATTCGACCGACTTATTCTTATTTACTTTGACGCCCCTGGATTCATGGGGCAGGAGCAGTTACTTCAACCCTACACCATAAGCTAAAGTACCCCGTAAAAGGAAAGGTTGTCACAGTCTGCGGTGAAGAAGAGTATATGGTGAGTCATTTGAACTCATTCTGGTATGTAGAGATGGACGATAAATTCATCGAGACTCCCTGTCAGACTTTTGAAGTTATCCCTCTTACCGCAATTGAAGACGTTTCTGTTATTACCAAGATTACCAGGGTTCTTCCCAGAATGGCTTCTTTGAAGGATGCTAAAGCTATTGTAGAAGAAGGTGGTTGTACTACTTAGGGTCAGCTTCCTGACATTTCGTATAAATCTGAAAAATTTGGTTTGGGTTTTACTACAGAGGCTCAGCGGGTTATGCGTCGTGCTCATGTTGGAAGACCACCATTCCGTGTCAGCAACAATGGAGTCAACGCAATAGAAGATATTGATAGTGGCCATAATCTTGACAGCTGGATCTTCCCTACCGTTGCCAACGGGCTCAGCAATTGGAAGACTGAAGAAATTATTTCAATCTCCTTTAGTCATGAGTAAATGCTACTTTCTATTTTATTACTTTCAAAAGTTTTGGATATGTAATCTTTGAACGATAACTTTAAGCCTTGTGCCTTACCTGGGCACAATGGTATATTTGTTAAAGATTGTCATTTCATGATCATATTTTCATTTAATAAAGCATTAGACGTTTTGCATTCAAATTTTGCACTCTTTGTCTTTCTTTTACTTTTTATAGCTATGTGTTCTTACACACACCCACACAATAAATTGCAGATCCACATCCACTTTGGACCCTGTTGATAACGATTCTGCTATTGCCACTTATGACTTTGAAAATCCGATCTACTAAGTCGAGGACGAAGGTGAGGAAGATTGTGAAATACCTGGAGAAGTTGCCAGACTGTTAGTGCAAGAGGAAAAGGCTATACAACCACATAAAGAGCCAGTCGAAGTTGTAAACTTGGGTACTGAAGCAAACAGAAAAGAAGTCAAGATAGGTGCCAATCTAGAGGATAATATCAAGAAAAAATTAATCCAGATGTTGCATGAATATGTTGAGATCTTCGCTTGGTCGTACGAATACATGCCGGGGCTCGATACTAATATTATGGTTCACCGTCTACCGATGAAAGAGGGTTGTTCTCCAATAAAGCAGAATGTTCGTCACATGTGTCCCGAGATGTCGGAGAAGATCAAGGTTGAGGTTATGAAACAATTCAATGCAGGTTTTTTGGTTGTTACATCATAATCTCAGTGGGTGGAAAATGTGGTCTCGGTACCAAATAAAGACGGTAAGGTACATATGTGTGTGGACTACAGGGATCTAAATAGAATGAGCCCCAAAGATGACTTCTCACTTCAACATATCGATGTTCTGGTCGACAACACCGCTCAACACAAGGTGTTCTCCTTCATGGACAATTTCTCAGGTTATAATCAGATCAAGATGGCGCCTGAAGATATGGATAAAACTACCTTCGTCACACAGTAGGGCACTTTCTGTTACAAGGGTATGCCTTTTGGGTTAAAGAATGCCAGCACAACATACTCGCGTGCCATGGTAGCTTTGTCCCATGACATGATTCACCACGAGATAGAGGTCTACATCGACGACATGATAGCTATGTCTCAGACTAAATAAGAAAATCTTGAACATCTGTACAAGCCGTTTGAGAGACTAAAGAAGTATAAGCTAAAATTAAATCTGAACAAGTGCACTTTTGGGGTGAGATCCGGTAAGCTCCTGGGTTTCATTGTCAGTGGTAAAGGTATTGAAGTTGATCCCGCAAAAGTTAAATCTATTCAAGAAATTCCCACTCTCTGCACTGAGAAGGAAGTCAGAGGTTTCTTGGGACGACTGAATCACATTGCCAGGTTTATTTCCCACTTGACCGCTACTTGTAAATCGATCTTCAAGTTGCTGAAGAAAGATCAGGTAGTAAAGTGGAACAACGATTTCCAGCTAGCCTTTGACAAAATCAAGGAGTACCTTCAAGAACCTCTGATTTTGATGCCACCAGTTGAAGCAAGACCTCTAATCATGTACCAAACAATGCTAGAGAACTCAATGGGGTTTGTACTGGGCCAAAATGACGAGTCTGGTCGAAAAGAGAATGCAATATACTACCTTTGAAAAAAGTTTACCATTGTGAAACAAGATACTCACTGCTTGAGAGAACTTGCCACGCTTTGGCATGGGCTGCTCGCCGACTAAGACAGTATATGTTGACCCATACTACTTTGTTGATCTCTAAAATGGATCATGTGATGCGGTGGGAGAACTGACTTGAGGTTTTTGCATTTTGTGTTTGCAAATGTTTCAGTTTAGCAAGAGTCGCCACCGACTTTTATTTTATCCAAAAGGAAAGGTAAAAAAGCACAGGAAAGACCTTAGAGATTGTTTTTGGGTTCGGGGGGTAGATTATGAAAAGGGAAGGTGCTAGCACCCTTTTCATCCATGGTTTCCATGGGCTCTTAGTTACTTGTTTTAGATCACTTACTTTTGCTTTTCAATTGTTTGAAATGGTGCTTTTGTGTGTGGTTTTGAAAGTATTTTGAAAAGAGGCCTTTGTCTAGGAAACCTTTATAATGATTCTTGTTTGAATATATACAAAGGTGTTTGTCTTTTGAAAAATATTTCAATGTTTGAAAGTTTGTTGGGAAATTGTTTTGAAATTGTGTTGTTTTTTTTTTTGAAAATAGCAAGGATGATCTGCAAGTTTGATCAAGTAACTAGGAGTTGTCTACCCTACTCAAAGATCTTTCCTACACATTTTTATTCCTTTGACATTGTTGTTTTACCATTGCATTTGGTAAACAACCCTATCTTTGGATGTTAAACGGGACAGGCGCGGGTCATCGTATGACCATGATAACAATATTGCCAAGTATCTTAGCAAGTTTTTTGAGGGTCTAGATCATTTTTGTATAGGCAACCAAGATAGCGTCATCGAGGGACTATGATCTTTTTATTTTGTTTTTGTTTTGCCAAGATACCTAGCATGCATACCATGGCCATGTTTTTAAGGCAACAAGTGGATGAAACCCTAGGGGTGCTTGTGTGCATTGTGTTGTCATTTTTTATGCATTTTTGTCTTGTGTTTAGGTCTTGCTATTTGTTTGATTTTGTTCTTTGCATACAAAACCCTAATTTACTATCATGGCATTTAAAAGCGATAAAATGCGTAAAAGTAAATCTAAGACTATTACAACATTATTATGGGGAGAGGGGTACAAGTTCGAATAAGGGGATATTGCTCAAAAATAAACCCTAAAACTATTACAACCATATTGAATTTATTGTACAAAATAAATAAATGGCAAATATTTAAAATGCAAATAAATATAAATATGCAAAACTGTTTTTGTATTTATTTTATGTATGAGAAAATAAGTTTATTTAATTCTTAAAAATAAGAAAATAAAAATGATTATTTTTGGAAAGGGAGGGAACCCTAATTTTTGGTTTTAAGAAAATATATATTCTATATTATTTATTTATGTACAAGAAAATAAATAAAAATATATACAAAATGTTAAAAAAATTAAAATGTGTGAGAAAATATTATTTAAGTGTATAAATAATAAAAATAAAAATATATGATATTTTTATATTTTTTATAAATTTATTTAAGAAAATAAAAGTATATATTATTTAATAAACTATTCTTATGCCAAGAAAATAATAAAAATAATAAAATAAAATGTGAAAATTTAAGAAAGTATTTTTGGTGATTTTTAATATTTAGAAAAAATAAATAAAGTTAGAAAATATAAAAGAAATAGAAAAATATGCAAAAATAACACAAATGGGCCAAGGGGTGCAGAAAGCAAGCATGGGGGTGTCAAAAGCAAGACAGGCCAGGCCCAACCCACGTTCCAGCTTCATCCCTGACCTTTGAACAAAAATGCGCGCGTTCTGCAACTCAAACCGTATCTCCTGCATACGTGCTTAAAAACAAAAACTTGCAACATGAAAGTTATAGCTTATCATCACACGATTCTAACCATATAAAAAACTTGATCTAACTCTAAGAAACCAGGGAGAATTTTATCACCCCCAATTTCTGACCTAAAAAATTCAGCAACTTCAACATCCAAATTCTCCTAGCTTAGTTAACATAAATGAATTCTATGCATATGTACAGTTCAAGGACATTAAGGGCTACATTTTTGCTTCACAAACCTAAGCCTAATGATTCCTAAATAAGGAGATAGAAGTTTGAGAAATACCTGTTTCAGTCAAGTTCGAATATGGCAATGCAACAACTTTCAATGAGGCCTGGGGTTCTTTTGAGCTTGCTTGATGTTCCCTTGACCTTTCCCAATGCTTAGCTTGCTTTGAAATGACTTGAATCTCCTTTAAGAAGTCAACCTGCAAACTCAGAATTTAAAAATGGTGAAACTTGAAAATGAAGTTACAGTTGATGAATAATGGCTGGGATAGTTCAGGTGGGTTATTTAGAAAGTGTTTGAGGTGGTTTGGGACAAAACGCACGAGGCAATGTGAAGATGGCTTGAGTTCTGCAGGGCTTGCCCTATTTTGGGCAGAAGTTAGTGTTTTAGTGTTTTAGGGTGTTTGAGAGGCTTGTAGCTCATGTTTCTGACGTGAGATAATGTGTTGAACTTGTTTGAAATATGCACAAAGCTTGCTCTTATCAGATTGCAAAGTTATGGACCTTTTGCAAGTTGACTTGTTTTTGAAGCAAAAGTTGGAATTGACAATGCCAAGGTTGTACAAGCTAGCTTGAGGCCTGCTGATAGTTGGTACATCTTTCATGATATTAGTGAACTTTTGTTTGCATAAAGAAATCAGGTCCATGGCTCAAGACAAACAAAATTGCCAAAAGCATGCTTTATGTAAATGGTATTGCCACCTTTATGCCATTTTTGGAATAGTTCTTTGTACAATGCTCTAAAGCTCAGAACAAAGCCTTAATCCAATGTGTTTGCATTTAATTTATGAGTGTAGAAAGGATTATAACCTATAAACCAAGTACAAGCATGATCCAAACTGATTTGCAACTTGTATCAACATGAAAAATGCCATGGACAAAAGTGATAATTTCCCATTTTCATTCCTTCGATTCTCCCTAACCATAAATGATATTGGAGAGTTCTTGGACATTTTGGAAATCTTGTAACATGCTCCACAATCCATATTTGAAATGAATTTTGATATTCCACTTGGAACTATGTGAAAAGTTGTCATGAAGATAGGTCAAAATCCTGCCTAAACTAGGGCAAAATTTCACTAAGTTAGAAAATTTTTGGACCCTTATTCACAAAATCATAACTTGAGATCCATGCATCTTTTGGGAAAACTTTGTGAATAACAGTTGTAGATTTTGTGGAGGAATTCAACTTTAATGTTGGAAGTTTTCTTTGAACCCAATTGCATCATGGTGAAAAAGTTGGGAAAAGTTGGGAAAAAATAAGAAATTTTCATAACTTAGAAAATTTCTAAGTTATGAAAATTTTCCATTTTAAACCCTAATTTCCAAAATTAGGTTTCTTGGTGAACAAGTTTCATGTTTTGAAACATCTTGATGAAAAATGACCCTTGGCACTTGATTTTGACCAAAAAGTTAAAGTTTGACTTTTCAGTGTACAGTTGATTTTTGATCAGTTGATTGGAAAATTCATCTGTCAATCCAATGTATTTGAGATTTTTTGAACCTTGTGATTAGGTCAAGATGATTCCATTGAGTCCTTTAAACCATGATTGAACCCAATTTGCCATTGGCTAGGTTAAAAATCAGAAATTGCCCTTTTGCAGTCAAAACCCTAATTTTGACCATTTTGCCCTTTTGATGATCTGATCAAATTTCTTGAGGAGTTGTGGTCCAAACTTGATCAAATGATTCATATGAGTCTATAATGTTGTTGTGGATCAAAAATTATGAGGTTTGACTGTAAATGGGCCACAATTGAGTTTTTCCCCAATACAATTGATTTTTAGGTCAACTGTCCAATTGACTAGGCAAAAATTTGATTCAAGGCTTGAAACTTGGTATGGGAAAACTTATAGGTCCAAAATGAAGTATGAAAGTCACATGAGACATTGGAAGTCCAAAAATACCTGTGCAAACTCAAACCCTAATTTTAGGTCAACAGTGCAAGGAGATGTCTTGAGTTGAGCAAACCCTAATCTGGTCTTGAGTCCAAGCAGTCTTGTGAGGAGAATCTTGATAAAATGAGAGGGCAAATTTTGGGGTACAACAGCTGCCCCTGTTCAATCTTCTTGAACCTGAAGAGTTAGATTAGCGAATTTTGCCGTTCGTGACTCGAAGGTAAAAGATGATTGGACACTAGAGTGCCCGTAAATTTGCACTTGTCAAAGTGTAGTTGAGGAAATGGGCTTAAAGATGCCATTTAGAGATGTGATAGAATCTTGTTGGAGATGGGCTTAAAGATGCCATCCAAGGATATTCGTTGAATTGAATGTTGTAAGTCAGAAGAACGAGTGTCAGAATAGTATCCGTGTCTGGAACGTATCAGAACTGTATCTGGAGACTGAATTTGTATGAGCAATGGAATGGCATCCGTGTCTGGAGCGTATCCGAGCTGTAACTAGATTTGATTCTTGAATGAATAACATAATGACTTCCGTGTCTGGAGTGGATCTGTATTGTATCTGAATCTGAAATCTGAATAAGCGACAAAATGGCATCCGTGTCTGGAGTGTATCTGAACTTGAAATTGATAGTTGAATCTGAATGAGAAATAGAATGGCTTCCGTGTCTGGAGCGTATCTAATCTGTCTCTGAAAGGGAAATATGGAATAAGCAATAGAATAGCATCCGTGTCTGGAGTATCTCTAAGCTATCTCTGAAAGGAAATCTGGAATAAGCAATAGAATAGCATCCGTGTTTGGAGAATCTCTGAGCTTTGAATCTGAATAAGCAATAGAATAGCATCCGTGTCTAGAGCATCTCTTGGCTATCTCTATAAGGAAATATGGAATAAGAAATAGAATAACATCTGTGTCTGGAGCATCTCTAAGCTGTCTCTAGAAGTTTGAATCTGAATAAGTGACAGAATAACTTCCGTGTCTGGAGTGTATCCGTACTGTATCTTGACTTTGAAATTCTGAATGAGTAATAGAATGACCTCCGTGTTTGGGGTGTATCCATACTGTATCTGAAATCTTTGAATATTTGTTAAAGATAGCTTTTAATCTTATCCTGAAAAGGGTAAAATGTTAGCTGAAACACAAAGTTATATTGCATAAATGTATGATGCAATAAAATGTTTTATCAATGTTTATGATATATGAATGTAATGTATGCGCATGTAAGATGATTTGCTGTATTGTTGAGGAAAATAAATCCTTGATAGATGGAGATAATAAAAATTCTTGACTGCTTCCTGGGAAAATAAATCCATGACCGCTGTTGGAGGTTCAAAATCTCTGATCACTGAGGATGAGAAATCCTTGCTGACTGTTGTTGGGGATAGAAAATCCTTGGCAACTCGCAGGGATTATCAAAAACTTTGACAACTTCTGTGGGGATGTGAGAATCCTTCATGACTTTCTTGGGGATATAGGGATCCTTCAAGTCTGCTTAAGAAACCTGCTTGGGGAATCCCAAGAACTTTGATGACTATGGCTGGGGATTACACCATGGGGATCCTTACTCGGCTGGGGAATAGGGAAAACTCTGGCGATCTTTACCGGGGGTCAAACAAAGGAAAACCTTGATCTGCTGGAGAATAAAGAAAACTCTAATGGCTTCTGCGGGGAACTGAGAATGAGAATCTTCGTTCTGCTAGGGGAATTTGAATCCTTGGGGACTTCAAGCTGGGAAGTCAAGAATGAGAATCTTCGACCTGTAGGGGATTAAAAAAATCTGACAAATTCAAGCTGGGGAGTAATGAAGACTCGGGAAACGTCACTGGGGAATCAAGAATGAGAATCTTCATTCTGTTGGGGAGAATAAATTCTTGTGGGGAATAGCTATACTGTTGGGGAGTAGCTATCCTGCTGGAGAGTAAGCTCAGGACTCTGGGGGAAAAGCTTATTCCTGTTTGGAAGTAGTTCAGGAGTTTGGGTTGTATGCCAATCTACTAGGGAATTATCCTAGTTTGGGGATAAGACAAAAGTTAACTGTTATCTGGTTGACTTCCAGGCTTCAAGACAACTTGCTGGGGAAATTGGATGGTTTCCGTCGGGGATTGATAGTTGGAAAATTGACTTCGCCGGGGAAGAAGGTTTCATCTTTGCTGGGGATTTATGACCCAAAAGTTTTTACTCCGCTGGGGAATGGGAGTTTGTAAACTTAACTCTGGTGGGGATTTTGAAATTATAACTCCGCTGGGGATATGTATTTCAAGGTTTTAGCTCCACCGGGGATCTAGATGATGTATTGCAGGGGATTTCTCTTGGAATAGCCTAAAGACGTTTTCCTATACTTTCAACCTGTCAGTAATTATTCTTTCACATTTCGTTTATTTGTAAACAGTGATTATATTTAAATGCATATGCTCATTAATAAATCATTGGACATTTTCAAATAAAACACAAGTGTAAAAAGAAGAAAAGGCAAATAGTTTTCTACACTTTGAAGTATCTTTGTATTAACTTTGTGTAAGTATTTTGTACAAAGGAGACAAATATCCTAGTAAGAGAATGTTGTCAAAAAAATGAGAAAAATTTATACAAAGAAAGATGGCTATGTGTAAAAATTCCATGGGGTTCCCATTCTGCTATAGCCTTCGTAACTCTGAATATCTTGTCCATTCGTCGCTTCGTCCGAAGATGATTGGATTGATCAGAAGCCCGGAGCTTGTCTTGTGAAGAGATTGTCCTTAAAGTGATCCGACGAGACATAGTCATACACTTTAATTCCCTAACTTTTTCCTGGACCGCCCTTTCGGGTTTTCAGTCCACCAGGAAACCCTTTTTTTCCCAAGTCGCCCTTTCGGGTTTTCAACTTGCCGGGTGTACAGATTTTTTTTATTTATCCCTAATTTTTGCCTGAACCGCCCTTTCGGGTTTTCGATTCACCGGGATGCCCTTTTTTGCCCAAGTTGCTCTTTCGGGTTTTCAACTTGCTGGGTCATTTTATGCGTAGTATCTTTTGACTATGTCTGCGTTCGCAGGGTGCGACAGGTCATCGCCGTCCATGGTGGTTAAGATCATTGCCCCACCAGAAAAGATGTTTTTGATCACAAATGGTCCTTCGTAGGTAGGAGTCTATTTGCCCTTGGGATCACTTTGCGGAAAGATGATTCGCTTGATTACAAGACCCCTGACTTGATATACGTGGCGCCTAACTTTTTTGTTGAAAGCCTTGATCATCCATTTTTGATACGTATGACCATGGCAAACAGCAGTAAGTCGCTTTTCATCAATCAAATTAAGTTGATCAAGTTGGGTCTGAATCCAATCGTCTTCACTCAAACCAGCATCCTTCATGATTCTCAAGGAGGGAATCTGAACCTCGATAGGTAAAACAGCTTCCATGCCATATAACAAAGAATAGGGTGTTGCCCCAGTTGAGTGCGTGCCGTGGTACGGTACACGTGCAGAGTAAAAGGTAACATCTCATGCCAGTCCTTATAGGTGACTGCCATCTTTTGTATGATCTTCTTGATATTTTTATTCGCAGCTTCGACAACACCGTTCATCTTTGGCCGATAGGGAGATGAATTATGATGTTGAATCTGGAACTGCTCACACAGAGTGGTGATCATAGTATTGTTTAGGTTTGTACCGTTGTCAGTGATGATCATTTCGGGGATGCCGTACCGGCAAATGAGGTTCTGCTTGATGAAGCGGGCAACAACATTCTTTGTAACGGATGCGAAGGAAGCTACTTCGACCCACTTGGTGAAGTAATCAGTGGCCACCAGGATGAAGCGGTGTCCATTGGATGCTGTAGGCTTGATCTCTCCAATCATGTCGATTCCCTACATAGCGAATGGCCAAGGAGTTGTTAAGACATTGAGAGGAACTGGAGGTATATGTACCTTGTCCGCATAGATTTGACATTTGTGACAAGTCCTGGAATGTTAATGGCAGTCAGCTTCCATGGTAGACCAGTAATAGCCTGCCCGTAGAATCTTCTTAGCCATCGTATGTCGGCTAGAGTGGGTGCCAAAGGTACCATTGTGCAGTTCAGCCATGATCTGTTCAGCCTCAACTTTGTCCACACAATGGAGCAGAATGCAATCATGATTGCGCTTGTATAGAATACCATTGCTCAAGAAGAGCTTAATTGAGAATCTCCTTAAGAACTTTTTGTCGTTGACTGAAGCTCCTTCAGGATATTCTTGAGCCTCGAGATACCTTTTGACTTCATGAAACCAAGGTCGGTCCACTACTTCTTCGGTATTAATCTCATGACAATGTGCAGGTTCGTCCATCCGTTCAATGGTGATTTGGGGAGCTTCATTATCCCAGTTAAGTTTAAACATGGAAGACATTGTAGCTAGAGCATCTGCTAGCTGATTTTCTTCTCGCGGGAAGTTCTCGAAGGTAATCTGCTCGAAATGTGGTATCAATGTCAAGACATGTTCTTTGTAAGGGATGAGGTTTGGATGTTTAGTATCCCACTCTCCTTTGATCTGAATGATGACCAAAGCGGAGTCCCCAAACACAATCAACAATTTGATTCCCAAGTCTATGGCAGCCTTGAGACCAAAGATACAAGCTTCATACTCGGCCATGTTGTTGGTGCAGCTGAAGCAAAGTCTGGCGGTGAAAGGTGTGTGGCAACCTTCTGGAGAGATAAGTACAGCACCGATACCGTTACCAAGTGCATTAGAGGCACCATCAAAGTACAGGGTCCATCGGGATCCTTGTTCAGGTCCGTCATATGGTCTTAAGTCTTCAATGTTGTCCAATGTCATAATGTCTTCGTCGGGGAAGTCAAATCTCATGGATTGGTAATCTTCGACAGCTTGATGGGCTAGATGATCAGCTAGCACACTTCCCTTTATAGCTTTTTGGGTCGTGTACTGTATATCGTATTCGGTTAGGATCATCTGCCATCTAGCTATTCTTCCAGACAAAGCAGGCTTCTCAAAGATGTACTTGATTGGATCCATCTTAGATATCAGCAAAGTGGTATGAGTCAACATATACTGCCTTAGCAGGCGAGCAGCCCATACCAAAGCGCAACAAGTTTTCTCGAGCAGTGAGTATCGGGTCTCACAGTCGGTAAACTTTTTGCTAAGGTAATAAATGGCATCCTCTTTTTAGCCAGACTCGTCATGTTGGCCCATTACGCACCCCATTGAATTCTCTAGGACGGTCAGATACATGATTAGCGATCTTCCTTCGACGGGAGGCATCAAGATAGGAGGTTCTAGCAAATACTCCTTGATTCTATCAAAAGCAATTTGACAGTCATCATTCCATTTAACCACCTGATCTTTCTTCAACAGTTTGAAGATTGGTTCAAAGGTAGATGTTAGGTGAGAAATGAACCTTGCAATGTAGTTTAGGCATCCCAAGAAACCTCTAACCTCCTTCTCAGTGCGAGGAGCAGGCATTTCTTGTATAGCTTTGACTTTGGCAGGATCAACCTTGATGCCCTTGTTACTGACAATGAAACCCAAGAGTTTATCGGACCTGACTCCGAAAGTGCACTTGTTAGGGTTCAGTATGAGCTTGTACTCCTTCAACCTGACAAACAACTTTTGCAAATGGTCGAGGTGTTCTTCTTCAGTTTGTGAACGGGCTATCATGTCATCTACGTAGACCTCTATCTCATGATGTATCATATCATGAAACAAAGCTACCATGGCGCGTTGATAGGTTGCCCCAGCATTCTTCAGTCCGAATGGCATCACTTTGTAGCAGAACGTGCCCCACTGTGTAACGAAAGTAGTTTTCTCCATGTCTTCAGGTGCCATTTTGATCTGGTTGTAACCTGAAAATCCGTCCATGAAAGAAAATACCTTTTGCTGAGATGTATTATCAACCAAGATGTCAATGTGCGGTAGTGGAAAATCATCTTTAGGGCTGGCCCTGTTTAAGTCTCTGTAATCCATGCACATTCTGACTTTGCCGTCCTTCTTAGGTACGGGCACAATGTTAGCAACCCATTGTGGATAGGAAGTAACAGCCAGAAAGCCAGCATTTAACTGCTTCATAACTTCAGCTTTGATCTTTCCTGACATGTCGGGCCTCATGCGGCTGACTTTTTGTTTAATTGGTGGACAATCTTCTCTTGTGGGGAGACGGTGTACCACAATATCTGTATCAAGTCCCGACATGTCTTCGTATGACCAGGCGAAGATCTCAACATATTCATTCAACAGCTAAACTAAACGCTCTTTGACACTTGGCTCTAGGTTGGCACCCACTCTAATCTCTTTTTTATCTTTCTCAGTTCCCAAGTTAATTGTCTCTAACAGCTCCTCATGAGGTAGAATAGCCCTTTCTTCCTGTTGTAGCAGTCTAGCCAATTCTCCCGGCACTTCACAGTCTTCATCACCTTTGTATTCGGCATGGTAGGCCAGATCTTCAGAGTCACTGAAGGCCATAGCAGAATTGTTACCCATGGAATCCAGAATGGAAGGGTACCTGCATTTGTAAGTGTGGGTGTGTGTAAGGGATATCCACCTTTAAACAAATAAAATGCAAAAGAAAGAAAATGAACACAAAAGTTTATATTTGAAAACGTCCATGATTCATTAAAATGGCATATGAATATGAAAAATCAAACCCTTACAAATGGACCTATATGCCTCGGGTAAGGCACAAGGTTAAAAGTGTACGAATTGTTTAAGAATTATTACAAACCAACATAAATGTTTGAAAGATAAATTACTGATTCATGAAAGTAATGGGAACAAAGTCTTTTGCCCCCAATTGCACAGTCTTCCATCAACAGTAGGGAAAATCCAGTCTTCCAAGTTTCTCTCCTCCTCACTATCCTCCAAAGCATTGACTCCATGATGAGTGATCTTCACTGGTGGCCCTCCATTCAGGGAGCGATGCACATCCTTTTGACTAGCCGAAGTGAAACTCAAGCCGTATTTTTCTGTCTTGAAAGGAAAGTCGGGAAGCTGCCCCCAGATTGTGCTTCCTCCTTCTTCAATCACAGCCCTAGCATCCTTTAAAGAAGACATCCGAGGCGGAGGTCTTGTAATCATGGGTACATAAGCCACTGTCTTGGTTGCCGCAATCTCCGGAGCTACCTCTTCAAAATGCTGAAAGGGGGTTTCGATGAATTCTCCATCCAATTCAACATAGCGGAAAGAATTAAGATGGCTTATCATGTATTCCTCTTCGCCATGAACATTTATAATTTTCCCATGGACAGGGTACTTGAGCTTTTGATGCAGAGTTGAAGTAACAACTCCAGCATGGTGAATCCAGGGTCTTCCCAACAAGCAAGAATAGGAGGAACGAATGTCCATCACATAGAATGTGGATTTGAAGGTTTCAGTTCCCACTTTGATCGGGATGTCCACCTCCCCGTGGACCATCCTTTTGGAACCATCAAAGGCTCTGACAATGATGTTGTTGGGCTTCAAAGTTAGGTCTTCACAATCTAACCTATCCAAGGCCTTCTTCGGCAAGACATTCAGCGAAGAACTAGTGTCTACCAGAACATGTGCTAGAGTAGTCCCTCTGCATTCCGCCGAGACATGCAAAGCGTCATTATGTTTTCTCCATTTTGATGTTAGATCGGCATCGGAGAATCCTAGACCATTGTCAACTGTTAAGCTAGCTACACATTCCTGGAACTGATCCGCGGAGGTTTCCTGTGGCACGTGGGCTATCTTCAAGAATCTGATCAAAGCTTTAGCATGAGCCTCTGAATAAAGCAGAAGCCACTATAAAGATCTTTGAGGGGGTTTTCCCCAGTTGTTCCACAACATTATACTCGCTTTTCTTGATTATTTTCAAAATCTCTTCCCTTTCTTTCTGAGTGGTTTCAGGGATGATCAACGGTTGAGCCCTCGTCATGGCAGGCTCTTCTTGGATCCCTTTCCCTCTATCATCAACAGCAGCAGAGGGGACAACTTCAGGAGTTACAACTTCTTCAATAACTGGAGTTCTCGGAGATATGTTTACCGGTGCAGGGGTAACCTTAGGAGCGGCTGAGGGTCCGAAGATTTCCTTTGGAGGCGCAATCTCCGGAGAGAAAATTCTTCCACTGCGGGTGATTTTACTCGTTCCGATAATGTTTCCAATGTCGAAAGTCTCTTCATCAGAACTTTCTTCAGTTGATTCAATTTGTTTAATACCGTGGTAAAAGATCTCTCCCCCATAGTTCCACGGTATTGATTTGTTGGACTTGTACGGGACAGGCCCGGGCATGGTTATCTTCAAAGGTGAAATCTTCGGATCGGATGTAATCTTAACAGGTCTTTTGGAGACCTTGGAAATATTGGCGGATATGGTAATCATTGAAACATCATTAACAGAAGTCGGTGTAACAGGAGTCTTTTCAAAAAGGATCTCTTGGTTATCCATTAGGCGTTGGATTCCTAACTTCAATAATGGACAGTCGGTTGGTAAGGATGAACAAAGGCAGCAATCTTCTTCACATCCTGGGAAAATCCCAGCCTTCAGCAAATTCAACTTGATTATCGGTAGCGGAGTCATCAAATCATCAACAGTAGTAACAAAAAGATCTTCTTCAACATCATGGGCATTGTGGCCATGCTTTGGCATTGGAGCAGAGATCACATTTGGCTTTTCAGGGGCGTCGAATTCAACTTCTTTAGCATCTATTAAATCCTGAATTTTATTCTTGAGGGCCCAACAATTGTTGGTGTCGTGCCCCAGGCTGTCTGAATGATAAGAACACTTGGCATTGGGATGGTAGTATGGTGACGAAGTGTTAGGGTTTTTAGGGGCCTCCCTTAAGCTTTCAAGGTTTAACTTTAAGAGATGGGGCAGAACATGAGCGGGAGTCATGTTGATTCGAGTGAATTGTCGTGCAGGCCTTTCCACCCTTGCTTGGTTGGTTCTTGGTTGATCATTTCTCGGCTGATCAGCTGCAGACTTCTGAATCATTACGGCCCCCACCGCTGGCTGGCGCTCAACTATTCCTTGACTTCTTTGGGAGTATACGACTGAGACTTCCTTCTTTGCTGGAAAAGTCTTTTTAATGGCAGCGAAAGCAGATGCATCCTTTTGAATTTTCTCGCTCTTTATGCCGGCTTCAACTCTCTCACCAGTTAGAATTAATTCAGTGAACCCCGCAGACGAACTTCCAATCAGGTGATTGAAAAAGGGGCCTGATAGTGTACCTAAGAACATATCTACCATCTCCCTCTCAGATAGAGGTGGTTGTACTCGTCCCGCCAAGTCTCTCCATTTCTGGGCATACTCTTTGAAACCTTCATTTGAGACCATGCCCATACTCTGTAATTGAGTACAGGTTGGTGCTAAGTCTGCATTATATTGATATTGTCTGTAAAAGGCAGCCGCCAAATCTTCCCAATTATGCACATCATATCTCTCTAGCTGGTAGAACCAATACAGCCGTGTCCCCGAAAGACTGTCCTGGAAGAAATGGACCCACAGGTCTTTGTCATAAGAATGCGGTTGAATTTTTCTGACGTAAGATCGCAAATGCATCTTTGAACAAGACAAACCATCGTACTTAGCAAATATAGGCACTTTAAACTTGGGGGAATTACAATTCCAGAAACCAGCCCTAGATCTTCAAAGTCCAGCCCAGGCACTCTCTATACCTCCATAGCTGCCAGGCGCTCTTCCAAGTTCATATACTTGTCATCTGCAGAAGGGTACTACTGCTCAGAATAGTCTCCATCCTCTTCTTCTTCTTCTTCTTCTTCTTCTTCTTCTTCCTCAGACTCAGTTGGCACTGCAACCCCCTTTCCTTTTCCTACCCCTTCATCAGATGTTGAGGGAAAATCCATGACCCTTCTAGCTTGGCCTTCAAATATTCTACCCAAAGTAGCCACACCAACTCTTTTCTTTTTATTTTTCTCCTTTTCCTTTTCCATTAGAGTCTTGAGCTCCTCCTGCCCCTTTAACAAGGTCAGAAGTAGCTGTTGAAACTGTGAATTCTGCGCTTGTAAGTCTTTAACCGTCTGCTCAATATCCATCTTGCTGAAATAAACAGCAGAGAGATAAGGAAACCTGGTGCGAAGACCTGTTTATGCATATGATGAATGATATGTATTCATGTAATGCATTCAAGGATTCAGAAATTCAAATTTGTTTTAAACCAAAAAAGAACACATGTCATATTAATAAGAATAGAATTTGTTAGTACATCAATGCCCCATGGGCAAAATAATATAAAATTCTAAGGTAAAAAGACGTTGCGCATCCTCTTTGGTGCAATGTAGGTGTTGAGAGTCTGCTCTTCGTGAAGTTGATGAGTAAGTTCCAAAACCTTCTTCTCACTTGCGTAGAATTGGGCTTCGAAAGTATCGCACTCTCCCTTGAGTTGTATCCAACTCCTTTGCAAATCTTTAAGTGATGTTGGCATGTCAGGATGTAGGAGGGTGTATGGAACCTCTTCTTCCATAACAGGCTCTTTGATCACAGGCATAATGTAGGGGTAAGGCATCATAAGACTTTGGGCGCGGGTTCGTACCCACTTGAGGTAAGGCTCAAGGGGGATGGAATTCTTGTGTCCCAAGGTCTTACTGTCCACTTTGTTGGGCATTCTCCAAGCTCGGATGGACCTTTGTCGAAGTCCTTGATCATCGTTGTCGAAGTCAAAAACCAAGTATGGAATCAACATGTCATGCGGGCCATCCCTTCGGGCATACCCAAACTGTCTCAGAGCCAAGAAAGGGTTGTAGGTAATGCCTCCCCTAATGCCTAGTAGAGGGACATTAGGGAATTCTCCACAACGGTCAATGATGATAACATTTTCTCAGGATCGAGAACACCAATGAACATCTGAATGTGTAAGGGTCATCAACCGTTGTGACCACCTCAGACCTTGCTCATTCTTCAAAACTGATTAGGGAATATGAGAAATAAACCATCTTGCCAGTAGAGGAGTACAGCACATGAGAACACCTCTTTTCCTCATTGTTCTAGTGTGAAATGAGTGGAGGATATCCCCAAGCAATGTAGGCATCGGGTTGCGAGCCATGAAAATTTTGACAGCATTCACATCTATAAGTTGGTCAGGGTTTGGGAACAAGACCAACCCATAGATGAGAAGAGCTATAATCTCCTCAAAAGCTTGTAAGTCCAATGAATTCCAGCAGCTTTGAGCTTTCTCAAACAGAAACTTTTCCAAGAAACCCTTGACACCACTTCTAGTTTCCCAATGGTCTATGATATTAGATGGTTGCAAGTGCAGGGCTTGAGCAACATCTTTAGGCTTTGGATCTCTTTCCGTACCGTTGAAAGGTAGTTGATGGAGAATAGGAATCCTCAGGAGTTGAGAAAATTCCTCCAAAGTGGGCACAAGCTGGTAATCAGGAAATGTGAAGCAGTGGTGTAGGGGGTCAAAGAACTGGAAGAGAACTTTCCCCATGTCTTCCTCAGTGTTGGTGTTAACTAAGTTGAGAAGACGACCATGCCTCTCGGTGAATGGAGAATTCTTAGGAATCCTTGAAACTAGCTCCTTGAGTTGAGGAGGAATTCTTACAAGGTTGACTTGAATTGTTTTCCTACGAAGTGAATCCATTGCCTACAAAATAGGAACAAAGATGAAGATCCAAATCCTTGAAATGGTTAGTGGATGCATATGATGCTTCATGATGTCATGATGTCATGATGTTATGCACAAGTATATATGTACAAACAAGCCACACAAGTTCTTAGTTTCAGGCTTGCACGGGGTTTCATAGGTAAGTACCCTCTTGAAGTTTAGTTGGCTCAACCTGTCCTATAAATAGTAACCAGGTTCTAAGGAGCTCAATATCACCGAATTATTTTCTGTGTTCATTGTTTTAGTTTAGCCACTTTACTGGCGACCGAAATATTCCAAGAAAACAACCCTCAATGAGTGTAGTATCGAGTATCTACCAACTTCGGACTGCACCAAAGCCGGTCATCTCACTACCCCTAAAAAGGCCAAGTTGGTCAAGTAAAGGTTCTAAAAGTCCATTAGTGCTTCATGACATCACTCAGCGGCCCCGTATTCTCTTTGATTAACTCAAAGGATACCGGTACCCACAAATATGTCGCACTAATATAGCTATTGATTCAACCATGTCAGTATACCCCGCACAGTTTCCATAACATATTTCTATTTACCTATGAATGTTTCCCAAATCCGGGTAAATGATTCAAACCCAAACAATAGAAACAAATGTAAAGCAATCAAGTCAAACAATGAAAGCATGTAAAGGTGATCTAAACCCTAAGGTATCCCCACTTTTTATTATTATCCCCAACAGGGTCGCCAGTTCTGTGATGCGGTGGGAGAACTGACTTGAGGTTTTTGCGTTTTGTGTTTGCAAATGTTTCAGTTTAGCAAGAGTCACCATCGACTTTTATTTTATCCAAAAGGAAAGGTAAAAAAGCACAGGAAAGACCTTAGAGATTGTTTTTGGGTTCGGGGGGTAGATTATGAAAAGGGAAGGTGCTAGCACCCTTTTCATCCATGGTTTTCCATGGGCTCTTAGTTACTTGTTTTAGATCACTTGCTTCTGCTTTTCAATTGTTTGAAATGGTGCTTTTGTATGTGGTTTTGAAAGTATTTTTAAAAGAGGCCTTTGTCTAGGCAACCTTTGTAATGATTCTTGTTTGAATATATACAAAGGTGTTTGTCTTTTGAAAAATGTTTCAATGTTTGAAAGTTTGTTGGGAAATTGTTTTGAAATTGTGTTGTGTGTTTTTTTTGAAAATAACAAGGATGATCTGCAAGTTTGATCAAGTAACTAGGAGTTGTCTACCCTACTCAAAGATCTTTCCTACACATTTTTATTCCTTTGACATTGTTGTTTTACCATTGCATTTGGTAAACAACCCTGTCTTTGGATGTTAAACGGGACAGACGCGGGTCATCGTATGACCATGATAACAATATTGCCAAGTATCTTACCAAGTTTTTTGAGGGTCTAGATCATTTTTGTATAGGCAACCAAGATAGCATCATCGAGGGACTATGATCTTTTTGTTTTGTTTTTGTTTTGCAAAGATACCTAGCATGCATACCATGGCCATGTTTTTAAGGCAACAAGTGGATGAAACCCTAGGGGTGCTTGTGTGCATTGTATTGTCATTTTTCATGCATTTTTGTCTTGTGTTTAGGTCTTGCTATTTGTTTGATTTTGTTCTTTGCATACAAAACCCTAATTTACTATCATGGCATTTGAAAGCGATAAAATGCGTAAAATTAAATCTAAGACCATTACAACATTATTATGGGGAGAGGGGTACAAGTTTGAATAAGGGGATATTGCTCAAAAATAAACCCTAAAACTATTACAACCATATTGAATTTATTGTACAAAATAAATAAATGGCAAATATTTAGATATGCAAATAAATGTAAATATGCAAAAATGTTTTTGTATTTATTTTATGTATGAGAAAATAAGTTTATTTAATTCTTAAAAATAAGAAAATAAAAATGATTATTTTTGGAAAGGGAGGGAACCCTAATTTTTGGTTTTAAGAAAATATATATTCTATATTATTTATTTATGTACAAGAAAATAAATAAAAATATATACAAAATGTTAAAAAATTAAAATGTGTGAGAAAATATTATTTAAGTGTATAAATAATAAAAATAAAAATATATGATATTTTTATATTATTTATAAATTTATTTAAGAAAATAAAAGTATATATTATTTAATAAACTATTCTTATGCCAAAAAAATAATAAAAATAATAAAATAAAATGTGAAAATTTAAGAAAATATTTTTGGTGATTTTTAATATTTAGAAAAAATAAATAAAGTCAGAAAATATAAAAGAAATAGAAAAATATGCAAAAATAACACAAATGGGCCAAGGGGTGCAAAAAGCAAGCATGAGGGGTGTCAAAAGCAAGGCAGGTCAGGCTCAGCCCACGTTCCAGCTTCATCCCTGACCTTTGAACAAAAATGCACGCGTTCTGCAACTCAAACTGTATCTCCTGCATACGTGCTTAAAAACAAAAACTTGCAACATGAAAGTTATAGCTTATCATCACATGATTCTAACCATATAAAAAACTTGATCTAACTCTAAGAAACCAGGGAGAATTTTATTGCCCCCAATTTCTAACCTAAAAAATTCAGCAACTTCAACATCCAAATTCTCCTAGCTTGGTTAACATAAATGAATTCTACGCATGTGTACAGTTCAAGGACATTAAGGGATACATTTTTGCTTCACAAACCTAAGCCTAATGATTCCTAAATAAGAAGATAGAAGTTTTAAAAATACCTATTTCAGTCAAGTTCGAATATGGCAATGCATCAACTTTTAGTGAGGCCTGAGGTTCTTTTGAGCTTGCTTGATGTTCCCTTGACCTTTCCCAATGCTTAGCTTGCTTTGAAAAGGCTTGAATCTCCTTGTAGAAGTCAACCTGCAAACTCAGAATTTAAAAATGGTGAAGCTTGAAAATGAAGTTACAGTTGATGAACAATGGCTGGGATAGTTCAGGTGGGTTGTTTAGAAAGTGTTTGAAGTGGTTTGGGACAAAACGCACGAGGCAATGTGAAGATGGCTTGAGTTCTGCAGGGCTTACCCTATTTTGGGATGAAGTTAGTGTTTTAGTGTTTTAGGGTGTTTGAGAGGCTTGTAGCTCGTGTTTATGGCTTGATATAATTTGTTGAACTTGTTTTAAATGTGCACAAAGCTTGCTCTTATCAGATTGCAAAGTTATGGACCTTTTGCAAGTTGACTTGTTTTTTAAGCAAAAGTTGGAATTGACAATGCCAAGGTTGTACAAGCTAGCTTAAGGCCTGCTGATAGTTGGTACATCTTTCCTGATATTAGTGAACTTTGTTTGCATAAAGAAATCAGGTCCATGGCTCAAGACAAACAAAATTGCCAAAAGCATGCTTTATGTAAATGGTATTGCCACCTTTATGCCATTTTTGGAATAGTTCTTTGTACAATGCTCTAAAGCTCAGAACAAAGCCTTAATCCAATGTGTTTGCATTTAATTTATGAGTGTAGAAAGGATTATAACCTGTAAACCAAGTACAAGCATGTTCCAAACTGATTTGCAACTTGTATCAACATGAAAAATGCCATGGACAAAAGTGATAATTTCCCATTTTCATTCCTTCGATTCTCCCTAACCATAAATGATCTTGGAGAGTTCTTAGACATTTTGGAAAGCTTGTAACATTATCTACAATACATATTTGAAATTAATTTTGAGATTCCACTTGGAACTATGTGAAAAGTTATGATGAAGATAGGTCAAAATCCTGCCTAAACTACGGCAAAATTTCACTAAGTTAGAAAGTTTTTGGACCCTTATTCACAAAATCATAACTTGAGATCCAAGCATCTTTTGGGAAAACTTTGTGAATAAAAGTTGTAGATTTTGTGGAGGAATTCAACTTTAATGTTGTAAGTTTTCTTTGAATCCAATTGTATCATGGTGAAAAAGTTGGGAAACGTTGGGAAAAAATAAGAAATTTTCATAACTTAGAAAATTTCTAAGTTATGAAAATTTTCCATTTTAAACCCTAATTTCCAAAATTACGTTTCTTGGTGAACAAGTTTCATGTTTTGACACATATTGATGAAAAATGACCCTTGGCACTTGATTTTGACCAAAAAGTCAAAGTTTGACTTTTTAGTGTACAGTTGATTTTTGATCAGTTGACTGGAAAATTCATTTGTCAATCCAATGCATTTGAGATCCTTTGAACCTTGTGATTAGGTCAGGATGATGCCATTGAGTCCTTGAAACCATGCTTGAACCCAATTTTCCATTGGCTAGGTTAAAAATCAGAAATTGCCCTTCTACAGTCAAAACCCTAATTTTGACCATTTTGCCCTTTTGATGATCTGATCAAATTTCTTGAGGAGTTGTGGTCCAAACTTGATCAAATGATTCATATGAGTCTATAATGTTGTTGTGGATCAAAAATTATGAGGTTTGACTGTAAATTGGCCACAATTGACTTTTTCCCCAATACAGTTGATTTTTAGGTCAACTGTCCAATTGATTGGGCAAAAATTTGATTCAAGGCTTGAAACTTGGTATGGGCAAACTTATAAGTCCAAAATTAAGTATGAAATTCACATGAGACATTGGAAGTCCAAAAATACCTGTGCAAACTCAAACCCTAATTTTAGGTCAACAGTGCAAGGAGATGTCTTGAGTTGAGCAAACCCTAATCTGGTCTTGAGTCCAAGCAGTCTTGTGAGGAGAATCTTGATAAAATGAGAGGGAAAATTTTGGGGTACAACAGATCCCATCAAATACATATTCGAGAAGCCCGGTCTCTCCGGAAGGATAGCCTGATGGAAAATGGTCTTGACAGAATACGACATTCAGTACACCACTCAGAAAGCAATCAATAGAAGTGTACTTGCGGATCATTTGGCTCATCAAGTTATAGAAGACTACTAGTCTATGAATTTGAGTTCCCGGACGAGAACATTATGCTGGTCACATATTATGAAGAACCTGGACCGTATGAAGGACCTGAGCCAGGATCCCGATGGATTATGGTTTTCGATGGATCTTCTAACGCACTTGGCAACAGAATCAATGTTGTAATTATCTCTCCCTAGGGTTGCGATACACCCTTCACCTCCAGATTGTGCTTCGGCTGTACTAACAACATGGCAGAATATGAAGCACGCATCATGGGTATCAAAGCTGCTATCGATCTAAGAATCAAGTTCTTGAACGTACATGGGGACTCAACTCTGGTAATCAGTCAGGTTAAGAGAGAATTGGATACGAAGCATCCGAATCACATTCCTTATAGAGAGCATGTGCTGGCCTTAATTCCATACTTCGAGGAAATCACTTTTGAGCACATCCCAAGAGAAGAGAATCAATTAGTAGAAACATTGGCTACTATGTCATCTATGTTCATAGTCAGATGGGACAATGAAGGTCCTCAACTACCATTGAGAAACTAGATGAACCAGCATACTGCTACGAAGTTGACACTGAAGGAGTAGAAGAAAGGCCTTGGTTTCATGAAGTAAAAAGGTACCTCGAAGAACAAGGATACCCTGATGGTGCATCTATCAATGACAAGAAATTCCTACGGAGGTTCTCTCCTAAGTTCTTCCTGAGCAACAAAATTTTATACAAGCGCAATCACCATTCAACTCTGCTTCACTGTATGGACAAGAAGGAAGCTGAAAATATCATGGAATATATGCATGAAGGTATCTTTGGTACTCACTCCAGCAGACATACTATGGCTAAGAAGGTTTCGAGAGCGGGTTACTATTGGTCAACTATGGAAACTGATTTCCATCATCACTCCAGAACCTGTCACAAATGCCAGACCTATGCCAAAAAAGTACATGTGCATCTGGTTCCTCTGAATGTCTTGACTGCTCCTTGCCCATTTGCAATGTGGGGCATTGATATGATCGGAGAAATAAAGCCTACTGCTTCTAATGGACATCGCTTCATCCTCGTCACCATTGATTGTTTCACTAAATGGGTTGAAGCGGCCTCATTTGCCATCGTTACCAAGAATGTTATGGCTCGATTCATCAAGCATAACCTTATCTGGCGGTACGGAATCCCTGAAAGAATTATTACGAACAATGGTACCAATATCAACAATACTATGATCATGAAACTCTGCACACAGTTCAAGATCAACATCATAATTCTTCCCCGTATCGACCGAAGATGAAAATGTCGTAGTGGAAGCCACCAATGTAACGCCCGTAATTTAATTAATTATTTAATTAAATTATTTTTGTAATATTTGAGAGGTTATGTTGTGATTAGTTGGAATTTATTATTGTAAGTGGTGAAATAATATTAGAAGTATAATATTATTTGATGTGGGCTTGTTTTAGAGGAATAGAAGTAATAAGGGGGTGTATTAGTTTTAAGCCCAATAAGGATTAATGAGAATAATATGTTATTTTATTATTGTTAGAAATAACAAGAAAGAAGAAGCAGTAAGAAGAATAAGGGTTGGAAAGAAGAATGTGAAGCTGTTGGAAAAGAGGAAGAACGGAAGAACGGGAATTCAACCGGAAGTTATAGAGCGACCTTCAATCCAAGGTAAGGGTGGGGTTCTGAATCTATAATTGGGTTTATGATAAATGGTATGTGGGGTTGGATGTGAAAGTGTTGTTTTGTTCATGATTGAATTATATGATGTTGTATGATGATAATTGATGAATTATAGATGAATAATGACGTCCCGATGATGTTTAATTGACGTAGAACTATAGGATAATTATAAGAGATGATTTTCTATGATTAGGAGATGTTTTTAGGGCTTAAGGTATGGAAACCGTAGTGAAAATGCAGAGAAAATCGCAGAAATTATGCATGACATAGCAGTATGTGTCGATCCCAAATGGTATGTGTCGATACAAGCAGGTCTCTAGACTCAGGATGAGTCGACACGAAGGAGTCGTGCGTCGATACATGAGGACTTTTAGACTCAGGATGAGTCGATACGTAGGAGCATGCGTCGATACATGTTGTGTGTTAGACTTAGGATGAATCTATACAAGAGAGGATGCATCGACTCATGTTGCGAGTTCAGTTCAGTACGCGTCGTTCCAAGGCGTTATGCGTCGATCCATGTTGTCTGGTTTTTGGCAGAATCAGTTTGAAGATACTGTAACTTGAGTTTTCGGACTCCGTTTGAGGTGCCATTCGAAGCATTAAATAGCTAACGTGATGAGCTTTATTCTTAAGGATTAAAATGAAGAATATGAAAGATAATCCTAGTGTTTAAGTTAGGAATAAGATTAGATCCCGTGTTGATCGTTATGTCGGATTTCGTGAAGAATGATGAGGATGAAACATTTAGAGATTTCTGTGCAGTAGTAATAGTGGGATTAATGATGATGATGACGTGTTATTACAGATAGTAATATGTAGAGGTCTAGTGATTTAGAAGTAAGCCTTTGATGGTTAATTAATTATAGGCAATATCATGTTGAAGGCCTATGGCCAACGTTCTGAGATTGATGAGTTACTGTTATATTACTGTACGACTGAGTTGTTGATAAGATGATGCTAATGAGATTATGTTTGATGATTTATGATGATAAATGATGTTGATGAACGATGTTGATGAAAAGATGTTGAGATGCTTTTAAGATGTAGGCTTTTGGCTAACGATGATGTTGTATTGAGATGTTGTCAGTTATGGTGTTATTATTACATTCATGATTGTGTCACTTACATTGCATTTTGAGATGGAGCTTATGCTCGTTGAGATGACTTGTATTGGAGAATATTGAGATGAACGCCTATGCCTTGCTGATGCCTCTATTAATTGGAAATTTTTGAGATGGGAGTTCTGCTCCAATGGTACCACATGCATTTGCATAGTATTGAGTCGCATTATTTGAGTGCATAAAGAAGTTGTGCATTAATGTTGTGAATGTGTATTATTGTTGCAACTATTGCTGATTATGAGATGAGAAGTGGTGATGTATGTGATCTAATTTAATATATTAATTACCATACACTTTATTATATTTTTAGATATCTCACACCTTCTGTTTGAATGTTACCCTTACGTTGGTAATGTGCAGGTAATCGAGAGTGAAGATTGTATACCTTCAATAGTTCGAGTTGATGTCATTGCTCTGTATGTAACACTCGGGGGGATGAACGCTTGTTGCTTTTGATTGTTGATTATTCAGTTGTTGAACTTTAAGTTTCTTATTATTAAATATGTGCCGTTTCGAAGTTGTTGTAACAATGATAAAGATGTTATTAAGAATTTCACTGCGTAGATGTTAAATTGTTGAATTATTTAATTAAAGTTGTTATGATGATGGTCCATCCGATGTTTTAAAGTCTTACGTATCCACGATGAATGTAATGAGTTTTGAATGATGAATTTTTTGACATCCTGATTCGTTTGCATGAATGATTTTATAACTCTGATTTATTTATATAATTGCCGGGTAGAATTGGGGTGTTATAGCCAACAAGAACATCAAGAAGATTATACAGAATATGACGGTGATGTATAAAGATTGGCATGGGATGTTACCATTTTCTTTTCATGGCTATTTCACTTCAGTATAGACATCAAGTGGGGAAAACCCATTCTCTCTAGTCTACGGTATAGAAGTTGTCCTACCTATTGAAGTTCATATTCCTTCTCTAAGGATCATGAAAGATGCAGACTTAGACGAAGACGAGTGGATTCAGACTAGGCTAGACCAAATAAGCTTGATCGACGAGAAAAGGCTTGTGGATGTTTGTCATGGTCAGATGTATCAGAAGCGTATGATCAAAACCTTTAACAAGAGAGTCAAGCATTGGGTATATCAGGCTGGTGACTTGGTAATAAAGCGCATCATCCTACCATAAGGTGATCCCAGGGGCAAATGGACTCCCACCTATGAAGGGCTATTTTTAGTCAAGAAAATATTCTCTGGAGGCGCTATGATACTTACCACCATATATGGTGAAGATTTTCCGCACCCTGTGAACGCGGACATAGTCAAAAGATATTACGCATGAAAGTGACCCGCTAGGTTGAATGGCCTGGGAAAAAATAAGGGGATCCTGACAAACCAAAAGGGTTTGGGGAAAAATTAGGGATATATATATATATATATATATATATATATATATATATATATATATATATATATATATATATATATATATATATATATATATATATATATATATATATATATATATATATATATATATATATATATATATATATATATATATATAAAGATTGTACACCCGGTAAGTCCAAAACCTGAAAAGGCGGCTTGGGCAAAAAAGGGTATCGCAATGGACTGAAAACCCAAAAGGGCGGTCCAGGAAAAAGTTAGGGATTAAAGTGTAAGACTATGTCCCGTTGTATCATCTACTTACATCAAGCTTTACTACCAACGTCAAGGGCAAATGGTACATATCAATTCAGTCAACTTCTTCCGACAACAACGGATGAGATGCTCGAAGACATAGGGGAAATATCAGAGCTGAAACCCGACAGGATCGTTCACACATAGCTATATGTTTTGTTTTTTACTTTATACTCTTTTCATTTTTACGAAGACTTCCTCTTACTAGAATTTGTGTCTCTTTGTACAAAACTGCCTGTTTATAGGCAAATTATCAATACAAATCAATTTCAAAACTCAAATTTTGTTTTACTTTTCTGTTTTGTTTGCAAAAACGTCCAATGACTAAATTGAATGAACATATGCATATGAATATGATTATTATGAACAAATATATGCATAAAACAGGAATAAACATTTACTCAAGACTCTAGGAGTTGGGATAACGTTCAAGTCATCCACAAATCTCCACAAAGAAATCCCCACAGAGCGCCCTTCACAAGCTCATCCCCGACAAAGATACGTTCCCCACAAGCCTAATACGTCTTCAAGACATGAATTGGGGTATCCTTCAACTATTAACGTAATCATACTCCCCAGCAGATCCCCCTAGCGGATAAAGGAGTTTGATCATTTCTCCAGCATATAGTGGAAACTTCCTCCGTACAGCCTACAGAATTCCAATCCTCATCAGAGATCATGTCCTCAGCACAATTCACTAGAATTTAATTCCCCAGCTGAATTTATTTCTTCAAACACTATAAAACCCCCGCAAAATTCTCTTTTCCTCAGCAAAGTATATTCCTCCAGCAGAGCTCATTTCCTCCAGCAGAATATAATTATCCAGCAGGTTTTATTTCCCCAACGGAATTTAATTTCCCAAACAGAGTTTATTTCTCCAATTACTGCAAATCCCTGGCAAGGTTCTCTTCTCCAGCAAAAAATAGTCCAGGTTGCTTTCCCCAGAGAGTTGCTATGAAATCTGAAACCGGGCCATATATCATTTAACTTTGCATCCCCGTAAGAGTTGACATCCATATCAGAAACTCGGTCATACAACACCTCTGTAGATTGTCTATCTCTTTTGTCCCCAGTAAGGGTATAAAGAAACTAAACTCCCCAGTAGAGCGATGAACGACCAGTGTTCCTAAACTCTTCTATCCCCAAGCAGAAGTCAAAAATTTCCAGCGGAGTATCCTCAAAATAGAAAGCAAGAATCCCCAGCAGAGATATTCTACACAAGATTGAAGATTCATATTCTTCATCCTCAACGACAACTGGGAATTTATTTTCCCCAATAAAAGATGTTATAAAAAGCTACCAATACGCTTCAACGATATATCAATTCATACATCATTTACAAAATATCATAGCATATACATATAAGACACATTCTTATTTATTTTGAGAACATCATTACACAATGCATTACATACATCATGATATTGCATACAACCAACTCTTTATCTTTTCAGGTAAAAGTCTACAAACAGACGAATATCATCAGCAATTCTCAAACAGGTCGTAGATTAATTCCCGAAACAGGACGGGGCAACTATCTATATGACCAAGTTCAAGATTAAATCCTGAAACAAGACAGAGCAACTATTTGTATGATCAGGCGGTATGAATTCCCAAAACAAGACGAGTTCGCCAACAGGAAGCAGGTCAGAGATTAATTCTCGAAACAAGACGGGGTAACTATCTGTATGATCGAGTAAAGATTAATTCCCGAAATAGGACGAAGAAACTAACTATATGACCAGGAAAAGATTAACTCCCGAAACAGGACGGGGAAACTATCGACATGACCAGGTGGTATGAATTCCCGAAACAGGACGAGTTTACCAACCAAGAGCAGACTATAGATCAACTCCCAAAACAGGATGAGGAAACTATCGACATGACCAGGTGGTATGAATTCCCGAAACATGACAGGTTTACCAACAAAGAGCAGATTATAGATCAATTCCCGAAATAGGACGGGGTGACTATCTACATGACAAGCATTTCCCTCATAGACTGAATTCTGACAAGCATTTCCCTCAGAGGCTAAATCTGACAAGAAGCTACTCAAATACCTTCCCCATAGGTTTATTCTGGAAATTATTCTTCAGATACAATCAAGCGTAGACTCACTCTGATACTCCTATCAAGAGTTACCTTAGATGTCATCTATAAGCCCATCTCCGACGATATTATGTCACCTCTATGAATGGCATCTTTAATCCCATTCAAGCAATATCATGCGAGTGCAAATTTTTGGGCACTTAAGTGTTAAATCATCTTTTACCTTTAGGTCACGAATGGCGAACATGCCAATCTAACTCCTCAGGTTTAAGAAGATTGAATAGGGGCTGCTATTGTACCCCAAAATTTGCCTCCCTTTTCTTCGAGACATTTCTCCTAGGGTTCTCAAAGGCTCAAGGTTGCTCAAGAATTGATCAGACAAATTCTCCTCTTAAGCAATGGGTCCACAACTTGGGTTTCATCTTTCACATGGAAATTTTGGTTCCTAAGGTCTCAAATGGAATTCATGGTATATTATATGTATCAAAGGATGCTCATATCAAGTTTCAAGCCTTGCATCACAAGTTTGCTAAGTCAATGGCTCAGATGAATGAAAATCAACTCTATTAGGTAAAAAGTCTAATGTGGTCAACATACAGCAAAACTTCAAGATTTTTAGTCAACATCGAGGTTTTGAAGTCATATTCATCATTTTATCAAGGGTTGATCATGATTCATCAAAAAGACTGTCAAATCATCAAAAGTCAAAAGTTGCCAAATTAGGGTTTTTCTTAGGAGAAGTCAACTGGACTTTGACCAAGCATAACTTTCACATGTTTCATCAGATATTCCCCAACTAAAGCTCATTTTGAATGAAATTAAATTCTCTACAACTTTGTATCTCTAAGCTCGGGTCCAAAAAATACTTCATTTGAGATATATGGGCCAAAATATTATATAGGTCATTTCAAAAGTCAACAAAAAAACATTTTTTGTCAAGGCAACTTACATCAAAACAAAGTCTCCAAATGCAAAAATTATCAAAAGATAGATTGTAGAGGACATCTTAAGCTTTTCGAAAAGTCCAAGATGACCTTCAAAAGATGAAAATTGAGAGAATTATGACTATTTCAAGTTGGGAAATTTTGAGCAAATGTATGAAGTTCAAATTGAGCAAACTTGATATTTTGGGCTAATGGGCTGTTGTTTCAGAGTCCAAGCGTGTACTACACTCCTTATGCACCTCAAGACTTTTTCACACACATACCTTTGGTTTATTATATTTTATTTTTGATTTTTATTATTTTAAAAGTCAAAATAAGATAAAATAAGACAAGGTTTTTGACACAAGTCCAAGCCCATATTTTTGACCTAATTCCATGCTATATATTCTTCTCAAATCAAACATGAACGACACGAACTCTTATACCAAGAAGCTTGCCCAAAAATATCAAAATTCTCAAGAAACCTAAGGCAACTTGAAACATTATTTACAGTTCCTTTCACTACAAACTAACCATCCCATTCGCTTCCAGGAACATCATAGGGTAAGGTTGGACCGATTGCAATGATCAAAAGGGCATGAAAAATCGCATATACCTCACCAGTTTCTTACATTGCATGAGTTTTGTATTCTTGTTTTTCACTGCATTTTAATATCTACTAACTCCATTTATGTGTTTCTGAGGTTCAAAAGGGCAGAAAAAATCCATTGTGGAAGTCCCATGCTGATCGAATCATAAGTTGCCATGTCCATACCGTTTTGAATAATTCTTATCGAATCTCATTTTGCAGCACAATTCAGCCCAAAAAAACCCTTCCATTGAATTCACAGGGTTGGATTTAGGGGGGTAGGGTATTCCTGGAATGCTAATATCTAATGTTTCGCAAGTTTGAGGAAAAGAGGCAACCGGAGAAGACAACCGGAGCTAGGGCTTCGGCGCCTCTCCGGTCCAAAAAATGTTCTTATATTATAATTAATTCGTTTCATATAAATCATCAAATGTATTACCGCCCCAGCGGTTGAAGCGCGCGCGATAAGACAGTATTATTCCAAGGCGTGGGTTTGATCCCATCCTTTTGGCATTTTGATATTTTTTATGATTTTCCTTGTTTTGCAGATTGTAAAACACGTTGATGCTATTCCTTGACACCAAGGCGCGTCTAAACCGGTGGTAAACTTATTGGTTTAAAGTTTTATGGGTGTGGGTTCAACACCTACCCCTGCCAATTTTGGTTTTTTTCTCCTTAATTCTCTTTTCTTATTACTCTTTTTCTCTTCCTTTTTTCCAACTTCACAAAAATATTTAACAAAACCTCATTTCTATTATAAAACCTAATTTAGGTTTTTTGTAGGTTTTTTTTCACTAACCTTTTTTAATTAAAATCAAATTAGTTTTTTTTAGGTTTTAATTAACCCTAATTAATTTTTTAGGTTTTTTTAATCAATCAATTTAGGTTTGTTTTAGGTTTATTTTCACTAATTAATCTTTTTTAATTAAAATCGAATTAGTTTTTTAGGTTTTATTAAGTTAATTAATCAATTTCTCTATTTATTTAATTAAAATTAATTAGGTTATTAGGTTAACCGCAAAACCTTTTTATCAAGAAAATCGCCAAAAACAATTTCCTCCTCCTTTCGCTTTCCTATCTTATATTTTCGCGTGATTTTCCTTTCTCGCATTTTTTCCATGATTATTGTAACCGCTCATAGTTTGTAATAGTAATTAGGGTTTTATTCTCCACATATTATTAATTATGTATCTCTCCCAAGACTCTGTAATAGCATAGAATTTTAATTTTTCGCATTTATACTTTATGCCTTGAATATTGTTGTACCTCAAAATTTTCCCTCCCTTTTCTTCAAAACATTCTCCTAGGGTTCTCAAATGTTCAAGGATGCCCAGGAATTGATCAGACAAATTCTCCTCCTAAGCAATGGGTCCACAACTAGAGTTTCATCTTTCATAATGAAGTTTGGATTTCTAAGGTCTCAAATGGAATTCATGGTCTCTCATATGTATTTAGAAATGCTCATATCAAGTTTCAAGTCTTGCATTACAAGTTTGCTCAGTCAATGACTCAGATGATGGAAAATCAACTGTATTGGGTAAAAAGTCAATTATGGTAAACATACAGTCAAACTTCAAGATTTTTGGTCAACATCAATATTTTGAAATCATATTCATCATTTGATAAAGGTTGATCATGATTCCTCAAGAAAAGCCCTCAAATTATCAAAAGTCAAAAGTTGCTAAGTTAGGGTTTTCTTAGGAGAAGTCAACTGAACTTTGACCAAGCATAACTTTCACATGCTTCATCAGTTTTTCTCTAAACAAGGCTCATTTTGAAGAAAAATAAATTCTCTATAACTTTTCAACTCTAAGCTCAAGTCCAAAAAATACTTCATTTGAGAGATATGAGCCGTTACATTACAGGTCATTTCAAAAGTCAACAAAATACACTTTTTGTCAAGGAAACTTACATCAAGATAAAATCTCCAAATGAAAAAATGATAAAAAATAGGGATTGTAGAGGACATCTTGAAGTTTCTAAAAAGTCCAAGATCACCTTCAAGAGATGAAAATTGAGAGAGTTATGACCAGTGCAAGTTGGGAAATTTTGAGCAAATGCATGAGGTTCAAATTGAGCAAGCTTGATATTTTGGACTATTGGCCATTGTTTTAAAGTCCAAACATGTATTACACTCCTTATATACCTCAGATCTTGTTCATGCACCCCTTGGTCTATTTTATTTTAATTATTTTTTATTTATTCATTATTAATTCAAAAATAAATAAGATAAAATATAAGGCTTCTAACACAAGGTCCAAGCCCATATTTTGTGACCTAATTCCACATTATATAATCTCCACTCTTCATACAAGCCAGCAATGAAACCCTTGCCTCAAAAAAATTGTCCAAAAACCTCAAGTTTTTCCAAGAAGCCTAAAAACTTGAAACCCTATTCCTAATCCCTTTCACTACAAACTAGCCACTTCATTCACTCCCATCAATCATACAGAGTAAGAAGGGATCAAGTTTGATGGTTCAAAGCTTACGAAATATGCATGCATTTATCACCGATTTCATGATCTTTACAAAACTCGTATTTTTATTTTTGTTTTGTTTTAAGCCATACTAATGCCGTTAATATGTTCATGAGATATGTTTATACAGGTTTGGATCATTATAATGATCCCATGCAATCCAAATCGTGAGATTCCATACTTGCACCAATTCTCATCTCTTTCCTTAGACCTCTCAAACCAGGCCGTTTCAGTAAAAAATGATTATCCTATTAAACTCGCAACCCTCAATTTAGGGGGGTAGGGTACTTTTGACTTTATAATGGTTGCTATTTTGTAGGAGCGAAGGATTGAATCATCGGAGAAGACGACCGGAGCTAGGGCCCCGACGCCTCTCCGGTCTATGCCTTTTTGCATAATATTTATTTTATTTGTTTTAGTATAATAAATGAATGTATTACCGCCCCAACGGTTGAAGCGTGCACGTTAAGTACTTACTATGCCAAGACGTGGGTTCGATCCCAGCCTTTTTTCATTTTGATGTTTCTTCTGATTTATTTGTTTTGCAGGTTATTTAGCGCGCTGATTCCTTGTCCTTGTCACAGGCGCGCGCCTGGCTTAGTGGTTAGCATACTGGCTGGAAGTTACAAGGGCGTGGGTTCAACACCCACCCCTACCTTTTGATTTATTTTCTTCCAATTCTCTCTTCTTCTTACTCTTCATCCTAAAACCTTTTTTTATGAAAACCTTTTTTACAAAACCTTTTTTCGAAAACCTTTGATAAACCCTAATTAATTTTTAGGTTTTATTTAATTAACCCTAATTAATTTTAGGTTTTTATTTAATAAATTAACTTAGCTTTTTAGGTTTTTCACTAAACTTTCTTTTTTAATCAAAATCAATTTAGGGTTTGTTTAAATTAATCAATTTATTTTTAATTAAGTAAAATTAATTAGATTTTTTAGGTTAATCACAAACATTTTTTTCATAAAAAAAAAACAACAAAAGAATATTTCCTTTCCCGTCGATTCCAATTTTTCCTTTGATGTTGTGTTTGCGAATTTTTATCATTATGTAACTGCTTACGGCGTGTAATAAATAATTAGGGTTCTACTTTTCCCGCGTTTTATTATTTGTAACCCCATTCCCAAAGCCTTGAAATAGCGTAGGATTTTACTTTTCTGCACTTATACTTTTATGCTTTGTATATAATTGTTTAGCTAATAGGATTGTATGGCAAGAATAAAAGCAAACGATAGCTAACTTAATGTAATATAAATAACTGAAATCAAAACACTCTTCACACTTGCACCTCTAGGGTTACCTCACTTGTTGCCTTCAGAACGAAAAACAATCATGTCCCTCGAACGTGGGGACGCCTTAGCATTGCCCCTCGAAATCAAAGATCGTAGTCCCTCGATGATCCTTTCGATGTTGCCTTCGGTAAACGATCTAGTCCCTTACAAAATTTCTAAAGCGCCCCTACAAGTTGCCTTTATGACTGACCGATGACCCACACCTGTCCCTTCAGATCCAACGATAGGGCTTCCTAATAACAAAAGGCTTTAAGTAGGTAGACAGTTGTTAATCGCTTTCTCACAAGGAAAAACATATTTTTCACACAAACATTTTCAAAAATATTTTCAAACAAACACTTTGTACACATTCTTAACCAATACAAGAATCATTACAAAGGTTCCTTACTATTGGCATTTTCAAAATATTTTTCAAACACACATTCACAAAGCATTCTTCAAAACAAAGTGAGCTAGCGATTAAGAGCCCGTAGATAACTACGGATGAAAAGGGTGCTAACACCTTCCCTTTTAATAACCTACCCCCCGGACTCAATAAATCTCAAAGGTCTTTCCTGTTCTTTTCACCCTTTCCTTATTGGATAAAAGAAAAGTCGGTGGTGACTCTTGCTATCCGCAACATTTGCGATAAAATGCGAAACCAAGTCACTTCTCCCACCGTATTACATATATATAATTCTTTAGTAACTAGGATTGTATGGCAAGATAAAACAAATCAGTAGCTAACCCTAATCAAAGATAAAGAATACTTGAATCACAACACACTTTGCACACCCGTACCTCTAGGGTAACCTCCCTTGTTGCCTTTCGGAAAACAGTCATGTCCCTTGAACATGGGGACAATTTAGAAATGACCCCCGATTAAAAAGATCGTAGTCCCTCGATGACCCTTTCGATGCTGCCTTCGGTAAACGATCTAGTCCCTTACGAAATTGCGAAAGCACCCCCTACAAGTTACCTTCTATGACTGTACGATGACCCATGACTGTCCCTTCACATCTAATGATAGGGCTTCCTACTAACTAATGGTAGGATAGCACTAAATAAAGGAGAAGGGAAATTACAAGAAATACCTTGAGTAGGTAGAACGCTCGTAGTCGCTTGCTCACAAACCTTTTTAAAATAAAACATTTTTTCACAAACACTCTTCAAAATATTTTTAAAAACACTTTGTATGCATTCTCGAGGATAGATACGAGAATCATTACAAAGTCTTGCCTTACTATTGGCATTTTCAAAATATTTTCAAGCACACATTCTCAAAGCATTTTCAAAATAAACTGAGCTAGCGATTAAGAGCCCGTAGATAACTACGGATGAAAAAGGTGCTAACACCTTTCCTTTTCATAACCTACCCCCCGAACTCAAAATTCTTAAAGGTCTTTCTTGATCTTTTCACCCTTTCCTTATTGGATAAAAGAAAATCCGGTAGCGACTCTTGCCATCCGTAACATTTGCGATAAAATGCAAATCAAGTCAGTTCTCCCACTGTATTACATCCACCTACATTGATAGGTGACCAAATTTTTGAAAAGGTAAAAATATATGAGTACTCAGTTTGGCAAGTATTTTGCACATACGCTTGTCAAAGGTGGGTTGAAGAAGAGGTCAGTGTAGGTGTTTAGGTATTGGCTTGCATTTTTGGTAAATCTCAAGTGTATGTGTGAATGTCATGACTGATGTCACAACATTCTAGTTCAGTTTGTACTGACTCATTAGGTACCTTTGCAGAAAAATATTGTAATTCAAATACTGATGTTTATAAGTGTGTATCTGAGCATTTTGCAAAATGATCACATTTTGCTAAATCAGTAGACAGGTTTTCTCAGATGTCATAACAGATGTTATGACATCCTGTTCTGAACTAACAGGATTGCAGGATTGGATAAGTCTGAGTTTTTTCAGGAAATAACTCAGTCCTTTCTGAACAGAATCCTGCGATTTCTGAGGGGTAACCTAGCTCAACCCTAATCTGGTTAATAAAGTCCTGTGACCTGGTCTTTAGGTCAAACGGAATTATCCCTAGGTTTTTGGAAACCCTAACTGAAGTTGCAGCTGCTATATATTCAACAGAGCTGCTGTTTTTCAAGGATCCCCTGCTGATTGATTAGAAGATCAATTTGTAATCTGTATAGATTTGATTATTGTACTCCAAGCAATTATCATTGTGATAAGTGCCTTGGAATAGGTTTCTATTTGTAAGGGTTGTGTAGCACTCTAAGCTTTGAAGCAAGAGTGTTTGAATGTTCCTTGACTAAAGTTGTGAAGCAGAGTCAAGTTAGTTGTGTACATCACTCAAAGCTGTGAAGCACGAGTGATTGTGTTGCTTGATTAAAAAGCTGTAAAGCTTAATCAAGTGTGTGTTTTTGAAGAGTGTCTTCATCAATTCTTAAGTCAAAATTGGTTTATGTATCACTGCTGTGATTGAGGGGGAGTGAGTAGGAACTCAGGTTTAAGTTGTACTTAGATTAGAATTGCATTGGGTAGGTCTTAAGTGAAGGAGATAAACTGGTTGGTTTATTCCTGAATTAACATCTCTTATAGTGGATTCTCTCCCTGGCTTGGTAGCCCCCAGAGTAGGTGTTGTTGCACACTGAACTGGGTAAACAATTGACTGTGTTCTTTATTGCTTTTGTATTTACTGTCATATAGTAAGTCAGATACGGTGTCATAACATTGAACGTGACATTGAGTATCTGCAGCCAGAATTTCAATTGGTATCAGAGCAGGCACCCTGCCTGTATTACTGGGTGAGATCTAGGGATATCACTTTCTGGCACTATGGACAAAGAAGGAGTTTTTGGAAATAGACCACCCATTCTGGACGGAACCAATTATGACTACTGGAAACCTCGTATGATTGCCTTCCTAAAATCTCTGGACAAAAAGGCTTGGAGAGCTGCTGACAAAGGATGGATTCATCCCACCATAACTGAGATAGATGGGACAATCAGTCTGAAGCCTGAGGAAGATTGGAGTAAAGAAGAAGATGAGTTAGCTCTGGGAAATTCAAAAGCTTTAAATGCCTTGTTCAATGGAATTGATAGAAACATTTTCAGACTAGTACATCAATATGAACTGGCCAAGGAAGTTTGGGACACTCTCAAAACTACTCATGAGGGCACTTCCAAAGTAAAAATGTCAAGGCTTCAGATGTTGACTACAAAATTTGAGAATCTAAAAATGATGGAAGATGAAACCATTCATGAGTTTCACATGAACATCTTGGAGATTGCCAACACCTCAGGAGCACTGGGAGAAAAGATGTCAGAAGAAAAACTGGTGAGGAAGATTCTCAGATCCTTGCCTAAAAGATTTGCAATGAAGGTAACTGCCATAGAGGAAGCCCAGGACATTAGCAAGTTGAAAGTGGATGAACTTATTGGGTCTCTTCGGACTTTTGAGATGGGGATCACTGATAATGGTGACAAGAAGAACAAAAGCATAGCACTTGTATCCAACACTGATGTTGAATACAAGGAGGATGAAGAAGAAAACATATCAGAAGCTATTGCCATGCTTGGAAGACAGTTCAACAGGCTCATCAAAAGAATGGACCCAAAGTCAAGGTCTAATGTTCATAACATTCCCTCTGACATTGACAGTTCCAGCAGAAGACCAAGGTCAGAAGATAAGGGAAACCAAGGCAGAGGTATTCAATGCCATGGATGTGAAGGATATGGGCATATTCGAGCTGAATGTCCTACCTTTCTTAAGAAGCAAAAGAAAGGAATGACTGTTACTTGGTCTGACTATGATTCAGAAAGTAATTCTGAAGAAGAATCTGCCAAACTAGTTACTGCCCTAACTAGTGTTTGTACTTCTGAAAGTGACACTAGTGATGAAGAAGTGACATTTGAAGAACTGGCTGATACCTACAAGAAATTGTGTATCAGAAGTGCTGAAGTCTGTGTGCAGAATGAGAAACAATCAAAACTCATTATAAAGCTGGAGGCTGAAAAAAGGGCAAATCTTGAAACTATAAGTCATCTAGAAGGAGAAGTTCAACTGCTGAACTCACAACTGAATCAAATGACGAAATCTGTCAAGATGTTGACCAATGGAACAGACAGATTGGAAGAGATCCTTCAGGTTGGACAAAATGTGGGAAATAAATCTGGACTAGGATTTATGGAAGCAAAGAAATCTGGTACTGGTAAGCAAATGTCAAAACGGATGTCTCAACACAACCCTCAACATCAGGAACAGAGACATATGAAGAAAAGGTACCAAAGATGGAAATGCCATCATTGTGGTAGATATGGCCACATAAAGCCCTTCTGCTTCAGATTACATGGATACCCTAATCAGATCTCAGGTGTCAAACCTAAGTCTAAAAAGGTACCACATTCTCCTCAATGGAAGAAAAAGGCTACTGCACTGATAGCTCACACTTCCCTGAGGGTCTCTGCAAAGGAAGACTGGTACTTTGACAGTGGATGTTCCAGACATATGACTGGAATCAAGAACCTCCTCAATAATGTTAAGCCTCACACCACCAGTTTTGTGACCTTTGGAGATGGGGCTAAAGGTGAAATCAAAGGAGTTGGTGATTTGGACTGCCCTGGAGTTCCAAGTCTGAATGAAGTACTGCTGGTGAAAGGACTGACCGCTAATCTCATTAGTATCAGTCAACTGTGTGATCTAGGATTCAAGGTGAATTTCTCAAGATCTGAATGCCTTGTAATCAATGACAAACAAGAGATAGTAATGAAAGGAGTCAGATCCAAAGACAACTGTTACTTGTGGGAGGCTGAGAACACTAATTTCTCATCTGTGTGTTCCATTGCAAAAGAAGAAAAAGAGGTGAAACTGTGGCACCAAAAACTTGGCCATCTTCATCTAAGGGGTATGAAGAGGATTATCTCCTTGGAGGCAGTCAGAGGGATTCCAAAACTGCAAATTGATGAAGGAAGAGTTTGTGGTGAATGTCAGGTTGGTAAGCAGACTAGGATGTCACATCCAAAGTCAAGACATCTGACCACCTCTAAGGTTCTAGAACTCCTCCATATGGATCTGATGGGACCAATGCAAGTAGAGAGTCTTGGTGGTAAAAGATATGCCTATGTGGTTGTGGATGATTTTTCCAGATTCACCTGGATTAATTTCATTAGGGAAAAATCAGATGCATTTGAAGTTTTTAGAGAACTGTGCAAGAGAATTCAAAGAGAGAAGGAAGGATGTATTGTCAGAATCAGAAGTGATCATGGCAAGGAATTTGAAAACAGCAAGTTTGATGACTTCTGTGCTTCAGAAGGAATCAGTCATGAGTTTTCTTCTCCCATAACACCTCAGCAAAATGGAGTTGTGGAAAGAAAAAACAGGACCATACAAGAATCTGCCAGAGCAATGTTACATGCCAAAAGACTTCCTATGTATTTTTGGGCTGAAGCTATGAATACAGCTTGCTATGTTCATAACAGGGTCACCTTGAGAAAGGGAACCTCATCCACCATATATGAACTCTGGAAAGGAAGAAAACCAACTGTGAAGTACTTCCATGTGTTTGGAAGCAAATGCTATATCCTGTCTGATCGTGAACAAAGAAGAAAACTGGACTCCAAAAGTGATGAAGGCATATTTCTAGGATACTCCTCAAACAGCAGAGCTTATAGAGTATTCAACTCCAGAACCAAAACCATGATGGAATCAATAAATGTTGTAATTGATGACTATCATGAAGAAATAGATGTTCCTTGTATTGTTGAGACATTCTTTGAGACTTCAACCCAACAGGATGATCTACCCAACTCCACCACAACAGAATCTGAATCAAAGGAAGCTAGCAAGACTCCTTCCATCAGAGTTCAGAAGGATCATCCAAAAGAGCTCATCATAGGAGATCCCAATAGTGGAGTCATCACAAGATCTAGAGAAATCATCTCAAACTCTTGTTTTGTGTCCAAAATGGAACCAAGAAATGTCAAGGAAGCCTTAACTGATGAATATTGGATTGGTGCAATGCAAGATGAACTAAACCAATTCAAGCAACATGAAGTTTGGGAACTGGTTCCTAGACCTGAAGGAACTAATATCATTGGGACAAAATGGATATTCAAGAACAAGTCAGATGCTGAAGGAGTTGTCACCAGAAATAAGGCAAGACTTGTTGCTCAAGGATACACCCAGGTTGAAGGGGTTGATTTTGATGAAACCTTTGCACCTGTAGCCAGATTGGAATCAATCAGACTCTTGTTGTCAATTGCTTGTCTTCTGAAGTTCAAGTTATTTCAGATGGATGTGAAAAGTGCCTTTCTAAATGGGTACTTAAATGAGGAAGCTTATGTGGAACAACCTAAAGGTTTTGTGGATCCAACCCATCCTGATCATGTCTACAAGTTGAGAAAAGCTCTATATGGCCTGAAACAAGCTCCTAGAGCATGGTATGACAGGTTAACAAAGTTTCTCTCAGACAAAGGCTACAGAAAAGGAGGCTTGGACAAAACTCTCTTTGTCAAAACTGAAGGAGGGAAGTTGATGGTTGCCCAAATATATGTTGATGACATAGTGTTTGGAGGAATGTCAGAACATATGGTTAAACACTTTGCTGACCAGATGCAGGCTGAATTTGAAATGAGTCTCATGGGAGAACTAACTTATTTTCTTGGACTACAAATCTCACAGATGGAGGACTCAATCTTCTTATCTCAAAGCAAGTATGCTAAGAATATTGTAAAGAAGTTTGGTATGGAGAATGCAAGTCACAAAAGGACTCCTGCTCCTACTCATCTAAAGCTTTCCAAAGATTCAAGTGGGGTTAAGGTGGATCAAAGTCTGTACAGAAGCATGATAGGAAGCTTGTTGTACTTAACTGCCAGCAGACCTGATATTGCCTTTGCAGTTGGAGTTTGTGCTAGATACCAAGCTGATCCCAAAGTCAGTCATATCAATCAAGTGAAGAGAATTTTGAAGTATGTAAGTGGTACTTACAACTATGGATTGATGTATACTCATGGCTGTGAACCAGCTCTGACTGGCTACTGTGATGCTGATTGGGCTGGTAGTGCTGATGATAGAAAAAGCACCTCTGGAGGATGTTTCTTCTTGGGAAGTAATCTGGTTTCCTGGTTCAGCAAGAAACAGAATTGTGTGTCTCTTTCCACTGCTGAAGCTGAATACATTGCAGCTGGTAGTAGCTGCTCTCAAATGATATGGATGAAACAGATGCTCACTGAGTATAATGTCACACAAGATGTTATGACATTGTACTGTGACAATCTGAGTACAATCAACATATCCAAGAATCCCATTCAGCATAGCAGGACCAAACATATTGGCATACGACATCACTTTATCAGAGACCTTGTAGAAGAGAAGACAATCAAATTGGAACATGTTGCCACTGAGCTACAGCTGGCTGACATTTTTACCAAGGCTCTGGATGCAAATCAATTTGAAAACTTAAGGGGTAAGCTGGGTATTTGCCAACATGAGGAATTGTAGCAATTAATTTTTCTTAAAACAAGGATCAAAGGGTTTATGTTTGTTCTGATTGGGTTTAAATTGTATTTTCTCATTTCCTACAATTCTGTTAAGAAGTTGAATAGACACTCCTTTGCTTCCTTCCTCTCTCGTCTCCTCATCAAAACCCAGTCTCTCAATCAGAAATTTCTCCTCATCTGCTGTTGGTCCTTCAAAACTGACAAAATGTCTCAAACACCATCATCATCCAATACGACCATCTCAACCTCTTCCTCTGATCAAGATTCTGGGACAATCTCTTCTTGTCTGGACTCTGACATTCTGGAGATCTCTTCTCATAGAAAAGTGGGAACTAACCCCACCAAGGTCAAAGAGTTGAGAACAAGACATGCAGGAAAGCCCCAAGCTTCTGCCTCTGGTAATCCATCTCATCCTTCCTCTTCAGTTCCCCCTGAAATTGCAAATAGGGAAGGGACAGCCTATGTTAATCAAGCAATAGCAAAAATTGTTTCAAGAATTCTGAACGAGAACCACTCAGTCCCTGGCATTTCTGTTCCTCTGAACCAAGAAAGCCCAAATGCTGAAACAAATCCAGATGTCTCTAAGAATGTTGAGACATCAAACAAAGAGAAGAATGCTGATATTGCTCACAAGAAAAGAAGGAAGCCTGAATCCTCTGGATCTGATGACAGTGCTTGAAGGTTGATTGCTGTTTGGTGGTGTTGCTGGTTGGTGCTGATATCTGGTGGAGTTTGGAAGTTGTTTTCTGCTGCTGCTCTTACTATTTTGTTTTGGATAACTGTATAATTTTCTGAACATGTATCTTTGGCCCATTTGTGGCTAAAGAGGGGGAGAATATTTTGGTACTTGCTTAATTAGTACTTGACATTCTATTTTTCTGCTGTCACTTATTTCTGCTGCTATCTATCTCTGATTGTTTAGGGTCTTTAGCCAAAAATCTGCCAAAGGGGGAGTTTGTAGGTGTTTAGGTATTGGCTTGCATTTTTGGTAAATCCCAAGTGTATGTGTGAATGTCATGACTGATGTCACAACATTCTAGTTCAGTTTGTACTGACTCATTAGGTACCTTTGCAGAAAAATATTGTAATTCAAATACTGATGTTTATAAGTGTGTATCTGAGCATTTTGCAAAATGATCACATTTTGCTAAATCAGTAGACAGGTTTTCTCAGATGTCATAACAGATGTTATGACATCCTGTTCTGAACTAACAGGATTGCAGGATTGGATAAGTCTGAGTTTTTTCAGGAAATAACTCAGTCCTTTCTGAACAGAATCCTGCGATTTCTGAGGGGTAACCTAGCTCAACCCTAATCTGGTTAATAAAGTCCTGTGACCTGGTCTTTAGGTCAAACGGAATTATCCCTAGGTTTTTGGAAACCCTAACTGAAGTTGCAGCTGCTATATATTCAACAGAGCTGATATTTTTCAAGGATCCCCTGCTGATTGATTAGAAGATCAATTTGTAATCTATATAGATTTGATTATTGTACTCCAAGCAATTATCATTGTGATAAGTACCTTGGAATAGGTTTCTATTTGTAAGGGTTATGTAGCACTCTAAGATTTGAAGCAAGAGTGTTTGAATGTTCCTTGACTAAAGTTGTGAAGCAGAGTCAAGTTAGTTGTGTACATCACTCAAAGCTGTGAAGCACGAGTGATTGTGTTGCTTGATTAAAAAGCTGTGAAGCTTAATCAAGTGTGTGTTTTTGAAGAGTGTCTTCATCAATTCTTAAGTCAAAATTGGTTTATGTATCACTGCTGTGATTGAGGGGGAGTGAGTAGGAATTCAGGTTTAAGTTGTTATTAGATTAGAATTGCATTGGGTAGGTCTTAAGTGAAGGAGATAAACTGGTTGGTTTATTCCTGAATTAACATCTCTTATAGTGTATTCTCTCCCTGGCTTGGTAGCCCCCAGAGTAGGTGTTGTTGCACACTGAACTGGGTAAACAATTGACTGTGTTCTTTATTGCTTTTGTATTTACTGTCATATAGTAAGTCAGATACGGTGTCATAACATTGAACGTGACATTGAGTATCTGCAGCCAGAATTTCAGTCATTTTTTTTTAAAATTTCCATATTGGAAGTCTTTGTATGTAAGATATTTTCTTGATGTTATGTGTATTAAAAAGAATGTATTTGAAAGTATTATTGGTACGTTACTCAATATACAAGGAAAGTCTAAGGATGGCATTAAAGCAAGAAAGGACTTGATAAAGATGAGAATAAGAACTGAATTAGGACCCATGAAGAAAGCAACATGAACATATCTATTGCCTGCTGCTTATACTTTATCTAGAAAGGAGAAAAATATTGTGTAAGTGTGATACGGTGGGAGAACTGACTAGTGTTTTGCGTTCGTATTCGCACTTGTGCGGTTAGCAAGAGTCGCCACCGACTTTTTATTTTATCCTAAAGGAAAGGTTAAAAAAGCACAGCAAAAACCTTTTTGAGATATTTCGTGGGTTCGGGGGGTAGATTATGAAAAGGGAAGGTATTAGCACCCTTTTCATCCATGGTTATCCATGGGCTCTTAGTTACTTGGTTTTTTAGATCACTTGCCTTGTTTTTCGATTGCTTTGAAAAATGATGTGTGTGTGGGTGCTTTTTGAAAATGTTTTGGAAAAAGATGCCTTGTCTTAGGCCAACCTTGTAATAATTCTTTACTCGAATGTTTTACAAAGGTGCATATCTTTTCGAAAAGATGTTTCAAAAGTTTGAAAGGTTGATTTTTGAAAGTGTTGTGGATTGTGGTTTTTGAAAAGAAGGCGAGTGTTTTTGCAAGTTTGATCTCAAGTAACTAAGAGTTTTTGTCTACCCTATTGTACTCAAAGGTTTTCGTCATGTTTTAACCCCTTTTAACAATTTTGTTCCATCATTGAAATTGATGGACAATCTTGCGTTTAGGAAGTTTATTCGGGACGGGCGCGGGTCATCGTATGGATCATGAATGCAATGATGCCAAGTGTCTTCGGCAATTTGTTTTGAAGGGACTTGATCATTTTTGATAGGCGACTTTCGAAAGCGTCATCGAGGGACTTATGATCATTTGAATTCGTGTTGCCAAAGAAACTCGACGTGCAAGCATGGCCCATTTGGAAGGCAACATGTGGGATTACCCTAGGGGGGTGCAAGTGTGATTGTGTATTGATTGCATGTATTTGTCTTGTATTAGGTTATCTAGCGTTTTGATTTTATGTACATACAAACCCTAGGTCTAACCATGGTATAATTGGAAAACTGTAAATTGCGGAATGTAAATCTACGCTATTACACAATAATATCCAGGAGTGGGGGTATAAATGTACAAGGGGATGAGACTTATAGTATTTACAACCAAATCGAATGTCACAATCAAATAAATATCAAATATAAATGTAAGATAAACATGTGTATAGGATAATATGAATGTATTTGTGTAAGTGTACAAATGTATATGTATGTGAATTGTGTATGTGTAATTATGCACCGGTGCGAAATGTGAAATTGAGCCGTATTAGGGTTTTGACCTAGATAAATGTTTTTTAGATGGATCTTGATTTTTGTATGTTTAATTATGTACAAAAGAAAAGAAGTGTTTTGTTTAAATGTTAAGTTTTAATTAAAAGATATTTTAGTCAAAATGTTTGTGAGTTTTTTAATATTAGAAAAATGTGTTGAATCATTATGTACAAAAAAGAATGTTAATTAATTAAAAAGGTTTCAATTTCAATTATGTATGAAAATGTATAATATGTACAAATGTGTTTTTAATTAAAAAGTATCTCTTATTTAATCATGTATATATATAAAAAAGAAAAGACAATATATACAAATGTTTTTTAAGTTTAATTTGTGCATAAAAAGTATTTTGATTAAGACAAAGTATTTTTTAATTGAGATAAAAAGTAAACATTGTTTTGTAAAATAAAAATAAAAAAAGAAATTAGAATTTAATGTTGTTGAGAAAAATAGAAAAGAATGGTTAGTGTTGTAAAAAAGAGTAAATATAAAATACAGAAAAGAAAGGTTTAATGTTTGATGAAATGATTTTCTTATTGGGCTTAGAGGAATTAAGAACGGGTTAAGCCCAAGGTGATCCAAAACGAGATTTAGGGTTAGGCATGGTTCCAGAACGAAAATTAGGGTTTGCAGCGGCGCCGTGTTCACTTGAATTTCGTCTTCTTCGTGTAGGCTTTCTGAGCGCTCGATTCCGGCCACCAGCGCGTTTCAACGCCTTTCCTCCCTCCAAGGCATGAGCCTTGCGTCCTTGATTTGGGGTATGATGACAACGCTTTATGTTTCTTCGTGGACGATACACATTTGCTTAATTTTGAGTTCTTTATTTTTTCGTTTTCATTATGAGGTGAAAGAGAAGAGATTGCTACCTGATTTTTGGAGGTGGAGGGAAGGTGGAGAAGTAGCGTTCAGGAGGCCGGAGCGGCGAAGGGAGATGCTTGCTACGCTTCTGATTTTTCCTGGTATCTTCGTTCTTTTCTTAGGTTTCTGGGGTTTGATGATGTATGCTGGATTTGCTTGAAAACCCCAATTCGTCTCTTTATCTTCTTCTTCTTCCACTGTGATGATTGTCCTTGAGCATGCGTATGTCCGAGTACTTTGCTTGAGATTTGCTTGTCTTGAACGTTTTTCTTGAACAGCTGTTGCCTATGTGTGCTTGCCTATGATGAAGCTTGCTTCTGAGGCTCTCTTGACGCTTTTGAATTGTTGCCTGAGTTGTTGCCTTGGGAATTTGTATGCTTCTCTTTTTCTCGTTGCCCTGTGAATTTGTATGCTTGTGTGCTTTGAGATGTGCCTTACTGAGAGGCCTATGATGAAGTCCCCCTTCTGAGGCTTGGGGTTTGAATGTTCAGTGTCACAGGGTTGTAGGCTTGGGTATTGGTTTTGGTTATGGTTATCACTGATGCTTATGCTTGAGGTTGTTCAGGTTATGGTATTGGTTTGAGACTTTAGCTTGTATGTGCTTGGTTCGGTATGTTATGGTGAGGCAAGTTTGGACATGAGGTTTGTATGTTTAGCATGAAGGTTGAGTTCTGAGTTTGGATATCAGGATGTTGTGTTTTTTTTTTTGCATGACAGTAGTGAGCTCCCCTTTTACTTAGGCAGGTTGTGGTTTAGTTTGTATATTTTTTTTTCTGAACCGTTCTGAACTGAGTTTTTGTATCTCTCTTCTGTATCTTGAACTGAGTTCTTGGATTATCTCTTTTCTATCTTATGAACTGCCATCCTGCTGAACTGGTTTATGCTTTTTATTTTGTATATCTCTTTTCCTGTCTTCTTTACTGTCTTCTGCTAGGCTGAACTGAGCTTTGCTTGGATTTGATTTGCATAATCTTTTTCTGTCTTGCTTTTCTTCTGCAGTCTGCTGTGCTGAACTTGTGGACTTGTAGACTTTGTGTATCTCTTTCTGCTGTCTATTCTGAACTATGCCTCAATCCCTGCCTACTGCTTTATCTCTCTTTACTCTCTCTCCAAAGTACAGTTTGAATTTTATATGTTATATCTGTACTGTGTTCTGAAGGGGCTGACTAGGGAAATGATGAAAAAGATTGTTTTGCTTGCATAATACATCTTGCATCCCCTTTTGACAGTTTGTGGAGATTTTGCATTTGATATCTTGGCAAAAAATCTCTCCATGACAGCTTTTGAGTTTGTGACAGCAAATGCACTTTTTGAACTCTTTCTTTGAGTGGACTTTGTTTTGGATTGAAAGTTTGGACTGAACTTTTTCAGTTTAGTTTGGATTTGAACTATATGGTTTGAATTGGACATTGAGATTCTATGTAGCTTGCAAACCCCTTTTTAGAAACTATGCATTTGCATTTGAAATAAAAATAATCTTCCCTCTTTGTGAACCGGGAGAAATCCCGTGATTTGCAGAGAGGGCAACTGATCCCATTCAGTGGTCCCTAATGATGAGTATTTTTATCTGTCTCTGCTAATTTTAATTCTTTCTGACTTTCTTATTTCTTTTTGCAGATGAGAAAAATGGAATACCGGAGCAGAATGAAGCACGAAGAATATTTAGAAAATAGGATAGTTTTTCATTCTATGTAATATTTAAATTAAATGTAAATTATTATTCGTAATAAACAACAATTTGTAAATAATTCAAATATCAATAAAAATCCAAATTATCCAATTGGTTCCATTTTCTTTATTGCTTATTTATTTATTTAAAAATTCTTAGAATTAAAACAATTGAAAAATAAATTCAATCATTTAATTTTAGAATAATAAATAACTAAAATAAAACAACATTGATCCAATAAACCTGTCTTATCCAAAATCCAAAGCAAGGCAGCAATTAACCCAGATAGACTGATCAAACATATGAACACTGTGAATCCAAGACTGCATCTTGTACCTGACTGGCCCAATCAAAACGTACTGAATTCAAAACCATTGTCCCTTTTGCTGATTAAACCAAGATAACACGAATTTTAATCCGAATCTTGAAATAAACCGCAAAGTGCTGTGAAATTCAAATTCTTCTGAGAATATGCCCATAAAACTTAATTCCCGATTAAATGCCAAATCACTCTCGCTTGACCAAAATTGAACCAACAATCAATCAAACCCTAGGCCCACTGTATGAAACAAATCAGAGCTCTGAAACTCAGTAAAAACCCTAGTTTTGCTTGACTGTCAAGAAAAGTTTGTTTGTCCGATTCTTGAGCCAGTTTGAGAAGTCAGGAAATGCTTGAAGCTGAGATTTCTTGGGGAAAAATACGAGGGCAAATTTTGGGGTACAACAGTTGCCCCTGTTCAATCTTCTTTGACCTGAAGAGTTAGATTGGCAGGTTTGCCTTTCGCGACCTGAAGGTAAAAGGAGATTGGACACTGATGTGCCCAGAAAATTTGCGCTCGTCGCTGTGACGGTGAGGTGAATGGGCTTAAAGATGCCATCTGAGAATGGGTTTAACGATGCCATTCGGCGACTGCTGGTAGGAGGATGGGCTTATAGATGCCATATGATGGTGTTGAACTGTACGTCGATGGTGAGTGGACGAGTATCAGAAGGGCATCCCTGTTTTGGAATATCTCTGAATTGGGGTCTGAATAAGCAACAGATTGATGTCCGCGTCTGGAGAATCTGTAAGCTACTTTCAGGAGTTGGGACTGAACAAGCAATGGAGCAGCATCCGTCGTTGGGAAGCGTCCGTAACTTATTTTCAAAAATTGAGAAGAGTCTGAATCAGTCGGTAGATTGACCTCCGTTGTAGGGAAGAATCCGTAAACTGTTTCAGAAGTTGAGAAATTGAAGAGGAAACGGTGTAAGGTTTCTGCTGATGCGCCTGAATGAATCTGGAATAAGTATCAGAATGTCGCCGTGTCCGGGTCATATCCGAACTATTTTTTTTGGATGAATATCAAGAGATAATCTGTGTCTGTCGACTGATCTCACCTGAAAAGGCAAAGGGTTAGTGGTACGCAATGTTATGATGCATGATGCAATGTATGTGACAACAATATTTATGAATGTGATGGATGCGCATGTAAGCTGATGAGCTAATCTTGCCAAGGATACAGGAATCCGAGATGGCTGAGGATAAAAACGTCTTGACTGCTGCCGGGGAAAAATGAATCCTGGGCTGTTGCTGGGGAAGAGGATCCCTGATGACCTCTACTGGGGAATTCCAACTAGTAGACTCGTGCTGGGGAGGTCAGATTTGAGAATCGTCAGCTTGACGGGAAGTAACTCTGGAGACTTTACTGGGGAACTCAAGATTTGCTTCCTAAAACTCTGTGGGGAGAAGGTTTAAAAGTCTGACTCCGCTGGGGATTGTCCACTTGAGGCTCTTGATCTGCTGGAGATACTGAAGCTTAAACTCTGAGGGGAATTGAATTCCTGAGGATTCCCTGGCTGGGGATTTGCAAAGATAAGTTATTACTGGGGAATTTTGATGAACCTCGCTGGGGATAGGGAGAATTCTGGGAATGCGATCCTCCGTGGTTGTTAGCTTTGAGAAGGATCTGAACAAGTGATAGGTTAACATCCGTTTACTTGGAGAACCTGTGAACTGCTTTCAGAGATCTTGAAGTTGAATCAGTAAAGAGCAACATCCGTTGTTGGGAAGCTTCTGAATTCAAAGGCGCATCTGAACAAGTTGATAGATTAACATCCGTTACTTGGGAAGAATCCATGAACTGTTTTCAGAAGTCTTGAAGTTGAATTAGCAATAGAGCAGCATCCGTTGTTGGGAAGCGTCCGGAAACTAATTTCAAAGGTTGCATCTGAACAAGCTGATAGATTAACATCCGTTACTTGGGAAGAATCTATGAACTGTTTTCAGAAGTCTTGAGAAGAATCTGAACAAGTGATAGGTTAACATCCGTTTACTTGGAGAACCTGTGAACTGTTTTCAGAGATCTTGAATATGAATTAGCAATAGAGCAGCATCCGTTGTTGGGAAGCATCCGGAAACTAATTTCAAAGGTTGCATCTGAACAAGCTGATAGATTAACATCCGTTACTTGGGAAGAATCTATGAACTGTTTTCAGAAGTCTTGAGAAGAATCTGAACAAGTGATAGGTTAACATCCGTTTACTTGGAGAACCTGTGAACTGTTTTCAGAGATCTTGAATATGAATTAGCAATAGAGCAGCATCCGTTGTTGGGAAGCGTCCGGAAACTAATTTCAAAGGTTGCATCTGAACAAGCTGATAGATTAACATCCGTTACTTGGGAAGAATCCATGAACTGTTTTCAGAAGTCTTGGAGAGGAACCGGTGTAGGGCTTCCTGATGACGAGCTTGTGTAGAACCGCATCAGTTTTGAACACTTTTGACATTCGAATGTCCCAAGTGGTGATGTAGATAAAATCCTGGTTTATTACAGGTGTCGGTCTACAATCGGTCGTTCACAGATGTTTCCTGGGTTGTTGCAGGTGTTGATCTGGAAATGTTGTAGTTGATTTGTTGAATACTTTTGACATTCGAATGCCCCAAGTGGTTGCGAAGGAGTCTTGAATCAGATTACTCTGCAGATTGAGAGATTTCTTGAAATCTTGACTGGACTGCCCCAGGTTAATTGAACTTTTGAAAGCTCTGCTGGATCTTGACTGGACTGCCCCAGGTTAATTGAACTTTTGAAAGCTCTGCTGGATCTTGACTGGACTGCCCCAGGTTAATTGAAATGTGACATGTCCTGCCCCTTGTTGGTAGGGGATTTGATGGAAGTGTCATCCTTTTGAGGTGATTTTGACTTACTGAGAGAGTTTTCGTTCCTCCGAACATTCGCTGTATGAATTTCTTCGCTGTCAAACGAAAGGGGTAAATACAGACAGTGATATTCAAGCAATGCGAAGTTTATGTTTGTCTCGAAGTTTTTTTTTTTGAAAAATGCGTTTTTAGCAGAGAACTATAAGACAAGTTAACACAAGATTTAGAGTAAAGCCCTACAGGAGTCAGGATACCTTTTGCAACAGTATGCTTTCGAACTAACCCATGCTTCAATTAGGACTTTTGAAGGGTTGTAACGTGGTTGGGTTCACGGTTTGAGAAACAAAGGGTAAAGGCTCAAAGTATATTTGTACCCACCCGCTCTTCGTGATGTACTTCAACCTAAGCTCAGTTAATTATGCGTCATACTCTGTTTTGAGCTTGGAACGACTTTTGGGCGATGGTTCACTAGTTGAATTTTTGGGAGACAGTCATCTTCTCCTTTTTCTTTTTCAACACTTTTCATGTTGTTGAGGGTTTTATAATGACCTCACTATTTTGATTTTGATTTGTTATCCCTAACTTTTGCCTGACGGTTACCGTTTTTTTTTCGGGATTACTGTCAGCGGGATGCCCCAGCTTTCTTAAGCCTCCTTCATAGGTTTTGGCTTGGTGGGCTTTTCTCTTTTGAGAGGTTGACTGTCTATGTGATAGGGAACCACCCTGGTCTTCTGATTCCGGAGGAACGCTTTCTCTTTTTTTTTTGACGTCGTTCGTTGTATTACGAACCGAGAGTTTGCGACTTCAATGCGCGTTTTCTTTTGAATTAACTGAGATACTACCCTGCCCCAGGTTTATATCAAAGGTTTTGATTATTTAAAACGGGAAACTCCTACTTCTTTGGCTCGAAGGGGTTGACTAGGGATTAACTTCCTTATTACTCCAGTGTTTGGGGAATTAAAAGGAATGCCTGTACATCATCAGCAAGGTCCGTTCAAAAACACACTGTATAAGATCACGGTATTGTTTCGTCATCCTCCCCCTAAAGGCTTGCAGCTTTTTATCAAGAGTCAAATATCATAAAGAAAAGCATAAGAGTAGTGAAACGGATGGATGAATTCAAGACAAACATATGCAATGCATTAATGAAAACAGAGTTTAACATCAACAGATAATTGTTTGACAGCAAAAGAAATTACAACTTTGAACAATTCAAAAAGAAGCAAACAGTCTTTCAATTCGAGCTTCGTCACTTCAAGCGGAGAACCCTTTTAACGGAAGATCTTCATCTCGCCGTCTGGCATGAACCTCAGCACCCCAATGTCAATCAGATCTTGAATCTTGTTCTTCAAGGCCCAACAGCTATCGGTGTCATGTCCTGGGCTATAGGAATGGTAAACACAAAATGCATCGGGATGATAGTCAGGAGCGGAGGTATTAGGGTTCCGGATAGGATCCCTCAAAGCAGTTAGATTAACCTCCAACAAGCGCTCCAGAATTAGAGATGACGGTATGTCAGTCTCTGTGAACTGCCTTCCCGACGTTTCTTGTCTACGCCGATTGCCCCGCTGACGCCGGCGAGGTTGTTGATGGGTTTGTGACCCTGAAGCTAGCAGAGGAGCTTTCCCCTTGTCTTCTTGAGTTGATGGAGGCTGAGCGGTGACCTGCTCTTCGACCTCAGATGTTTGCCCTAGTTGGTTGTTTGGAAGCAGTTGGCGGACCAGAACTCCGAGTTCCTCTTGTCTTTGAGATAGGTCTTGGATGAGAGCCATCTGGCCCACCAAATATCCCATCATTTGGGTCCTCAGTGTTGTCAAATCAAACTGCAGCTCCGCAATCTGATCATTCCTGGCATTGTTGGAATTCCCCAAGCCGTTGGTGAGGAGAGCTTTCATCTCTTCTTGCCCCAGAGACAAGTTCATGAACATCTCTTGTAGCTGAGCAGTCTGGTCTTGGATGTCTTTGACAGACTGTTCTAGAGCCATCTCTTGCTGAAATAAACAGCAGGAGAGTAAGGAAGCCTGAAAAATGAAAGATTTGTCAAGATGAAATGCATGATATGTGGATGCATGCTTCCAAGGATCTCTTGGGATAAACACAAGAGAAATGTTAGAGGTTGAACTCTGCTCTTGGATTGGAGATCTCTGTACCGGTGGACGTCTTTCCACGAGAATCAAGCTCGCCATGTCGAGTGGGTCATAGCCATTGATTCAAGTTGTTGCACTTGGACTTTGATTGGATTGGTTAGAGGAGAAACCTCTTGCACCTTGGTAGATGTCTGGTTCAACGTAACCCTGCATCAAAAGAACCCTCGAGATCCTTGAAATGGTTATTGAAAATGCTAAAATGCTATGGTATGATGTCATGATGTTATGTGCATGTATGCACAAGCAAGTAAGTGTATATACAGGCAGACAATATTCACACAAAGCACACAAGGCCTTAGGTTTAGGCTTGCATGAGGTCTGGGTATTACCCTCTTTCAGTTTGTTGGTTAAAACCTGTCCTATCAAAAGTATCCGGGTTCTAGAGGTCCCAATATCACTGGATTGCTTTCATTGTTCATCGTTTCGATTTAGCCACTGACTGGCGATCAAAATATTCCAGGAAAGCAATCCTCAATTGAGTGTAGTATCGAGTATCAACCGACTTCGGAGTACACCAAAGTAGTCATCTCACTACCCTAAAGAGGCTAAAATGGTCAATTAAGGTTCTAAGGTCAGTCGATGCTTCACGACACCACGCGGCGGCCCCGTACTCTCCTTGACTGAACTCAAGGGTTACCGGTACACACCAAAGTGCCACATCAACGTAGCAGACTGCTTCAACCATGTCGGTATACCCCGCACAGTTCCCTCACAGCCTTGTTGCTACCTAAAAGGGTTTCCCCAGATCCGGGTTAGGATCTATAACACTCCGATGCAAAGCCCACAAATGTAAAGCAAACAAAGCAATCAATTGAAAGTCAAGGTGATCTAAACCCTAAGGTAACCCCACTTTAAGGACGGTGTCCCCAGCAGAGTCGCCAGTTCTGTGATACGGTGGGAGAACTGACTAGTGTTTTGCGTTCGTATTCGCACTTGTGCGGTTAGCAAGAGTCGCCACCGACTTTTTATTTTATCCTAAAGGAAAGGTTAAAAAAGCACAGCAAAAACCTTTTTGAGATATTTCGTGGGTTCGGGGGGTAGATTATGAAAAGGGAAGGTATTAGCACCCTTTTCATCCATGGTTATCCATGGGCTCTTAGTTACTTGGTTTTTTAGATCACTTGCCTTGTTTTTCGATTGCTTTGAAAAATGATGTGTGTGTGGGTGCTTTTTGAAAATGTTTTGGAAAAAGATGCCTTGTCTTAGGCCAACCTTGTAATAATTCTTTACTCGAATGTTTTACAAAGGTGCATATCTTTTCGAAAAGATGTTTCAAAAGTTTGAAAGGTTGATTTTTGAAAGTGTTGTGGATTGTGGTTTTTGAAAAGAAGGCGAGTGTTTTTGCAAGTTTGATCTCAAGTAACTAAGAGTTTTTGTCTACCCTATTGTACTCAAAGGTTTTCGTCATGTTTTAACCCCTTTTAACAATTTTGTTCCATCATTGAAATTGATGGACAATCTTGCGTTTAGGAAGTTTATTCGGGACGGGCGCGGGTCATCGTATGGATCATGAATGCAATGATGCCAAGTGTCTTCGGCAATTTGTTTTGAAGGGACTTGATCATTTTTGATAGGCGACTTTCGAAAGCGTCATCGAGGGACTTATGATCATTTGAATTCGTGTTGCCAAAGAAACTCGACGTGCAAGCATGGCCCATTTGGAAGGCAACATGTGGGATTACCCTAGGGGGGTGCAAGTGTGATTGTGTATTGATTGCATGTATTTGTCTTGTATTAGGTTATCTAGCGTTTTGATTTTATGTACATACAAACCCTAGGTCTAACCATGGTATAATTGGAAAACTGTAAATTGCGGAATGTAAATCTACGCTATTACACAATAATATCCAGGAGTGGGGGTATAAATGTACAAGGGGATGAGACTTATAGTATTTACAACCAAATCGAATGTCACAATCAAATAAATATCAAATATAAATGTAAGATAAACATGTGTATAGGATAATATGAATGTATTTGTGTAAGTGTACAAATGTATATGTATGTGAATTGTGTATGTGTAATTATGCACTGGTGCGAAATGTGAAATTGAGCCGTATTAGGGTTTTGACCTAGATAAATGTTTTTTAGATGGATCTTGATTTTTGTATGTTTAATTATGTACAAAAGAAAAGAAGTGTTTTGTTTAAATGTTAAGTTTTAATTAAAAGATATTTTAGTCAAAATGTTTGTGAGTTTTTTAATATTAGAAAAATGTGTTGAATCATTATGTACAAAAAAGAATGTTAATTAATTAAAAAGGTTTCAATTTCAATTATGTATGAAAATGTATAATATGTACAAATGTGTTTTTAATTAAAAAGTATCTCTTATTTAATCATGTATATATATAAAAAAGAAAAGACAATATATACAAATGTTTTTTAAGTTTAATTTGTGCATAAAAAGTATTTTGATTAAGACAAAGTATTTTTTAATTGAGATAAAAAGTAAACATTGTTTTGTAAAATAAAAATAAAAAAAGAAATTAGAATTTAATGTTGTTGAGAAAAATAGAAAAGAATGGTTAGTGTTGTAAAAAAGAGTAAATATAAAATACAGAAAAGAAAGGTTTAATGTTTGATGAAATGATTTTCTTATTGGGCTTAGAGGAATTAAGAACGGGTTAAGCCCAAGCTGATCCAAAACGAGATTTAGGGTTAGGCATGGTTCCAGAACGAAAATTAGGGTTTGCAGCGGCGCCGTGTTCACTTGAATTTCGTCTTCTTCGTGTAGGCTTTCTGAGCGCTCGATTCCGGCCACCAGCGCGTTTCAACGCCTTTCCTCCCTCCAAGGCATGAGCCTTGCGTCCTTGATTTGGGGTATGATGACAACGCTTTATGTTTCTTCGTGGACGATACACATTTGCTTAATTTTGAGTTCTTTATTTTTTCGTTTTCATTATGAGGTGAAAGAGAAGAGATTGCTACCTGATTTTTGGAGGTGGAGGGAAGGTGGAGAAGTAGCGTTCAGGAGGCCGGAGCGGCGAAGGGAGATGCTTGCTACGCTTCTGATTTTTCCTGGTATCTTCGTTCTTTTCTTAGGTTTCTGGGGTTTGATGATGTATGCTGGATTTGCTTGAAAACCCCAATTCGTCTCTTTATCTTCTTCTTCTTCCACTGTGATGATTGTCCTTGAGCATGCGTATGTCCGAGTACTTTGCTTGAGATTTGCTTGTCTTGAACGTTTTTCTTGAACAGTTGTTGCCTATGTGTGCTTGCCTATGATGAAGCTTGCTTCTGAGGCTCTCTTGACGCTTTTGAATTGTTGCCTGAGTTGTTGCCTTGGGAATTTGTATGCTTCTCTTTTTCTCGTTGCCCTGTGAATTTGTATGCTTGTGTGCTTTGAGATGTGCCTTACTGAGAGGCCTATGATGAAGTCCCCCTTCTGAGGCTTGGGGTTTGAATGTTCAGTGTCACAGGGTTGTAGGCTTGGGTATTGGTTTTGGTTATGGTTATCACTGATGCTTATGCTTGAGGTTGTTCAGGTTATGGTATTGGTTTGAGACTTTAGCTTGTATGTGCTTGGTTCGGTATGTTATGGTGAGGCAAGTTTGGACATGAGGTTTGTATGTTTAGCATGAAGGTTGAGTTCTGAGTTTGGATATCAGGATGTTGTGTTTTTTTTTTTGCATGACAGTAGTGAGCTCCCCTTTTACTTAGGCAGGTTGTGGTTTAGTTTGTATATTTTTTTTTCTGAACCGTTCTGAACTGAGTTTTTGTATCTCTCTTCTGTATCTTGAACTGAGTTCTTGGATTATCTCTTTTCTATCTTATGAACTGCCATCCTGCTGAACTGGTTTATGCTTTTTATTTTGTATATCTCTTTTCCTGTCTTCTTTACTGTCTTCTGCTAGGCTGAACTGAGCTTTGCTTGGATTTGATTTGCATAATCTTTTTCTGTCTTGCTTTTCTTCTGCAGTCTGCTGTGCTGAACTTGTGGACTTGTAGACTTTGTGTATCTCTTTCTGCTGTCTATTCTGAACTATGCCTCAATCCCTGCCTACTGCTTTATCTCTCTTTACTCTCTCTCCAAAGTACAGTTTGAATTTTATATGTTATATCTGTACTGTGTTCTGAAGGGGCTGACTAGGGAAATGATGAAAAAGATTGTTTTGCTTGCATAATACATCTTGCATCCCCTTTTGACAGTTTGTGGAGATTTTGCATTTGATATCTTGGCAAAAAATCTCTCCATGACAGCTTTTGAGTTTGTGACAGCAAATGCACTTTTTGAACTCTTTCTTTGAGTGGACTTTGTTTTGGATTGAAAGTTTGGACTGAACTTTTTCAGTTTAGTTTGGATTTGAACTATATGGTTTGAATTGGACATTGAGATTCTATGTAGCTTGCAAACCCCTTTTTAGAAACTATGCATTTGCATTTGAAATAAAAATAATCTTCCCTCTTTGTGAACCGGGAGAAATCCCGTGATTTGCAGAGAGGGCAACTGATCCCATTCAGTGGTCCCTAATGATGAGTATTTTTATCTGTCTCTGCTAATTTTAATTCTTTCTGACTTTCTTATTTCTTTTTGCAGATGAGAAAAATGGAATACCGGAGCGGAATGAAGCACGAAGAATATTTAGAAAATAGGATAGTTTTTCATTCTATGTAATATTTAAATTAAATGTAAATTATTATTCGTAATAAACAACAATTTGTAAATAATTCAAATATCAATAAAAATCCAAATTATCCAATTGGTTCCATTTTCTTTATTGCTTATTTATTTATTTAAAAATTCTTAGAATTAAAACAATTGAAAAATAAATTCAATCATTTAATTTTAGAATAATAAATAACTAAAATAAAACAACATTGATCCAATAAACCTGTCTTATCCAAAATCCAAAGCAAGGCAGCAATTAACCCAGATAGACTGATCAAACATATGAACACTGTGAATCCAAGACTGCATCTTGTACCTGACTGGCCCAATCAAAACGTACTGAATTCAAAACCACTGTCCCTTTTGCTGATTAAACCAAGATAACACGAATTTTAATCCGAATCTTGAAATAAACCGCAAAGTGCTGTGAAATTCAAATTCTTCTGAGAATATGCCCATAAAACTTAATTCCCGATTAAATGCCAAATCACTCTCGCTTGACCAAAATTGAACCAACAATCAATCAAACCCTAGGCCCACTGTATGAAACAAATCAGAGCTCTGAAACTCAGTAAAAACCCTAGTTTTGCTTGACTGTCAAGAAAAGTTTGTTTGTCCGATTCTTGAGCCAGTTTGAGAAGTCAGGAAATGCTTGAAGCTGAGATTTCTTGGGGAAAAATACGAGGGCAAATTTTGGGGTACAACAGTAAGTTTCTAAGTGAAGTTAAAGTTACAGAAGGTTACTCTTTTGATATTAGAAGACTTGTGTCTATGAAAGACCTCAAGTTAAAGAGTTTATAGACACGTGATTGCCATGTTATAATAGAGAATTTTCTACCAATAGGCATACGTTCTATTTTGCCAAAAAAAGTAAGAAGCGTCATAACTAAATTATGTTTTTTCTTCAAGTCAATTTGTAGTAAGGTGATAGATCCTGAGATCTTACCAATATTGCAAAAAGAAATAGTTATTACTTTATATGAGCTTGAAATGTAATTTCCTCCCTCATTTTTTGATATTATGGTATATCTTGTTATTTATCTTGTGAAAGAGACACAATTGTGTGGACCAGCTTATATGAGATGGATGTACCCTGTTGAGCGTTATATGAAAATATTAAAAGGGTACATGAAAAACCGAAGTCGGCCAAAGGGTTGTATGGTTGAACGACACATTGTTGAAGAAGCGGTTGAGTTTTGTACTGAATATTTGTCCAATGTTCAATCTATTGGGCTATCCAAATCTCATATTTTTGAAAGGAAGGAAGGAAAAAATTTAATTGGAAATAAAATTGTGACAATATCAAGGGTTGAACGGCATCAAGTGCATTTATATGTTCTGCACAATGATAATGAGGTTGAGTCGTATATTGAAATGCACAAGGATGTACTCCGGGGTTTAAATCTGAATAGAAATGTAAATTGGATAGTACGAGAGCATAATTAAAGTTTTATACAAGGGTTCAAGGATCATATTTATTCAAAGTTTAATATAGATCCCGCTTCAATAACAGAAAGTTTGAGATGTTTAGCATATGGTCCAAGTTTGCACGTGTTTTCTTATAGCGCATACGCAATTATTAGATACACATTTTATACTAAAGAACAAGATGGTAAAAGTACTATGCAAAATAGTGGTGTCACAGTTGTAGCTAAAGCAATGCACATTTCAAGTATGAAGGACTTAAACCCCAAATATGCAAATATGTCATATTTTGGGGTTATCGAGCACATTTGGGTGTTTGATTATGAGAAGTTTCAGATTCGTGTCTTTGGTTGCAAGTGGGTACATAATAGTGGCATACGAATGGATAAGTCGGGATTTTTACAAGTGGATCTTAATAGGGTGGGCTACAAAGATGTGCCTTTTATTCTAGCCTCTCAAGCTAAACAAGTTTTCTATGTCATTGATTCGACAAGTACGAAATGGTCTATAGTGCTTTTATCTAACAAAGTGATTGATGATAACAATGTAAATTAAAGTGATATTGATGTTAAGAATGAGTTATATGTTAGAGGGAATGAGTCATATATACGAAATGATCAAGATGAGAATATTATAGCGGATGAATCATATCTTAGAAATGATCATAATGAGGGAATTTGGATCAATCCATCCGTTCGAGTTGTTAAGAGCCAAGTAATTCATATTCCAACCAAGAAAAGAAAGAGATGTTAGTGAAAAAGGTACTAGTAAAATGTTATATGTTTTGTCATTCAATAAAATTGTTATATTGTGTTTATGTTTTTATATTATGTTTATTCATTCAATGCTACTTGAATTTTATATGGTGTTTATGTTTTTATATAATATTACAGGTCAAATAGCTAGTAACGAGGAAAAATCACATCCCGCTTCTAATAATGATGGAAATGAATCAGTTCATGATGTGGAGAATGATATTAGACGAGGAATAACTATTATAAAGTCAATCATTTGTGCAAGAGATAAAGGTATCAAATTTGAATTGCATTAGAATGAAGACAAACAACTAACTGAGCCTAATGGTTCAATGTTGACAAGTTACATTGGTTCCCTTGTGAGAAGAGAAGTTCCAATCACTTGTGATGATTGGAGAAAGTGAGAGTTGAAACCCGCTAAAGAAAAAAATATGGAGTGATATAGGGGTACCATATGTGATGTCATTTGTTTTTGTTGATGATTATGTCTTTAAATTACTAACACACTCTATGTATGTTTTTTTGTAGAGGTCTTTTAACATTGATGATGATCGACAAACATATTGTCTCCAATTGGCCGGAAAAAGACTAAGAGGGTTTCGATCTTTTTTGACAAACAAGTTTCTTGGGGATTTTGATAAGAATTTTATCGATGCAGAACTTCCAAAGGCGAATGCGTGCTTGATTTCACCTAAAGAATGGGAAACCTTTAAAGGCAAACGAATAACCTCAATTTTTCAGGATGTGAGTGTTTTAAATCGCCAACGAGCATCAAGTCCCCCGTATCCATACAGAAAAGGGCGTATGGGATATGCACGCTTACAACAAAGAATGGTAAGTATATATAAATTCTATGATATACTTGTTCATCATGTGTTACAATTGTTTTATTATTTCTATTAATGTGTAGTTAGAAGATGAGAAAAGTCAAGAAACATCTCTTCCGGAACATGTTTTGTGGAAGGCTGCTTGTGTGGGTAAGGATGGAGTTATTAAGGAAGATGTGCTTCAAATTTATGAGCAATGTGTAAGTATATCAATATTCCTTTAATTAAATCAAAAGTTTATTAACATAAAAAATTTATGAGTTTTAATCACCACTAATTTATTTCGTATGCATATGAATTTCAGGAGAATCCATCTCAATCTTTAACTCAAGCTGAAGACCATGATTGTAAGAGCATACTTAGTCGAGTATTAAATGTTCCTGAGTATACCGGCCGTGTGAGAGGTAAAGGAGTTGGGGTGACTCAAACATCTTTGGGTAACCATGAAAAGAGGAAAGGTCATATCAACAAAAGAAGTGATGAAAGAGTTAGAAAAATTAAAAAGCTAAAGTTCGTGAGTTGGAAAAGGATAAAGAAAGATACATGTCAGAAAGGCAAGGTTCAAGGTTCAAGGATACTAGTGACAATTGTTGTACCCCAAAATTTTCCCTCCCATTTTTACTCAAAACATACTCCTAGAGGTCCTCAATTGCTCAAGGTTGACATAGGATTGACCAGACAAATCCTTCTCCTAAGACAATGACCCTCAAACTAGGGTTTAACTACTCATAAAGATGTTTGAGTTTCAAGGGTCCTAAATGATTTCCATTTCCATAATATGTCCTCAAGTTCATCCATGCCAAGTTTCATGCCTTGCACTACAAGTTTGCTCAGTCAACTGCTAAGATGCCTGGAAATCAACTGTGTTAGGTCAAAGTCAACTGTGACCCACATACAATCAAACTTTAAGATTTTTAGTCAACATCAACATTTTTAGGTGATATCCATCATTTTATCAAGGGGTTGATCATGATTCCTCAAGGAATGCTCCTAATTCATCAAAACTCAGAAGTTGCTAAATTAGGATTTCTATAGGAAAAGTCAACCAAACTTTGACCAGGCATAACTTTCTCATACTTTATCAGAAATTTCTCATCCAAGGCTCATTTTTAAGAGAATCCAATTCTCTACAACTCATATTCATCCCTCAAGTTCAAAAAATTCAATCATGAAAAGATATAAATTCAGACATTATAGGTCATTTCAAAAAGTCAACAAAAACACCTTTTGGGTCAAAGCTTCTTACATGAACATGGAATATCAAATTTAGATGAAACCAAATAGGTTGCTTAGGGGACATCCTAATCTTTCTAAAAAGTATAAGAACACCCTCTTAGGTTCAAAATTGAGAGAGATATGCATTGTCAAAGTTGGCCATTTTTGGAAATTTACCCAAAGTCAACAATGCTCAAAATTGCATTTTTTTCCACATGGGTCCATCTTTTCAAGATTGAATCTCAATCCTAGCATGGTCCACGACCTATGGGACCCCCATGCATTATTCACTCTTTTTAATTTATTTTGATTTTTATTCATTTAAAAATCAAATAAATTCAAATAAAACCAAATTAAATCAAATTTGTGGAATGAGATTTCTTTTGCATTGAATTATAGATCTCATATGCTGTCAATGACCAAGCAAATCGTGCCAAGCCAAAAACAAGAGGAAATCTCCAATTTTGGAAAGATTTGAATCAAAACTTCAAGACCATCAATCTTTTGATTCTTTCCAATTTTATTGACCTAATTAGATTCACTACTTATACAAAAGCTTTGTGAACCCTAAAGAGAAAGAATTTTCATGCACAGCCTGCCTCCAAAGCAAGAAAAGAATCTCAACTTTTTTTCAAAAAAAGTACAAGACCTATCTTCTTCCGCAGGCCATTTCAAGGAGTTTTTAGCCTTCAATAATCACCCACACATACTCAAGAAGCTTTTCCAATCATTTCCCAGCATCAAAGCTTCCACAATCACATCATCCACATCACGGTTTTCCCTCCTTTAATTCAACTTTGTTTTCAAGGTTTTACGCGTTTTACCTTCGATTTGCTTGCATAAGCATATTCATAAACATGTTTATGATCTTTTAGATAACTTGGATTTGATTTCTAGTACAGGAACAAGCCTGCGCCATAGCTAGGGTTTATGAGCTCAAAATTGGGGTTTCTCTGACCAGGGAAAATTGAAGGGGATCATGGGCACCAATAGACTCAGGACAAGATTCTGGGTTGATCTATGTTCTTAGTTCTGATTAATATTGCTTACATTGCATTTTGAGAAGTTGCAGGGTTATAGCTATGGACAAAAACTGTCACTATAGCTTTTAGTGACAATTTTGTCTGTAGGTAAAAGTGTAGTGTCAACAACGACAATTCTGGGAGGAAGATGACTAGGTGGCAGACTCCCATTGGGGGATTTGAATTTGCGCATGTTTATGGGAACAATAATTGATTTATGTTATATTTTATTTGTTGAAACATATGCATGACTAACAACCCAACACAGATGGTAAAGGTAAGCGCGTGTGAGAGGAAGGACCTGGGTTCGATCCTAAGTCCAGACATTTTATTTTTTGATTTTCTCCTTACAGATCCATCGCATCTCCTGGCCAAACGTCCACCGTGCGCATTCATATCCCACCCTCTGGATCATCTCCAAGCAGATCCAATGCTCCAGAATTGAAGATCCATGGTGCACTCCCTGAAGATGAACCACATTGGATCAGGCGCAGCCTTAGGCCAGCTATCCTGGGCCCAACATGGATTTCAACTTGCACCTCCCAGGATTACTATTCACCAGGCCCATTTTATTTCTTTTTTTTTAATTTCCTTATTTAATTTTTAGTTTTAATTATTCTACAAAAAAAATCATATCTTTTTTAATTAAATCAAAAATCATAAAAACACAAAAAATATTAGAATTAGGTTTTTTTTATAAAAATATTTAATTCTATTAATTAATTAGGTTAATTAGGATAACTTAAATTCTTTTTTTCATAATTAAAATTAATTAGAAATTAGGTTAATTTGCAAAGTTAATTACTTTTTTTCTCAAAAAATCCAAAAAATACTTTTCTCTATTTACTGAATTAAATGTCATTGAATTTAATTTTAATTCCGTATTTAATTTCATCGCGCGTATTTATTGTATAATTTTTCCGATTAATGTAATTGCTCAGAGTTTGTAATAGTTTAACTTAGGTTTACTATTTACCTTTACTATTTTCCCCCATTTTTTGATTATGTAATCCTCCTCCCCAAAGCCTTGTAATAGCTAGGTTTAAATTCCTCGCACTTTTACTTTCCGTCATTATAAACTGTTAGATGATTGATACTAGGATTGTATGAAAAAGATCATAATTTAAAACAGTAGAAAACCCTAAATGTGAAAAGATAATAACTGAAAAACAAACACTTACACATACTCACTCCTAGGGTTTTCCCCACTTTTGTTGCCTTCGATAAACGGTCATGAAGTATAGGGAGTCTTAGTGGTTGCTCTCTAGTCCCAAAAGATAAAAAATGACCCATTCGAATGTTGCCTCGGAAAGGTCTTTAGGACTTTAGTGTAATTACTAAGGTTTCCTAACCATTGCTTTAGTGATCGTCATTCTGACACTCATTCAACACATGTTTCAAGTACAGTTCAGATACGATCCAGAGACGGATGTCATCCTGACACTAATTAAATACATGTTTAAGTACAATCACGACATAGATCCATCCACAAAATCTCCGCATGTACTTTTTCCAGCATGGTACAAGGGGCAGAGACAGTTGGAAGCGAAGTCACTATCACATACAAGCCAATGATACCTATATTCCCCACAGAGCCGAGACAACCATGGTCCGACCTTCGTTTCCCCAAGCAGGAATTCCTTCCCCAACAGGTTCCTTCAGAAAGTTGATATCTGCATTCCCCAACCGAGTTTTATAACCATGAGCAGTTTATAAAGCCATCTCCCGAGCAGATTTTATTTCTCTAACAGCGGAAGCTCAATCTCCAATAGAGATCTTCTCTCCAGCAATGGAAGTTCATCCCCAGCTGAGTTTATTTCTCCAAATCAGTAGATCTTCCAATAGAGCATCTCTCTTCCCCACAGAGTCATTCCCCCGCAGGATTATTCTCAAACGGAGTCTCCTCCGGCAGAATGTTCTCAAGAAGAATGGATGTAAATCCCTAGCTAATCATCTTCGGTCACTATCCCCAGCGGAAACAAAGAACTCAACTCCTTATACTCTCCAGTAGCAGTCCAGGATTTATTTTCCCCAGTTAGAGAATATCACAATAGCATTTCATATCCATACATCATGGCATGTGCATACATATTATACAACACAATCTCATTTATTTTGAGAACATCATTACTCAATACATTTCATACATCATGACATTACATACGACTAACTCTTTACCTTTCAGGGAAAGATGCAATCAAGTTCTCACAAGTTCTCTCTAGTTCAGTCAAACCGACACCAAGGTTTATGTTCCAGTTGAAGATATTCCAACACTTTTCAAGATTTTCTCTGGTTCAGTCAAACCGACACTAAGGTTTCTATTCTAGTTTAAGATGTTCTAGGACTTTCGTCTGGGTCAGCCGAATCGCCGCTAAGATTCCCCTGATTTCTATGCCAGTCAAAGTTAAATCGAGACCTCTCCTGGGTTCAGTCAAATTGATACTAAGATTTCTCTCCCAGTTGAAGACAACTCGAGACCTTTCCCTGGTTCAGTCAAATCGATACTAAGATTTCTATTCCAGTTAAAAAAGCTATGAAGCCCGAAAACTGACCGGATAACAGCTTAATTTCCCCAAATTACTGAAGATTGGAGCACGACCAGATAACGGTATAAGACGCTGTGAAGTCTGGAGCACGACCAGATAGCGGCAAGAGACATTGTGAAACCTGGAGCACGACCAGATAACAGTATGAGGTACTGTGAATCTTGGAATTCGACCAGATAGCAGTTTACTCGGCCAATTACTATGGAATACTGGAAACCACTGGATGTTAGTATGCCTTAAATTCAAGTTGAAACCTGGATGCGACCGGATAACCACTTAATTTCTTCTGAAGCCTGGAGCACGACCAGATAACAGTTTTTGAGATTGCAAATCCTGGAGCACGACCAGATAGCAAGTTTAATCTCATCTCCCCAGTAAGTCACTGTAAAACTTGGAGCATGACCAGATAGCAGTCAGTCTTATTATCCTCAGCAAATCATTGTAAGGCCTGGAGCACGACCAGATAGCAGTTCATTTTCATCTCCTCGACTAATAGATGATTCCCCAGTAGAGTAACGGACAACTGAAGTTCCTAAAATTCCATTTCTCCCAAGAAAGAGACCAACATTCCTCAGCAGATTCCTCCTTAATGACAGGAACATGAATTCTCATCAAAGGAATATCTCGGGAAATCAACATCCTCTAGATGGCATCTTTAAGCCCATCTCCAACGATTCTCCATCATATCTTCCGGATGGCATCTTTAAGCCCATCTCCGGGGACCTTCTGTCATCTCCTACAAAAGGAATCTGTAAGCCCATTCTCGATACTACCTGCACAGTCCAGCACCATCTCAGACGAGTGCAAATTTCTGGGCACTCTAGTGTTCAATCATCTTCCACCTTCAGATTACGAAAGGCAGACAACCAATCTACATCCTCAGGTTTAAGAAGATTGAACAGGGGAAGCTATTGTAGCCTAAATTTTTCCCTCTCATTTTACTCAAGACATGCCCTTTGAGGTCCTCAACTTGCTCAGGGATGCCCAAGAGTTGACCAGACAAACTCTCTCCTAAGGCAATGTACCTCAAACTAGGGTTTCCATTTTCATCAGGGTGTGGGAACTCCAAAGGTCCCAAATTACTTCCATGGTCCCAATATGTTCTCAAGATCATCCATGTCAAGTTTCATGCCTTGCACAAGAAGTTTGCTCAGTCAATTGCCCAGATGCCTGAAAATCAATTGTACTAGGTCAAAAGTCAACTGTGGCCCACATACAGTCAAAATTCAAGATTTTTGGCCAACATCAACATTTTGAAGAGATATCCATCATTTGATCAAGGGTTGATCATGATTCCTCAAGGAATGCCCCAAATTCATCAAAACCCAAAAGTTGTTAAATTAGGGTTTCTTAGGAAAAGTCAACAAAACTTTGACCAAGCATAACTTCTTCATACTTTATCAAAACTTTTCAATCCAAGGCTCATTTTGAATTGGATGCAATTCCATACAATTCATATTCATCCCTCAAGTTCAAAATATGCACTCATCAAAAGATATAAATTTCTACATTATAGGTCCTTTTGAAAAGTCAACAAAAACACCTTTTGGGTCAAAGCTTCTTACATGAACATGGAAGACCCAATTGAGAGGAAACCAAAATGGTTGTTTATGGGACATCCTAAGCTTTCTAAAAAGTCCAAGAACACCTCTCTAGGGTTAAAATTGGAGGAGATATGCATTGTCAAAGTTAAGCATTTTTGGAAAATTGCCAAAAGTCAAATATGCTCAAAAGCGTATTTTTTGTCAAACGGGCTTAGCTTCTCATGATTGCATCTTGTTAGAGACATGGTCCACGACCCAAATAAGCATCCACACATTTTTTGCTTTATTTATTTCTTTCTTTTTATTTTTTATCATTTAAAATACAAATAAAATCAAATAAATTGCAAAAAATATCAGAGATTTGTTTTGTGATCAGATTTTAGGTTGAATCAAATCTAATTAGGTTGGCATATCAGATCAAATCATGTCAAGGATGATTAGGAGCAACATTGGCATGATTAGACTATTTTGGAAACATATCATACAAGGAGAAAAATCAAATCAAATCTCCATGACTTACCAAGATACAAATTGTTTTTGTTGACCTAATATGCTCTAGTACAAATACAATGTGCAGCCAAGGCAAGAAATCAAGGGTTGAAGTCGTGAAAAGCATCAAACACAAAGTGAATTTTTTGCAAATAGTGTGGATCGGTTTCTAACCTAGAGGACGATTCAAAGCAATTCAAAGCCACAAATCCCTTCCTGGACATCTCCAGAACACTCTCCAATCATTTGCACGCCTCAAAGCTCCAGGAATCATCACATAATCCTCACGGTTTGCACCCTCTGAACTCAAACTTGTTCCTTTGGTTTTACGTGCTTTTAATCCAATTTGCTTGCATATACATGTTCATGATCATGCTGGGAATCTTTTTGATAGCTTGGATTTAAGTTTTAACGCAGGAATGGTTACTTGTCATAGTTAGGGTTCGTGAGCTCTAAATTGGGGAACCCTAGCTAGAGGCAAAATTGGGCCAAATTAAGGGCCTATTCATGTTCAGGGAAGAAAATACATTTGATTTATGCCCTTGAATGGAATTTATATTGCTTGAATTTCGTTTTAAAGATTCGCAGGTTTATAGCTACAGGCAAATACCGTCACTATAGCATATAGCGACGAATTTGACCGTAGGTAAAGAGTTGGTGTCAAAAACGACAGTCCTAGGGAAAGAGATAATCATGTGGCAGCCATATATTGGTTCGTTTGAAATAGCACGCGTTTTCTGAAACTTGTAATTAATTTACATTATGTTATTTTTGTTTCAATATTATAACAACTAAACATTGTAGCCCAGATGGCAAGGCGTACGTGGTATTGAGTGGGAGGACCTGGGTTTGATCCCAGGTCCCAGTGTTTTCTCTATTTTTCTTAACATTTAATTGCAGGTTCTGTACATTATATTGCCAAGCGTCTATCATGCACTCCAACCATCCAGCCACTGGATCATCACTAATCCAGATCCAACGCTCAGTCAATGGGAAGTCCATGATGCACCCTCCAAGCATGGTTGCATAGAATCAGCACGTTGACTAGGCTGACCAATTATTGGGCCTAACAAATTCAGTGCTACACCCCCTGGATTTCTTGCTAAACATGCCTAATTTCTTTCTTTTATTTTATTTCTTTTATTTTTATTATTTACTAATTTTTTTTTCACAAAATAACACAAAATCATTTTTTATCATAAAATCAAAATCACAAAGTCATTAAAAATCATTTTTTTATAAAATATTTTTATTTCTTTAATTAATTAGTTTAATCAAAATTAGGGCAATTTAATTCTTTTTTATAATTAAAATCACTTAGAATTAGGATTCAATTTGTACATAATTCAATTTTTTTCTCAAAAATAACCTAAACATTTTTTTCAATTAGATTTCTTATGGATTCTTAATTCATCCTCGCATTTAATTCACCGTGCGCATTTTTTTGTTTCTTTTTATTATTATTGTAACTGCTCCGAGTTTGTAATAGTAATTAGGGTTTCAATTCTGCATCTTTATTTTCGGTCAAAATAGTTATGTATCTGCAAAAGCCCTGTAATAGCTAGGACTTTAAACTTTCCGCACTTTTAATTTCCGCAAACTATAAACTGCTTAGATGTATGTTAATAGGATTGTATGGAAAGACAAACTAAAAATTAATACGGTAGAAAACCATAAATGTGCAAAGATAAATTAACTGAAAACATACACTCACACATGCTCACTCCTAGGGTTTACTCTACTCCGGTTACCTTCGGTAAACGGTCATGAAGTATAGGGTTTGTTAGTGGTTGTCCTCTAGCCCCGAAAGATCTAAAATGACCCATTCGGATGTTGCCTCAGAAAAAGATCTTTAAGGATTTTTAAGATGATTACTAACATTTCATAACATTGCTTTTGTGATCGTATTTGTTCCTTCGAATGTCCCTAAAAAATCCAACGACGATGCTACCTATTTCTCAATAATGGGATAACATTGTCTAAAAGGAAAACGAACAGACCTTTTTTGAGTAGGTAGATTAGTTCCTAGGTACTTGCTCAAACAAACAAAAACTTTTTCACACCAACACTTTTCAAACAAAGTTTTCAAAAACAACTTCGTAACACTCTTGAGGACAGAAACAAGGGTTAACACGAAGTAAAACAAAACTTTTCAAAACAAAGCACACACAAGCAGTTTTCAAAATGAGCAAGTCCCTAAGAGCCCATGGAAAACCATGGATCGAAAGGGTACTAACACCTTCCCTTTCTATAATCTACCCCCTGTACTCAGAAACATGTCGAAAAAGGTTTTTCTATTCTTTTTCCTTTTCCTGATTGGATAAAATAAAAGTCTGTGGTGACTCTTGCTTACTGCGACATTTTACGAACAAAAAATGCAAACCAGTATTAACAGTCGGTTCTGCCACCGTATCACAAAGCCCAACCCCCTTTGTCTGATAGGGAGTTGGTTGACATGTTTCTTGGTATGCTGTCTGGTCTGTTCTTTAATCACTTGATTGGTAGCTCCTCAACTGCTTTCACCGAGAAAATATTAACTGGAGAAAGGGTAGAAGTTGGGATCCGGAGTGGCAAGATCCAGAAAGACACCTCTTCGAGTACACTAAAGAAGCCATTCACGGGTAAGAAGGAGGTCAGTGCCATTTATAACTCAAGAAGTCAGAATAGAATCGAGCACCGTCCAGCGGTAGGGGCTGTCATGATCTCGAAGTTTGAACCTACCCAACAAAGGAACAATCAATCGAGGAAAGAAAGTCCAGTAAGACAGTACACCAGGATAAACATGATTGTGTCTCAAATCTTGCCATAGTTATTGAAGACAAACCTGGTAACCCTGGAGGAGGCTCCGAAGAACCCCAATACCATATCCCCTTGTTACAATCCAAATGCTCGGTGTGCTTACCACTCTGAAAGTCCAGGCCATGATACTAACAACTGCTGGGCTCTAAAGAATAAGGTGCAGGATCTCATCGAAGCAAAGGAGATTAAGTTTGATGCTCCTGAGAAGCCTAATGTCATAACTGCATCCATGCCCAAGCATGGCTCGAGAATCAATGCTATTGAGGTTGTCTCCACTACAGAAGATGCTGATGATGAAGATTCTTATATTGACAGTTGGATCTACCATACTACCAACGGTGGACCTAGTAACTGGACAGACAAAGATTTTGTGCTGATTTCTTTTGTTCCGCAGTAATTATCTTACTTGTTTTTTAGTTTTGTAATAAACAATATAAACTTTATGGCCTTGTGTCTTACCCGAGACACAATGGTTTATTTGTGAGGGTTACTATATGTCATAAATAAAACATTAGACGTTATTGCATACAAATTTTGTGCTCTCTGTTTTTCCTTTTTTCCTTTCACTTTATCAATACAGTTATGCTCTTACACACACTCACATATAAAACTACAGGTCCATATCCACTTTGGATCCCATTGATAACATATCTGCTATTGCCAGTTATAACTTCGAAAATCCGATTAACCAAGCCGAGGACGAAGGTGAGGAAGATTGTAAGGTTCCTGGAGAACTTGCTAGACTTTTACAGCAGGAAGAGAGGGATATACAGCCTCATGAAGAGCATGTTGAGACGATAAACTTGGGAACGAAGGTAGACAGAAAAGAAGTCAAGATCGGCGCAAATTTGGAGACTAATGTCAAACAGCAGTTGATACAGATGTTGCACGACTATGTTAAGATCTTCGCCTGGTAATATGAAGACATGTCTTGTTTAGACACTGATATTGTGGTACATCGTCTTCCGAATAAAGAATATTGTCCTCCGGTTAAGCAAAAGGTTCGTCGTATGCACCCTGAAATGTCAGAGAAGATTAAAGCAGAGGTTATGAAACAGTTCAACGCTGGATTCTTAGTTGTCACCTCCTATCCACAGTGGGTTGCTAATGTTGTTCTGGTACCTAAGAAGGATGGTAAGGTACGGATGTGTGTGGACTACAGAGAACTGAACAGGGAAAGCCCAAAGGATGACTTCCCGCTTCCCCACATCGATATTCTGGTTGACAACACCACACAACACAAAATCTTTTCCTTCATGGATGGTTTCTCTGGATACAACCAGATTAAGATGGCTTCTGACGACATGGATAAGACAACCTTTGTCACACAGTGGGGCACTTTCTGTTACAAGGTGATGCATTTTGGGTTGAAGAATGTTGGGGCAACTTATCAGCGAGCCATGGTAGCTTTGTTCCATGATATGATTCACCATGAGATAGAGGTTTATGTTGATGACATGATAGCCAGGTCTCAAACTGAGGAAGAACACCTTGATCATCTATGAAAGTTGTTTGACAGGTTGAAGACATACAAGTTAAGGTTGAATCCGAACAAGTGCACCTTCGGGGTAAGGTCTGGTAAACTTATGGGGTTCATCGTCAGTGATAAAGGTATTCAGGTAGACCATGTAAAGGTGAAGGCCATACAAGACATGTCGGCTCTCTGTATTGAGAAAGAGGTTAGAGATTTCTTGGGATGCCTAAATTATATCGCCAGGTTCATTTCACATCTGACTGCTACTTGTGAGCCAATCTTCAAGCTCCTGAAGAAAGATCAAGTGGTAAAGTGGAATGAAGAATTCCAAACCGCTTTCAAAAGAATCAAGGAATACCTTCAAGAACCACCGATTCTGATGCCTCCGATTGAAGGAAGACCTTTGATATTGTATTTAACAATGCTAGACAATTCAATGGGGTGTGTGCTGGGGAAGCATGACGAGTCTGGTCGAAAAGAGCACGCAATATACTACCTTAGCAAAAAGTTTACCGACTGTGAGACAAGATACTCACTGTTGTACCCCAAAATTTTCCCTCTCATTTTATCAATGTTTCTCATCACAAGGCTCTTGGAACTTAAGATCAAGCTAGGGTTTGCACTGCTCAAGACATCCCCTTGCACTGATGACCTAAACTAGGGTTTGAGTTTGCACAAGGATTTTTAGACCTTCAATGCTCAAATTTACTTTCATACTTCATATTGGACTCATAAGTTTTCCCATACCAAGTTTCAAGCCTTGAATCAAATTTTTGTCCAGTCAATTGGACAGTTGACCTAGAAATCAGCTGTATTGGGGAAAAAGTCAATTGTGGCCAATTTACAGTCAAACCTCATGAATTTTGACCCACATCAACACTATGAACTCATGTGAACCATTTGATCAAGTTTGAACCACAAATCCACAAGAAATTTGATCAGATCACCAAAAGGGCAAAATGGTCATTTTTAGGGTTTTGACTGTACAAAGGCAATTCCTGACTTTTTGACCTATCCAATGGAAAATTAAGCTCTACCATGGACTCAAGGACTCAATGGAATCATCTTTACCTATTCAACAAGTTCAAAAGACCTCAATTGCATTGGATTGACAAATGAATTTCTTAGTCAACTGATCAAAATTTGACTGTACACTGAAAAGTCAAACTTTGACTTTTTGGTCAAAATCAAGTGCCAAGGGTCATTTTTCATCAATATGTGTCAAATTATGAAACTTGTTCATCAAGAAACCCAAAATTGCAAATTAGGGTTTAAAGTTGAAAATTTTCATAACTTAGAAATTTTCTAAGTTATGAAATTTTCTTGATTTTTCCTAACTTTGCCCCACATTTTCACCATGATGCAAATGGATTCAAACAAACCCTCCAACATGAAATTTGTAGTCCTCCACAAAGTATACAACTTTTATTCACAAAGTTTTCCCAAAAGAATCTTGGATCTCAAGTTATGGTTTTTGGAACAAGGGTCCCTAAAACTTTTAACTTAGTGAAATTTTGCCCTAGTTTAGGCAGGATTTTGACCTATCTTCTTGGCCATTTTTCACATATTTCCACTTGGAGTCTCAAGTTTCATTTCAAAGATGGATTGTATAGCATGTTTCAAGCTTTCCAAATTGTCCAAGAACTCCTCAAACACATTTGTGGTTACGGAGAATCGATGGCTTGAAGTTGGCAACAACTCACTTTTCATCCATGGCATATTCATGTTCATACAAGTTGCATTTTCAAATCAGCATGCCTTACACTAGTTTTCAGGCCTCTAAACCACTTCACACTCCATAATTAAATGCCAATCCATCAGTCTAAGCTTTTGTTTTGGCCATTTGGACATTGTACACAAGATTAAGCCCTAAGTAGAAAAAGGCAAATTTCCATTTTTGCTTAAGTATGCTTTATGTCAAACCAACAATCCTTGAGCATTGGTCCAAGATCTCTTGCAGCAAAACAAATCCACAAATCAAAGGGGCCAAGAGCAATGTGTGCAAGCATATTTGATAGCCTATACAGGCCTGTAACTTCACTTTCACTTTCTAACTTCAAAAACAAGAAAGTTGTCCAAAACTCAAAAACTTGAAAACCAGCCAAGGTTAACTTACACAAACAGTTTGAACACCTTTCTCACACCCCTTTGAGCTAGAAACACGATTGTTTGAGCCTCAAAACACCCCATAGCCAAAAATCACATTCCTTTGGAAAAATAGGGCAGGTTCTGCAACTTGAGTGCCATAGCTCATTTAGCTCGTGCGTTTTGCCACAAGTTGCTTCAAACACCTTCCATTCAACTCACTCAAGCTATCCCAAACCTCAAATACCAACTGTAACTCCATTTACAGTGATCACCATTTTCATTTTCAGCTTGTGCAGGTTGAGTTCTATAGGCTGATTCAAGGACATTCAAGGTAAGCTAGCTATTGGAGAAGGTCAAGTGAAGTTCAGGCAAGCTACCAGACATCTCAAACCTTGCTGAAAGACACTACATTTCCCTACACGAATCCAACTGAAACAAGTTTTTCTTCACTTTCTATCTCTCTATTTAGGAACATTTAGCCTTAGGTTTGTGAATAAAAAATGTAGTGTTCATTGCCATGAAGCTGTACATATGCTCAGTTTTCATTTATATTAAGTGTGCTAGGAGAATTTCATCCATGAACATGCTGAAAAAACTAGGTCAGATTTTAGGGCCAGATAAATTCTCTCTGGTCTTTAAGAGTTAGAACAAGTTGTTTATATGGTTGGAATCGTCTTGAAATTCTCTACAAGTTTGATGTTGTGTGTTTTTACAATAGATCACGTATACAGGATGTCCCAAGTTTGTACAGGCGCGCACGTTTTTCAAATCTGGAGGTTAAAGATAAAGCTGGCTTGGGCTGGGCTTGGCCTGGCTTGCTTTTGACACCTCCCATTTTCATTTTTGCACCCCCTGGCCCAATTTCTTGTATTATCATATTTTTGCATTTTTGTTTTCATTTTTGATTTTGTTTATTTATTTCCAAACATAAAAAATGCTCAAAAATATTTTCATAATTTTTTCACATTTATTTGGAATTTTATTTTAATTTTTCTAATATAGAAAACATTTTAAATACTTTTATATTGTTTATTTAAACTTGAAAATAATATATAATTTATACTTTTATTTTTTTTCTTTATATTTATTCATACTAAAAATATTTTCCTAAATATATTTTTTTATACATATCTTATTTTATATTGTACATATTTAATTTGATTAATATACATATATATATATATATACATATATACTTTTATTTTAATAAATACTTTAGAATAAAAATATAAAATATTATATTTTTACTTTTATTATTATTTATACTAAAAAATTACTTTTTCTAAATATATTTCATTTTGTATATATTAATATATATTATTATATAAATAATATAACATTTTATTTTCTTAAAGAAATTAGGGTTTACCCTTAAATAAATAAAATTAATCTTTTTTTTTTAAATTTATTTCTATATACTTTTTACATTAAAAATATTTTTACATACATAAACAAACAAAAACCTTTTTGCATAATACATATTATTTGATATTTATTTTAATATTGTCCATTTGAATATTCATGCAATTAAATTCAATTTAGATGTAATAGTAAACTAGGGTTTATATTTCTTGTCAAATACCCCCTATTCAAAGATTGTACCCCCATCCTTATAATCATGTTGTAATAGTCTAGATTTTAATTCTCGCACTTTACGCTTTCAATTATGCCATGATTAGATAATTAGGGTTTGTATGCAAAAATCCAAATCAACAAATAGTTTGACCTAATCAAAGACAAAAGTGCATGAAAATTAAACACAATGCACACTTGCACCCCTAGGGTTACAATCCACGTGTTGCCTTAAAAAATGGGCCATGTTATGCATGTTGGTTACTTTGGCAAAACAAAAGCAAAACAAAAGATCATAGTCCCTCGATGACGCTATCTTGGTTGCCTAAACAAAAATGATCAAGTCCCTCAAAAATTTGCCAAAAATACTTAACACAATTGCTATCATGGTCTATACGATGACCCGCGCCTGTCCCGTTTAACATCCTAACACAAGGTTATTCACCAAATGCAATGGTGAAACAACACTGTCAAAAGGGTTAAAAACATTAGGAAAGATCTTTGAGTAAAATAGGGTAGATAGCTCTTAGTTACTTGATCAAAAAGCTTGCCAAAACATCCTTGCTATTTTCAAACACACTTCACAACACAATTTCAAAACATTTTCCCAAATCAAACATTCAAACATTGAAAACTTTTCAAAAGACAAAAACACCTTTGTATACATTCAAACAAGAATCATTATAAAGGTTGCCACAACGATGGCCCCTTTTCAAAACATCTTTCAAAACCACACACAAAGCACCATTTAAAACAATTGGAAAAGCAAAGCAATTGATCTAAACAAGTAACTAAGAGCCCATGGATAACCATGGATGAAAAGGGTGCTTGCACATTCCCTTTTCATAATCTACTCCCCGAACCCAAGAAAACATCTCAAAGGTCTTTCCAGTGCTTTTTGACCTTTCCTTAGGATAAAATAAAAAAGTCGGTGGCGACTCTTGCTAAACCGAAACATTTGCAAATACAAACGCAAAACCTCAAGTCAGTTTTCCCACCGTATCACAGAACTGGCAACTCTGCTGGGGATATGTTCTAAAAGTGAAGTAACCTTAGGGTCTAGATCACCTTTGCATGCTTATCTTGTTTGCTTTGATTGCTTTACATTTGGTTCTCTTGTTTGGGTTTGAATCCTCCACCCAGATTTTTGGGAAACATTCATAGGTAAATAGCAATACATTGTGGAAACTGTGCGGGGTATACCGACATGGTTGAAGCAATAGCTATATTAGTGCGACATATTTGTGAGTACCGGTAGCCTTTGAGTCAATCAAAGAGAATACGGGGCCACTGAGTGATGTCATGAAGCACTAATGAACTCTTAGAACCTTACTTGACCATCTTGGCCTTTTTTAGGAGTAGTGAGATGACCGACTTTGGTGCAGTCCGAAGTTGGTAGATACTCGATATACACTCATTGAGGGTTATTATCTTGGAATATTTCGGTCGCCAGTTAAGTGTCTAAACTGAAACAATGAACACAGAAAATAATCCAGTGATATTGAGCTCATTAGAACCCGGTTACTATTTATAGGACAGGTTGAGCCAACTAACTTCAAGAGGGTACTTACCTATGAAACCTCATGCAAGCCTGAAACTAGGATCTTGTGTGACTTGTTTGTACATATGCTTGTGCATACATCATGAACATCATAAAGCATCATATGCATCTACTAACCATTTCAAGGGTTTGGATCTTCATCTTTGTTCTTGTTTTGTAGGTCATAAAATCTCTTCGCAGGAAAACAATCCAAGTCAACCTTGTGAGAATCCCTCCTCAACTCAAGGAGCTTGCTTCCAAGATTCCAGAGAATTCTCTCTTCAGTGAAAGACATGGTAGACTTCTCAACTTGGTCAACTCCAACATTGAAGAAGACATGGTGAAAGTTCTTTTCCAGTTCTTTGACCCCCTACACCACTGCTTCACATTCCCTGATTACCAGCTAGTACCTACTTTGGAGGAATTTTCTCAGCTCCTGAGGATTCCTATTCTTCATCAACTACCCTACAACAGTACGGAAAGAGATTCAAAGCCTGAAGATGTTGCTCAAGCCTTACACTTGCAACTATCTGATGTCAAAGGTCATTGGGAAACCAGAAGTGGTGTCAAGGGTTTCTTGGCAAAGTTTCTGTTTGAGAAGGCACAAGACTGCTGGAATTCTCTAGATCTACAAGCCTATGAGGAGATTATAGCACTTCTCATCTATGGGTTGGTTTTGTTCCCCAACCCTGATCAGCTTATAGATGTGAATGCTGTCAAGATTTTCATATCTCAGAATCCTGTACCTACATTGCTTGGGGATATCCTACACTCATTTCACACACGAACAATGAGGAAAATAGGTGTTCTCATGTGTTGTACCCCTCTTCTAGCAAGGTGGTTTATTTCTCACCTACCCCAATCAGTTTTGAAGAATGAGCAGGGTTTAAGGTGGTCACAACGGTTGATGACCCTCACACATTCTGATGTTCATTGGTGTTCTTGGTCCAGATAAAATGTCATCATCATTGATCGTTGCGGGGAATTCCCTAATGTCCCACTACTTGGAATTAGGGGAGGCATTACCTACAACCCATGTTTAGCTCTGAGACAGTTTGGATATGCTCGAAGGGATGGCCCTCACGATATGCTGATTCCTGACTTGGTTTTTGACTTTGTCAACGACGCTCAAGGACTTCGACAAAGGTTTATTAGAGCTTGGATAAGGCCCAACAAGGTGGATAGTAAGACACTGGGGCACAAGAATTCCACCCCCCTTGAGCCCTACCTCAAGTGGGTACGAACCCGCGCCCAAAGTCTTATGATGCCTTATCCTCACATTCTCCCCGTGATCAAAGAGCCTGTTATGGAAGGAGAGGTTCCATACACCCTCCTACATTCTGACATGCCAACATCATTAGAAGAATTACAAAAGAGTTGGATACAACTCAAGGAAGAACGAAATACTTTTGAAGCCAGCTTTTATGCCAGTGAGAAGAAGGTTTTGGAGCTTACCCACCGACTTCACGAAGAGGAGACTCTCAACACTTACATCGCACCAAAGAGGATGCGCAACATCTTTTTACATTAAGAATTTTGTAATATTCTTCCCATGGGGCATTTATGTACTAACAAATTTCTTCTTATTAATATGACGTGTGTTCTTTTTGTCTGCAACAAATTTGAATTTTTGAATCCTTGAATGCATTACATGAATAACATATCATTCATCATATGCATAAACAGGTTTTCATACCAGGTTTCCTTATCTTTCTGCTGTTTATTTCAGCAAGATGGATTTGGAGCAGACGGTTAAAGATCTGCAAGCACATAATTTGCAATTCCAATAACTCCTCATGACCTTAGCAAAGGGTCAAGAGGATTTTAAAGCACTGTTAGAGAAAGAGAAGGAACCAGAAAGGAAGAAAAAGAAAATAATTGGGGTAGCCACTATGGGAAGGAGATTTGAGCATCAGGCTAGGAGAGTTATGGAATTTCCCTCAACGTCTGACGAAGGGGTTGGTAAAGGAAAAGAAGTTGCAATGCCCTCTAAATCTGAAGCTGAAGAAGAAGAAGAGGAAGAGGACGAAGATTACTCCGAACAGCAATATCCCCCGGCGGATGATAAGTACAAAAATCTTGAGGATCGGTTGGCAGCCATGGAGTTGCAAAGGGTACCTGGTTTAGATTTCGAAGAACTAGGGTTGGTTGCTGGGATCGTCATTCCTCCCAAGTTCAAAGTACCTACATTTGGTAAGTATGACGGTTTGTCCTGTCCAAAGATGCATCTGAGGTCCTACGTCAGAAAGATCCAACCTCACTCCTCTGATAAGGATCTTTGGGTCCACTTTTTTCAAGATAGTTTGTCAGGCACGCAATTGGACTGGTTCTATCAACTTGAGAGATCTGATGTTCATAATTGGGAAGATTTGGTTGCTGCTTTCTACCGACAATACCAATACAATGCAGATTTAGCGCCTACTCGTACTCAACTACAGAGTATGGGTATGGCCTCTAATGAGGGATTTAAGGAGTATGCCCAGAAGTGGTGGGATTTGGCTGGAAGGGTGCAGCCACCATTGTCGGATAGAGAGCTGGTTGACATGTTTTTAGGGACTCTGTCAGGTCTTTTCTTCAATCACTTGATCAGGAGCTCATCTGCAGGGTTCACCGAATTAATCGTGACCGGTGAAAGGGTCGAAGTTGGCATTAAGAGCCGTAAAATTCAGAAGGATGCCTCCGCTTCCACTACTATTAAGAAGACCTTCCCAGTCAAGAAGGAAGTTTCTGCTATTCATACCAAGAGAAACCAAGGAAGGACAGAGCACCGACCAACGGTGGGGGCTGTAATGATCCAAAACTCCTCAGTCGATCAACCTCGCAGCAATCAACCAAGAGCTAATCAGCAAAGGGTAGAAAGGCAACAACAGAAATTCACCCGAATCAACATGACACCGGCTCAAGTCCTCCCTCATCTGTTAAAGCTGAACCTTACCAACTTGAAGGAAGCACCAAAAAACCCCAATACCTCTTCTCTTTATTATCACTTCAATGCAAAATGTGCTTACCACTCGAACAGTGTAGGGCATGATACCAACAACAGTTGGGCTCTTAAAAAAAAGATCCAAGACCTAATAGACGCCAAGGAGTTAGAGTTTGATGCTCCCTAAAAGCCCAACATGATATCCGCTCCTATGCCAAAACATGGTCATAATGTCCATGCCATTGTGGAAGATCTTTATGTTACCACTGTTTATGACCTTTTGAATCCGTTACCGATGATTAAAGTGAATTTGATGAAAGCCGGGATATTCCCAGGCTGTGGAAAAGACTGTTACTTCTGTTCAACCTTGCAAACTGACTGCCCACTGTTGAAATCAGGCATCCAACGCCTGATGGATACCCAAGAGATCCTCTTTCAAAAGACTCATGTTGATACTATCACTCATGTTACTCCTATTACCTTTGATACTCCAAACAATGACATTGCTATAATAACCATCTCTGATAATCTTCCCAAGACCTGCAAAAGGCCTATCAAGATTACGCCTGATCCTAAGTTTGTGCCGCTGAAAACCACCATGCCGGGGCCTATCCCGTATAAATCTAACAAGACGATACCATGGAACTACGGAGGAGAGATCTTCTACCATGGTATCAAGCAGATCAAATCAATCCAAGAGAATTCCGATGATGAAACCCCTGATATAGGGAATATTGCGGGAACGAGCAAGATAACTCGCAGCAGAAGGATCTTCTCTCCGGAGATTGCTCCTCCACGGGAAGTCTTCGGACCCTCGAGAGCTTCTGTGCCTGCCAAGCCATCTGTGCAAAGTCCCGTAATTGAAGAGATTGATGCTCCCGAAAATGGACCCTCTGCTGTTACCACCGATAAGGGTAAGGGGATACAAGAAGCGCCTGTTAGGACGAAGGCTCAGACTGTGGTTATCCTTGAGACCACCCAAAAAGAGATAGAAGAAATCTTAAAGATAATCAAGAAGAGCGACTACGATGTCGTGGAGCAGCTAGGGCAAACCCCTTCAAAAATCTCCATGTTGGCTCTCTTACTCTGCTCTGAGGCTCATGCCAAAGCCTTGATCAAATTTCTAAAGACGGCACACGTGCCTCAAGAAACTTCTGCGGACCAGTTTCAAGAGTGCGTGGCTAGCCTTACAGCCGATAATGGTCTTGGTTTTTTCTAATGCTGATTTGACCCCTAAGGGAAGAAAGCATAATGATGCACTGCATGTCTCGGTAGAGTGCAGGGGGACCACACTTGCTCATGTTCTGGTAGATACCAGTTCATCCTTAAATGTTATACCAAAGAAGGCGTTGGACAGACTGGACTGCGAAGGTTTGACCCTAAAGCCCAGTAACATCGTTGTTAGAGCCTTCGACGGTTCTAAGAGGATGGTTCACGGAGAAGTGGACATTCCAATTAAAGTGGGTACATAAATTTTCAACTCTACATTTTATGTGATGGACATCCGTCTTTCATATTCATGCTTGTTGGGAAGGCCATGGATCCACAACGCTGGGGCAGTCACTTCTTCTCTACGCAAAATGCTAAAGTATCCAGTTCAGGGTAAGATCATAACAGTTCATGGTGAGGAGGAGTATATGATAAGTCATTGTTGTACCCTAAAATTTTCCCTCCTCTTTTCCACAAGAAATCACAGCTTCGGGCTTTTCCTGATTTTTCAGATTGGCTTAAGAATCAGTCAAACAGACTTTTCTCATCAGTCAGACAAAATTAAGGTTTCCATTGACTTTTGAATCAAGTCAAACAGATTATCAGGGTTTTTATTAATCTGGTTGAATTTGGCTCAGGGTTTGATCAAGCAGACGCTTCTTTGACATTAAATCAAGAATTAGGGTTTGCACGCGCATTTTTAGAAGAATTTGAGTCCACAGTGTCTTAATTGACTGTCACATGGTTTTGACGTTTGTTCAAGATTTCTGTTTGTTTCTAAAAGTTTAAACATATGGGATATGGGTTGAAGCTTCTGATTGAGAGTTTGAAGTTTAAATTTGATCAGTGAGATAAAGGACATATGGACGTTTGTTTGACTGTGCATTGCTTTTGGTTATTCGGAACGCCGGACGTTTATTGATTATTTATAATTTCTAAGTTAAAATTATTGGATAATTTCCAATTATTATAATTCAAGAAATTAAAGTAATTAAATAAATGAATGCAGAAGAATTAAAGAGATATCTGACAAAAGGACTTTTATTTATTTTTAATTATTGGTACAAGTGTTATTTAAATACAGTAATTTTATTTACAAGTATTTATAATAATATTTATTACAAATGATTAAAATAAAATAAAGCTATATCCTAATTTTCCTAAGTCTTCATCTTCTACTGCTGCTCCCCATTGCTCAACTGATATTTATCTGCAAAGACAAAAAAGGAAGAAATCAGTACAGATAAATTAAAGGCATTTTCAGACAGTTAATCATAAAAACTCATCATTAAAAGTGTTGGCAGGAATCAGTTTGTTCGCCCTCTCTGAAAATCACAAGAAGACTCTTGGTTCACAAAGAGGGAAAGGAAATATGTTTGCAAATATATGAATTTGTACAAGGCAGCATATTAAACAAAATGTACAAGGCTGCATAATTTCAAATTGCAAAGTGTCAACAAAAATGTCAACCAAGCTGATAAAATCCAAACTGAATTGCACTATCAAACAAGGCAAACCAAACTAAGTCAAAATGGCCAAACTAAGTCAAAATAGCCAACTAAGTCACAAGTTCAAGAACTGTCATAAAGCTGTCAACAAGTACACAAAATGCAGAAAATCTGAAGAAAGAAGATATGCAGAGGAAAGACAAAATACAAGCAACATATTTCAAATTTATCATCATTTCCCAGCCAAACACTTTTTCAGAAAAGAGTACCTTTAAGAAATATAATATGCTTTAAGAGAGAGAGAGAGAGAAAAGAGAGTAAAAAGGAGCAGGCTTACAGTTTTTTGAGGCAGACTTAAGAGATATAAAACAAACAGAATCAGAACACTATAAGAGGAGGCAGAAACACATAGAAGAATATGGGCTACAAACTGTAAACAAAACACAAGCCTGTAACCAGAAGCCTGTCCCAAAGCTTACAAACTGCCTTCAAACCAACTCAGTACCAAAACCTCCACAATCCTGCCTAAAACACATAACAGAAACAACAAGCTTGCAACCTCAAGCCTGCTTCAGACTCACAAACCTGCTAAGCTTCAAGCATGTATCAAAAAACACAACCATAACCTCCAAGTCTACAAACTGTTTCAACCTGCTAAAAAACCAGATACAAGCCTTAAAGACTGTAAACATCAAGCCTTGAAGCCTGTAAACACAAGCCAGAACAACCTGTTTCAACAAAAATCAAGAACCTGTGCCAACAAAACCTTGAAGCCTGTCAAAGCCTAAATCCCAACAAACTATACAACATTAACACATCCAAATATCCAAACCAAGTCAGAATCAAACAAATCCAAACAACTCTCAGATTCAATATTATCATCATTGATAAAAAACCAACTCAGAATCAAAGCCAAAAGAGAGAGGAAAAGATCTCAGATATTAATCATCATTGAAACAAAGCCAGAAAGCAATTCAGAAGGAAAAATACTGAGGAAAAAGCAACAACAACATCATCATACTCAGAATCAAATCATCATAGCATTGGAAATAAATGAAGCAAGCAGAAGAGAAAAAGCAAGCATCTCAGAGTAAGGCAACAATAACATCATCATACTCAGATTCAAACATCATCCTCATTGTAAAACAACATCAACATATCAATACCAACAAACCTAATAAGCATCTCAGAATCCAAGCATACAAATATTCAGAGGCAAGTGTTGTACCCCAAAATTTGCCCTCCCATTTCATCAATATTTTCTCACCACAAGACCCTTGGAGCTCAAGATCAAGTTAGGGTTTGCTCTGCTCAAGACTCCTCCTTGCACTGTTGACCCAAATTAGGGTTTGAGTTTGCACAAATATGTTTTGACCTAAAAGGCCCAAGATAACTTTCATGCTTCATGTTGGACTCACATGTTTATCCATACCAAGTTTCAAGCCTTGATTCCAATCTTTGCCCAGTCAATTGGACAGTTGACCTAGAAATCAGCTGTATTGGGGAAAAAGTCAACTGTGGTCAATTGACAGTCAAACCTCATGAAATTTGACCCACATCAACATTATGAACTCATGTGAACCATTTGGTCAAGTTTGGATCACAATCCCACAAGAAATTTGATCAAATCACCAAAAGGGAAAAATGGTCATTTTTAGGGTCTTGACTGCACAAAGGCAATTTTTGACTGTTTGACCTAGCCAATGGCAAACCAAGCTCACATATGGACTCAAGGACTCAATGGCATTGTCTTGACATGATCAACAAGTTCAAAAGATCCCAAATGCACAAGATTGACAGATGAATTTCCCAGTCAAATGAGCCAAATTTGACTGTATACTGAAAAGTCAAACTTTGACTTTTTGGTCAAAATCAAGTGCCAAGATTCATTTTTCATCAAGACATGTCCAATTGTGAAACTTGTTCATCAATAAATCAAAAATTACAAATTAGGGTTCGAAATGAAGAAATTTCATAACTTCGAAATTTTCTAAGTTATGAAATTTCCTAATTTTTTCCTAACTTTGTCCCATCTTTTCATCAAGATACATTTGGATTCAAACAAAACTCAAAACATGAAAGCTATAGTCCATTTCAAAATCTACAACTTTGATTCACAAAGTTTCCTCAAAAGAAGCTTGTAGCTCAAGTTATGATTTTTGGAATAGGGGTGCAAAACATTCTTAACTTAGAAATATTTTGACCTATTCTAGGCAGGATTTTTGCCTAACTTCATGGCCACTTTTCACATGCTTCCACTTGGAATTTCAACTTGCATTACAAAGATGGATTGTAGTACACATTCCAAGATTTCCAAATTGTCCAAGAACTTCTCAAACACCCTTGTGGTTAGGGAGAATCGAATTTGTCAATATGGGCAAAAGTCACTTTGATTCATGGCCAAATGCATGTTCATAACTTGGGCATTTTTGAAATCAGCTTGCACAAGCTAGTTACAGGCCTCTAATCCTTTTCTTACTCAATAATTAAATGCCAATCCATTGTGTTCTAGCATTATTTTGCTCATTTGGTCATTACATGGAAGTTTAATCCATAATTAGAAAAAGCACTTTATCCATTCTTGTAAAGCATGGCTTTATGTCAAAACACAAATCAAAGAAGTACAACGCATATCTTTGGGCACAAGATTCATGAGCATATCCCACTGATCAAGACTCAAATGTGCAGCATAGATTGAGGGTAGTACAAGCCTGCATTATCCATACACACTTCCTTACTTATCAAAGAAGAAACATTGCAAAAGAGGTCCAAGATTCAATTCCTGCAAGCAAGAGCTAAAACAAACTTTGTCCACACATTTCATACTCCCTAACCAACCTGAAACACGACCAAACCATCTCTCAAACCTCCATATACACAAAAACACAGTTTTGTGGCAAAACAGGGCATAGGCTGCAGTTTAAATCCCACAGTCCATTCCTATCGTGCGTTTTGGCTGAAACCTTTTCAAACACACTACCTAACATCCATTGAAGCTATTCCAAGCATTAAACTGGAACTGTAACAGCCATAGCCAAGTGTGCCATTTTCATTTTTCATCTGTGCAGGTTGACTTCTGTAGCTTGATTCAGAAGGATTCAGAGCAAGCCAAGCATAGAGGAAGCATCCCTGGACCTCAAGCAAGCTATACAAGTCCTCACATTGCATTGAAAGTACCTCCATAGTCATACACGATTCAAGCTGAACAGGTAAGTTTTTGAACTTCTATCTCTCTATCCAAGCATATTTATGCTTAAGTTTGTGAAGAAAGCATCTTCTAATCATAGCCCTGAAGCCACCCATATAGTTACTTTTCATTTATGTTGTGTGTGCTAAGAGTATTTTGAACCTAAACATTGACAAAAACTTAGGTCAGAAATTGGGGGAGAAGAAATTCTCTCTCATTTCTGAGAGTTAGATCAAGTTTTTTATATGTATGAACTCGTGACATGATGCTCTATAATGTTTGTGTTGTAAGTTTTTGTTAAAAGTCAAGGAATCAAGAGATAACAGGGATGGAAGGAAGCGCGCGTTTTTTCATTTGAAACTGTCTGGAGGTTGAAGACAAGCTTGCCTTGGGCTGGGCCTGAGTTTTGTTTTCCTGTTTACACCACTCATTTTCCACTTGCACCCCCCTGGCCCATTATGTGATATATTTGTCATTTTTTATTTTTTCTTTTGGATTCTGATTTTATATTTTTATTCAAGCATGAAAAAACATCAAAAATATTTTTCTCACATTTTTTGCATTTTATTTGATATTTATTTTGTTTCATTTAGTTTCATATGTAAATAAATATATATCTACTTTTATTTAAAAATACTAAAAAATATACAAATACATTTTTATTTTCTGATTTTATTTTATTTTATCTCTTGAAAATATTTTCTAAAAAAATATATTTTTTTTTGTAAATAATAAATATTCTTTATTTTTGTACATATTTAATATATTTAGTAAATAATATAAATACTTACATATTTATTAGAATATTTAGGATAAAAATATAAAAATAATACATTTTTATTTTTATTAATATTTAACATCAAAAATACTTCTTTTGACAAATATACTTCTCTTTTATTTATTTTTGTACATAATTAATAAATATTGAATATAATACATAATAAATACTTTTTATTTAGCAAAATTAGGGTTTTGCCCTAACCATGAAAATATCCAAAAATTAACTTTTTATTATTTTATTTCACTTGTAAATAAATCATACACTTACACAAATACATTTACACATACACATTTACTTATTCTTGTACATTACTTTACATTTACATTTGCGATTTGATTCGATGTGGTTGTAAATATTGGGATACTACTCTCCTATCTAAGTCTAATCCCTATTTGAACATTTGTACCCCCATTCCCATGATTATTGTGTAATAATTTAGGACTTTTAATTACGCATTTTAAAGCTTTCTAAATATGCCATGATAGACTTAGGGTTTGTATGCAAATAACAAATAGCTTCACCTAATTCAAAGATAACAAAGCATGAAAATGGACAACACCAATCACACTTGCACCCCTAGGGTTACTCCACTTGTTGCCTTCAATAATGGGCCATGTTGCATGTTGGGTGTCTTTGGCAAAAACAAAACAATTCAAATGATCATAGTCCCTCGATGACGCTTTCGAAAGTTGCCTAAAAATGATCAAGTCCATTAAAGGAAAAATTGCCCAAAGACACTTGGCACTATTGCAATCATGGTCTAAACGATGACCCGTGCCCGTCCCGTTAACATCCTAACACAAGATTGTCCACCAAATACAATGGTGGAACAAAATTGTTAAAAGGGTTAAAACATAGGAAAAATCTTTGAGTAAATTTAGGGGTAGACAAAACTCTTAGTTACTTGATCAAACTTGCAAAAACACACTTGCCTACTGTTGTACCCCAAAATTTGCCCTCCCATATTCTTCAAAGTTTTGACTAGAATCATCCACAATTGGTTCAAGTTTACTCAAGGGCCACACAGTCAAACCATCCTCCTAAGACAGTCAAATTAGGGTTTTGGTTCTCACAAGGAAGCTGAAGTTTTAAAGGGCTCAATCAAGTCTCCTATGCTCATACACATTGTCAAGTACCTACATGTCAAGTTTCAAGGCTCACAAGGTCAAGTTGCACAGTCAAAAACCCTAATTGCTCAACAGTCAACTGTAGGGGCAAAATGGTCATTTGGCAGTCAAAAGTCAAAAATTTTGGTCAACATCTTATTTTGAAGCCACAAACATCATTTGATCAATGCTTGATTTTGATTCTCAAAGTTTGGCTCAAAAAGTCTCAAGATGCAAAAGTTTCTATTTTTGGACAGCTGAAAAGTCAACTGTAACTTGACCAAGGCATAACTTTTTCATGGTTCATCAGAAAAATTCCATCCAATGCTCATCTTGAAGGGGAAGACATTTCCTACAACTCATGTTCACACTCCAAGTCCAAGAAATGCTCTCACAAAAAGTTATCAATTTCAACATTATAGGTCATTTTCAAAAGTCAACAAAAAGGGACTTTAAGTCAAAGACCATAACTTGAGATTGGTAAATCAAAATTACATGGGACCAAAGACATTGGTTAGAGGACTTCAAGACCTTTCCAAAATGTCCAAGAACATGATCAAAGCTTAAAAATTGAGTAAGATATGCATTGGAGAAGTTGGGGAATTTTTGTGAAATGGCCAAAATTATTTATCCTTGAAATTTCATTTTTGACAAAAGGGGCCCACTTTTTCCACTTGAATTAACTTGGCCATGCTTCCCACGTGTCCCACCTTTTATTTCAAATTTTTAATTTAATTTTTTCATTTTTAATTGATTTTATTGAATTTAATTAACTTTAAATCTTTTAAAATCAAAGGAAAATCAAAAAGTTTAATTAAAAGGAATATTTGGTCTTAACTAACTTTGACTCATCATTATGCAACTTCCCAATTTCGTTTCAAGGCCAAATGGAGCAATATTTCAAAAATTGGTTCAAAAAGGAAAGTTTGTTAAGGGAGTTTATGTTAAAATCTCAAGCTTGAATGCATGGTATGATGAGCCTTAATGTTGATCAGAATCACCTACATAACCTAGAGAAAACTATCACAAGGCATAAGAAAAAACGTGAGAGAGAGGCAGCCAAGAGAAATTTCTTTTCAAAAATTCCAAAGAATTGCACTAAGATCGAACTCAAGGATTCAGCCATCCACAAGACCTCCCACCCATCCTATCATGATCTACAGGCAAAATAAGGTATAAACACACTCTTTTCATATAACCATGCATGCTGAAACTGTAGCTACATGAACATCCATTTTGCAGAATTTCCATGGATCGTATTTTTTATTATAGCTTGATTTAATCCCTACTAACCATACCTTTGAGTTCCAGTGGGTGTTTAGAGCAGGTCTGGGCTATCGCTTGGGATTTTTCGTGGCCAAAACGTGAACCTCCATGGCTAGGGTTCAGATTATATGGAGTTGCGTTTTGATGAAAACAGGCCCATTTCCTTTTTCCCTTGAATTTATTTTCTTTTCTGTTTTATTTTAATTTATTTAATTTGCTTTTTTATTAACAAAATTAATTTTTCTTTTTATTTCAAAAAATCACAAAAATATTCTTACCCAAATAAATTTTAGATTTTTCTTTTTTTTCTAAATTTAATTAATTAATTAGGTTTTTTTATTCTAGGAAACTCTAAATTATTTTGCAATATTAAAATTGATTAGACTTAATTAGATTCTAAATACTAATTTAATTAGTTTTATTTCTTAATATAAAAACCAAAAAAATCAGGAAATCATAAAAGAGGTATAAAAATATTTTATTTAATCAATTAATAGTTCCATTTTTGTAAATAAATCCCATAATTAATTTAGATTTAATTTTAGGTTGTTAATTTAATTCTTTTTCTCAATAGCCAAAAATAATAAAAATAGACCTTTAGTACTTTCTTTCTTTTAATAAATATTTTTATCATAAGTATCATTAACCATTAATTTTGTAAATAAATCCCATAATTAATTTAGATTTAATTTTAGGTTGTTAATGTAATTCTTTTTCTCAATAGCCAAAAATAATAAAAATAGACCTTTAGTACTTTCTTTCTTTTAATAAATATTTTTATCATAAGTATCATTAACCATTAATTTTGTAAATAAATATTATAATTAATTTAGTTTTAATTCTAGGTTTTAACTTTAATGCATTTTCTTTAATAAATTAAAAAACAATTAGAATTAGAATTATTTGACTTTTAATTAATTTAATGTCGTAAATACAAAAACATTAAAAATAAATTCTTTCTTTTTATTTAACTTAATTATTTTAATAATTTTATTTTAATTCCTTTAAAGGGTCCAACGCCCTCGCATTCGATTATATTTTTGTTTCGCGCGTTTTATTTATTTCTTTTTGTGAATATAATGTACTTGCTCCAAAGCCCTGTAATAGTTAATTAGACATTTATTTTCTGCACTTTATTTTAAATCGGGTATGGATTTATTTGGCGATGTAGACCCGCGCCTTTGTAATAGCGTAGGACCTTTATCTTTTCCGCACTTTAAATTCCCGCACCTTTAACTGTTAAACAATAACATGAAAGAATGAATGCCCAAAAATAAAATCAAAACGTAGATCACCAATGCATGACAAGACAAACAATAAACTGAAAATGACACACAATTCACACACCACCCCTAGGGTACGCCTCACCGTTGCCTTGCCTCGAAAGGTGATCGTCGAGTAGAGGATGTCTTAGTAAGTCCTCATGATCCGGGAACCTGGCATGAGGGTAGCTTCTAAGGTATCTTCCCATTACTCTGGTGATCACACTGTTGCCTTGTCCCTCGAAACGTGGCCGTCGACTACATGACGTCTTAGTGAGTCCTTATGTCCCATTAATCTGGTTGCCTCAAAACAAGTTGCCTCAGAATAAGTTGCCTCGGAATAAAAGATCAATGGCATAAGGGTATCTTCTAAGGTGTCTTACCTTTGCTTGGTGGCCACACTGTCCCAAACCCCGAATTGACCCGAACACCTCCAACGGTGGTGCTACCTACCTCTCAATGGTGGGACGGCACTACTTTAAAGGACATTTACACAGACGAATTCCTTAGGGTAGGTAGAGAACTCATAGATACTTGCTCTAATTTCAAATCAAATCAAAAAATACTTTTCACACCGACACTTTTAAAAAAAAAAGCTTTCGAAAGCAACTTTTCAAACACTCTTGAGAACTGATACAAGAGTCGAACTGAAAATTTCAAAGAAACTTTTTTAAAACCCACACTTGAAAAGCAAACAAACAATTTTGAAAACACAAATGAGCAAGTATCTAAGAGCCCATGGATAACCATGGATAGAAAGGGTGCTAACACCTTCCCTTTCTATAATCTACCTCCCGAACCGAGAGCAATCTCTATAAGGAATTTTTCTGTGCTTTTGTCCTTTCCATTTGGAGAAAATAAAAGACGGTGGCGACTCTTGCTTCCGCGACATTTCGCGAACCAGCGTTAAACAGTCAGTTCCAGATCCACCGATCACAGAACTGGCGACTCTGCTGGGGAAACTTATAAAGTGAGGTGTACCTTAGGACTAAGATCACTGTGTTTTCAATTGCTTTGATTTGTTTGCTTTAAATTGTGGGACTGTCTTGGGAGTTCTATAGATCCTAACCCGGATCTGGGGATACCTTCTTAGAAAGTAGCAACAAGGCTGTGAGGGAACTGTGCGGGGTATACCGACATGGTTGAAGCAGTCTGCTACGTTGATGTGGCACTTTGGTGTGTACCGGTAACCCTTGAGTTCAATCAAGGAGAGTACGGGGCCTCCGCGTGGTGTCGTGAAGCATCAACAGACCTTAGGAACCTTAATTGAACCATCTTGGCCTCTTTAGGGTAGTGAGATAACTACTTTGGTGTACTCCAAAGTCGGTTGATACTCGATACTACACTCGATTGAGGGTTGTTTTCTTGGGATATTTTGATCGCCAGTCAGTGGCTAAATCGAAACAATGAACAATGAAAGCAATCCAATGATATTGAGATCCTTAGAACCCGGTTACTTCTAATAGGACAGGTTGAGCCCACCAACTTCAAGAGGGTAATACCCAGACCCCATGCTGGCCTGAACTCTAAGGGTTTCCCTTGTGTGACTTGTGTGCCTTCCAACTTGACTACTTGCATGCTTGTTATCTGACATTTGAGTTTCTTACAGGTTTTGTTTATAGTCCTTAATTGGGACTCATAATAGGGTTTACTAAGTTTCTCGCAAGTTTTGTTTACAGTCCTTAAATGGGACTCATAACAGGGTTTACCTACATTACCCCACGCATAGCATAACATCATGACATCATGCCATTGCATGCATCCTACATAAGGACTAATCCATTTCAAGGATCTCAAGGGTCTGTGGTGCAGGTCACAATGGACCAAACTGCCTAGCCAGGGGCAAAGGGGATTTATTTTCCTCTAAGCCAAGGTTGTCAGAGGCTATGACCCACTGGATATGGTGAGCCTTTGACCCTTGAAGAAGGACTCTCAACAACATGCAGTTCCTTCAACCAAGCTACGAAATTCAACTCTAACAATTTTTCTTGTCTACCCCGCGAGATCCTTGAAAACATCGCATGCATATCATACATATCATTTCATTACAGGTACACTTGTTGCAGGTCACTTACCTTCTTCGCTGTTTATTACAGCCGTCATCATGAATCCTGAATCATCCGATGGACAAGCTATCAAGGCCCTCCAGGCCCAGAATGCCCAGTTCCAGGAGTTGATTATGAGCCTAGCCCAGGGTCAAAAGGAATTGAAGACTCTGATTCAGAAGAAGAAGAGGACTGTTTTGTTCAACTCTAGACGCAGATCTGGGAACACACTGCAGAATGAAGCTGAGAGGACTACTCCATCTGTGGGGGAAGGCAGTCACCAAGGGAGAGAGGTTCCTAGCCCTATGGTCTCCGACACCGAGACAGACTTTAATGATGAACAGTACCCCTCTGCTGAGGACCGGTACAAGCAACTAGAGGATCGTCTGAATGCCATGGAAATTCAACAAGTGCCTGGGTTGGATTTCGGGGACCTGGGTCTATCTTCTGGTGTGGTGATCCCACACAAATTCAAGGTTCCTTCTTTTGCTAAGTATGATGGGGCATCCTGTCCCAGGCTGCATCTCAGATCTTATGTGCGGAAGATTCAACCATACATTGTGGACAAGAACTTGTGGATCCACTTCTTCCAGGAGAGTCTTTCAGGGACTCACCTCGAATGGTTCTATCAGCTGGATGGGGCCAAGGTTCGTAACTGGGAGGAGTTGGCTACTGCTTTTTACAAGCAGTATCAGTATAATGCCGACCTCGCTCCTACACGTACCCAACTCCAGGGTATGTCGTTAGGATCGGGAGAAGGTTTCAAAGAATATGCGCAGATATGGAGGGACCTTGCTGGGAGGGTACAACCACCTTTGACCGACCGGGAACTCGTTGATATGTTCTTAGGGACCCTATCTGGGCCGTTCTTCAATTATCTCATTGGTAATTCATCTGCAGGGTTTACCGACCTCATTCTGACTGGGGAAAGAATCGAAGCTGGTATCAAGAGTGGGAAGATTCAGGAGGCCACACCTTCGGATACTCACCAAAAGCCTTACATGGGCAAGAAAGAGTCTAATGCTGCATACGGTCAAAAGAGTCGTCGTGACCAACAGGCAGGGGCAGTCATGATCTCTGGTTCTGCACCACGCCGCCGACCACAAAAGGGAAATCAGCGAAGGCCGGACGAGCCTAAAAGACAATTCACCAACATCAACATGCCATGGTCACAAGCATTGCAGCACATGTTGAAAATGAACCTGATTGTGGTGATCAACCCTCCTGCAAATCCCAAGACCTCCTCTCCAAACTACAATCCAGAAGCGAGGTGTGCTTATCATTCTGATAGCCCGAGGCACGATACTGAGGACTGTTGGGCGCTGAAGTATAAGATCCAGAATATGATCGACGCTAAGGAGATCGAGTTCGAGCCTGCTGAGACTCCCGTTGTGACCACTGCTCCTTTGCCAAAACATGGCTAGGATTGAGAGATTTTTGTTCATTTGAATTCAAGTTGTATTTTTCTTTTCTTGTTCAAACAAACAATTATCATGTTAAACTCTTTTATTTCATGAATGCATTACACATGTCTGTCTTGAATTAATTATGTTTACTGTACTTAAAACTGCTTTCATATTTTTGTGATGATCAACTCTTGACTGAAAATTCTAAGCCTCTTGAGGGAGGATGACGAAAACGATACCACGATCTTTACAGTATGCTTTTGAACAGACCCCGCTGATGAGGTACAGGCATTGTTTCAATCCCTAAACACTGGAGTAATAAGGAAGATAATCCCTCGTCGACCCCTTTGAGCCAAAGAAGTAGGAGTTTTTCTTTTCGAAAATTAAAACCCTTAATCATAACCTGGGGCAGGGTAGTTCTCTCAGCTGATCCAAGTGCACAACGAATGGCATCAAAAGAAGTCCTTCTGAAACAAAAGACAGTGATGGTTCTAAATAACCATAAAGATAGGAAGTCATTATATCTCAAAAATAAAAAACCAATAAGTCAAAACCTATGAAGGAGACTTACAAAACTGGGGCATCCCGCTGACTGTAATCATAAAAGAAACAGTTCAGGCAAAATTTAGGGATAGCAAAATCAAAAAGAAAGAGGTCGCACAAACCCTCAACAAAAACAAAAAAAAGACTGCCTATTCAGAATGAATCATTAATATCTGAATCATCATTGGAACATCAAGGCAAAGACTCAAACAAAGTCTAGCGCACGATCGGCTGAGTTTAGGATTGAAGAACATCACGAAGAGCGGGTGGGTATAAATAATTTGAGCCTTTATCCTTTGTTTCTTGAACCATGAACCAGGCCACGTTATAACCCTTAAAAGTCCTAGCTGAAGCATGGGTTAGTTCGAAAGCATACTGTTACAAAAAGTATCCTGACTCCTTAAGGCTTGCGGTAAAATAACGAGTTGACATCACATTTTACAAAATTTGCTGTTTTTACTGAAAAAATGCATTTTTCAAAAAACTTCAAGACAGACATAAGCCTTTGCATTCTTAAAATAACCTTGTTTGCATATGACTATTTGTTTGAACAGCAGAGAAATTCGCACGACGAACATCTAATGAACAAAAGTCCTCTCAACAAAGAGATCACCTCAAGTGGAAGAAACACTTCCAATCAAGGGGCATGGCATGATCAGTGTCTATCATCTGGGGCAGTCCAGTCAAGATTCGAGGAATCTCTCAAGGCCAACTAGCTTGGGGCAAACCTCCGCCCGAGTCACTGGTGGCATTCCAGCAACGAATCTTGCACGATCGGACATCTTATGGTAGCAGGGCAACACAACACTATCAACAGGGGCACCCCCCTACACCCTGAGAGCGTGGACATAATCGAAAAAGAATACTACGCGTAATGACCCACTAGGTTGACACACCTAGGCAAAAATAAGGGCTTCCCGGCGAACCAAAAGGGTTCGGGCAAAATAAGGGATGAAAAAGAAAATTTTGTACACCCGGCAAGTCGAAAACCTGAAAAGGCGGCTTGGGCAAAAATGGGTATCCCGGTGGACTGAAAACCCGAAAGGGCGGTCCAGGCAAAAGTTAGGGATCAAAGCGTACGACTATGTCCCGGCATCTCGTCACTTGCCTACCAAAAGGAAGATTTGTCAATCGGCAGTCATCCAGTACCTCCACAAGATATCTTTTCCCCTCACCTCAGAAACAGGGGCAATAATGAGTCGTCCAGGCGATCCAGTTTCTCTGTCAACCAAAGTACCAAGGAAAGGTTAATACAAAGATGATTACCATCTACCTTTACAAATTCCAGATCAAGGGTTAACATCCGAAACCAAACAGGACAATCATCCACTTGATCATCATCAGGCAACCCTACACCGGTTCCTTCTCAACTTTCAGACAAAGTCTTACATGGACTCATCCACAAGTAACCCTACACCGGTTCCTTTTCTTTCAGAAAAAGTCTTACACGGACTTATCATCAAAGTAACCCTACACCGGTTCCTTCTCAACTTTCAGACAAAGTCTTACACGGACTCATCCACAAGTAACCCTACACCGGTTCCTTTTCTTTCAAAAAAGTCTTACACGGACTTATCATCAAAGTAACCCTACACCGGTTCCTTCTCAATTTTCAGACGAAGTCTCACACGGACTCATCTTAAGATAACCTTACCCCGGTTCATCACGAAGTCTTACACGGACTCACCCTCCACAAGTAACCTTACCCCGGTTTCCTCCAGAAGTCTTACACGGACTTACCTCAAAGATAACCTTACCCCGGTTCATCCGGAAGTCTTACACGGACTTACCTCAAAGATAACCTTACCCCGGTTCATCAAGAAGTTTTATACGGACTTATCCTGAAATAACCCTACACAGGTTATCTCTTTCCAAACGTAGTTTTACACGGACTCGTCATCAGTAAACCCTACACAGGTCTCCTTCTCAAAACTCCAGATGTAGTTTTACACGGACTCGTCACCCAGAAACCCTACACAGGTTCTCTATTTTTAAGGATGCAGTTTTACACGGACTCGTCATCAGTAAACCCTACACAGGTTTCCTTCTCAGCTCTAGATACAGTCTTATACGGACTCATTGTCAGTAAACCCTACACAGGTTTCCTCCCTCCAAAGATGCAGTTTTACACGAACTCGCCATCAAGAAACCCTACACAGGTCCTCTCTTTCCAAAGATGAAGTTTTACACGAACTCGTCATCAAGAAACCCTACACAGGTTTCCTTCAACTCCAAATGCAGCTTCACGCGAGCCCAACCTCAAAGTAACCCTACATAGGTTCCCTCTTTCAACTTACAAAAAATACATCTCAAAAATTTCCCCAGTAGATTCTGGAAGCTTCTTCCCCGCAGAGCACGAATGCGTCTCCCGGCTTTCTTCAAAGGTTATTTCCCTACCAGGATATAACTGGGTTATCCTCAGCCAAAAGCCACGGAAAGATTGTCCTCGGCGAAGTCTCCCCATCCCCAGCGGAGTTCATCACACTTCCAACATAACAATGGTATCCTCAGCGAAGTTATCATCAATATCCGAGCAAAGTACCTCTCTCCCCACAGAGTATTGTTCCCCAGCAAGATCGTCAGAGTGATTTTCTCCCCGCAGAGTAATCCATTCGCCAAGTTTATCCCCCAACGGAGTTATCTTCTCCTACCGGTATTCTTGCAACCATTATCCCCAGCGGAAACAAGAAGCTCTTTTCTTCCACATCAGCCCAGGATTCAACTTCCCGGCATCCGTCAAGGATTTATTTCCCTAGACGAAAGCATACATTCCTAAACATCACATACATCATTATAGCATGCATATACGCATCATATCTTACAAATCTCATTTATGTTGAGAACATCATCGCTTGATCCATATCATGCATTGCATATGACTAACCTTTACCTTTCAGGAAAGATTCAGTTAAATTCTCAATCATATTTCAAGACCTAGACCGGTTCAGTTAATCGACTCCAAAGATTTCTTATCCAGTCCAAGGCCTTCTCTAGTCCAGCTAAATCGACCCCAAATAGATTTTTCTGATGAAGACTCAGTAGAAGTTATCAAAAGGTTTTTCTCAATGATTGCTTTTGAGATTATAATTGCCTATGGTTCTCTCCCCGATGCTGCGGAGACGATAATTCCATTCCAGGTTTTTCTCAATGATTTCTTTCGAGATTATAATTTCCTATGGTTCTCTCCCCGATGCTGCGGAGACGATAATTCCATTCCAGGTTTTTCTCAATGTTTGCTTTTGAGATTATAATTTCCTATGGTTCTCTCCCCAATGCTGCGGAGACGATAATTCCATTCCAGGTTTTTCTCAATGTTTGCTTTTGAGATTATAATTTCCTTTGGTTCTCTCCCCAATGCTGCGGAGACGATAATTCCATCCCAGGTTTTTCTCAATGTTTGCTATTGAGATTATAATTGCCTATGGTTCTCTCCCCGATCCTGCGGAGATGATAATTCCCACCAAGATTTTCTCAACGATTGCTGTTGAAGTTAAAGTCATCCAAGGTTCTCTCACTGTTCCTGTTGAGGTAGTAACCATCCATGGTTCATTCATCATCTTTTGAAGCTCCAAATTCAGCTCCTGCAACATGTCAGGTACTCATTTTTCTTATGCAGGTACGCAAGTTCTCGCTAAGGAATCTCTTATGCGATCAACATCCAGATGGCATCTATAAGCCCATCCACCTTCCATTATCCTATTCATCTATAAGTCCATCATCCTATTCATCAATCTCTACATGGCATCTATAAGCCCATTCCCATCATCACACTGCTACTATGTGAGCGCAAATTTCTGGGCACTCTAGTGTGCAATCATCTTCCACCTTCGGATTACGAAAGGCACGTCAGCCAATCTGCATCCTCAGGTCTAAGAAGATTGAACAGGGGCAACTGTTGTACCCCAAAATTTTCCCTCCCATATTCTTCAAAGTTTTGACTAGAATCATCCACAATTGGTTCAAGTTTACTCAAGGGCCACACAGTCAAACCATCCTCCTAAGACAGTCAAATTAGGGTTTTGGTTCTCACAAGGAAGCTGAAGTTTTCAAGGGCTCAATCAAGTCTCCTATGCTCATACACATTGTCAAGTACCTACATGTCAAGTTTCAAGGCTCACAAGGTCAAGTTGCACAGTCAAAAACCCTAATTGCTCAACAGTCAACTGTAGGGGCAAAATGGTCATTTGGCAGTCAAAAGTCAAAAATTTTGGTCAACATCTTATTTTGAAGCCACAAACATCATTTGATCAATGCTTGATTTTGATTCTCAAAGTTTGGCTCAAAAAGTCTCAAGATGCAAAAGTTTCTATTTTTGGACAGTTGAAAAGTCAACTGTAACTTGACCAAGGCATAACTTTTTCATGGTTCATCAGAAAAATTCCATCCAATGCTCATCTTGAAGGGGAAGACATTTCCTACAACTCATGTTCACACTCCAAGTCCAAGAAATGCTCTCACAAAAAGTTATCAATTTCAACATTATAGGTCATTTTCAAAAGTCAACAAAAAGGGACTTTAAGTCAAAGACCATAACTTGAGATTGGTAAATCAAAATGACATGGGACCAAAGACATTGGTTAGAGGACTTCAAGACCTTTCCAAAATGTCCAAGAACATGATCAAAGCTTAAAAATTGAGTAAGATATGCATTGGAGAAGTTGGGAAATTTTTGTGAAATGGCCAAAATCATTTATCCTTGAAATTTCATTTTTGACAAAAGGGCCCCACTTTTTCCACTTGAATTAACTTGGCCATGCTTCCCACGTGTCCCACCTTTTATTTCAAATTTTTAATTTAATTTTTTCATTTTTAATTGATTTTATTGAATTTAATTAACTTTAAATCTTTTAAAATCAAAGGAAAATCAAAAAGTTTAATTAAAAGGAATATTTGGTCTTAACTAACTTTGACTCATCATTATGCAACTTCCCAATTTCGTTTCAAGGCCAAATGGAGCAATATTTCAAAAATTGGTTCAAAAAGGAAAGTTTGTTAAGGGAGTTTATGTTAAAATCTCAAGCTTGAATGCATGGTATGATGAGCCTTAATGTTGATCAGAATCACCTACATAACCTAGAGAAAACTATCACAAGGCATAAGAAAAAAATGTGAGAGAGAGGCAGCCAAGAGAAATTTCTTTTCAAAAATTCCAAAGAATTGCACTAAGATCGAACTCAAGGATTCAGCCATCCACAAGACCTCCCACCCATCCTATTGTGATCTACAGGCAAAATAAGGTATAAACACACTCTTTTCATATAACCATGCATGTTGAAACTGTAGCTACATGAACATCCATTTTGCAGAATTTCCATGGATCGTATTTTTGATTATAGCTTGATTTAATCCCTACTAACCATACCTTTGAGTTCCAGTGGGTGTTTAGAGCAGGTCTGGGCTATCGCTTGGGATTTTTCGTGGCCAAAACGTGAACCTCCATGGCTAGGGTTCAGATTATATGGAGTTGCGTTTTGATGAAAACAGGCTCATTTCCTTTTTCCCTTGAATTTATTTTCTTTTCTGTTTTATTTTAATTTATTTAATTTGCTTTTTTATTAACAAAATTAATTTTTCTTTTTATTTCAAAAAATCACAAAAATATTCTTACCCAAATAAATTTTAGATTTTTCTTTTTTTTCTAAATTTAATTAATTAATTAGGTTTTTTTATTCTAGGAAACTCTAAATTATTTTGCAATATTAAAATTGATTAGACTTAATTAGATTCTAAATACTAATTTAATTAGTTTTATTTCTTAATATAAAAACCAAAAAAATCAGGAAATCATAAAAGAGGTATAAAAATATTTTATTTAATCAATTAATAGTTCCATTTTTGTAAATAAATCCCATAATTAATTTAGATTTAATTTTAGGTTGTTAATTTAATTCTTTTTCTCAATAGCCAAAAATAATAAAAATAGACCTTTAGTACTTTCTTTCTTTTAATAAATATTTTTATCATAAGTATCATTAACCATTAATTTTGTAAATAAATCCCATAATTAATTTAGATTTAATTTTAGGTTGTTAATTTAATTCTTTTTCTCAATAGCCAAAAATAATAAAAATAGACCTTTAGTACTTTCTTTCTTTTAATAAATATCTTTATCATAAGTATCATTAACCATTAATTTTGTAAATAAATATTATAATTAATTTAGTTTTAATTCTAGGTTTTAACTTTAATGCATTTTCTTTAATAAATTAAAAAACAATTAGAATTAGAATTATTTGACTTTTAATTAATTTAATGTCGTAAATACAAAAACATAAAAAATAAATTCTTTCTTTTTATTTAACTTAATTATTTTAATAATTTTATTTTAATTCCTTTAAAGGGTCCAACGCCCTCGCATTCGATTATATTTTTGTTTCGCGCGTTTTATTTATTTCTTTTTGTGAATATAATGTACTTGCTCCAAAGCCCTGTAATCGTTAATTAGACATTTATTTTCTGCACTTTATTTTAAATCGGGTCTGGATTTATTTGGCGATGTAGACCCGCGCCTTTGTAATAGCGTAGGACCTTTATCTTTTCCGCACTTTAAATTCCCGCACCTTTAACTGTTAAACAATAACATGAAAGAATGAATGCCCAAAAATAAAATCAAAACGTAGATCACCAATGCATGACAAGACAAACAATAAACTGAAAATGACACACAATTCACACACCACCCCTAGGGTACGCCTCACCGTTGCCTTGCCTCGAAAGGTGATCGTCGAGTAGAGGATGTCTTAGTAAGTCCTCATGATCCGGGAACCTGGCATGAGGGTAGCTTCTAAGGTATCTTCCCATTACTCTGGTGATCACACTGTTGCCTTGTCCCTCGAAACGTGGCAGTCGACTATAGGACGTCTTAGTGAGTCCTTATGTCCCATTAATCTGGTTGCCTCAAAACAAGTTGCCTCGGAATAAGTTTCCTCGGAATAAAAGATCAATGGCATAAGGGTAGCTTCTAAGGTGTCTTACCTTTGCTTGGTGGCCACACTGTCCCAAACCCCGAATTGACCCGAACACCTCCAACGGTGGTGCTACCTACCTCTCAATGGTGGGATGGCACTACTTTAAAGGACATTTACACAGACGAATTCCTTAGGGTAGGTAGAGAACTCATAGATACTTGCTCTAATTTCAAATCAAATCAAAAAATACTTTTCACACCGACACTTTTAAAAAAAAAGCTTTCGAAAGCAACTTTTCAAACACTCTTGAGAACTGATACAAGAGTCGAACTGAAATTTTCAAAGAAACTTTTTTAAAACCCACACTTGAAAAGCAAACAAACAATTTTGAAAACACAAATGAGCAAGTATCTAAGAGCCCATGGATAACCATGGATAGAAAGTGTGCTAACACCTTCCCTTTCTATAATCTACCTCCCGAACCGAGAGCAATCTCTATAAGGAATTTTTCTGTGCTTTTGTCCTTTCCATTTGGAGAAAATAAAAGACGGTGGCGACTCTTGCTTCCGTGACATTTCGCGAACCTGCGTTAAACAGTCAGTTCCAGATCCACCGATCACACCTACTGTTCAAAATCCACATCACAACACACTTTCAAAACAACTTTCAAAAACATTGAAAACTTTTCAAAAGATAAGTACACCTTTGTATACATTCAAACATGAATCATTACAAAGGTTGCCACCACATTGGTCTATTTTCAAAAACATTTTCAAACCCACACACAAAGCACCATTTCAAACAATTGAAAACACAAGGCAAGTGATCTAAGCAAGTAACTAAGAGCCCATGGATAACCATGGATAGAAAGGGTGCTAATACCTTCCCTTTCTATAATCTACTCCCCGAACCCAAGAAAACATCTCAAAGGTTTTTGCTGTGCTTTTTAACCTTTCCTTAGGATAAAATAAAAAGTCGGTGGCGACTCTTGCTCAACCGAAACATTTGCGAAAACAAACGCAAAACCTCAAGTCAGTTCTCCCACCTTATCACAGCAAGCATTCAGGCAAGCAAGCATCTTCATCAGAAAAATAAGCAAGATAGAAAATACCAGGGAGGCCAGCAAGCTCAGCATCACGTACTCCCTCACCCGACCGCCTAAGACGCCTCCAGCCCACCTCGCTTCCTCTCAGAAACAAGAATAAAGGTATTGTCCTCTTCCCTTTTTCTAACACCACACAAACATAAAATAACATAAAGATCAGAATTTGCCCAAAAAAATCAATAACATGCATGAACTGAAACCCTAAAACATGAAAGAACAGAAATCATTACCCTTCTTTTGTCACCACTTGAGCAAACGCGGAGAGGGAAGATGGATGGTGGCGTCTGGAAGTTGAGGCGAAGAGGAGCATCAATGGCTCTTGTTTGAGAACGAGAACGAGAAAGACAAAGAAGACGATGAAGGGAACGACGCCGCTCTAAGCCTCTGTAACCCTAAGTTCTGGACAAAACCAAATGAACCCTAAACAAAAGTTTGTCAAATGCATTCTGGGCCTGTCCCTTGCGCATACTAAGCCCAATCTAAATTTCTAGCGCCTGACCCCTCTTTCAGCGCACACACCCTTTTCTTTGTATCTGCTTGTTTTCTTTTGTTTGGGCCATGCATACAATCCTAAGGCCCATTGAACTCTTGCATTTTCTTTTCTTATGATTACAAATTAACTTTTCATATTATCACTTTATTTTCTTTTTATATAACTTAATTCTCTTTTTTTTTCTTTCTTTTCTTGTTAAATAAATAATATATTAATTTTTTTTATATATTAAGTTTATTTCAACAATACTTTTAAAACACTTAAAATACATAAAAAATAGTTTTTTAAGTTAAATACTTTTCTATTATTAAACCTTTTGTTTATATAATATTGACAAAAACACAAAAATAAATAAAATACTTAATATTGCATTAGGTTAACATATTTTTCTCATTTGTAAATAATCACATACATTGCAATACTTTTATTTCTCTTTTATTCTTATACATTGCTATATTTTACATTGAGAATGCAATTCAATTTGGTTGTAAATATTATTTGGACACTACTATCCTGATAAGACTCATCCCCATTTGTAAACATTTGTACCCCCATCCCCATAATCATGTTCTAATAATTTAGGACTTTAAATTTCCGCATTTAAAAGTTTTCAAATTATGCCATGATAGACCTAGGGTTTGTATGCAAATCAAATAAAAAATAGCTTGACTAATACAAAGACAAAAAAAAACATGAAAATGAACAACACCATGCACACTTGCACCCTTAGGGTTACTCCACTTGTTGCCTTCAAAAATGGGCCATGTTGCATGTTGAGTGTCTTTGGCAAAACAAAAACAAATCAAATGATCATAGTCCCTCGATGACGCTTTCTCAAGTTGCCTAAAAATGATCAAGTTCCTTAAAGCAAAAATTGCCAAAGACACTTGGCACTATTGCATTCATGGTCTAAACGATGACCCGCGCCCGTCCCGTTAACATCCTAACACAAGATTGTCCACCAAATACAATGGTGGAACAATACTGTTAAAAGGGTTAAAACATAGGAAAGATCTTTGAGAAATTTAGGGTAGATAGCTCTTGGTTACTTGACCAACTTGCAAAACAAATCCTTGCCATTTTTCAAAACACACTCCACAACACAACTTTCAAAAAAACATTGAAACATCTTTTCAAAAAGACAAACACCTTTGTAAAACATTCGAGTAAAGAATTGTTACAATGGTTGCCTAGACAAGGCATCTTTTTCAAAACATTTTCAAAACCACACACAAAGCACCATTTCAAACAATTGAAAAGAAAAGGCAAGTGATCTAAGCAAGTAGCTAAGAGCCCATGGATAACCATGGATAGAAAGGGTGCTAATACCTTCCCTTTCTATAATCTACTCCCCGAACCCACGAAAACATCTCAAAGGTTTTTTCTGTGCTTTTTAACCTTTCCTTAGGATAAAATAAAAATTCGGTGGCAACTCTTGCTAAACCGAACAAGTGCGAATACAAACGCAAAACCTCAAGTCAGTTCTCCCACCATATCACAGAACTGGCGACTCTGCTGGGGAGTAAATTTAAAAGTGGGGTTACCTTAGGGTTTAGATCACCTTTACATACTTGCTTTGATTGCTTTGATTGCTTTGATTGCTTTACTTTTTGGGTCCTTGTTTGGGTTTGTTGTAAATCCTACACCCGGATTTGGGGGCACCTTTTTAGGTAAATAGCAATAAAACTGTGAGGGAACTGTGCGGGGTATACCGACATGGTTGAAGCAGTAAGCTATGTTAGTGTGACATATTTGTGAGTACCGGTAGCCCTTGAGTAGTCAAGGAGAATACGGGGCCGATGAGCGATGTCATGAAACACTAACGAACTCTAGAACCTTAGTTGACCATCTTGGCCTTTTTAGGGGTATTGAAATGACCGACTTTGGTGCAGTCCGAAGTTGGTAGATACTCGATACTACACTCATTGAGGGTTGTTTTCTTGGAATATTTTGGTCGCCAGTTAAGTGGCTAAACCAAAACAATGAACACAGAAAATAATCCAGTGATATTAAGCTCCTTAGAACCCGGTTTCTATTTTAGGACAGGATGAGCCAACTAACTTCAAGAGGGTACTTACCTATAAACCCCATGAAAGCCTAAACCTAAGGACTTGTTTGCTTTGTGTGAATAGGATTACCTGTATATACACTTACTTGCTTTTGCATACATGTACATAACATCATAACATCATACCATAGCATTTTCAATAACCATTTCAAGGATCTCGAGGGTCTTTTGATGCAGGGTCACATTGAACCAGACGTCTACCCAAGGGGCAAGAGATTTCTCTTCTAATCAAACGCCATCAAAAATCAAGTGCAACAACTTGAATCAGGGGCTATGACCCACTTGACATGGTGAGCTTGATTCTCGTGGAAAGACATCCACCGTTACAAAGCTCTCCAATCAAAGACGTTGATCAAAGTTCAACCTCTAACATTCTCTTGTGTTTACCCCAAGAGATCTTTGAAAACATGCATTCACATATCATGCATTGCATCATAACAGTTTTTCCTTTTCAGGTTTCCTTATTCTCCTACTGTTTATTTCAGTAGAGATGGCTCTAGAGAGGACTGTCAAGGATATCCAGGATCAAAATGCTCAACTTTAGGAAATGTTCTTGAACCTGTCCTTAGGGCAAGAAGAAGTGAAAGCTCTCCTCACAAGGGGCATGGTCCAGGGGAATTCAAGCAATGCCAGGAGTGATCAGTTGGAAGAGGTTCAGTCTGAGCTGACTGCAATGAGGATCCAAATGATGGGACAACTGGTGGGCCAGATGGCTCTCATCCAGGACTTGGCTCAAAGATAAGAGGAGCTCAGGGTTCTCGTTAACCAGCTGCTTCGAGACAACCAAGTGGGGAAAACATCTGAGGTTGAAGAGCAAGTCATCATTCAACCCCCTTTGAGACAAGAAGATAAGGGAAAGGCTCCTCTACTTGCTTCAGGGTCACAAGCTCATCAACAACCTCGTCAACATCAATGGGGTAATCGGCGTAAGCAAAATACGTTGGGAAGACAGTTCACTAAGACTGACATACCGTCATCTCTAATACTGGAACGCTTGTTGGAGGTCAATCTGACTGCTTTAAGGGATCCTATTCGGAATCCCAATACCTTCGCTCCTAGCTATCATCCCGGCGCATTTTGTGTATACCACTCCTATAGTCTGGGACATGATACCGACGACTGTTGGGCCTTGAAGAACAAGATTCAAGATCTGATTGACACTGGAGTGCTGAGATTCATGCCAGATGGAGAGATGAAAATCTTCCGTTAAGGGTTTCTCCACCTAAAATGACAAAGCTCGAACTGAGAGACTTTTGTTCCATTTGAATTTTCAAGTTGTAATTTCTTTTGCTATTTAAACAATTATCTGTTGATGTCAAACTCTGTTTCATTAATGCATTGCATATGTTTGTCTTGAATTCATCCATTCGTTTTCACTACTCTTTTGCTTTCTTTATGATATTTAACTCTTGATAAAAAGCTGTGAGCCTTTAGAGGGAGGATGACGAAACAATACCGTAACCTCATACAGTATGCTTTTGAACAGACCTTGCTGATAATGTACAGGCATTTCTTTCAATTCCCAAACACTGGAGTTATAAGGAAGATAATCCCTAGTCAACCCCTTCGAGCCAAAGAAGTAGGAGTTTTCTGTTCTGAACAAATTGAAACCTTTGATTAAACCTGGGGCAGGGTAGTCTCTCAGTTAATTCAAAAAAAAAAGCGCATTGAAGTCGCAAACTCTCAGTTCATCAAAAAAAAAGACATTCCTTTGGAATCAAAAAGACAGTGATGGTTCCTTATCTTATAGGCAATCATTATCTCTCAAAAAAGAAAAAGCCCACTGAGCCAAAACCTATAAAGGAGGCTTAAGAAAGCTGGGGCATCCTGCTGACTGTAATCTCGAAAGCAGGAACATTCAGGCAAAAGTCAGGGATAACAAATCAAAAGAAAGAGGTCATTACACATCCTCAACAACATGAAAAATGTTGCAAAAATGACTGTCTTCCAACAAATTCAACTTGTATGAGCCATCACCAAAAGGTCGTTCCAAACTCGAATGGAGTTCGACGTACAATTAACTGAGTTTAGGATTGAAGAACATCACGAAGAGCGGGTGGGTACAAATATACTTTGAGTCTTTATCCTTTGTTTCTTAAACCGTGAACCAAGCCACGTTACAACCCTGCAAAATTCCTAATTGAAGCATGGGTTAGTTCGAAAGCATACTGTTACAAAAGGTATCCTGACTCCTGTAAGGCTTTGCTCTAAATCTTATGTTGATTTTGTCTTATAAAAAGTTTTCTGCTAAAAAACGCATTTTTCAAAAACTTCGAGACAGACATAAATTTTGCATTACCTGAATACCATTGTTTGCATTTGGTTATTTGTTTGACATCGGAGAAATTCACACAACGAATATCTGATGAACGAAAGCTCTCTCAGTGAACCAAATCAATTCAAAAAGGATGACACTTCCCTTAACAAATCTCCTATCAACAAGGGGGCATGACATGTCACTATCCAGTTAACCTGGGGCAGTCCAGTCAAGATTTCAACAAATCTCTCAATTACAGATTGTCCCTTAAACTCCAACAATGGAGCTACCTACTCCTTAATAGTAGGATAACACTGTCTAAAGGAACTAAGAAAATGAACAGACTTTTTCGAGTAGGTAGAAACTTTTAGGTACTTGTTCAAAACAACAAATTTTCACACATACACTTTCAAACAAGCTTTTCAAACTAAAATTTTCAAAAACATTTTATCACACCCTTGAGGATTGACACAAAGGTTACCATAAAGTGAAATAAAAGCACACAAACACACAAAAGCAATTTAAGAATGAGCAAGTACATAAGAGCCCATGGAAAACCATGGATAAAAAGGGTGCTAACACCTTCCCTTTCTATAATCTACCCCCCGTACTCAGAAACATCTCGAAAAATGTTTTTTCTGTTCTTTTTCCTTTTCCTTTGTTGGATGAAATAAAAGTCGGTGGTGACTCTTGCTTACCGTGACATTTGCAAACAAAAATATGTAAACCAGTATTAACAGTCCGTTCTTCCACCATATTATAGTAATATATATTATAATGAATTAGCACCATTTTTTTAATTGACATATATACACATTGTTGTACCCCAAAATTTGCCCTCTCATTTCATCAACATTTCTCATCACAAGACTCTTGGAACTCAAGATCAAGCTAGGGTTTGCTCTGCTCAAGACACCTCCTTGCACTGTTGACCTAAATTAGGGTTTGAGTTTGCACAGGGATATTTTGACCTACAATTTCCAAAGTGACTTTCATACTTCCTGTTGGACTCACAAGTTTGTCCATACCAAGTTTCAAGCCTTGATTCAAATTTTTGCCCAGTCAATTGGACAGTTGACCTAGAAATCAGCTGTATTGGGGAAAAAGTCAATTGTGGCCAATTGACAGTCAAACCTCACGAATTTTGACCCACGTCAACATTATGAACTCATATGAACCATTTGATCAAGTTTGGATCACAATTCCACAAGAAATTTGATCAGATCACCAAAAGGGCAAAATTGTCATTTTTAGGGTTTTGACTGCACAAAGGAAATTTTTGACTGTTTGACCTAAACAATGGCAAATCAAGCTCACAAATGGACTCCAGAACTCAATGAAATTGTATTGACCCATTCAACAAGTTCAAAAGATCTCAAATGCATATGATTAACAGATGAATTTTTCAGTCAACTGATCAAAATTTGACTGTACACTAAAAAGTTAAACTTTGACTTTTTGGTCAAAATCAAGAGCCAAGAGTTATTTTTCATCAAGACATGTCAAATTATTAAACTTGTTCATCAAGAAACCCAAAAATGCAAATTAGGGTTTAAAATGGAAAAATTTCATAACTTAGAAATTTTCTAAGTTATGAAATATTCTTATTTTTTCCTAACTTTGTCCCATTTTTTCACCAAGATGAAAATGGATTCAAACAAAACTTGCAACATTAAAGTTGTAGTCCATCACAAAGTCTACAACTTTTATTCACAAAGTTTTCTCAAAAGAAGCTTGTATCTCAAGTTATGATTTTTGGAACAAGGGTACCTAAAACATTTAACTTAGAGAAATTTTGCCCTAATTTAGGCAGGATTTTGACCCATCTTCTTGGCCATTTTTCACATAGTTCCACTTGGAGTTTTAAGTTGCATTTCAAATATGGATTATATTACATGTTCCAAGATTTCAAAATTGTCAAGGAACTCCTCAAACACCCTTGTGGTTAGAGAGAATCGAATGCTTGAAGTTTGCAAAAACTCACTTTGATCCATGGCCAATACATGTTCATAGCAATTCGCAAATCTGATCTAGCATGCTTGGTACTAGATTGAAGGCCTCAAAACCAGTTTATGCTCCATAATTTAATGCATAACCATTGATCTAAGGTATTATCTTGTTCATTTGGACATTGCATACAAGACTAATCCCTATTTGGAAAAAGGTAAAATGTCATTTTTGTAAAGTTGCACTTTATGTCAAAACAAGATCCTTGAGGCATGGGGAAGAATCCCTGAAGCAATATTTAATCTACCAATTCCAAGAACCAAGGGAAAAGTGTGCAGCACAATATAGGGCTTGGACGGGCTTGCATTGAGAAGATACACACTCTTGCTTCAAGTAGAAGAAACTTGCAAAATAGAAGCCATCTCTCACATCTGTAAAAACCAACTTACATAAACATTGTAAACAAGTTTCATACCTCCCAACAAGCCAGAAACACGACCCCTTTGCCTCTCAAACTCCCTTGTACAAAGAATCACTGTTTTTCTGCAAAACAGGGCAAGCCCTGCAGAACCATCTCCATCTCCATTCTCCCTCGTGCGTTTTGCCTCAAATTTGTTCCAATACCTTCCACTCAACTCACCTGAACTATCCCAGGCCTCCATTGCTAGCTGTAACACCATTAACACACATTGCCATTTTTGTTTCAAAGCTTTGCAGGTTGAGTTCTGTGGCACGATTCAAGCCATTTCAAAACAAAATAAGCATTGAGAAAGCTTCCTTAGACTCCAGGCAAGCTCAAAAGAAGCTCAAGAACCCTTGAAAGTTGCTACATTGGCCAACTCGAAGTCAACTGAAACAGGTATTTCATGGACTTCTATCTCTCTATTTAGGAATAGTTAGGCTTAGGTTTGTGAATGAAATATGTTGTACTCATAGCCCTAAAGCCATACATATGCTTAGTTTTCATTTACATTAATCGTGCTAGGAGAATTTCACCCATGAACTTTCTGAAAAAACTAGGTTAAGAATTAGGGCCAGAGAAATTCTCTCTGGTCTTTGAGAGTTAGCTTAAGTTTTTTATATGGTTGAATTCGTTGTTTGATGCTATATAAGTTTCATGTTATGAGTTTTGTCAAAAAATCAAAGAATCAGGAGATAGCCATTGATGTACAGAACGCGCATTTTGTGAACAAGAGGAAGAAGATGAAGTTTGACTGGGTTGGGCCTGGTTGTTTTTACTCTTTACACATGCATTTTCAGTTTATACCCCCGAGGCCCATTTATTTGTACATTGGTCATTTTTGCATTTTTATTTCATTTTTTATTTTGATATTTTATTTTCTAACATAAAAATATTTAAAAATTTTATTTTTATAAATTTTTGTATTTATTTGAAATTTATTTTAATTATTACTAGTATAAAAATGTTTATTTGCTTTATATTCTTTTTATCAAAACCTAAAAATAATGAAAAAATATGCTTATATTTATTTATTATTTTTATACACGCTTGAAAATATTTCTTGAAATATACACATTTTGTAAATAATTAATTTTTATTTTTTATATATTTAATATGTTTTATTTAATTAAATAATTAGGACAAAAATATAAAAAAAGAATACATTTTCATTTTTATTAATATTTTACACTAAAAATATCTTTTTTACAATATAATTTTATTTTTTGTATAAATTAATATATTATTGTATATAATTAATAAATAATACTATTTATTTAAGAATTAGGGTTTTGCCCTAAATAACAAAATAATTAAAATTGACCTTTCTTGTTTATTTACATTTCATATTAAAAAATACTTTTTACATAAAAAAAAACTTTTTGCATAATACATTTTATTTAACATTTATTTGTTGTATTTTTTTTTAATTATTGTACATTTAAATATTGCCTTGTACATTCGATTTGGTTGTAATAATTTAGAATTTAATTTCTTGTCAAATACCCCCAATTCAAATTTGTACCCCCCTCCATATATCATGTTGTAATAGTGTAGGCTTTAGATTCTCGCACTTTTAAATGCTTTCAATTATGCCATGGTTAGACCTAGGGTTTGTATGCAAATAAAATCAACAACTAGCTTGACCTAATCCAAGATAAACATGCATAAAAAACAAACACAATGCACACTTGCACCCCTAGGGTTCCAATCCACTTATTGCCTTCAAAAATGGGCCATGGTTGCATGTCAAGTACTTTGGCAAAACAAAAACAAAACAAAAGATCATAGTCCCTCGATGACGCTATCTGAGTTGCCTAAACAAAATGATCAAGTCCCTTAAGAAAATTGCCAAAAATACTTGACACAATTTCTATCATGGTCTATACGATGACCCGCGCTTGTCCCGTTTAACATCCTAACACAAGGTTGTTCACCAAATACAATGGTGAAACAACGCTGTTAAAAGGGTTAAAAACATAAGAAAGATCTTTGAGTAAAATAGGGTAGATAACTCTTGGTTACTTGATCAAAACTTGCAAAAACATCCTTGCTATCTTCAAAACACACTTCATAACACAATTTCAAAACCCTATATTCAAACATTGAAAACTTTTCAAAAGACAAAAGCACCTTTGTATACATTCAAACAAGAATCATTACAAAGGTTTCCACAATGATGGCCTCTTTTCAAAACATCTTTCAAAATCATACACAAAGCACAATTTCAAACAATTGAAAAGCAAAGCAAGTGATCTAAGCAAGTAACTAAGAGCCCATGGATAACCATGGATAGAAAGGGTGCTAATACCTTCCCTTTCTATAATCTACTCCCCGAACCCAAGAAAACATCTCAAAGGTCTTGCTAAACCGAAACATTTGCGAACACAAATGCAAAATCCCAAGTCAGTTCTCCCACCGTATCACAGAACTGGCGACTCTGTTGGGGATCTTTTAAAAAGTGGAGTAACCTTAGGGCTTAGATCACCCTTTGCATGATTATTGTTTGCTTTGATTGCTTTACATTTTAGTTCTCTTATTTGGGCTTGAAATACTCTACCCGGATTTGGGAAACATTCATAGGTAAATAGCAATACGTTGTGGAAACTGTGCGAGGTATACCGACACGGTTGAAGCAATAGCTATATTAGTGCGACATATTTGTGAGTACCGGTAGCCCTTGAATCAATCAAAGAGAATACGGGGCCGCTGAGTGATGTCATGAAGCACTAATAAACTCTTAGAACCTTACTTGACCATCTTGGCCTTTTATTAGGGGTAGTGAGATGACCGGCTTTGGTACAGTCCAAAGTTGGTAGATACTCGATACTACACTCATTGAGGGTTGTTTTCTTGGAATATTTTGGTCGCTAGTTAAGTGGCTAAACTAAAACAATGAACATAGAAAACAATCTAGTGATATTGTGCTCTTTAGAACCCGGTTACTATTTATAGGACAGGTTTGAGCCAACTAAACTCAAGAGGGTACTTACCTATTCAACCTCATGTAAGCCTGAAACTACGGTTTTGTGTGATTTGCTTGTACATGTGCTTGTGCATACATCATAAACATCATAAAGCATCATATGCATCCACTAACCATTTCAGGGGTTTGGATCTTCATCTTTGTTCTTGTTTTGTAGGTCATGTAATCTCTTCGCAGGAAAACAATTCAAGTCAACCTTGTGAGAATCCCTCCTCAACTCAAGGAGCTTACTTCCAGGATTCCAGAGAATTCCCTCTTCAGTGAAAGACATGGCAAATTCCTCAACTTGGTCAACACTAACATTGAAGAAGACATGGTGAAAGTTCTCTTCTAGTTCTTTGACCCCCTACACCACTGTTTCGCATTCCCTGATTACCAGTTGGTGCCTACTTTGGAGGAATTTTCTCAACTCTTGAGAATTCCTATTCTTAATCAACTACCCTACAACGGTACGGAAAAAGAACCAAAGCCTGAAGATGTTGCTCAAGCATTACACTTGCAACCATCTGACATCAAGGGGCATTGGGAAACCAGAAGTGGTGTCAAGGGCTTCTTGGCAAAGTTTCTGTTCGAGAAGGCACAAGACTGCTGGAATTCTCTTGATCTACAAGCCTTTGAAGAGATTGTGGCACTCCTCATCTATGGGTTGGTCTTGTTCCCAAACCCTGATCAGTTTATAGATGTGAATGCTGTCAAGATTTTCATATCCAGGAATCATATACCTACATTGCTTGGGGACATCCTACACTCATTTTACACACGAACAATGAGGAAAAGAGGTGTTCTCATGTGGTGTACTCCTCTCCTAGCAAGGTGGTTTATTTCTCACCTTCCACAAACAGTTTTGAAGAATGAGCAGGGTTTAAGGTGGTCACAACGATTGATGACCCTCACACATTCTGATGTACATTGGTGTTCTCGGTCCAGAGAAAATGTCATCATCATTGATCGTTGTGGGGAATTCCCTAATGTCCCACTACTTGGCATTATGGGAGGCATCACCTACAACCCCTGTCTAGCTTTGAGACAATTTGGATATGCTCGGAGGGATGGCCCTCATGACATTCTGATTCCGGACCTAGTTTTTGACTTCGACAATGATGTGCAAGGACTTCGACAAAGGTTCATCAGAGCTTGGAGGATGCCTAACAAGGTGGATAGTAAGACACTGGGGCACAAGAATTCCATCCCCCTTGAGCCTTATCTCAAGTGGGTACGAACCCGCTCCCAGAATTTTATGATGCCATACCCTCACATTCTTCCCTTGATCAAAGAGCCTGTTATGGAAGGAGAGGTTCCATACACCATCCTACATCCTGACATGCCAACATCATGGAAAGAAATGCAAAAGAGTTGGATCCAACTCAAGGAAGAACGGGATACTTTTGAAGCCAGCTTCTATGCTAGTGAGAAGAAGGTTTTGGAGCTTACCCGCCGACTTCACGAGGAGGAAATTCTCAACACTTACATCGCGCCAAAGAGGATGCGCAATGTCTTTTTACATTAAGAATTTTGTAATATTTCGCCCATGAGGCACTTATGTACTAACAAATTTCTTCTTAATATGACGAGCGTTCTTTTTGTTTGCAACAAATTTGAATTTTTGAACCCTTGAATGCATTGCATGAATAGCATACCATTCATCATATGCATAAACAGGTCTTCACGCCAGGTTTCCTTATCTTTCTGCTGTTTATTTCAGCAAGATGGATTTGGAGAAAACAGTAAAGGATCTGCAGGCACAAAATTCACAGTTCCAGCAACTCCTCATGACCTTGGTAAAGGGTCAAGAGGACCTCAAAGTTTTGTTGGAGAAGAATAAAGAGAAAAAGAAAAAGAGACCTGGGGTTGCCACTTTTGGAAGAAGGTTTGAGAGCAATGCTAGGAAGGTTCTTGAGTTCCCCTCAACGTCTGACGAAGGGGCCGGTAAAGGGAAAGGGACTATTGTGCCTTCTGAATCCGAGGTTGAAGAGGAGGAAGAGGAAGAAGACGAAGACTACTCCGAACAACAGTATCCACCAGCGGATGATAAATATAAGAACCTTGAAGATAGACTGGCAGCTATGGAGTTGCAGAGGGTGCCCGGATTGGATTTTGAAGAACTAGGGTTGGTAGCTGGGATTGTTATCCCTCCCAAGTTCAAGGTGCCAACGTTTTCCAAGTATGACGGTCTGTCATGCCCAAAGATGCACTTGAGATCGTATGTCATAAAAATCCAACCCCACTCATCTGATAAATACCTCTGGGTAAACTTTTTCCAAGATAGCTTGTCTGGCACGCAGTTAGACTGGTATTATCAACTCGAGAGATTAGAGGTTCACAATTGGGAAGACTTGGCAGCTGCTTTTTATCGTCAGTATCAATACAATGCTGATTTGGCGTCCACTCGTACTCAGTTACAAAGTATGGGGATGGCTTCCAATGAAGGGTTTAAAGAGTACGCCCAGAAGTGGCGTGATCTGGCGGGATGGGTGCAGCCACCTCTGTCAGATGGGGAGTTAGTTGACATGTTTCTGGGGACCCTGTCTGGCCCTTTCTTCAACCATCTAATCGGGAGTTCTTCCGCGGGATTTACTGAACTGATTTTGACCGGCGAAAGGGTTGAGGCCGGTATTAAGAGTGGAAAGATTCAAAAGGATGCTTCCGCATCCACAGCTATTAAGAAACCCTTCCCAGCCAAGAAGGAAGCATCTGTTGTGTATTCTTAGAAGGGACAGGGAAGAACTGAGCGCCGGCCGACTGTAGGGGATGTGATAATTCAAAACTCGTCAAATGATCAACCTTGTAACAATCAGTCGAGACCTAATCAACAACGGGTGGAAAGGCCACAACGGCAGTTCACCTGCATCAATATGACGCCCGCTCAGGTACTTCCTCATTTGTTGACACTGAATCTGACCAGTTTGAAGGAAGCGCCAAAGAACCCTAACACCTCCTCTCCATACTACCACTCCAATGCCAAGTGTGCCTACCATTCCGACAGTGCTGGGCACGATACCAATAATTGTTGGGCGCTTAAGAACAAAATTCAGGATCTGATTGATGCTAAGGAAGTAGAATTTGATGCTCCTGAGAAGCCCAATGTTATATCTGCTCCGATGCCCAAGCACGGCCACAATATTCATGTTGTTATGGAGGACACTCATGTTACTGATGTTGTTGACCTGTTGACGCTGTTACGTGTGATTAAAGGAAATTTGTTGAGAGACGGGATATTTCCTGGTTGTGGTAAAGACTGCTATTTTTGTTTGAACATACGAGGTGATTGCCCAATGTTGAAGTCAGGTGTCCAACGCCTGATGGATACCCAAGAGATACTTTTCCAGAAAACCCCTGTTGATACCTTCAATCTTGTTACTCCTGATACTTTTGCTACTTCAATCAACGATATTGCAATTATAACCATTTTCGACAATCCTCCCAAGGCTTGCAAAAGGCCTGTCAGGATTACACCCAACTCTGAATGTGTACCATTAAAGATCACCATGCCGGGACCTGTCCCGTACCAATCCAACAAAACGATACCATGGAACTATGGGGGAGAAATCTTCTACCATGGTATCAAACAAATCAAGACAGTCCAAGATATTTCTGAAGAAGAAAACCCTGATGTATGGAACATTGCGGATACAAGCAAGATAACCCGCAGTGGCCGGATCTTTTCTCCAGAGATTGCTCCCCCTCGAGCAGTTTTCGGACCCTTGAAAGCTTCTACACCTGTTGGACCATCTGTGCAAGGCCCAGTGATTGAAGAACTGGATACTCCTGTAGTAAGACCATCTGCTGAAACTACCGACAAGGGTAAGGGGATACTGGAAGTTCCTGTCAGGACGAAGGCCCATGTTGTGGTTATCCCCGAAACCACTCAGAAAGAAATGGATGAAATCTTGAAAATAATCAGAAAAAGTGACTACGACGTTGTGGAACAGTTAGGGCAGACCCCTTCTAAAATTTCAATGTTAGCTCTTCTGCTCTATTATGAGGCCCATGCTAAGGCCCTAATCAAATTCTTGAAGGCGACACATGTACCCCAAGAGACTTCGGCTGACCAGTTCCAAGAATGTGTGGCCAGTCTTACTGCTGATAATGGACTTGGCTTTTCCGATGCTGACTTAACTCCCAAAGGAAGAAAACACAACGATGCACTACATGTCTCAGTTGAATGCAGGGGAACCACCCTCTCCCATGTCTTAGTTGATACTGGTTCTTCCTTGAATATGCTGCCGAAGAAAGCCTTGGACCGTTTGGACTGCGAATGGCTGACCCTCAAACCTAGTAACATCGTTGTTAGGGATTTTGATGGTTCCAAAATAATGGTTCATGGAGAGGTTGAAATTCCTATCAAAGTAGGCACAGAAGTTTTCAACTCCACCTTCTACGTGATGGACATTCGTCCGTCATATTCGTGTTTGCTAGGGAGACCGTGGATCCATTATGTCGGGGCAGTTACATCCTCTTTGGACCAAATGCTGAAATATCCTGTTAAGGGTAAGATTATAACGGTGCACAGCGAGGAAGAGTACATGATAAGCCACCTCAACTCCTTCCATTATGTGGAGCTGGATGGCGAGTTCATCGAAACGCCTTTCCAACATTTTGAGGAAGTTTCTCCCGAGGTAGCAGTTGCGAAGACAATGGTTGAGGTGCCTATCATTCCCAAGCATGTATCTAGGATGGAATCTCTCAAGGACGCAAAGGCGGTGATCAAAGAATGGAAGAGTACAGCATGGGGGCAATTGCCTGATTTTCCCCATAAGATGGACAAATTTGGACTAGGGTTTACAGCTGCAGGACAGAAGGCTATGCATCGTTCCAAGACTGGAGGGCCACCTATAAGGATCACTCATCACGGAATTAATGTTGTTGAGGATGAAGATGAAGAGAACGACTTCGAAGATTGGATCTTTCCGACCGTCGAAGGGGGTCTAAGCAACTGGTAAGCCAAGGATTTTATTCCCATCACCTTTATCAACAAGTAATTTTATCTTTGAACAATTTCCTATTTTCGGTCTATAATAACTAAAACAATTCGTACATTATGTTCACCTCATGCCTTGCCCGGGGCATGTAGGTCCATTTGTAAGGGTTTGATTTTCTTCATTATCATATGCCATGTTTTAATGAATCATTGGACTTTTTCATCTATAAACTGTTGTGTTCATTTTCTTTCCTTTTGCATTTTTGTTTAAGGATGGCTATCCCTTACACACACCCACACTCACAAATGCAGGTACCCATCCATTCCGGATTCCATGGGCAACTGTTCTGCTTCAGCCTTCGATAACTCTGAAGATTTGGTCAATCACGCTGAGTACGAAGTTGACGAAGATTGTGAAGTGCCGGGAGAGTTAGCCAGACTTCTACAACAAGAAGAGAGGGTCATTCTGCCTCATGAAGAGTTGCTAGAAACCATCAACTTGGGGATAGAGGAACACCGGAGGGAAGTAAAAGTGGGAGCTAACCTGGAACCAAATGTCAGGGAGCGCTTAGTGCAATTGTTGAATGATTATGTTGAAATCTTCGCCTGGTCTTATGAAGACATACCAGGGTTAGACACAGATATTGTGGTTCACCGTCTCCCTATAAGAGAACACTGTCCACCGATCAAGAAAAAGGTTCGCCGAATGAGGTTTGACATGTCTGAGAAGATAAAGGCCGAAGTAATGAAGCAATTCAACACTGGCTTTCTGGCTGTTACCTCCTATCCACAATGGGTTGCTAACATCGTGCCCGTACCTAAGAAGGACGGCAAAGTCAGAGTGTGCATGGACTATCGGGATTTGAACATGGCTAGCCCTAAAGACGATTTTCCATTACCGCATATCGACATCTTGGTTAACAACACAACTCAACACAAGGTTTTTTCCTTCATGGATGGATTCTCAGGCTACAACCAGATTAAAATGGCCCCCGAAGACATGGAGAAAACTACCTTTGTCACGCAATGGGGTACCTTCTGCTACAAAGTGATGCCGTTCGGACTGAAGAACGCACGGGCAACCTATCAACGCGGCATGGTAGCTTTATTTCATGATATGATACATCATGAGATCGAAGTTTATGTAGACGACATGATAGCTCGATCACAGACAGAAGAAGAACACCTTAATCATTTGCAAAAGCTGTTTTCCAGGTTGAAGGAGTATAAACTCAGACTGAACCCAAGCAAGTGCACTTTTGGAGTTAGGTCTGGTAAACTTTTGGGATTTATTGTCAGCAATAAAGGCATTGAGGTTGATCCAGCTAAAGTAAAGGCTATACAAGAAATGCCTACCCCCCATACTGAAAAGGAGGTTAGAGGATTCTTGGGACGCTTAAACTATATCGCGAGATTCATCTCTCACCTGACATCTACCTGTGAGTCGATCTTCAAACTGTTAAAGAAAGATCAGGTGGTTGAATGGAACAATGATTGTCAAGTTTCTTTTGATAAGATCAAGGAATACTTACTATAACCTCCTATTCTAATGCCACCCGTCGAAGGAAGGCCGTTGATCATGTATTTGAACATTTTGGATAACTCAATGGGGTGCGTACTGGGCCAACATGACGAGTCTGGCCGAAAAGAGCATGTCATTTATTACCTTAGCAAAAAGTTTACCGACTGTGAGACTCGTTACTCACTGCTCGAGAAAACTTGTTGCGCTTTGGTATGGGCTGCTCGCCGGCTAAGGCAGTATATGTTGACTCACACCACTTTGCTGATTTCTAAAATGGATCCGATCAAGTATATCTTCGAGAAGCCTGCTTTATCTGGAAGAATCGCTAGATGGCAAATGATCTTGAAAGAGTATGATATCCAGTATACTACCCAAAAAGCTATAAAGGGGAGTGTACTAGCTGACCATCTAGCTCATCAAGCCGTCGAAGATTACCAATCTATGAGATTCGACTTCCCTGACGAGGACATCATGACTTTGGACAACATCGAAGGTAACGGACCGTATGATGAACCTAAACAAGGATCCCGATGGACCCTGTACATTCATGGTGCTTCAAATGCACTTGGCAACGGCATCAGTGCGGTACTCATTTCTCCGGAAGGTTGCCATACACCCTTCACTGCCCGACTTTGCTTCAGTTGTACCAACAACATGGCCGAATATGAAGCTTGCATCTTTGGTCTCAAGGCTGCTATAGACTTGGGAATCAAATCTTCGATCGTATTTGAAGACTCGGCTTTGGTTATCAGTAAAGTCAAAGGAGAGTGGGACACTAAACATCCTAATCTTATCCCATACAAAGAACATGTCCTGACGTTGTTGCCTCATTTCGAGCAGATTACTTTCGAGCACTTCCCGCGAGAAGAAAATCAGCTAGCAGATGCTCTGGCTACAATGTCTTCCATGTTTAAACTCAAATGGGATAACGAGGCTCCCCAAATTACCATCGAGCGAATGAACGAACCAGTGCACTGTCATGAGATTAATACCGAAGAAGTAGTGGAACAACCCTGGTTTCATGAAATCAAAAGGTATCTCCAGACTAGAGAATATCCTGAAGGAGCTCCCGTCAATGACAAAAAGTTCTTAAGGAGATTTACTGCCAAGTTCTTCCTAAGCAATGGCATCCTTTATAAGCGCAACCATGATTGTGTTCTCCTTCGTTGTGTGGACAAAGCTAAAGCAGAGTTGATCATGACTCAGATACACAGTGGCACATTTTGCACCCACTTGAGCGGACATACGATGGCTAAGAAGATTCTAAGGGCGAGCTACTACTGGTCTACCATGGAAGCGGATTGTCATCGACATTCCCGTACCTGCCACAAATGCCAAGTCTACGCCGACAAGGTACATATTCCTCCTGTTCCTCTCAACATTCTGACAGCTCCTTGGCCATTCGCAATGTGGGGCATTGACATGATTGGAGAGATCAAGCCCACGGCATCCAATGGACATCGCTTCATCCTGGTGGCTATTGATTACTTCACCAAATGGGTCGAGGCAGCTTCCTTTGCCTCCGTTACAAAGAATGTGGTTGCCCGCTTCATCAAGCAGAATCTCATATGCCGGTACGGTGTCCCCGACAGGATCATCACAGACAACGGTACGAATTTGAACAATACTATGATCACTGCTCTATGCGAGCAGTTCAAGATTTATCATCACAATTCATCTCCCTACCGGCCGAAGATGAATGGTGTTGTTGAAGCCGCGAACAAAAATATCAAGAAGATCATTCAAAAGATGACAGTCACCTACAAGGACTGGCATGAGATGTTACCGTTTGCTCTACATGGATACTGTACCACGGAACGTACTTCAACAGGGGAAACCCCATTTTCTTTAGTATATGGCATTGAAGTTGTGCTACCCATGGAAGTTCAGATTCCTTCCTTAAGGATTATGAAGGACGCTGGTTTGAGCGAAGATGATTGGATTCAGACCCGGCTTGATCAACTTAATTTGATCAACGAGAAGCGACTTACTGCTGTCTATCATGGCCAGACGTATCAAAAATGCATGATCAAGGCTTTCAACAAGAAAGTCAGACGTCAGGTATATCAAGTCGGAGATCTTGTAATCAAGCGGATCATCTTATCGCAAAGTGATCCCAGGGGCAAGTGGACTCCTACTTACGAAGGACCATTTGTGATTAAGAGTATCTTTTTTGGTGGGGCAATGATTTTGACCACCATGGACGGTGACGACTTGCCGCACCCTGCGAACACAGACATAGTCAAAAGATACTACGCATAAAACGACCCGACAAGTTGAAAACCCGAAAGGGCGACTTGGGCAAAAATGGGCATCCCGGTGAATCGAAAACCCGAAATGGCGGTTCAGGCAAAAATTAGGGATAAAACAAAAATCTGTACACCCGGAAAGTTGAAAACCCGAAAGGGCGACTTGGGCAAAAAAGGGTTTCCCGGTGGATCGAAAACCCGAGAGGGCGTTCCAGGAAAAAGTTAGGGAATTAAAGTGTATGACTATGTCTCGTCGGATCACTTTAAGAACAATCTCTTCACCAATAAGATCCCAGCTTCTGATCAATCCAGTCATCAGCGGGCGAAGTAGTGAATGGACAAAATATTCAGAGTTGTGAAGGCTATAGCAGAATGGGAATCCCATGGAATTGTTACACATAGCCATCTTTCTTTTGTATAAAAGTTTTCAATTTTTACGACAACATTCTCTTACTAGGATGTCTGTCTCCTTTGTACAATAATACTCACAAAAGTTAATACAAAAATACTTCAAAGTGCAGAAATTTGCTTGCCTTTCTTTTCTTTTTTTTCACTTATGTTTTATTTGAAAACGTCCAATGTTTTGTTAAATAGGCATGTGCATTTGAATATAATCACTGCTTACAAATAAAACAAATTGAAAAAGGATAATTACTGATAGGTTGAAGGAGTAGGAAGAAATATTTATGCCATTCCAGAAGAAATCCCCTACGATACATCATTCGGATCCTCAACAAGGTTAAATTTGGAGTATATTTCCCCAGCGAGGTTAAGCTTCAAGATCCGCAGTGGAGCCAGTACAGTCTAAAACTTGATTCCCCAGCTGAGTAAAGTTTCAAAATTCCCATCAAAGTTAAAGCTTCGAGATCCCCAGTGGAGCCCGAAAACCCTGAAATATCCTATCCCCAGCGGAGCCAGAATAGTGAACATTCTCCCTACAGAGTTATTTCCCAGCAGATTGAAGATTCTCAGTCTCATTTCTCCAGCAGAAGTCTCCCAGGTTTTAAATCCCCAGTGGAGATTTTCAGAGTTTTCCTTATTCCCCAAGCAGTCAGCAGTCAGCAAGGATTTCTCATCCTCAGTAATCAAATATTTTTTGGAATCACCAGCTTTGATAAAGGATTTACTTTCCCCGACAACAATCAAAGATTTCCTTATCTCTAGTTATCAAAAATTTATTTTCCTCAGCAAGAAAGTTACTCAGCTTACATGCACATTCATTACATTCATATATCATAAACATTGATGAAACACAATTCATTGCATCATACATATCATGCAACATGACTTTGTGTTTTTAGCTAACATTTTACCCTTTTCAGGATAAGATTAAAAGGCTATTATCAACAATTTTCCTGATGCAGTATGGATACACCCCAGACACGGCGGTCATTCTATTACTCATTCACAATTTCAAGTCAAAATACAGTACAGATACACCCCAGACACGGCGGTCATTCTACTACTCATTCAGACTTCAGCAATCCGATACATGCAAGATACGCTCCAGAAATGGCGGCCATTCTATCCCTAATTTAGACTCAACTATCAACCTCAAAGTTCAAATACGCTCCAGACACGGGTGCCATTCTGGCCCTTACACCAGAAGTTTGATTCTCCCTAGTGCAGTCGCCACGGAAGTCATTCTGTCACTTATTCAGATCTCGGTTACAGTACGGATACACCCCAGACACGGCGGTCATTCTACTACTCATACAGATCTCAACTTCAGATACAGTCCAGATACGCTCCAGACACAGTTTCCATTCTGTCACTCATTCATAGTTTATCCCTAGCACATAGTTGCTCCATACGTAGATGTTTCTCTGTTACCTAGATACAATACAAATACACTCCAGACACGGCAGTCATTCTGATATTCATTCAAAATTCAAATACATTTACAGCCCAGATACGCGCCAGACACGGACGCCATTCTTTTGCTCATACAAACTCAGTCTCCAGATGCAGTTCAATGGCATTCCAGACACGGATACCATTTTGATGCTCATTCTTCTAACCTACAGCATTGCAATTCAACAAATATTCTTGGATGGCATCTTTAAGCCCATCTCCAACAAGATTCTACCATCTCCAAATGGCATCTTTAAGCCCATTCCCGCATCTATGTTTTGATGAGTGTAAATTTACGGGCACTCTAGTGTCCAATCCTCTTTTACCTTCGAGTCGCGAAAGGCAAACTTGCCAATCTAACTCTTCAGGTTCAAGAAGATTGAACAGGGGCAACTGTTGTACCCCAAAATTCTCCCTCTCATTTCATCAACATTTCTCATCACAAGACTCTTGGAACTCAAGATCAAGCTAGGGTTTGCTCTGCTCAAGACACCTCCTTGCACTGTTGACCTAAATTAGGGTTTGAGTTTGCACAGGGATATTTTGACCTACAATGCCCAAAGTGACTTTCATACTTCCTGTTGGACTCACAAGTTTGTCCATACCAAGTTTCAAGCCTTGATTCAAATTTTTGCCAAGTCAATTGGACAGTTGACCTAAAAATCAATTGTATTGGGGAAAAAGTCAATTGTGGCCAATTGACAGTCAAACCTCATGAATTTTGACCCACATCAACATTATGAACTCATATGAACCATTTGATCATGTTTGGATCACAATTCCACAAGAAATTTGATCAGATCACCAAAAGGGCAAAATGGTCATTTTTAGGGTTTTGACTACACAAAGGCAATTTTTGACTGTTTGACCTAAACAATGGCAAATCAAGCTCACACATGGACTCAAGAACTCAATTACATTGTCTTGACCCATTCAAAAAGTTCAAAAGATCTCAAATGCATAGGATTGACAGATGAATTTTTCAGTCAACTGATCAAAATTTGACTGTACACTGAAAAGTCAAACTTTGACTTTTTGGTCAAAATCAAGAGCCAAGAGTTATTTTTCATCAATTCATGTCAAATTATGAAACTTGTTCATCAAGAAACCCAAAAATTCAAATTAGGGTTTAAAATGGAAAATTTTCATAACTTAGAAATTTTCTAAGTTATGAAATGTTCTTATTTTTTCCTAACTTTGTCCCATTTGTTCACCAAGATGCAAATGGATTCAAACAAAACTTGCAACATGAAAGTTGTAGTCCATCAAAAATTCTACAACTTTGATTCACAAAGTTTTCTCAAAAGAAGCTTGTATCTCAAGTTATGATTTTTGGAACAAGGGTACCTAAAACTTTTAACTTAGAGAAATTTTGCCCTAATTTAGGCAGGATTTTGACCCATCTTCTTGGCCATTTTTCACCTAGTTACACTTGGAGTTTCAAGTTGCATTTCAAAGAATGATTATAGTACATGTTCCAAGCTTTCCAAATTGTCCAAGAACTCTTTAAACGCGCTTGTGGTTAGAGAGAATCGAATGCTTGAAGTTGGCAAAAACTCACTTTGATCCATGGCCAATACTTGTTCATACCAATTTGCAAATTTGATCTAGCATGCTTGGTACTAGATTGCAGGCCTCAAAACCAGTTTATACTCCATAGTTTAATGCATAACCATTGAGCTAAGTTATTATCTTGTTCATTTGGACATTGCATACAAGACTAATCCCTATTTGGAAAAAGGTAAAATGTCATTTTTGTAAAGTTGCACTTTATGTCAAAACAAGATCCTTGAGGCATGGGGCCAGATCCCTGAAGCAAGATTCAATCTACCAATTCCAAGAACCAAGGGAAAAGTGTGCAGCATAATATAGGGCTTGGACAGGCTTGCATTGAGAAGATACACACTCTTGCTTCAAGTAGAAGAAACTTGCAAAATAGAAGCCATCTCTCACATCTGTAAAAACCAACTTACACAAACATTGTAAACAAGTTTCATACCTCCCAACAAGCCAGAAAGACGACACCTTTGCCTCTCAAACTCCATTGTACATAGAATCATTGTTTTTCTGCAAAACAGGGCAAGCCCTGCAGAACCATCTCCATCTCCATTCTCCCTCGTGCGTTTTGCCTCAAATTTGTTCCAATACCTTCCACTCAACTCACCTGAACTATCCCAGGCCTCCATTGCTAGCTGTAACACCATTAACACACATTGCCATTTTTGTTTCAAAGCTTTGCAGGTTGAGTTCTGTGGCACGATTCAAGCCATTTAAAAACAAAGTAAGTATTGAGAAAGCTTCCTTGGACTTCAGGAAAGCTCAAAAGAAGCTCAAGAACCCTTGAAAGTTGTTGCATTGGCCAACTTGAAGTCAACTGAAACAGGTATTTCATGGACTTCTATCTCTCTATTTAGGAATAGTTAGGCTTAGGTTTGTGAATGAAATATGTTGTACTCATAGCCCTGAAGCCATACATATGCTTAGTTTTCATTTACATTAATCGTGCTAGGAGAATTTCACCCATGAACTTTCTGAAAAAACTAGGTTAAGAATTAGGGCCAGAGAAATTCTCTCTGGTCTTTGAGAGTTAGCTTAAGTTTTTTATATGGTTGAATTCGTTGTTTGATGCTATACAAGTTTCATGTTATGAGTTTTGTCAAAAAATCAAAGAATCAGGAGATAGCCATTGATGTACAGAACGCACGTTTTGTGAACAAGAGGAAGAAGATGAAGTCTGACTGGGCTGGGCCTGGTTGTTTTTACTCTTTACACATGCATTTTCAGTTTACACCACATTGGCCCATTTATTTGTACATTGGTCATTTTTGCATTTTTATTTCATTTTTGATTTTGATATTTTATTTTCTAACATAAAAATATTTAAAAATTTTATTTTTATAAATTTTTGTATTTACTTGAAATTTATTTTAATTATTACTAGTATAAAAATGTTTATTTGCATTATATTCTTTTTATCAAAACCTAAAAATAATGAAAAAATATGCTTATATTTATTTATTATTTTTATACACACTTGAAAATATTTCTTGAAATATACACATTTTGTAAATAATTAATTTTTATTTTTTATATATATTATATATATATATATATATATATATATATATATATATATATATATATATATATATATATATATATATATATATATATATATATATATATATATATATATATATATATATATATATATATATATATATATATATATATATATATATATATATATATATATATATATATATATATATATATATATATATATATATATATATATATATATATATATATATATATATATATATATATATATATATATATATATATATATATATATATATATATATATATATATATATATATTTTTTAATTAAATAATTAGGACAAAAATATAAAAAAAGAATAATTTTCATTTTTATTAATATTTTACACTAAAAATATCTTTTTTACAATATACTTTTATTTTTTGTATAAATTAATATATTATTGTATATAATTAATAAATAATACTATTTATTTAAGAATTAGGGTTTTTCCCTAAATAACAAAATAATTAAAATTGACCTTTCTTATTTATTTACATTTCATATTAAAAAATACTTTTTACATAAAAAAAAAAACTTTTTGCATAATACATTTTATTTAACATTTATTTGTTGTATTTTTTTTAATTATTGTACATTTAAATATTGCCTTGTACATTCGATTTGGTTGTAATAATTTAGAATTTAATTTCTTGTCAAATACCCCCAATTCAAATTTGTACCCCCCTCCTTATATCATGTTGTAATAGTGTAGGCTTTAAATTCTCGCACTTTTAAATGCTTTCAATTATGCCATGGTTAGACCTAGGGTTTGTATGCAAATAAAATCAACAACTAGCTTGACCTAATCCAAGATAAACATGCATAATAAAAAAACACAATGCACACTTGCACCCCTAGGGTTTCAATCCACTTGTTGCCTTCAAAAATGGGCCATGGTTGCATGTCAAGTACTTTGGCAAAACAAAAACAAAACAAAAGATCATAGTCCCTCGATGACGCTATCTGAGTTGCCTAAACAAAATGATCAAGTCCCTTAAGAAAATTGCCAAAAATACTTGACACAATTGCTATCATGGTCTATACGATGACCCGTGCCTGTCCCGTTTAACATCCTAACACAAGGTTGTTCACCAAATACAATGGTGAAACAACACTGTTAAAAGGGTTAAAAACATAAGAAAGATCTTTGAGTAAAATAGGGTAGATAACTCTTGGTTACATGATCAAAACTTGCAAAAACATCCTTGATATCTTCAAAACACACTTCACAACACAATTTCAAAACCCTACTTTCAAACATTGAAAAATTTTCAAAAGACAAAATAACCTTTGTATACATTCAAACAAGAATCATTACAAAGGTTGCCACAATGATGGCCTCTTTTCAAAACATCTTTCAAAATCACACACAAAGCACCATTTCAAACAATTGAAAAGCAAAGCAAGCTATCTAAGCAAGTAACTAAGATCCCATGGATAACCATGGATAGAAAGGGTGCTAATACCTTCCCTTTCTATAATCTACTCCCCGAACCCAAGAAAATATCTCAAAGGTCTTTCTTGTGCTTTTTGACCTTTCCTTAAGATAAAATAAAAAGTCGGTGGCGACTCTTGCTAAACCGAAACATTTGCGAACACAAACGCAAAATCCCAAGTCAGTTCTCCCACCGTATCACACACATTAACAATTTCATATTTATTATTGGTTTAGGGCATTTCACCTTGTCAGCTATATTTATCGTCATCGACTTATCGCATGGTTGGCAAAGGAAAAGTGCATAACACTTTGGGAGAAGTAGTTCACCATAAACCGCTCCCTGTTGGATTTTTGAAAGTATCAAATGATATTGCTTGTATCAAATGATATTGCTTTAGAGAGGGATACGCCATTACTTTTACCTGACGATATTTCAGACGCAACATTAGTGCGATAGGCAATAGGATCGTATGTTGCATGGCCGTCAAACCTCATTTACATAGATGATGAGGTATTTTGAAAATCATTATGAACCTTTGAGTATTCAAAATTTTTACGATCATTTAATATACATTATTTCATGGTAATGTTAGACTGCTACAAAATCCAAATCAAAAGATAAGGGGATTACGCGGCAAACCGAGTCAGTTGTATCCAAAAAAGAGGTACATTGATATATATATATATATATATATATATATATATATATATATATATATATATATATATATATATATATATATATATATATATATATATATATATATATATATATATATATATATAACATAGAAAATGTTAATTCACGATCTTATACTTCACCTAACTTATTTGCATTTGATCCTTAGATTCATGCTAAAGAGATGCAACAAGTCAGTGTGAGTAAGAAGCCTGAAATTGGCAACATGTCTACACAAAAAAGGATGTTACAAAGTCCGCGGCTAGAAAAAATCATAATTCTCAGTGTAGGTTGTGCCTTCATACATTAATGGGAATATCAGATTTGGCTGACAGAGGTGCTCGTAATATACCTATGGAGGAAGGTATTTTTGGTTTTTCCTATTATCAAACAATTAGTAAAGAGGATGTGGATCAAGTTCTTAGACATTCGGAATTAGGTCTCGGTGTTATCGATACATACATCAGGTATACTCTGATCAACTTTATTTAATTGATTGAACAATTTATCTACTCATTTCAATGAATGGTCTTAATGTTAATGATGTTTTTATTTAAGTTTCATGTATGCCAACTTGATGTGCCCGCATCAATTGGACCAAAGATTATGTTTCTTATCTCCAAATAATATCAACTCACGATTAATCAAACAAAGACCAAATGAAGTCAATGTGTACTTTGTCTGTGCATTTATGGCCAACAAAGATACATAAAAGTTGTTTTTTTACCATTTAATACTGGAAATAGGTTAGATTTTCATTCAAACTTTATCTACTATAGTTTTTCGTGTTTTGACGTTGTGTAGAAAGTTTCCATCTAACCTTTGTTAATCTTAGAGTGGACATTGGTTGTTGGTTGCGATTAATCCTATAAGAGAAATTGTATATTATCTGGATTCGTTAGAAGGTGATTGGACAAAATACCCAAATATGAAGGAGATGGTTGATATGTAAGTTAGATTTTTCTAAATATTCGTTTGTATATTTATTTATTTATTTATGTGAGATTATTCTAAATATTCGTTTATATTTTGTTAGAGTTATACAAATTTTTCGATCACAGATCGATACTCAAGTACCAAAGAGTAAAGCAAACAACATTACATGGATCTCACAATTTTGATTATATTAGTGATGCTACTTGATAAAACAAGTTAAACTATATATCCTGATATATATTCGTATTTTTTCCATGTGTAGTATCATCGTCAGTATAATGGTATAGATTACGGTTATTTCATGTTGAGGTTTATGAAAGAAATTATTCTTTTGATTCAAATAGAGATTCCAACCATGGTATGAGTTTCTAACTTATGATTTATTTTAATATTGAACATATTTCATCTAATTAATTAGTTTTAACTAAATCATATTATGTTATATTATGTAGTACTTTGATGAATACAAGTCTTCTACTTACTCGAAAGATCAATTGGACGAAATTAAGGAGGATTGGTGTCAATACATTATTGAGATTAGAATTTTATAAGGTATTGTGACACTTTCATTGATGAGAATTTTGAGTATATATAAGTTTGTGTTTTGATGAGATATTATGTCGTCATTAGTATGGTAAATTATGTTGCAATGTTGTTGTTGTTATGTGGAAGGTTAGTTAGGATGGTATTGGATTTAAATTCAAATAAAGTTTTATTTGTATCAGCGTATGAATTGGAGAATTTTTAATGGTGGGTTATAACAGATTATTGATTTGTTTTTGTTATATTGGTTTGTGTTAAATTATAATAGTCATAAGAGATAAGTGTTATATAGTTTGGTTCTGATATGCTTTTGTTGGTTTTGTTTAAGGTAGTTGCATATGTAGAAGATATAGAGATAACAAGTTCATTTAGGATTCTTCATTGTTATTATTTGTAGAGAAGATAGTAGAGAAGATAACAGCTCTAGAAGATAGTAATATGTACATTTAGTGCATACTTATTCGATTATAAAGTTGTATATATAAATATGTAAATTTATGTATATATAAATTATTTAATTCTTCAAGTTGTATCCCATTTATGTATATATAAATTATTGGATTAAAGTTGTATATATAAATATATAAATTTGGTGCATACTTATTGGATTGAAGCTGAAAATTCATGATATATGGTGCAAATTTGAAAGACAACGCTTATTTTAAGAGATTATTTATACCGAGCGCTTAAAATATAAGCTGAATATATTAAAAAATTCATGAACATTAGACAACGCTTTAAACAAAAAAGAGATGCCTATAGTGGGGAATAGAAAGTGCTGCCTAAAGGGGTGCTTTAGAGAGCGCTTCTAAAGTAAAAAATGCTACCTAAAAGGGACTTTAGAGAGCGTTGCCTAAAACAGAAAAAAGTGAACAAAAATATACATTACACAGCGCTTTTGAAAGCACTGTCTAAAGTGAAAGCGCTGCTAAAGGCTTACTTTAGAAAATGCTTCTAATGTAAAAAGCGCTGCCTATAGTGGTCTTTAGAGAGCGCTTATTGAATAAAGCGCTGACTAAAGGCTACATTAAGCAGCGCTTTTACATTGATAAAGCGCATGAATAGGCAGCACTTTTAAGCGTTGTCTATGACAAAAAAAAAAGCGTTGTTTATTCCCTTATATGGCATAGTGAATTTTTTTTTTCTACTAAAATTGACAATGCGTACGGGCCGAGACTATTTAATTTGTATTATATATATATATATATATATATATATATATATATATATATATATATATATATATATATATATATATATATATATATATATATATATATATATATATATATATATATATATATATATATATATATATATATATATAACCATCACTATATTATACTTATTTACTATTTATAGCGACATTGTGCGACCCATGCGAACACATGGGTAGATGACTACTTAATTATTTTGTTTATTTATTTTACTAAAATATACATTTCCGACGGGCCGAGATTATATATATTTTATATACATTTTTTAACCATCACTATACTATATTTATTTACTATCTATAACGATATTGTGCGATCGTACGAACGCACAGGTAGATGCTACTTAATTATTTCATTTTTTCTACTAAAATATACATTTTCGATGGGGTGAGACTACTTAATTTGTATATGTTTTATATACATTTCTTAACCATCATTAGACAATATTTATTTACTATTTATACCGACATTGTGCGACCCGTGCAAACGCATGGGTACACGACTACTTAATTTTTTCATTTATTTACTATTTAAATATGTTTAGAGAGCTAATTTCATATTCTTAATGGTAATTTTACACCCCTAATTATTACATTCTAAATAATTAATTCTGACAAGAATCAATTGATATTCCAACGCAATGTTGCATTAGAAATACATCAAATATCTTTGGAGTCCCCATTTAGTTCATTCATTCAAATTTCATTTGTCATGTCTATTTATTTCTTCCACCACCGAACGTCTCCATAAATAAAACGCTTCCATATTTCGAACTCTTTCAATCCATTGTTAAATCTTTTTGTCTCGTCTTCCAACAAGTTTGATTTTTTTCACGGTGCTCCTATAACCTCACATTTTGTCCCTCTAAGTTAGAAATATTTTGGTTTTTTCCCCGGAATATGTTTTTGTCCAAGTCCCTATATGTACAATTCTCTTTGGCGTTAGTCTCTGCTGTTAGTCATTCGTTAAAAAAAATGTTGAGGTGGCAGACTTTGATGACATGGCTTATGTTGTAGCATTTGTTTTATTCTTTTCAATAACACATGTGGATATATAGTCCCCCCCCCCCCAAATTTCATCAAAACATATTTCCCTCTTTTTGATTTAGTCTCTATAAATTATGGTTTCAAAATTAGAAAGCATTCGGTCAGAGCTCAGAGAAGGAGAAGGTGTCTGATACGAACGCTTGTCTAGGTGAGGCGACTATGGTTGACGAAGCTATAATCGTGATTGAGAAAGCTAATCCAATTTTCCAGGTATGACATTTAGCATGACCATTCATTATGGGGGAAAGTTTTTTTGAGACAATGTCGTATACTACTCAGGTGGGGATGAACATGCAGTAGACATTGACCCTGATGGGTTTAGTTTCTTTGAAGCAACTTGTATTGTGAAAGAAATTTGCAATCTTGAGTCCACTGATTATTGGCTATGGTGGTATAATATTATTTTGAGTAAGCATAAAAGGATGGTTAATGATATTGATGTAGCTGAGGTTTATGAAAAAGTTGTTAAAACTAGTTGTATTATGGACTTATTTGTTGAGCATAGAGTAGTTGTAGCTGATAATGTTTTTAATGATGCTGGTAATGTTAATGATAATCCTGATGATGTTATTGTTGATAATGTTGATGATATTGAAGCCGATAATGTTATTGAAGGTGCTGAAAACCTAGATGGTGTTGAAGGAGATGGTAGTGATGATAGTGATTATACTGGTTTATCATTTGGTGACAGTGAGGATAAAAGGGCCCTTGGCTTGGATGATGGATTTTATGTTGTAGATAAACCATCTAGAAGGGTTAAGCAGATAGCTAGGAAACACATGTCAACTCCAATAAAGATAAGAAATATTGGTGACAATGGATGTTCATCAAGTGGGGTTAGTGTTGGTAATGAAGGCCTTGAAACTAATTATGTAAGTGATGATCTTGGGAGTAGTGATCCTGATGCATCAGATGAAGAGAAAGGACCAAAATATCCTAGGTTTAATATGGAGGAGTTAGACAAGGATTACAAGTTCAAAGTTGGTTTGGATTTTGTATCTCTGCGTGAATTTAAGGAGGCAATTACTAAGTGGTTAATATTAAATGGAAGAGAGATAAAGTACGTGAAAAATGAAAAGGTTGGAGTGAGAGTAGTTTGCATGGGAAATTATTGGCTTTTGGCTCTTGTTAGTAAAGTGGGGGAATAAGAACACATATAAAATGCAGAAATGGTTTGGTGCTCACACGTGTGGTAGGGTTTTGAATAACACCACTGCTAACTCCAAGTGGATTTCCAAGACTCTGGCGGCTAGGATGGCTTCATCTGATGGAATTAAAATTAATGATATTGTCTATGAGATTAGGAGTACTTACTCTGTAGTTATAATTATGAGCAGAGCATGGAAGGCTAAGCAAATTGCAAAAGTTTTGGTTGAAGGTGATGCAAAAAATCAATATACACTATTGTGGAGGTATTCTGCAGAGTTAAAGAGGGTCAATATAGGGAACACCTGTAAAACTAATGTCATAAGATTTGGTTCCACAATACAACCCAGATTTGGCTGCTTTTATTTTTGCTTTGATGGAGTAAATAAGGGATTCACTACTGCTTGCAGGAAAATTCATTGTTGTTGATGGATGTCACTAAGAACCAAATATGGAGGCACCTTGCTTGTTGTTGTTGGAAGGGACCCTAACGACCAATGTTACCCATTGGCTTTTGGTGTATGTGTGACTGAGACAAAGGAATCATGGAGGTGGTTCCTGACCTTTCTTTTGGAAGACATTGGATAAGATAAATGACGGATATTCATATCAGAACAACAAAAAGTACTTAGTAATGTTTGACTTTGGTAACTCATACTTAAGTAATGTAATTTTGTTTTGATTTGGTCCCTAAAATATAAATGGTTTTCTGGAATTCATCCCTAAATATGTCAATTTGTTTTGAACTAGGTCCTTGACAATGAAATCTTTGTGTGGATTTCATCTATGTAATAGTTATGTTTGTTTGAAATAAGTCCCTTATATTATTGCTTTTTTATTTCAAGGGCTTAATTCATGTATTTGAAGAGATGTTTGAGAGGGTGGATCATAGGCTTTGTCTTAGGCATTTATATGCCAATTTTAAAAAGAAGTTTGGTGGTGGCACATAGATCAGAGATTTGATGATGGCTGGGTACATATGTACAAGCATGGGAAGCAAAGATGAAAGAGTTAGAGGTGTTTAATCCTAAGGCTTGAGAGTGGTTGAACAAAATACATACCAAATCATGGTGTAAGCATGCTTTCTCATTTTATCCTAACTGTGATGTGCTAATTAATAATGTATCTGAAGCTTTTAATAGCATAATACTAGTGACTAGGGACAAACCAATCTTAACCATGTGTGAATGGATAAGAAACTACCTTATGAATAGAAATGCTAAATTAAGAGAAAATTTTTACAGGTGGCAACATAGGATAATGCCAAGATCTAGAATTAAGTTAGATAAAGAAGTAGAAAATGCTGGTAATTGGATTCCAAACTGGTTAGGTGATAATATTTGGCAAGTTGAACATATCCATAGCAAACATAGCTTCATAGTGGACACTTTTAAAAGAATTTGTACCAGTAACTTTTGGGAGTTGGTAGGCATACCAGGTAGACATGCAGTTGTTTCCTTAGGATTTAGGAAATAATGCCCAAAAGACTATGTAGATGACTGTTATTCAAAAGAAACATATCTGGTATGCTATCATTTCAATGTTAGCCCAATTAATAGCCTAGATATGTGGCCCAAGGTTAATACTGAGGAGATGTTGCCTTTATCAGACAAAAGAGGCCCTGGTAGGCCAAAGAAAATAAGGAGGATGGAAACTGACAAGGGCCCTAACAAGGGAAGAACCCAAACATCTTATTGTTGTACTAATTGTGGTGTACATGGCCACAATGCAAGGAGTTATTCAGTTCTAGTGCCTGGCCCTAAAGCTCAGAAAAGAAAGGTATTAAGTTAGCTCAAATATGTATTCTTACTAACTCTTTGTAAATGATATTGATTGCATCATTAAATGTGAGAAAAAAACCAAAGAAAAATGTTGCAGAAACAACACAACCTCGATCTGTAACAGAATAAACAACATATGCTAAAGGTGAAGCTTCTAATAAACGACAACAACCTCAAGATGAACCTTTAACTAAATAGCAACCTGAAACACAATGTGATTTGGACCAAGAGTTTGAAATGCTTTTAGTAGATCTTTGTGCAACTTTTAAAACAACACAGCCTCAACCTAATGTCAATGATCTCACTTCCCAAACTCTAGCTCCACTTAAAGTTGCTAGTGACCATGTTCCAACTGTTGAGCTTTCACCTGTAATGGCTTCACAGGGAGTTGGCGACTCACAACAAAACTACATTTTGTCTATACTTGTTCAAGAGGTTGACCCTACACCTCATGAACCTGTTCATGCACCTCCAGCTAAAAAACTTGTATATGTGCCTCATAAAAATCCCAAACCAGTTGAGTCTGCTACTGACTAATTGAGTTAAGGTGTATGTTCTCAGCTATATTGATATTGGCCTAACTGTATGTGTTTTTATTGTGTTTTTTTAGGAAAAGAAACCCAAACAAAAGGTTGCAAGGAAGTTGGATTTGAAGAGAAGTGATAGAGCAAGGGTACTCAAATGCAAAAAGCTCAAGGGAGAAGGAAGTAACCTTGCATAACCATGGAGTTTCTATTTTGTTTTTTGTATGTCGAATTCGATTTCAGCGACGTGCTTCTTTTAACAAGATCCATAAGATCACCTTCAACATGGTTCCAGTCTGATTTTAGCCGTGAACTTATTTCAAAAATATCCACAAGATCATCTTCAATATATTTTTGTTCCGATTTCAGATCTCTTTCAACAGTATCCACAAGATCATCTTCAACATTTTTCCGTTCAAACTTCAGTCGGGTAACTCTTTCAACAACATGTTTCCGTTTTCGTTTCGATTTCAGCCGCCTACCTCTTTCAACACTGCTTTCCGGCAACAAATCCTTATCCATCGATATTTCTTTGGCTGCAAAGAATCACAATTCACGCCTCTAAAATAACTTATCCTTATTTATCGACCCATAACATAACAAACCCTAGAAAATACTATAAGTGGTCGGCCCTGTCCATATTCTTTTAAATCCAAATCCCAAATATGTCTTATCTATTTTTAATATAATAAAGTTAGAGAAAAAAGAATATACAAAGTCAATCAATCACAATCATGTTAAATGATAAATCATACTGTTATTTTTAAATAAATTATATAATATAGATAAATGATGAATTTTCATTAACTGACGATGTAAAATCATTTTATATTGTCAATTCACTACCTTTTAACTCAAAAAATTAACTACTATCATAATAATTTAATATAATAAATTTAACTACAATCATAATTACCATCAATCCTTAATTTAATATAATAAAATTACCTATTATCCTAATTACCATTAATTCTTAATTAAATATGTTTATAGAGCTAATTTCTAATAAAGAGTAATAAAACTTATTTTATATATGTGAATTATATATATATAAATAATATTCAAATTACTTTTAAATATTTTATTTGATATTTTGATTTAGTCTTAAAAATATGGAAATCATATTTATATTTACTAATATATAAATGATATTTTTAAATTATTTAGTAATTATTACAATTTTTAAAATTTATTTACAACAATAATAAATAATTATTACGATTTTATCTATGTGATATGTGTACAATAATGGAAAATAGAAATTATTGTAATTTACAACACACATTCATAAACTTATTTTTAATGTTATTTTCATTTTAATTGTTATCCTATTTAATTAGTAATGCATATAAAGTTTATTGTGGATCAAAAGTAAATTTCATCTTAAAAAATGTATAAAATAATATATAATAATTTGTATATATACTTTATTATTTGTAATATTCTTTTTTAAAATACATGTAATATGTTAACTATAAAATAAAGTATAATAAATTATATTAAAATATTATTTTATCAAAAAAATGTTTTTTTATAATAAAATGTTAATATTTATTCTAAAAATATTTGGTTTTAATTAATACACAAATTTGTTACTATTAAATTTGATACTGTAAAATTTGAACAATTACAATTCTCTTACTATATACCTAATAAAGAACAATAAATTAATTTGATATATTTCATTATCATTCAATTTTTTTATCTTCAAATATCATAAGAGTGATTGTTGAATTGTGGTAGTAAATGATTTTAAAAGCTAACATAGTTTCACAATAAAATGTTTTTTTTTTTGTTTTAGTAAATGAGATCATATAATTTTATTACATAAATTAACTATTATTACATATTATTATTATTATTAAAACAAATAAAATATTTTTCTTAATTTTAAAAACAATTACAATAATATTATACCTTATTTTTATAAATCTCATTCGTCCATTCACATTACTTTTTAAAAATCATGAAATGAATAGACTTACGCACATATTATATTATAATTGGTTGGTCAAACTCTAATATTAACAGAAAATAGTTATACCTCACTCAAATTTTAAAAGAAATTTGACTCATAACGTAATATTTCTAAAAATCATATTTATGAATGATTGTAAAATATCCATCTTATTAAAAAATTTACATTATCTATAAAACTTAATAATATTAAAAACAATTTAATTTTGTTTTATATATCACTCAATCTTATTGAATAGATCCATATCAAAATGGATTTTAATTTATAACTAAAATAAATTTTAATATTTATGATATATTTTAATTTAGTATTAGGAATATGCACATTGAAATAACACGTAGTTATATACTTACGCAGATTGTATTTTTTTTAATGATAAAATGGTAATGTTTATACTAAAAATTATTATAATATTTGTTTTAATAAAAAACATGAGACAATTATGATGTATGAAAAACAAAATTTCCTTATGAAAAACATAAATTTGTCATTCTTTTTATTCAATTTATTTATTATGTATTAAATATTTGTGATGAGGGTTATGAAGGTCATTGATATTGTTGGTGCAAATGAGGATTGGAATTAGAATTATTTGAATTGGTTGTCCAATGATATTCTGGACAAGATGCGTTCGGTTCTTCCTCCCTTGGAGGAGAATGATGAGGATAAGTTTTTAATTGCAGAGACTGGTGGAGGCGATTTCAAAGTGAAAGAGATGTGTCATTCTCTTTATCGAGTGCAGGACCAAGCTAACAGGGGTGTTTGGAAGTGCATTTGGTAACTGAGAGTGCCAGAGAGGATTTAGTACTTTGTTTGGTTGTTACAGTATGATAGACTTTTGACTAATTTTAAGAAGAGAAAAATGGGGCTTGGTTCGACAGGTTGTAATATTTGTGGGCATGTTTGTGAGGATGCGTTGAATGCCATGATGATTGTACAACTGCAATGCAGATTTGGAGCAGCTTGGTGCCCAGCAATCTTGTGCACCATTTATTTAGGTTAGATTTGCAGCAATGAATTGAGTTTAACCTTAAGGAGGGGATGGGGTGGGCAAGAAGTGGATTTTTTTTGGGCTACTAGTTGTAGCTTATTAAGGATGTAGCATAACAAAGAAGAACATATTGATGGTGATCTTAGGTCGTTCGATCCTGATGCGCATATTGGGAAAAAGTTCTAGATTATGCAGAGGCGATTCATATGAATAAGGTGGTCATGGAGCAAGTTAAAGTTGTTCAACGGATTTCTCAGTGTCTGCGGCAATGGGTTGGTTGAAGCTTAATATGGATGGAGCCTACAACAATGGTTTGATGCCCGACTATGGGGGAGTTATTAGGGGTGATAAAGGGAAGATGGTCATTGGTTTTATGAACCTTTTGGATAGTTGTAATGCTTTTATGGCGGAACTTTGGAGTTTATATGAAGGCCTCGAGTTAATTCAAGGTCGAGGCTGTTTTAAGGTGGAGATTTATGTTGATTCCACTAAGGTTTTTAAAGCTATTGAAAAGAGATGTTCTAGCATGATTAAGAATCTATCTCTTATTAATCATATACGTAGGCTTATTGGTAATTTGGAAGAGGTGCTTATTTGTTACTCGTACAGGGAGGCGAATAAATGTGTCGATGTTCTTGCTAGTGTGGGTTGTGGGATTCGTCATGATATGGTTCTTTTTATGTTGCTTCAGAGTGCATTGTGAGGTTTCTTAAGGAGGATTCTAGGGGTGCATCCACCGCTAGGCTTGTGTACATGTAGTTTCGTTTGTTTTCGGGCTTCGGTCCTCCTTGTAACCAAAGAATATATATTTATAAGAAAGATGGACAAATACATAATATATTTTTGTTTTAAGGTCATATTTTTAAAATAAATTATCAAACAAGTTTTGTCATACATAATTTTTAGAATCATTAATTATTCAGTGCAAAAATAGTCTTAAATATTAATTTATAAAATTATTTTTAAAAACTAAAAAAAAACACTCAAACAACTAGAGATGTCAAAATGGGCTAGCCATATGAGTCTCCCTACCCGGCCCAAAAAACCAAAGGGCTTGGGCTTTCAAATTAGAGCCCATATTTTTAAGGGTTTTTTAGTCCAGCCTTAAAAAGCCCGTTACTCATTAGAACTAGCCCGCATGGTGAAACCACCGGCTGAAAATCATCAAACAATGAAGTCAGCGTTGAACATCTTTTATCCCATATGAAGGGAAAGGTAAACATCGAGAAAACCTAAGAAGGGAGAAGTCACAGTCTTGTGACCGAGAGATCGGGTAAGGGAGTCTGTTACGCGAGGGGAAGGTATTAACACCCACACGCCCGTAGTACTCTATGGTGTCCACTCATGTTATCTATCTTATGGGTGTGTCTAATCTATGCTTATTGTTTACTACTGCTAAAGGGAGAATGCATACAAAAGAGAGGAGAAAAGAATGTAGGGAAATAAAGTTATACTCACTTGGGCCCTACCCCAATGCCTACGTATCCTTTTTGAGGAATCAGAACTATCGTAGCTCGACTCACATGTTTTTGATTGTTTTGTGTTTTTTATGGACAATGTTAATTCCTCCTTCTACCGCAGCTCGACCTTTGGAGACTTACGCATTGACACAGAAGTAAATTAATCATGTCCTTACTAAAAATGGTTCCGAGTTACACCCTCGAGGCAAGATGCCACATTTGATTGGTTTGTGTTTTGTTACCTTGAAAAAGGGTTTAAGTATGATTAGCATGTTTTTGATTTGCTAAGAAAGGAAATTTAAGTTTTAGATACATATGAAAAAGGGGAAGAAAAGAGTCTAAGGGAGACTAACCTATTTCTAACCTAATGTTATCATATAATGGTAGCCCTACATCAAGGATGAAAGGGAAATCTCTACCTAATGTTAGCATGCATGGTTTACAACCTAAGGTCTAACTTCCATCCGAAAGGAGAAAGTGCATCCTAAGGGAGGGTGGTATATACAAGGATAAAACAAGCAAGCTCGAAGGAGCATACATATAAAAGAGTAAGGAAAAGAAACGAGATGCTTTAATCAAGGGGAGCGTATCACCTGAGACAAATAAGTGGGGGTGAGATGAAAAAACAAAAATGTAATGTCCAAAGTGACTGAACACCTAACCAAGATATAGGAGATCGAGATAGGCAACAGAAGGCGATATGAATGATCACTGAGTATTAGCATCGGCCAATGCGAACTCCTGACAAAGGGTGGGGGTTCGATTGCCAAACTCTTCCCCACTTGACGAATCTATACACAAGAGTAGGCACAACTCCGAAGCATCATGGTCCATCAGGATCTAAGGATGACACAGAAGAAATTACGGGGGTTGATTGCAAACCCTCCCTGATCGCCACTTTTTGAGGACTTATCATCTGTACATATGCGGGCACAAATGTAAACGCACCTGCATAATACGTACTCAAAGGTAGGGTTTTAAACAATCACAAATAGCAAACAGAATGCACACAATGCAAAATTTCCCTAAACGGGTTTTTAAATAAACCAGAGAGGTTCCTGACATGATCAACAATGGAGACCCCCGTCATACAGCTCTACCCTACTTCTCATGGCATCAAAAAGCAGTAAAGCCATACTTCTCATGATCTCTAGAAAAGCAGTAAAGAAATGCGATAAAGTGCTGAGAAGTACAAAGGTAGTAGCGGTGACTACCACAAGCAAGAAAATCTTCAAAAGCAGACGAGAGCACTGGAGAAGTAGGGAGTACGTGTCAAGAAAGCTAGCATCGACAAAGAAATCCAGTGAGAATATGCGTCGAGGCATCAATAAGCAAGATCGGAATGTGTAGCGGACACATCTGTATCACAAAGTGCTTGCACAAAATACAATTATTCAAACCAAGAATGAAATGTGTATTGACACATCTGTATTTCCGAGCACCTGCTCAAAATACAATTATACAAGATACGGGGCACCAAACAATGGCATGCGTGTCGAACGCAAAATCGGACCATAAATCGAAAGTCCAAACAAGTTTTCTGATCAAATAATCGAGTAATAATTACATGATCGGAAATTATCCAAATGTACCTTGCACAATCAACACGCATGTTAAAAACAACAAGGGAAATATACGTATAAAAGAGTAGAAGGAAATTTGGAGCAAGCAATAGCCAAAGCAAAGCCAAAGAAGCAAAAAGCAAAATTTCGGAAAAGATGCATCGACCGTAACAGGGCATGAGTCGACTCATGCCTGAAATTTTCTCAGTTTATGTCAATCGGAAGGTCGACACAACACTTCCCACAGGTGACTAGAATGTTTGCATCGACCGCAAAAGGGCATGAGTCGACTCATGCCTAAAATTTTCTCAGTTTATGTCGACCGGAAGTTCGACACAACACTTCCCACAGGTGACCAGAATGTTTGCATCAACCGCAACAGGGCTTGAGTCGACTCATGCCTGAAATTTTCAATTTGCATCGATTGGAGGGTCGGTGCAACACTTCCCGTGTATGGTCTAAACTGTTTGCGTCGACTCAAAAAGGCTATACATCGACTCAACTGCAGTCTTGTTCAATTGAAACTTTGAAGCAACATAACTTTTGCATCGAGTGTTTGTTTTGCGCATGGTTCGAATCATTGGAAAGCTTGAAAATCATAGAATATCAACAGTATGAACTAGAAACCAAAACAACAAAAATAATATGACAAATTCCCCGATCTTAGCACGGTCGACATGTGAGTTCATGATCCGATTTCATGAGTTTTGACGCATTTTTATCGGATCAAAAAACACATTCTCACCAATTATGCTATGACCATAGCACAAGAAAATTTGTACACAACCAAAAATCAATTGAATCACACGGTAAGATCAAGGCACAATGGCTCAAGCATTTTGTCAAACACATTATCTCCGAAATTCAACTCATGATTTTTGCACAATTAGAGATCCAAATTATACCACACATAATCAATCAAGAATCATCAATTAAGCTTGAAAAAACTTCAACATTTTGTGTTCTCAAATAAGTACTTTCATGAAAATCAATTAATTGAATAAGCACTTATTTAATCATCCAATTCCGGATTTGCACATCATGATTCAAGATCAATTCACATTTTCATAATTGAAATCACTTCCACAATTCAAATTAGATCAAAGTTTAATTTATTGATCCACAAAAGTGCATATTTAAGAATCACTTATTTGAAAAGTGCTTAAATCAAGAAAAGCTTACCGTAGAATTGAAGAGGAAGCTTAGATATAGAGATTGCAACAATCGGATTTGAGATCGGAGAAGAATTGAGTTTCTTTGACTTTTGGATCTTGAAGAAGTTGTTGGAAAAGTTGTTGGTGTTCTTGATGAAAATGAGAGAAAGTTTCCCTTTGATCCTTGAGAGTTGAGAGAATTTTGTGATTTGTGTTTGTGTCAGTTTTTTGATTTATGAGAGATTTTTTAAAATTGGAGTGAATAAGAATATATAGTGTGCCCTTTTTTGAATGAATGAGCCTCCAATAAACACAAGCAAATGTGCAAATTTTCAGTTCATCAGAGTCTGACACCTTCAGGTCAAATTCGCAGGTCCCTCGGCGCGACTTTCGAAGTTGAAATGTGTATTTAAAATGTAGCCAACGTCAATAATAACCTCGTTTCCAAAGACCGGCTCAAACAGATAAACAGTGATTTAGTTATGATTTTTCAAAGTTTCGCCCATATGAAAATATTTCTCGGTTCAGGATTTTCAATGTGTTGCGCGTGTTTCAGACCAAAAACAAAGGCCTTCAGGATACCATTCGAATTGGAAAGCTGAAAGCAATATTTATCCAAATTAATTTTTGAACCAATGTCACCGGAACCATCTCGATACGATAAGAATCGATCGAGTTATGATTTTCTGAAGATGAAGCGGGTGAACATTTGTCACAATTTTCCTGTGTAAACATATTTGATGAATTCATTTATTCGAAGACTTTCTGAGCAGAATTGGCTTCTGGACATGAGAGAAAAAGATATATAGGACATCAAGACATAATTTTGACCACCGGAACTACCTCTAAATGCTGAATAGTCTTCGAATTATGAATTTTCTAGTATGCGAAAACTGCACCTTCAGCACACTTTTCCATAACATTTTCACTTGTACACCTTCCAAAAGAACCGTGTATTCTGAGACTTTCCTTTGAGACTTAACTTTTGGTCCAAACATGAAAATTGAAGAGAAAATCGAGACGGTTTCAAAACCTCAAGAATCAACCCAAAACACCATTTCAAGCTGGAGATGCGAATTTTCAAACTCAGACCAGTCAAAACACTATTTCTAATCCGCACTGTTTTAAATTCACCGAAAACACCCAAATCTTCCACAACTCAAATATGCGTTGAAAAATTATGATAGATTTATTGTGTTGATCAAATACCTTGATCCCATGCCAAATTATTTGATTAATGATGCATGATGTGTTAAATGACCTAATGGAGGGTATGCAGATGGAATGAGAAGCGCAAAATGCATAAACCAGATAAAAGTGAAAGGGTAGGACAAATTTGGGATATTACAGCTGCCCCTATTTAATCGTATTAAATTTTAAAGTGTGATTGGCACGTGACTTTCGGACTTTCGAGGTAGAATATGATTAAATACCAATGCCAAAAATTTGTTCTGAGAGAAAGTGTGAGTGTTTATTTATTTTTGTGATATCTGTTGGGGGAAAGAATTTTCATTTTCTGGTGAGAAGATAGAGATTGGACTTATAATGTAGAAATAGAGGCTAATACAAGATGGAGGTTGGACTTAAAGCATGGTGTGATGCCAATACGAGACACAGGTTGGAACGAAAAGACAACGGATAAGGTCTACGGGCGACCTACGATTCTAAGGTGAAGCATGCGAGAGATTTGTCAGAGAACCTAGCCTATGGGCGATCTCAGGTTCTAAGACAAGATCTATGGGAAGAACCTAACCAACGGGGGATCTCAGGTTCTAAGGTAGTCTATAAGAAGAACCTAGCCAACGAGCGATCTCAGGTTCTAAGATGATCTATTGAAAGAACCTAGCCAATGGGCGATCTCAGGCTCTAAGACAATCAAATGGAAGAACTAGCCAACGGGTGATCTCAGGTTCTAAGATGATCTAAGGAAGAACCTAGCCAATGGGCGATCTCAGGTTTTAAGATGATCTCAGGAAGAACCTAGCCTACGGGCGATCTCAGGTTCTAAGATGATCTAAGAAAGAACCTAGCCAATGGGCGACCTCAGGTTCTAAGATGATCTAAGGAAGAACCTAGTCAATGAGCGATCTTATGTTCTAAGATGATCTCAGGAAGAACCTAGCCTACGGGCGATCTCAGGTTCTAAGATGATCTAAGGAAGAACCTAGCCAACGGGCGATTACAGGTTCTAAGATGATCTGAGGAAGAACCTAGCCTACGGGCGATCTCAAGTTTTGAGATGATCTAAGGAAGAACCTAACCAATGGGTGATCTCAGGTTCTAAGATGATCTAAGGAAGAACCTAGCCTACGGGCGATCTCAGGTTCTAAGATAATCTAACGAAGAACCTAGCCAATGGGCGATCTCAAGTTCTAAGATGATCTAAGGAACAACCTAGCCTACGGGCGATCTTAGGTTCTAAGACGATATATTAGAAGAACCTAACCAATGAGATATCTCAAGTTCTAAGACGATCTATTGGAAGAACCTAGCCAACGGACGATCTCAGGTTCTAAGATAATCTATAGGAAGAACCTAACCAACGGGCGATCTCAGGTTCTACGATGATCTATTGAAAGAACCTAGCCAATGAGCGATCTTAGGTTCTAAGATGATCTATAGGAAGAACCTAGCCAATAGGCGATCTCAAGTTCTAAGACAAGATCCATTGGAAGAACCTAGCCAACAGGCGATCTCAGGTTCTAAGATGATCTAAGGAAGAACCTAGATAACGGGTGATCTCAGGTTCTAAGATGATCCGAGGAAGAACCTAGCCAACAGGTGATCTCAAGTTCTAAGACGATCTGAGGAAGAACCTATCCAACAGGAGATCTCAGGTTCTAAGACGATCTGAGGAAGAACCTAGCCAATGGGAGATCTCATATTCTAATATGATTTGAGGAAGAACATAGCTAATAGGAGATCTCAGGTTCTAAGACGATTTGAGGAAGAACCTAGCCTACGGGCGATCTCAGGTTCTAAGATGATCTAAGGAAGAACCTAGCCGACGGCCGATCTCAGGTTCTAAGATGAACAATAGGAAGAACCTAGCCAACATGCAATCTCAGGTTCTAAGATAATCTGAGGAAGAACCTAGCCAATGGTCGATCTTAGGAAGAACCAAGCCAAAGGGCAATCTCAGGTTCTAAGACGATTTGAGGAAGAACCTAGCCGACGGGCGATCTCATGTTCTAAGATGATCTAAGGAAGAACCTAGCCAACGGGCGATCTCAGGTTCTAAGATGATTGATAGGAAGAACCTAGTCAACAGGCGATCTCAGGTTCTAAGGCGATAGCCAACAGGAGATCTCAGGTTCTAAGGCGATACCTACGGACGATCTACCAGAGGAGACCTACGGGTTATCTACAAGGAAATCTAGATCTATGGTCGATCTAAGATCCTAAGGTAAGACCTACGGGTGATCTACCAAAATCTAGGCCTACGGACAACCTACAAGGGAATCTATGACAAGGTGTATTGATTTTGCTGAGCATTGTGAAGGTGAAGGATGTTAGCTGAAGGTTTGGGAGCGATATCCTCTTGTGGGAATGTATCACTGTCTTTGAATGATTTAGGTCTTTTCTGTAAGGTACCTGATCTGACTTATGCTTCGTATGCATGTTTGAGATTCTTTTCCCATAAAGATCTATTCTAATGGATCGGCTACGCGCTTTTGAGGATGCAATGTTATACAATGATAGATATATGCAATGCAAAGAAATAGACTTCACAGGGATAAGCGAAGGCTTATTGGGAGTCGTTGTTCATCACTGGCGATTCCAATATATATCGGCGCTGGAAACCTGAAGTATCAAAGGTTGTTGGGGATACTGGTAAGAATTTGCATTGGGGAGTTCATGATACCGAAGATCATCGGTGACTCCACTGAAGATTGAATAGCTGACGAAGCGAGTCTTCAGGTAACCCAATGAATTCTGAATTGCATTGTTGGGGAAGGGATAATCTGGCCCGACTTCCCTACATCCTGAACCATTAAGAGGATGGTAGAACTGAATGTGCCGAGGAACGGATAATGAACACCATGTGGATCTCTTCCAATATGTGCCCCAAGTTTACACCATATTGGGGGATTGCCTCTTAAATCGCTCGAGGATAAAAGATGGACATGGGAACTTACGAATGCCCCAGTTTAGCTTTGCAAATGCCCCGGTTTACTCTACTGGGGATGCCTAGATTCAGTTCTGCAAATTCCCCGGTTTAGCTCTTGGGGGATGTGGACTTGCGCGTGCCAGTCAAATGATGACTTTGGACTCTTTAAATTCACTTGGGGAATCAGGTTTGAAGTTGTCTATAGCAGTCGAAGGCGGCTTTGCGTAATGGCTAAGTCGAGGTGACTGTTATGATGCTTTTGGCTTTATTGTAGTCGTCTCGTACAACATAATTGGATTGAGCAACTTCACGAGTATGTATATAGAATTCCCCTGTCTGTGGGATTTCATGAAAGAATCAGTGCTGAATAGAAGATCAAAATATTCGTGCCATAATACGATATGAAGTAGCTTGCCCCAATGTCTTGAGTCACGAAATAAAATGCTCTTGATTACAGCTTTCTTGGAGAGATTTATCGAATCTCGACGTAACTGCCCCAGGTTGGATGAATTCTGAATAGATTTATCGATGTGATAGCCCTTGATCAACGATGACTTGAAGAGATTTATCGACTTGATAGCCTCTGATCAATATTAGCTTGAAGAGATTTATCGACTTGATAGCCTCTGATTGATAGCTTTGAGATTTATCGATGTGATAGCCTCTGATTGATAGCTTTGAGGGAATGCCCCAGATTTGGTTGAGCTCAGAGAGATCGACTCTCGACTTGATTGCCCCAGATTGGCAGAATCTGCTAACTTCATCCCTAAAGGGTACTCTAATTGTGAAGCACCAAGATGCTTTCTCTTGATATAACCACTGGTTAACATGCCCTTGGATAAGTCATTTGTCTTATGACAGTTGACTCTCGCTTCAACAGAGTATTCAAGCCTCTCTTCTCTGACAAGATTGATCTCTTAACCGATTATTCATTGTGTAAACTTACTTGATGTCAATCAGTTGTTTTGTATGCAGAAGAATGTTTATTATGAGAATGATAATTCTAATGCAACACATATGTAACTTCTCATACCCCAATTTTTGACCTAAGATCCCACTCTCCATTTGTATCATTGTAAAACAAGTGTTCACGAGTGGTTTGACCTATTTTTTGCCAATTCTTGAGTTAGATTTCAAAAATTTATAACTTCTACAAATTTCGACCTTTTTGAGCGGTTCTTTTTGCATATTATTCTCCTTGACATCACCTACAAGTTCTCTTTACAAGTCAAGAGCTGATTATGCTTTGAAAAGCCACGAAAAATAGAAACGTTAGAAGTCGTTTATAAATTTAGTGGAATTTGATTTTTATTGTGTTTTATTCATGATTTCTTTTCCATTTAAAAAATCACAAAAATATATATACTTAGCATCATATTATTTTTTTATTTTTTTATTTACTATTTTCACCTCTTTACTAAAAAATTATCAAAAATATTTTCTTTTATTAATTTAAATTAATATATTGGTATCATTTATTTCAAAAAAAAAATCTAGAAAAATTTATATAAGTCATTTTACTTTCTTATATGTATTTTATTTTTTATCTTTTAATTAACACTTATATTTTTATTTATTTTTATTCAATAAAAAATCATAAATAGTTAATTTAATGTCTCTTTTATTTTCTATTTTTGTATTTATTATTATTAATAACACTTTTAGTTTTATTATTATTATTATTATTATTATTATTATTATTGTTGTTCTTATTATTATTATTATTGTTATTATTATTATTACTTTGTCCTTTTGTTTTTTTGTGTCAATAAAGAAAAGTTGGGATCACTATAATGTAGTACAAACACTTCACATGGATTGTCAACTTGTACTTATCAATGGTCAAGAATCATTCTCACACTTCACATGGATTTCCAACTTGGACTTGTCAATGGCCAAGAACCATTCTCATAAAGTCACATGGATTGCCACATCAACACTCTCACCTCATTCACACTATAAATAAGACATTTCTTTCTTTTATTTGGAGAAACGATACCATAAATCATTCACTAAACTAAGTCAAAACTCTCTTATTTTTTCTCTTTTCATTTTCTTTCAAGTCATGTCTTTCTTTTATTGAATAGGTAGGCTATTATACTTGTTCTTTATTTAATTCTATTGTATTTTTACTCTTTATTTATTTATTTAGTATCGTAATTATCACTATTTTGGAAGGAAATTCTATTGATTCAAAATCAAGAGTTGAAAAGTGTTCTTGAACCTCCAAAAGCAAAAGTTATTTATTGTTGTTTAATTTTTATTTTTTTCTGTAATTTTTTGTTGTTTATTTACATATTTTGAGTATGGATCTTTGGTCGTGGGATTGAGTATATAAACTTTCATTATTCATTTGTTTAATTTCATGAAAAATTGAGAAAGTTATGACATTTATATTATTTTTATTATAGACTTCATCTTATTCTTCTTTATCTATTTTATTTTTATTTTTATTTTGATCAATTTTGAAAAGCATTTAAGTTTTTTAGTTTATCTAAGCTTGTCGGATATTTGATAAACTTTCATCATTTTCAATCTACCTCTAAATGGTCCTTTGATCATTCAGGGTACTTGGGATTGATGATAAGTTTATCATAATGTATCTTCTTTGACTTTGTCTTGATCCCTATTGTTTGTTAATTTTACTACATGTATAAGAGAATGAACTGCAAAGCGTCATTTCTCTAACATGTATGTGCACATACATTTTATGCTCCATATGAAATTACACTTATCCCAAATCAAATTATTAACTTTATATTATACTAACTTTGCTTTAATATCATTTATATTTCCGCACTTTATATTTTCTTCTCTTTGCTTTTATGTCATTTATCATCCATAGCATTTTATTTTATTTACTTTATGTATTTTTTCTTTGCTCACTTGAGCATTTATCTTCTCTTTGCTCACTTGGGCTTCTTATTTTCTTTTTCTTTTTATAAGCCACTTAATAAAGAAAAAAAAATCTAAAATTGGTTCTTTAATTCTTAGACTATGGTTACTATCCATTTTTATCTGATGAATGGTTCTTGTTCGGTCTTTATCTGATTATTATCTTTGTGTTTGAATCCAAGGGAAATGATCGTCTCTTTGACTTTATGTTATTGTGAATCTTTATATTTTGTTCTTCATATTTGTTTCCCATTAGTTAAAACCTTTAAAATCTTATTTTAAAATTTACACTCTTTTAAGCCAAAACCTCGACATTAGGTCGTTGTATTTTCAAAATTTCTCATCTCCCCGATCCTTTTTACAATCAAACTTTTTAACCAAAAATACAGATATTTCAAAAGGTTCCTATAAGATACTATAGATACATAGGATGCTAGTACCTTCCCTTTGTATAACCAACCCTCAAACCTTCGATCTTTTCAAATGCATTGTATTTTTCTTTACTTTTAGTATTGCACTTACTTTGCATATTTATGGGTTTTATTTCACACTTTTCCCTTTTCCCTTGGAAATAATAAAGCGCGGCGACGACTCTTGCTTATTTGCGAGTCAAGTTAATTAATAGCTTGATCTCCAATTTTTACCGCTACAGAATTGGCGACTCTGTTGGGGAACAATCTCTAAGTGGGTTAAACCTTATTTGTTATATCTATTTTTGTTGTTATTTATTGTTTGCTTATATATGTTATTTTGTGGTGTCTTTGGGTGTTGATTACAACGGACAAGTCCTATACCCGGACTAAGTACACTTAAGATAAGACGGGCGGTATAGTCATGTTAACTTTGATGGAGTAACCCTGAAAAAGGAGGCATGAGATCCCCCAATTAGTGGAGGCTCGGTTGACTGTAGTATTTGTTTACCGAGTAATCGGGAAGACATTGCTGCTGTCGACCTGGGAGCCAGAGAAGCTGAGAGCCGTAGAACCCATAACCCATCTTGGCCTTTTTAGATGTAGTGTGGAGTCTATGACGGAGTAATACGGAAGTAGTTGTCACGTGATGCTGCACTCAAACGATTTTTTCCTGTGAATATTACTAATTATCGAGTAATTGGGACGTTGGTAATATCTGAAGGAAAGATATAGACTCTGGGAATCTTTTAGAACCTTGTTCGGCAGGTGATAAACCTTTAGTACATACCTTGCGGGTTGATTCTCACCCTTTGAATCCATGCTTGTGACGTTAAACCTTTGAACCTTGTATGTGTTTGTTGTGTAGCCATACATTCATGCATTCATAAACATCATGACATGTTTGTGACATACGTGGTAATTTCATTTCTAGGGAACTTTATCTTTTATTCTCGTATCAAGCTCATTACTCATAAATGGACACTAGAAAGAGGAGTACCATCAGTTACAATGTTTGGATGCGAGTTCAAGTTAAGGTCACGAAGTCTGAAGATGAAGATTAGCAAGAAGATTTTTACGACCTTCAGCTTCAAGAAGAGGTTGATCATCTGGAAAGCATTATCAATATAAAGGATGTGATCATCAAGGAGCTAATTGAGAGACAAAAGATCGAAACAACGAAGGAGATCTTTAAAAGGGCCCAAGAGTGGAGTAATGCGAATCTACTTTGAGTACCCTTACTAATGTAGAGTTTGGGGAAACATCTTAGGGTTTATGATTTGTGTTTTTAATGATCACTGTCAGGTTTGTTGATTAGGATCTCTTGGCTAGACTCATTTGTCACATTTTGTTGTTAATTATTTCTCGCTTGAAGCTTGAATAAAAATTTGAGGTCCTTAGAAATGAATTGAACTTACCATGTGCATGATCGTGCATCATTCTACATTTTTGTTTCACCTTCGAAAGTCATTCCTTTTGGTCCCAGAGTATAACGCTCGCGCTAAGAGGAAGATGGAAAATATTAAGCAAGAGATTTATGAACTCCACAAAGAGGTAACTACTTTGAAGGCTGGTATGGAGTATCTAACTGCTTTGGTATAAACTTTGGTTGCTGCCCAAGTTAATCTTTCTAGGGAGGAAGAAGATATGGAAAAGGTCTTCGAAGAAATTCTAAAATCATTCTTTATGAGAAGGTGATAGTCAATGCACCCAGTGATTTCCATGAAAAAGTGAATATAGGAGTGCTTCTGGAAGAAGATGCCCGAGAGGAACGTTTGTCTAAAAATGGTAACTCGACAGATAATGCAAAGAAGCATGGTGATAGATTCTCCAAGAAAAGAGAGCAAGACTCCATTTATACTTTCCAAGGAGGAAAAAGGAAACCTATATGTAGAAAAAGGAATTATCAGTATCCACAAGTTGCTATTGTTATGCCATCGGTTAATCCAACTCTTACAAATCATGCGTGACTGCAGCAAGGACCAAGGAGGCCCTAAAAAGGGAATATCATCATCAGAAACGGCATGTTTTTTCGGTCACCCCTATGGTAAATACAACTTTCGAAGCTCCCAACCAGCAAGTTCCTAATCAGAGAAAAACTCAGTTCGATCTAATTCCAACGACCTATACGAAGTTGTTTCCTGTCCTGATGCAGAGGAATTCAGTTCAGACTCGACTTCCACCGAAGATTCCTGGGAAGATGCCTTGGTACTAAAAGGATGATTTAACTTGTACCTTTCATCAGGGAGCCCCTGGGCATAGCATTGAACATTTTTATTCATTGAAAGCTGAAGTCCAAAAGTTGGTCAGAAGTGTTATCTTGTCATTTAAGGACTTGGTCTTGAAGTTCAAATCAAACATTTTCCAAAGAGTAAACAAGATTGATGGTTACTCTAAGTTTTGAAGGATGTTTTCAGTAGATCAAGTCCAGATGGAGAGATTATTCTCAGTTTATTATCATTTTTACTGCTTTCCCTTGTAATCTTTCATGTTTTTAAAGCTTTGTTTGCATGTAAGAACTTGTTTACATTTGAATGATTATCTTAATACAATGAGTATGTTTGCCTTGAAGAAATTCATTCGTTTTACTCATATTTATTTTCAAATTTTAAATTGCTTTTTTAATTATGATACCAACTTGTTTCCCATTCTCTTGCCTAGGCAGAGACTGAAGGGAGGATGATGATATGAAAAATGCAAAAAATCTCTGGTTGTATGGTTTTGGATAAAATCTTGCTAAGGATGTACAGGCATTGTTTCAAATCCCTAAACACCGTAGATATAAGGAATATAATCCCTTGCTAACCCTTTTTGAGCCTTGAAGTAGGAGTTTCTTTTCTATACAAAAAAACCCTCAATTTTAACCTAGGGTATGGTAGTTTTCAGTTAATCTAATCAAGTGTTCAAAATTCATAAGGAAGATATTTCTGAAGAGAAATTGCAATGGCTATCTTTCATATATCATGAGGCCAGAAGATTCAAAACCACATTGGTTATCCCTCATCCATCAAGAAACGAGGCAGTCATAATCCTCTCAACAAGTAAAGAGAAGCTAATGTCATACGTTTTATTCAAAAATAAAAAAAAAAAAAAGAAGAAAAAAGCCGCTAAGTCAAAAACTTGAAAACGAGCGACTTAGGAAAAAATTAAGGCATCCCGCTGGACTATCAATTCAAAATAATTAGTTCATGCAAAAGTTAGGGAAAATAAAAAATGCAAAGAAAGACTACACAAAAATCCTTAGCAACGAACAAATCCGTGTAACTACAAACACGAAGACATAAGGGTGGCTGCTACTCCGAAAGCTTCGTCATTTCCTTAACCGTCACAAAATCTTTTCTGAAAGATGAACAGGAATGTTGAATTAACTGAACATAGGACTGGAGAACATCACGAAGAATGGGTGGGCACCAATAAATTTTGAGCCTAAAAAATCTTTTTTTCTTCTAAAAATCGTGAACCAGGTCATGTTACAACCTTCAAAAGTCCTAATTAAAGCAAGGTTATTTCGAAAGCATACTTCGACGAGATTGCATTCCTGACTCTCATAAGTTTTTTTTAATATTTGTGTTGGTATCATATGTTTTTTGCTATATAAAATAATGTCGCTCTAACTCGCAAAGTTTGTGCGATATCTTTTCAAAATATTCAAGACTTACATAACTATTGCATTAGAATTTTTATTCTTAGAATAAACCTATTTTGCTTGTAAAACATTTGTTTGATATCAAGGAATATTACATATAAGCACCAATGATGAGTTTAATCTTTTAAGATCTGAAATTTTGTTAAGTAATTGGCGAATCATTTTCAAGAATGATCATATCCAGGGGCATGTCGCCTGAAGACCTTCGGCATGAACAGGTTGCTGCCTTCATAGTTCGTTTACCCTCATAGGGAAAATTTGAAAACTCTGTTGTGCCAAATATAGTTAATATGGGGCAGTCACGTCAAGATTCGACGAACCTCTTTTAAGAGTTTGAAGACGCTAGAGCATTTTGGATGCCAGGTCTTTTGTAAAATCCTCTTGAGATGATTTCTTCTCATCAACCATATAACTTGGGGCATTTTAGAAGTTAAGTTATTCTCCAGAATTGTCGTGCGTCACACAGCTTATCAATAGTAAACTTGGGGCATCCAAAATTAGTTCCAGGGGCAATCCAGACATTTCAAGATACGTGATCTGCTTTGCATACATTATCATATGGCGGAGTTCCCCGGTATCTCCAGCTAAGAAATATTTTTCTCCAGTTGAAGTGGAGTTCGTGTTGTTATCTTTTCAATGGATTATTGATGTTAGAAGATTGGACTTTGGGTTTTCTCCCGAAAAATATCTTCCTCCCCAGAGAGGTTAGAGTCTTATAGCAGAAATATGCCCTGTCGATGGCTTTTATTCTATCTCCAGTAACGTTCTCATCTTGTTGAGGTTAACCGAGAATCTGGTTATACTGTGATGTCTTTTCATCTCGAGTTTATCTATTTTGTCTGTTTTGTCAACATATACATGAAATTCATTTATTCATTCACACTTACATCATTCATGCACATTCGCATTTCTCTATGTTTTTGGGTCTATCTCCGTTGGTTGTGTTTATCCCCAATTAACTTATTTCCTCTTTCCAAATAGAGTGACAACTTAAGCAAAAAGTGTACATCCTTTCTAATTCCCCACTGAGTTAACTCTCGTGGAAGAATCTTGCTTTAGCTTTCCTTTTCCATCTCTGGATAGGATAAATCCCCAATTGAGTTGTTTCCTCATTGGGTGAATTCTTGTTTGACTGTTTTCTCTCTAGTTTATTCCTGGATTGAGCTTTGTCTCTTGCGGATGCTACCCCGTGGATCTCTCTAGGTTGTGAAACCTAGATGGAGAGTGCATTTATTTTTCACACTTAAATACTTGGTCTCCTCAGGAAGAATCTATTCATGGTTTCCTGTTGAAGATGAACTTTGTTTCCCATTAGTGTTGTTGCAACACTCTTTTGGGATCTCAATATGACAACAAGTGGAAGACTCTTCATGAGCAGCTTGTGTATTATTGATATCTTTGGAGTATAGAAAGTGGCGGACTCTCATGAGAAGCTTGTGTATTATTGATATCTTTGGAAGATAGCAAGTGTAAGACTCTTCATGAGCAGCTTGTGTATTATTGATATCTTTGGAATATAGTAAGTGACGAACTCTTCATGGACAGCTTGTGTATTATTGATATCTTTGAAAGATAGCAAGTGGAAGACTCTTCATGAGAAACTTGTGTATTATTGATATCTTTGGAATATAGCAAGTGGAGGACTCTTCATGAGCAGCTTGTGTATTATTGATATCTTTAGAATATAGCAAGTGGCAGACTCTCCATGAGCAGCTTGTGTATTATTGATATCTTTGGAAGATAGCAAGTGTCAGACTCTTCATGAGCAACTTATGTATTATTGATATCTTTGGAATATAGCAAGTGGAAGACTCTTCATGAGCAGCTTGTGTATTATTGATATATTTGGAATATAACAAGTGGCAGACTTTTCATGAGCAGCTTGTGTATTATTGATATCTTTGGAAAGTAGCAAGTGGCGGACTCTTCATGAGCAGCTTGTGTATTATTGGTATCTTTGGAATATAGCAAGTGGCAGACTCTTCATGAGCAGCTTGTGTATTATTGATATCTTTGGAAGATGGCAAGTGGTAGACTCTTCATGAGCAGATTATGTATTATTTATATATTTGGAAGATAGCAAGTGGCGGACTCTTCATGAGCAGCTTGTGTATTATTGATATCTTTGGAATATAGCAAATGGCAGACTCTTCATGATCAGCTTGTGTATTATTGATATCTTTGGAAGATAGAAAGTGGCGGACTCTTCATGAGCAGCTTGTGTATTATTGATATCATTAGAAGATAGCAAGTGGCGGACTCTTCATGACCAGCTTGTGTATTATTAATATCTTTAGAATATAGCAAGTGGCAGGCTCTTCATGAGTAGCTTGTGTATTATTGACTTCTTTGAGATACAACAAGTTGCAGACTCTTCATGAGCAACTTGTGTATTATCGGTATCTTTGGAAAGTAGCAAGTGGCATACTCTTCATGAGCAGCTAGTGTATTATTGATATCTTTGGAATATAGCAAGTGGTGGAATCTTCATGAGCAGCTTGTGTATTATTGATATCTTTGGAAGATAACAAGTGGCGGCCTTTTCATGAGCAGCTTGTGCATTATTGATATCTTTGGAAGACAGTAAGTGGCGGCCTCTTTATTTGAGCAGCTTGTGTATCCCCAACAATATGTTATTTCAACAGCAAATGGCGTCTCTTTTGAGAAGTTTGCTCATCAACAGAAAATGGTATCTCTTTTGAGAAGTTTGCTCATCAACAGTAAAAGGTATCTCTTTTGGGAAGTTTTCTCATCAACAACAAATGGTATCTCTTTTGAGAAGTTTGATCATCAACAACAAATGGTATCTCTCCGGAAAAGTCTCGCAGAAAAGTTTGTATATCATCCTTTTCAAGTGGAAGACTTGATAAAGAAGAAAATGGAACTTGTTCATCGTCAAAAAGTTTATTATCTTTTCTACCTTCGTCTATTGGGTTGGTAGTTTACCATCATCTGTGAGTCAGTATCTATTACTTTTCTACCTTCATCTATTGAGTTGGTAGTTTACCGTCATATGTGAGTCGGCATCTCTTACTTTTTTATCTTCATCTATTGAGTTAGTAGTTTACCATCACCTGTGAGTCGGTATCTCTTACTTTTTTACCTTCATCCATTGAGTTGGTAGTTTTTCGTCATCCGTGAGCCGATATCTTTTTCGATCCTACCTTTTACAATTGCGTTGGTAGTTTTTCGTCATCTGTAACTAAATATCTTACTTTTCTACCTTCATCTATTGAGTTGGTAGTTTACCGTCATCTGTGATTCGGTATCTTATTTGATCTTCTACCTTCAACTATTGAGTTGGTAGTTTACCATCATCTATTAGTTAGTATCTTATCGATCTTCTACCTTTAACTATTGAGTTGGTAGTTTACCGTCATGTGTGAGTCGGTATCTTATTTATCTTCTACCTTCAACTATTGAGTTGGTAGTTTATCGTCATCTGTGAGTCAGTATCCTTTTTGATTTTTCTACCTTTGACACTGAGTTGGAAATTTACCATCATCTTGAGTTAGTAGCCATTTATCTTTTCACAACCTATGCAAGGCGTCTTCCCTGGTAGAGTCAATAATTTTTTCTTCTCTCGAAGTTTTTCCCTAATAAGAGTCTCTCAATCGAAGTCTGTAGCTCTGTTCCCCAATGGAGTTATAATCTCTTCCCCAGTGGGATTACTTTATCATATGCTTGGTTCCTCCAGTAGTAGTTTGTCTCATGTAGCGTCATTCCCTATAAAATTTAGAGCATTGCATCCATATTATATCATAAACATCATTGTGGTATCTTAGGACTAAAAATTGTGTATTCTATATTTAAGTATCTTCAATCTCGTCAAAACAAATATTTCAATCTTCATATCTCCGAATAGAAGAAACTTAAATAGGGGAGTTGTCATACTCTAATTGTTGACCTAAGATCCCACTCTTCATTTGCATCATTGCATAACAAGTGTTCACGAGTGGTTTGACCTATTTTTTTTGCCAATTTTTGAGTTAGATTTCATAAATTTATAACTTCTTTAAATTTCGACATTTTTGAGCTGTTCTTTTTGCATATGATTCTCCTTGACATCGTCTACAATTTATCTTTACAAGTCAAGAGCTTATTATGCTTTGAAAAGCCACGAAAAATAGAAACGTTAAAAGTCGTTTATAAATTTAGTGGAATTTGATTTTTATTGTGTTTTATTCATGATTTCTTTTTCATTTAAAAAAATCACAAAAAATTATACTTAGCATCATGTTACTTTTAAATTTTTTAATTACTATTTTTACCTCTTTACTAAAAAATTATCAAAAATATGTTCTTTTATTAATTTAAATTTATATATTGGTATAATTTATTTCAAAAAAAAAATCTAGAAAAATTTATATAAGTCATTTTACTTTCTTATATGTATTTTATTTTTTATCTTTTAATTTTCACTTATATTTTCATTTATTTTAATTCAAGAAAAAAATCATAAAGAGTTAATTTAATGTCTCTTTTATTTTCTATTTTTGTATTTATTATTATTACTAACACTTTTAGTTTTTATTATTATTATTATAATTATTATTATTATTATTATTATTATTATTATTATTATTATTATTATTATTATTATTATTATTATTATTATTATTATTATTATTACTTTGTCCTTTTTGTTTTTTGTGTCAATAAAGAAAAATTAAGACCACTATAATATAGTACAAACACTTCACATGAATTATCAACTTGTATTTATCAATGACCAAGAATCATTCTCACACTTCACATAAATTGCCAACTTAGACTTATCAATGTCTAAGAACCATTCTCATAAAATCATGTGGATTACCACATCAACACTCTCACGTCATTCACACTATAAATAAGACCTTTCTTTCTTTCATTTAGAGAAACAATATCATAAATCATTCATTAAACTAAGTCAAAACTCTCTTCTTTTATCTCTCTTCATTTTCTTTCAAGTCATTTCTTTCTTTTATTGAATAAGTAGGTTATTATACTTGTTCTTTATTTAATTCTACTGTATTTTTATTCTTTATTTATTTATTTAATACCATAATTATTACCATTTTGGAAGGAAACTCTATTGATTCAAAATCAAAAGTTGAAAAGTGTTCTTGAACCTCCAAAAGCAAAAGTTATTTATTTTTGTTTAATTTTCATTTTTTTCTGTAATTTTTTATTGTTTATTTACTTATTTTGAGCACGGATCTTTAGTCGTGAGATTCAGTAAATAAACTTTCATTATTCATTTGTTTAATTTCATGAAAAATTGAGAAAGTTATGACATTTATACTATTTTTATTATTGACTTCATCTTATTCTTCTTTATCTATTTTATTTTTATTTTTATTTGGATCAATTTGAAAAACATTTGAGTTTTTTAGTTCATTTAAGCTTGTCGGATATTTAATGAACTTTCATCATTTCCAATCTACCTCTAAATGGTCCTTTGATCATTCAAGGTACTTGAGATTGATGATAAGTTTGTCATAATGTATCTTCTTTGACTTTGTCTTGATCCTCTATGTTTGTTAATTGTACTACATGTATAACAGAATGAACTTCAAAGTGTCATTTCTCTAACATGTATGTGTACATACATTCTATGCTCCATATGAAGTAACATTTATCTCAAATCAAATTATTAACTTTATATTGTACTAACTTTACTTTAATATCATTTATATTTCCGTACTTTATATTTTCTTCTCTTTACTTTTATACCATTTATCATCCATAGTATTTTATTTTCTTTATTTTATGCTTTTTTTTGCTCACTTGAGCATTTATATTTTCTTTACTCACTTGGGCTTCTCATTTTCTTTTGCTTGTTATAAGCCACTTAATAAAGAATAAAAACTTAAAATTGGTTCTTTAATCCTTGGACTATGGTTACTATCTATTTTTATCTGATGCATGGTTCTTGTCTGGTCTTCATCTGATTATTATCTTTGTGTTTAAATCCAAGGGAAAGGATTGTCTCTTTGACTTTATGTTATTGTTAGTCTTTATATTTTATTCCTCATATTTGTTTCCCATTAGTTAGAATCTTTAAAACCCTATTTTCAAATTTACAGCCTTTAAAGCCAAAACCTCGATATTAGGTCGTTGCATTTTCAAAATTTCTCATCACCCCGATCCTTTTTGCAATCAAACTTTTTAACCAAAAATACAGATATTTCAAAAGGTTCCTATAGGATACTATATCTACATAGGGTTCTAGTACCTTCCCTTTGTATAACCAATCCCCGAACCTTCGATCTTTTCAAATGCATTGTATCTTTCTTTACTTTTAGTATTGTACTTACTTTGCATATTTATGGGTTTTATTTTGCAGTTTTCCCTTTTCCCTTGGAAATAATAAAGCGCGGTGATGAATCTTGCTTATTTGTGAGTCAATTTAATTAATAGTTCGATCTTCGATTTTCACCGCTACATAAGTCTTGAATTTTGAAAAAACCTTGAGTGAAATGATGTCACAACTCTGTTGTGAACGAGTCACTAGCTATAGAGAAATATTTGCAAATTCTTTTTTCATGGAATATAATGCAAGCACATGATGCCAACACCGATTTCAAACATGCCTCTTAGGAGTCAGTTAAACGCTATCTCGTTGTAGCACACTTTCGAATTGACCCATGCTTCAGTTAGAACTTTTATGGGTTGTAACGTGACCTGGTTCACGATTTTAGAAAAAGGATTTGAGGCTCAAATTTATTTGCTGCCCACTCATTCTCCATGATGTTCTTCATTCCAATGTTCAGTTGACCTGATACAAGCATTCATCTCTCGGAAATAGTTTGCGATGGTTGAGGAATCATTGAGGCCTCTTGGACACAATAGTCACTATCTTCTAATTTTGGTGTCTGATCACACGACCTTGTTCTCTTGATAGGGATTTTTATTGGTAATCTTTTACTCGCCTTTTAGGCTTTTCAATTTCTTTCTTGCTTTTTCCCAGAAAAATTCTTTTGAATTTCAATTTGGAACAAGTTTTGACTTAGCTGGGCTTTTGTTTCTTTCTTATTCATAATTTCCTTTCTTAACAAGTCGTTAATCTTCATGTCGTTTCTTATTTATTGGAAGTGATCGTGACTATCTGAGTCTTTAGTAGATGATGGATAGGCATTGTTGTATCGTCATCTGTTAACCTCCTGATGTGCGAGATACCCATTGGGATATCGTTAATGGATAACCATTGTTGTATCCTTACATGCACACTCTTGACAAGTGAGGGTTAACCATTGTGGTTTTGACTTTCCTCAACCTTTTGATAGATAACCATTGTTGTATCCTCGGATGCGCACTCTTGATGGGTTCTGAATGCTTGATTAAATTAACTGAACACTACCCACCCCAGGGTTAAAATGAGGGTTTTTTCAGAACATAAAAGAAACTCCTACTTCGAAGGCTCAGAGGGGTTAACAAGGGTCTATCTCCCTTATATCTCTGGTGTTTAGGGATAAAAACAAGGCATGTACATCGTTAGCAGGGTCTTATTCGAAAGCATACCAACCAGAGATTTTTTGCTTTTTTAGATTATCGTCATCCTCCATCCAATCTTTACCTAAGCACAAGACTTGGAAACTTGGCATCAATATGCAAGTAAAACATTTAAATAGTGATAACGAATGGATGAATAAAAACAAAAGGAACACTTCAAGACAATCATACTTATTGCATTAAGATTTTCATTCAAAAATAGTCAGGTTTCTACATCCATGAAATGTTTAAACAAACAAGCAAGATTTCAAATGAAAATGCAGTAAATAAACCAATGATTGCCATCGTTGAGGAGACTTGACTCCATATGGACTTCTTGATTCTGACGACTTTCTGCAGCCTTGATGCTTAAATGGGCAAGAGAATTCTCCTTCTGATCTGATGTGAACACAACAGTCTTGATCCGGTCTTGGACCTTGTCTCTAGATGACATGCCATCTTTAATATAATAGCCAGGTGTCTCAGAATAATATGCATAGAAGATTGTTTCAGGAGAATGAATGAATGCTTTACTAAGAGAATTGGAATACACTGCATCACCTAACGTCTTATGCCCTGAAGAAACAATATAGTTCGTCTTCTATCAGAATAGAAGAGACATCCAGCTGGTGAGAAAGAGTCCGACAATTGGCCAAATAGGAATTAGACCTTTGGAAGTGACGCAAAATAGGTGTTGGGCTTTACTTTAACCCCTTTATAGTTTTCAATATCAAAATCGGGTGCCTAGAATAGGGGATACATCTAGCACATGTATCGCAAATCAAAAGAGATTTTTGTGGGAGGAGGACCCCACAGATCAGAGCATTATCAATTGAACTTCCACCAGGCTAGGAAATAACTGGATGTAATGCATTGGGATCGCATCAACATGCTCATCAGGCTTCTTCTGTATTTGATTAAAATCTTTGACCCATGAATTCCCTTGGGGAACAAAGACTGGCCGATATTGAACAAATTAGGGAACACAAAGTTGTGGAGAGTTCCCCTGATTGAATAGTCAGATGCCCCAACATGGTAACCGCATCTGACGTTGGTATCATGATCCGAAAGGGAATATATAGACGATACCGAAGTACGGGGTCTCACCCACTAAAGCTCGAACAAGTATGGAAACCAATGAGAATGAAACACTGATATTCCATAACTAACCTCTAAACATGTGACAGCAGGAAATTAAGTCTGTACCTCTGAAGAGAGCGCCAGGTATGAATAAGAATCCTCAATCTTCGAGTACCTGTTATGGATGTATGAATGTGCACAGGGTGCATGAAAGAATGCCATGTCATATTCTGTCATTTCCAAGGAATTTACGTGCTTTGATTTTGATTTTATGCAGATAAGGGATGGAAAAGATTAGCACAAGACTTACAAATATGATTCCCTGGAAATAACAGAACATGTATGTTAAGTATGCGGTTAACCATGTTATGTATGAAAAGACATGGGATCAAAGTTCTATCACTTCTGAATATGATTGTTGCACTGTTTCTGAACCATATGAGTATCACTTGATCAAAGGTCTTACATATCTTCTGCACATACAAGAACCAAGTACCTTGTAGATCATCAATTGTACGGGATCAAGGCTTCTAGAACATTGGATACTGTTGAGCCTTTTTTGAACGTGCTGGGAATACCAAGATCTAAGGCTCGAATGAACCTCCAAGTAAACAAGTCAGGAACTCAGAAAATAAATTCGGGCACCCCATAGTCACAAACAGCACACCATCGGAATAAGTCACAGACAGAAATCCATAACATAACCATTAAAACCAATAGTCTATGTCTGAGTATAGTCACCATCTGAACATGAGTAACCATCTGAACATAATCACCCTTTGTACCTGCGATAAAATATTTCGGCCCTACTCACGAGTGAAGACTAGGTCAGGGTAAGGTCGGGTAACTCAGAATCGAGGGTACTCCTGAAAAACTATCGTCGTATCACCTACGTGAAAATGATAGCCCCTCATTTGTACCTCATCTGAGTGTGTACGACATGGAGGAAATAGTGAAACCTAATTCAACTAGCCGTTAATGTTCCACTCTATTCCTAGGGTTCCTATGGTTGTCACTTGGCCTGGGTATTGGGCCTTTTACCTCATAGTAACACCCATCCAACAAGAAGCAGATCTAGTACAATAGTAGTATATGGAAAATAGTAAAATGAAATGCATACATATGCTCAGGTATATACAAAATGAATGAATAAATAGAAAGCATAAAAATAAACACCCAAAGAACTAGAATCAAGAGCTAGGAGAGACTCTAAGATGGACCAGAATTTGGTCGAGGACTTCCCTAGTGAAGTCGCCAGCTGAAACCACCGACTGAAAATCATCAAGCAATGAAGTCGCCATCGAACGTCTTTTATCCCATATGAAGGGAAAGGTAAACATCGATAAAACCTGAGAAGGGAGAAGTCACGGTCTTGCAACTGAGAGATCGGGTAAGGGAATCGGTTACACGGGGGAAGGTATTAGCACCCCACATGCCCATAGTACTCTATGGTATCCACTCATGTTATCTATCTTATGGGTGTGTCTAATCTATGCTTACTGTTTACTACTGTTAAAGGGAGAATGCATGTAAAAGAGATGAGAAAAGGTTGTAGGGAAAATAAAGTTATACTCGCTTGGGCCCTACCCTAATGCCTACGTATCCTTTTTGAGGAATCAGAGCTACCGTAGTTCAACTCACATGTTTTTGTTTGTTTTGTGTTTTTTATGGACAATGTTAATTCCACCTTCTACCGCAGCTCGACCTTTGGAGACTTACACATTGGAACAGAAGTAAATTAATCATGTCCTTACTGAAAAAGGTTTCGAGTTATACCCTCGAGGCAAGATGCCACATTTGATTGGTTTGTGTTTCGTTACCTTGAAAAGGATTTAAGTATGATTAGCATGTTTTTGATTTGTTAAGAAAGGAAGTTTCAGTTTTAGATGCATATACAAAAGGGGAAGAAAATAGTCTAAGGGAGACTAACCTATTTCTAACCTAATGTTATCATATAATGGTAGCCCTACGTCAAGGATGAAAGGAAAACCTCTACCTAATTTTAGCATGCATGGTTTGCAACCTAAGGTCTAACTTGCATCCGAAAGGAGCAAGTACATCCTAAGGGAGCGTGGTATATACAAGGATAAAACAAGCAATCTCGAAAGAGCCTACATATAAAAGAGTAAGGAAAAGAAACGAAATGCTTTAATCAAGGGGAGCGTATCACCTGAGACAAACAAGCGGGAGTGAGATGAAAAAACAAAAATTTGATGTCCAAAGTCACTGAACACCTAACCAAGATATATGAGATCGAGATAGGTAACAGAAGGCGATATGAACGATCATGGAGTATCAACATCGGCTAATGAGAACTCCTGATAAAGCATGGGGTTCGATTGCGGAACCCTTCCCCACTTGAAGACTCTATACACAAGATTAGGCACAAGTCCGAAGTATTGTGGTGCGTCAGGAGCTAAGGATGACACAGACGAAATTGCGGAGGTTGATTGCAAACCCTCCCCGCTCGCCTATTTTTGAGGACTTATCATTTGTACATATGCAGGAACAAATGTAAAC